>OY757023.1:24895480-25550480 GCA_963580285.1 Lucinisca nassula
GACATTCTATTAAACATAGCTACAGAAAGTGTCCTTGGTGGGAACAGTTTATTAAACATACGTATTGAAAGAGTCCTTGTTGGAAACAGTCTATTAAACATATATACAGAAGTGTCCGTGCTGGAAACAGCCTATTAAACATAGCTAAAAAAAGTGTCCATGCTGGGAACAGTCTATTTAACATAGCTGCATGAAGTGTCCTTGGTGGGAACAGTCTGTTAAAAACGGCTACAAAAAGTGTCCTTGGTGGGGACATTCTATTAAACATAGCTACAGAAAGTGTCCTTGGTGGGAACAGTTTATTAAACATACGTATAGAAAGAGTCCTTGTTGGAAACAGTCTATAAAACATATATACAGAAGTGTCCGTGCTGGAAACAGCCTATTAAACATAGCTACAAAATGTGTCCATGCTGGGAACATCTATTAAACAAAGCTACATGAAGTGTCCTTGGTGGGAACAGTCTGTTAAAAATGGCTACAGAAAGTGTCCTTTGTGGGAACATTCTATTACACATAGCTACAAAAAGTGTCCATGCTGGGAACATTCTATTAAACATAGCTACATGAAGTGTCCTTGGTGGGAACAGTCTGTTAAAAACTGCTACAGAAAGTGTCCTCGGTGGGGACATTCTATTAACCATAGCTACAGAAAGTGTCCTTGGTGGGAACAGTTTATTAAACATAGCTACAGAAAAGTTCCTTGGTGGGCACAGTTTATTAAACATACGTATAGAAAGAGTCCTTGTTGGAAACAGTCTATTAAACATATATACAGAAGTGTCTGTGCTGGAAACCGCCTATTAAACATAGCTACAAAAAGTGTCCATGCTGGGAACAGTCTATTAAATATAGCTACATGAAGTGTCCTTGGTGGGAACAGTCTGTAAAAAAATGGCTACAGAAAGTGTCCTTGGTGGGAACATTTTATTAAACATAGCTACAAAAAGTGTCCATGCTGGGAACATTCTATTAAACATAGCTACATGAAGTTTCCTTGGGGGGAACAGTCTGTTAAAAACGGCTACAGAAAGTGTCCTTGGTGGGGACATTCTATTAAACATAGCTACAGAAAGTGTCCTTGGTGGGAACTGTTTATTAAACATACGTATAGAAAGAGTCCTTGTTGGAAACAGTCTATTGAACATATATACAGAAGTGTCCTTGGTGGGAACAGCCTATTAAACATAGCTACAAAAAGTGTCCATGCTGGGAACAGTCTATTAAACATAGCTACATGAAGTGTCCTTTGTGGGAACAGTCTGTTAAAAACGGCTACAGAAAGTGTCCTTGGTGGGGACATTCTATTAAACATAGCTACAGAAAGTGTCCTTGGTGGGAACTGTTTATTAAACATACGTATAGAAAGAGTCCTTGTTGGAAACAGTCTATTGAACATATATACAGAAGTGTCCGTGCTGGAAACAGCCTATTAAACATAGCTACAAAAAGTGTCCATGCTGGGAACAGTCTATTAAACATAGCTACATGAAGTGTCCTTTGTGGGAACAGTCTGTTAAAAACGGCTACAGAAAGTGTCCTTGGTGGGGACATTCTATTAAACATAGCTACAGAAAGTGTCCTTGGTGGGAACAGTTTATTAAACATACGTATAGAAAGAGTCCTTGTTGGAAACAGTCTATTAAACATATATACAGAAGTGTCCGTTCTGGAAACAGCCTTTTAAACATAGCTACAAAAAGTGTCCATGCTGGGAACAGTCTATTGAACATAGCTACATGAAGTGTCCTTGGTGGGAACAATCTGTTAAAAATGGCTTCAGAAAGTGTCCTTGGTGGAAACATTCTATTAAACATAGCTACAAAAAGTGTCCATGCTGGGAACTTTCTATTAAACATAGCTACATGAAGTGTCCTTGGTGGGAACAGTCTGTTAAAAACGGCTACAGAAAGTGTCCTTGGTGGCGCATTCTAGTAAACATAGCTACAGAAAGTGTCCTTGGTGGGAACAGTTTATTAAACATACGTATAGAAAGAGTCCTTGTTGGAAACAGTCTATTAAACATATATACAGAAGTGTCCGTGCTGGAAACAGCCCATTAAAAATAGCTACAATAAGTGTCCATGCTGGAAACAGTCTATTAAACATAGCTACATGAAGTGTCCTTTGTGGGAACAGTCTGTTAAAAACGGCTACAGAAAGTGTCCTTGGTGGGGACATTCTATTAAACATAGCTACAGAAAGTGTCCTTGGTGGGAACAGTTTATTAAACATACGTATAGAAAGAGTCCTTGTTGGAAACAGTCTATTAAACATATATACAGAAGTGTCCGTGCTGGAAACAGCCTATTAAACATAGCTAAAAAAAAGTGTCCATGCTGGGAACAGTCTATTTAACATAGCTACATGAAGTGTCCTTGGTGGGAACAGTCTGTTAAAAACGGCTACAAAAAGTGTCCTTGGTGGGGACATTCTATTAAACATAGCTACAGAAAGTGTCCTTGGTGGGAACAGTTTATTAAACATACGTATAGAAAGAGTCCTTGTTGGAAACAGTCTATAAAACATATATACAGAAGTGTCCGTGCTGGAAACAGCCTATTAAACATAGCTACAAAATGTGTCCATGCTGGGAACAGTTTATTAAACAAAGCTACATGAAGTGTCCTTGGTGGGAACAGTCTGTTAAAAATGGCTACAGAAAGTGTCCTTTGTGGGAACATTACATTAAACATAGCTACAAAAAGTGTCCATGCTGGGAACATTCTATTAAACATAGCTACATGAAGTGTCCTTGGTGGGAACAGTCTGTTAAAAACTGCTACAGAAAGTGTCATCGGTGTGGACATTCTATTAACCATAGCTACAGAAAGTGTCCTTGGTGGGAACAGTTTATTAAACATACGTATAGAAAGAGTCCTTGTTAGAAACAGTCTATTAAACACATATACAGAAGTGTCCGTGTTGGAAACAGCCTATTAAACATAGCTACAAAAAGTGTCCATGCTGGGAACAGTCTATTAAACATAGCTACATGAAGTGTCCTTGGTGGGAACAGTCTGTTAAAAATGGCTACAAAAAGTGTCCTTGGTGGGAACATTTTATTAAAACATAGCTACAAAAAGTGTCCATGCTGGGAACATTCTATTAATTATAGCTACATGAAGTGTCCTTGGTGGGAACAGTCTGTTAAAAATGGCTACAGAAAGTGTCCTTGGTGGGGACATTCTATTAAACATAGCTACAGAAAGTGTCCTTGGTGGGAACAGTTTATTAAACATACGTATAGAAAGAATCCTTGTTGGAAACAGTCTATTAAACATTTATACAGAAGTGTCCGTGCTGGAAACAGCCTATTAAACATAGCTACAAAAAGTGTCCATGCTGGGAACAGTCTATTAAACATAGCTACATGAAGTGTCCTTGGTGGGAACAATCTGTTAAAAATGGCTTCAGAAAGTGTCCTTGGTGGGAACATTCTATTAAACATAGCTACAAAAAGTGTCCATGCTGGGAACGGTCTATTAAACATAGCTACATGAATTGTCCTTGGTGGGAACAGTCTGTTAAAAACGGCTACAGAAAGTGTCCTTGGACGGGACATTCTAATAAACATAGCTACAGAAAGTGTCCTTGGTGGGAACAGTTTATTAAACATACGTATAGAAAGAGTCATTGTTGGAAACAGTCTATTAAACATATATACAGAAGTGTCCGTGCTGGAAACAGCCTATTAAATATAGCTATAAAAAGTGTCCATGCTGGGAACAGTCTATTAAACATATCTACATGAAGTATCCTTGGTTGGAACAGTCTGTTAAAAATGGCTACAGAAAGTGTCCTTGGGGGGATTATTCTATTTAACATAGCTACAAAAAGTGTCCATGCTGGGAACATTCTATTAAACATAGCTACATGAAGTGTCCTTGGTGGGAAAAGTCTGTTAAAAACGGCTATAGAAAGTGTCCTTGGTGGGGACATTCTATATAACATAGCTACAGAAAGTGTTCTTGGTGGGAACAGTTTATTAAACATACGTATAGAAAGTGTCCTTGTTGGAAACAGTCTATTAAACATATATACAGAAGTGTCCGTGCTGGAAACAGCCTATTAAACATACCTACAAAAAGTGTCCATGCTGGGAACAGTCTATTAAACATAGCTACATGAAGTGTCCTTGGTGGGAACAGTCTGTTAAAAACGGCTACAGAAAGTGTCCTTGGTGGGGACATTCTATTAAACATAGCTACAGAAAGTGTCCTTGGTGGGAACAGTTTATTAAACATACGTACAGAAAGAGTCCTTGTTGGAAACAGTCTATTAAACATATATACAGAAGTGTCCATGCTGGAAACAGCCTATTAAACATAGCTACAAAAAGTGTCCATGCTGGGAACAGTCTATTAAACATAGCTACATGAAGTGTCCTTGGTGGGATCAATCTGTTATAAATGGCTACAGAAAGTGTCCTTGGTTGGAACATTCTATTAAACATAGCTACAGAAAGAATCCTTGGTGAGAATAGTCTATTAAACATAGCAACAGTAAGTGTCCATGCTTGGAACAGTCTATTAAACATAGCTACAGAAAGTGTGCTTGGTGGGAACTTCTTATTAAACATACGTATAGAAAGTGTCCTTGTTTGAAACAGTTTATTAAACATACCAACAGAAGTATCCGTGCTGCAAACAATCTATTAAAGTACCTTCAGAAAGTGTCCTTGGTGTGAACAGTCTATTAACCATATCTACAGAAATGTCCGTGCTGGGAACAATCTATCAAACATACCTACAGAAAGTGTCCTTGATGGGAACAGTCTATTTAACATATCTACAGAAAGTGTCCGTGCTGGGAACAGACTATGAAGCGTACTACAGAAAGTGTCCGTGGTGGGAACAGTCTTTTAAATATACCTACAGAAAGTGTCCATGCTGAGACCAGTCTTTTAATGATAGCTTTAGAAAGTGTCCGTGCTGGAAAATGTCTACTTACCATAACTACGAAAAGTGTCCTTGGTGGGAACAGTCTATTTAACATACCTATATAATTGTCCGGGCTGGGAACAGTCTATAAACATACCTACAGAAGTGTCTGTGCTTGGAACAGTCTATAAAACACACCTACAGAAAGTGTCCTTGGTGGGAACAGTCTATTAAACATACCTATATAAATTGTCCTTGCTGGGAACAATCTATTAAAGGAGTCCATGTATAGAATCCACCAATCGCTAAAAACAATTGCAGGAAATTGTTCAAATGTCTAGTTTTGCTTTAAATCATGTGTATTAAATAAGGCTAAAAGGGATGCCCTTTGAGAACCATGAACGCATTCAGAAACGAAAATAGCAGAATCCATTTGTTGTTTGGGCCAGACAAGCTTGTTTCGGCCATCAAGGCCTCATCAGTAGTCCTAAAAGAAATGCTGAAAACGAGTATCAGCGGTTACGAGTATCAGCGTAAAACGTGGAAAATGACGTTAAAAGTTGACGTTTCGTCAGAAGAAATTTCCAGTTTAATTTAACGTCATGCGGCAAATTTTGATTACGGATTATTTTGCTCCAGACAAGTGGAAAGTGCATGGATTTGTATGCGGTTTGTAGCCTGCTTCCACAATAGAATAATTTTTGTCTTTTAGTCAGAATGTTTCTTTTGTAAGGACTAATTGATTCTTAATTAGCTGGGTTAAATGCTTCTTTAAATGGACATTTTACTGACTCCTTTGATATTCATTTGGGATCACGATACAATAAAAAACATCCCTTCGAAATCAACGTTGTTCTTCTTCTTTGTCCTGATGCAAAATAAATAGATGACTTGACGGATGTTTTAAGTTAACCGGGCGCCAAGGGCACATAGGGGCTACCCCCAGTTCGCCAGCTGGGATTAGTTGTAGGTCTTTTCCCTAGGCTGCCAATATGCCGACTCCTGTATGCTTGACAGTTATCAGCTAGCCGATTGGGAGTTAGGTGACTTCTTTCGCGGAGGACCGCAACTTACTATTAGTATCAATTTCTTATTTCTTATGAATGTTTTCATTGCTCTTAAAGGAACTCATTTTTTATTTTTATTTAATTTACTATTAGTATCAAAATAATTTCAACTATGAAAAGGTTTATTACCAGCAAATATTTTGTCACCAATACAAACTGGAATAGATTCATAAAACTTTATGTTAGGCATATTTTTATGTATTTTTAATTGAAATCCTTTAATCAAACTTAAAGTGATTAACCAAACTATTGCAAAATATGTAGAGTGTTGATTTTTTTTGTTTGTTTTGATTTGTTACGCCCCTTGAAAGTCTTATAAATAACTTAGTATGACACGCCAACTATTCAACAGAAATGCAATGTCCCCAACACGGACAGTGTGCGCCCACGAAGGACTGTTCCGGACAAGGTCATAGTGTTGCGTGTTGCAATTATATACTGTAGCCTTGTGGTCGGGAGTTTGTAGATGTATACAGTCGAACTTCAATGGCTCGAACACCTTTGGGACCACGAAAATCTGTTTGAGATAGGGGTAGTTCGAGTCACTGAGGGTTACTGCCAGGAGGCGTTAAGGGGATAGTTTGGGGCTTCTTTTCGGTGTTCTGTAACATAAATGTAAGCTGTGTGTACTCATTAGAATCGCCTCGTTGAGGCGATTCTAATGAGTACACACAGCATACATTTGCAGGATAAGGATCGAAAATAGCCTAAATTTTCCCCTTACTATTTCTTATGTAGCGAAATTCCCTAGGAATTCGACTCAGCCATGGTAAACGAGCCAGCGGTGTTCGAGCCATCGAAGTGCTACTGTATTTTGTATTAGCCTGTACAAATATGACAGCAAATACGGGCTTGTACAAATGCGATAGCAATTATGTTCTAGCGCTCTGCCCGTGGAGCCTTTTCTGTGTGAAAGGTTGTACTTGTTGTTGCATAAAAATATAAAGGTTAATCCCAACGTCAATGATGTCTACGCCCATGGGCGTAGACAATAATTATATATTATTCCATTACGACAACACATCCGTGGAATATAGGTCTAGTGCATTTTCCATACCTAAAAAGTCATTTTACGATAAAAATGTGTGATATTTTTCTCATTTATACTCCAAACATAGGTTCTAACGAGTACCTACAACGTATGTCCTGGAGCAGAAATAAGAAAAATGATGTTTACCCCGTAAACCCCAGTTTTCTCTATATAAAGTGGGGTTTAGGTGGTGTTTATTTCACGGACTTGTTCAAGCGATGATTTGGCTATTTTTTCTGTTTGGCAGGAACACACTGGATCTGGGAAATATGCAGTATGTTGATCAACGGTAACGCCGAAACAATTCCGAAAAGCAAAGCCAGACAGATGTTGGAACATGTACGTCCGGAAACGCTTGACGCCATACCTTCACCGCGCATTCTTAACAGTCATCTCAGCATCCGCTTCCTGCCAGAACAGCTATTCCAGAAGAAATGTAAAATAATTCATGTGGTTCGGAATCCAAAGGATGTGGTTGTTTCTTTATATAATCATGATATAGGAGTAAAATGCTACGGATATAATGGAAAATGGGAGCACTTTTTGCCGCTTTTTCTAGACGATAAATGTAAGTTGGTTCATTTAGTACTGTTTTGGTCTATCGACAAATGAGCCCCGCCAAGCGAATTTGTGTCTTCGAGCATTCCGTCATGACAAATTTTAACTGCGCATGCCCAGCCATTCAGATGGGCCAGGGATATGGCTTTCTGTCTGAAGGTTCCTCTTGATTCACTGCTCGCATAGGCGATAAGTACCCAAATCGCTTGACGGGGCCCAAATGAAAGTGTTTTTTTTTTTTTTTTTTTTTTTTTCAAACGTATTGCATTACCCTCCAATAGAAAACAAAGCGCAAAAGGGTACTATAGTGACAGCTTCCGTAATCTTAACTTATATTAGATCAAAAGTTTCAAAACTTTAAAAATAACCAGTGCTTCAGCTGAAGTGCACGACCCGCCGGATGCTTTTAGCTTTATGAGTGTTACCATATATGGGTATGGCGGCCATTTTGGTCATGTGACCTGGACATAAAACGGTTCCCCCAATAAATGCGCCTTATCGTAAGGAGCAAAAATATATCTTATACTTTAGTACTGTATTCTGAATCGTTTGCAGGATAAAATCCAACACAAAAGCATATGTGTCAAAGTTTGACCTAGGCACAAAGAAGGTCAAGGTCAACCCAGGGTCACCATTTTAGCAATTTATGATGGGCCTACGTTCGAGATGCTATTTATCAAGTTTCGGGAAATCTGCACAGTGGTTCTGGAGAAGACTATTTTTGAAGGGTTTTTACCAAATATTGCTTGGCGGCCATTTTGGTCATGTGACCTGGACCCCATGAGAAAATTTTGGTTTCCCCCATCCCGTAGAGGCTCCATATGAAATTTGACTTCAATCGGCCCAACGATTTCCGAGGAGAAGCAGTTCGAAAATTTTCTCATTTTTCGCCTCGGCGAGGCTGTACTAAATGGAATGTAATATTTCGCAAGTTCATTGATAAGATCTCATTGATATTTATCAGTATGCCAAACATTGTTTAAATATTCCAAGCAGTTAAGTCACTATCACCAATTTTCACAAACGGGTTACGGACGGACAGATAGACAGACCATATATGGCTTGGCGGCCATTTTGGTCATGTGTCCTTGACCCCATGAGCAATTTTTGGTTTCCCCATCCCATAGAGGCTACATATGAAATTTGATTTCAATCGGCCCAACGGTTTCCGAGGAGAAGCAGTTCGAATATTTTCACATTTTTCGCCTCGGCGAAGCTATACTAAATGGAATGTAATATTGCGCAAGATCATTGGTTAGATCTCATTGATATCTATCAGTATGCCAAAAATTGTTTAAATATTCCAAGCGGTTAAGTCACTATCACCAATTTTCACAAACGGGTTACGGACGGACAGACAGACAAACCATATATGGCTTGGCGGCCATTATGGTCATGTGACCTTGACCCCATGAGCAAATTTTGGTTTCCCACATCCCATAGAGGCTCCATGTGAAATTGACTTCAATCGGCCCAACGGTTTCCGAGGAGAAGCAGTTCAAAAATGTTCGAAAATTTTCACATTTTTCGCCTCGGCGAGGCTATACTAAATGGAATGTAATATTTCGTAAGTTCATTGGTTAGATCTCATTGATATCTATCGGTATGCCAAAAATTGTTTAAATATTCCAAGCGGTTAAGTCACTACCACCAATTTTCACAAACGGGTTACGGACGGACCCAAAGAAGGTCAAGGTCAACCCAGGGTCACCATTTTAGCAATTTATGATAGGCCTACATCCCAGATGCTATTTATCAAGTTTCGTGGAAATCTGCCCAGGGGTTCTGGAGAAGACTATTTTTGAAGGGTTTTTACCAAATATTGCTTGGCGGCCATTTTGGTCATGTGACCTGGACCCCATGAGGAAATTGTGGTTTCCCCCATCCCATAGAGGCTCCATATGAAATTTGACTTCAATCGGCCCAACGATTTCCGAGGAGAAGCAGTTCGAAAATTTTCACATTTTTCGCCTCGGCGAGGCTGTACTAAATGGAATGTAATATTTCGCAAGTTCATTGATAAGATCTCATTGATATTTATCAGTATGCCAAAAATTGTTTAAATATTCCAAGCGGTTAAGTCACTATCACCAATTTTCACAAACGGGTTACGGACGGACAGATAGACAAACCATATATGGCTTGGCGGCCATTTTGGTCATGTGTCCTTGACCCCATGAGCAATTTTTGGTTTCCCCCATCCCATAGAGGCTACATATGACATTTGATTTCAATCGGCCCAACGGTTTCCGAGGAGAAGCAGTTCGAAAATTTTCACATTTTTCGCCTCGGCGAGGCTATACTAAATGGAATGTAATATTTCGCAAGTTCATTGGTTAGATCTCATTGATATCTATCAGTATGCCAAAAATTGTTTAAATATTCCAAGCGGTTAAGTCACTATCACCAATTTTCACAAACGGGTTACGGACGGACAGACAGACAAACCATATATGGCTTGGCGGCCATTATGGTCATGTGACCTTGACCCCATGAGCAAATTTTGGTTTCCCCCATCCCATAGAGGCTCCATGTGAAATTTGACTTCAATCGGCCCAACGGTTTCCGAGGAGAAGCAGTTCAAAAATGTTCGAAAATTTTCACATTTTTTCGCCTCGGCGAGGCTATACTAAATGGAATGTAATATTTCGTAAGTTCATTGGTTAGATCTCATTGATATCTATCGGTATGCCAAAAATTGTTTAAATATTCCAAGCGGTTAAGTCACTATCACCAATTTTCACAAACGGGTTACGGACGGACCCAAAGAAGGTCAAGGTCAACCCAGGGTCACCATTTTAGCAATTTATGATAGGCCTACATCCCAGATGCTATTTATCAAGTTTCGTGGAAATCTGCACAGTGGTTCTGGAGAAGACTATTTTTGAAGGGTTTTTACCATATATGGCTTGGCGGCCATTTTGGTCATGTGACCTGGACCCCATGAGCAAATTTTGGTTTCCCTATCCCATAGAGGCTCCATATGAAATTTGACTTCAATCGGCCCAACGGTTTCCGAGGAGAAGCAGTTCGAAAATTTTCACATTTTTCGCCTCGGCGAGGCTATACTAAATGGAATGTAATATTTCGTAAGTTCATTGGTTAGAACTCATTGATATCTATCGGTATGCCAAAAATTGTTTAAATATTCCAAGCGGTTAAGTCACTATCACCAATTTTCACAAACGGGTTACGGACGGACCCAAAGAAGGTCAAGGTCAACCCAGGGTCACCATTTTAGCAATTTATGATAGGCCTACATCCCAGATGCTATTTATCAAGTTTCGTGGAAATCTGCACAGTGGTTCTGGAGAAGACTATTTTTGAAGGGTTTTTACCATATATGGCTTGGCGGCCATTTTGGTCATGTGACCTGGACCCCATGAGCAGATTTTGGTTTCCCTATCCCATAGAGGCTCCATATGAAATTTGACTTCAATCGGCCCAACGGTTTCCGAGGAGAAGCAGTTCGAAAATTTTCACATTTTTCGCCTCGGCGAGGCTATACTAAATGGAATGTAATATTTCGCAAGTTCATTGGTTAGATCTCATTGATATCTATCAGTATGCCAAAAATTGTTTAAATATTCCAAGTGGTTAAGTCACTATCACCAATTTTCACTTACGGGTTACGGACGGACAGACAGACAAACCATATATGGCTTGGCGGCCATTTTGGTCATGTGACCTTGACCCCATGAGCAAATTTTGGTTTCCCCCATCCCATATAGGCTCCATATGAAATTTGACTTCAATCGGCCCAACGGTTTCTGAGGAGAAGCAGTTCAAAAATGTTCGAAAATTTTCACATTTTTCGCCTCGGCGAGGCTATACTAAATGGAATGTAATATTTCGTAAGTTCATTGGTTAGATCTCATTGATATCTATCAGTATGCCAAAAATTGTTTAAAAATTCCAAGCGGTTAAGTCACTATCACCAATTTTCACAAACGGGTTACGGACGGACAGACAGAATGACAGACTGACAGAATTACAGAATGACAGAATGACAGAATGACACGGTGATTTTAGGGCACTCTTAGAAAAAACCGACTTCAGTCGGTTGCTTTTTCTGCGGGTCGTGCAATGTCGTGCTACAAATTCAGTTATTTGTTTGTTTGTTTGATTTGAGGTTTAACGTCCCCGTCAACACTGTAAAGGTCATTTTGGAGACGTTGCTTCCAATTTTGTGGGTCTTTTACCCGACATTGAGATGAAATGACATCTCAAGCCCTGTCGCCCAATGAAACCAATAGGGTTTATTAGCATGGACGGTCCGCCTCGCACCGCGGTTCCTGGACAGGCTTAGATCCTCTAAGCGGTTTACCAGTACTAGTGTGCGGGCCGGATTCAGCTCTGCGTGGAAGCATCATGCAGCCCATATATTTCTTCAAGCCAAATTCAGTTATGAAATGGTTGCAGATGTGTATATAGTACTATGAAGTGTCATGCGATGTTTGGAAATTTGTGAAGAAATGGTTTTGTTTTTCAAAATCATATATTAGAGAATTGGTAGTTTTTTACCCGACATTGAAAAAAAAATGACTTCTCGAGCCCTGCCGCCCAATGAAACCATTTGAAGGATCTGACCCATACCACTTTGCCTGAGCAGGCTTAGTCCTTCTAAGCGGTTTACCGATACTCATTTGTGGCCAGTTTCAGCTCTACGTGGATATTGCTTGAACTGAGGTTTACCGTTCCCATCAACACTATTAAGGTCATTTCGGAGAAGTTGCTTCCGATTTTGTGGAACTTTTATCCCACATTGATATGAAATGACATCTGAAGCCTTGCTGCCCCGGCAATGAATCCACAGGGCTTATATGCATTGGACGGTCCGACTCGCACCACCTTACCGAGGCAAGCTTAGGCCTCCTAAGCGGTTTACCAGTAATCATGTGCAGTCAGTTCTAGCCAGGCAGAAAGCGCTATCAACGAAATTTCGCCTTACATTACGAAAACACGCCTATACAAATACATTGCCATTTTTTTGGCCAAAAAATAGAAATTTTAAGATGAAAAATTGTGATATTTTTCTTATTCCTGCTCAAAACATAGATTGCGGGGACTCGATAGAACCGCCTCGACGAGGCGGTTCTATCGAGTACCAACAATCTATGTTTTTGAGCAGAAATAAGAAAAATAATGTATACCCCCTTAAACCCCAGTTTTACTATATAAAAGTGGGGTATGAGGGGGTCAAAATTGTATAGGCGTGTTTTCGTGATGTTCGTTAAATTTGTTTGTGTTGAGATTTACCGTCCCAGACTTTGCTTCCAATTTTGTACCCGACATTGAGATGAAATGACATCGCATGCCCGCCGCCCAATGAAACCAAAAGGGCTTATATGCACTGGGTAGACTCGCACCACCTTGCCCGGGATGCAAAGGCCTTCTAAGTGGTTAACAGTACTAAGTGCTCTGCGTGGAAGTACCATGCGACCCAATCTATTTTTCCAAGCCCTGATGGGCAGGGCAGTTCGCCTTGTTTGTCAATAGCGAATATACATAAACATTACTATTGACAAACGTTTGCTAGTCGATAGCGAATATACGTAAAAATTGCTGTTGACAAACGTTTGCCAATAGTCATTTTAATATATATTCGCTATTGGCAAACGTTTGTCAAAAGCGACTCCGTTTTTATAATTCTTCGTTTTTGTGTACAATTTGAACAATTTTGTCTTTATTATTTCATACATTTCCAGTAGAATATGGTAGCTGGCCAGAGTACATTAAAGAATGGGGAAGATTTAGAAGAGACAATCCCGAATATCCATTGTTCTATACGTCATATGAACAACTGCATAAGGTAATATCGAATATTTTGTTTGATTTGAGGTTTAACGTCCCCGTCAACACTGTAAAGGTCATTTTGGAGACGTTGCTTCCAATTTTGTGGGACTTTTACCCGACATTGAGATGAAATGACATCTCAAGCCCTGTCGCCCAATGACACCAATAGGGTTTATTAGCATGGACGGTCCACCTCGCACTGCGGTTCCTGGACAGGCTTAGATCCTCTAAGCGGTTTACCAGTACTAGTGTGCGGGCCGGATTCAGCTCTGCGTGGAAGCATCGTGCAGCCCATATATTTCTTCAAGCCCCTATGGGCGGGGGCGAAATATCGAATATAATGAGGATATTTGATTTTTTCCAGTGTAAGATCGATTTTTATTTCACCGAATGAACACCGAAAGAAATATTTTCGCGAGTAGCGAAGCCACGAGTGAAAATACTTATTTTGGTGTTCATGAGTGAAGTAAAAATTGATCTTAGACTGAAAAATATCAAATTTTCTGTTTCTTTCACGCTTAAAATTGTAATTTACAACGCAGTTTCAGAGCGTCAGAACTCGTGTCAATTTAGAGGTGTTCAACGTGTTAACTGGGTATAATGTTGGGTGTAAACTAGTTTGCACCTGGAAAACAGCTTGGAATGTAACTTTATCATAATGTCGGCAGTTGCTATGCTTGACTGGCGTCGCGTGACATTATATTCGTTGCGTAGGTGCAAAAACTGACGTCATCAACGTCGGAGTGACGTGAAAACGTGCGTGACGTAATTTATGTCACACACTAATAACGTTTTCACAAACAGAGACTATATGTTGTTTTTCGATGATACATCGAATTCACAAACAGTGAAAGTAAAAATCGTAAAATTTTCACTGTTTGAAACAGTGACAATGTCGATTTCGATTTCACTTAGAAATCTCTATATTTCATTGAAAAACATGTAAGAAAATGTATTGCTCGGAAGAAATAGTGGATCTTACATTAGTGTTCATGTATTATTGAATTTATTAAACGAGTTGAGGAAAAGGAATAAAATGCGAGGCTTTGCCGAGCATTTTATCCCTTTTCCTCAACGAGTTTAATGATTCCAATACTACATGAGCACGAATGCAATATTGCACGACCCGCAGAAAAAGCAACCGACTGAAGTCGGTTTTTTCTAAGAGTGCCCTAAAATCACCGTGTCATTCTGTCATTCTGTCATTCTGTCAATCTGTCAGTCTGTCAGTCTGTCAGTCTGTCATTCTGTCTGTCCGTCCGTAACCCGTTTGTGAAAATTGGTGATAGTGACTTAACCGCTTGGAATATTTAAACAATTTTTGGCACACTGATAGATATCAATGAGATCTAACCAATGAACTTACTTACTTATGGGATAGGGAAACCAAAATTTGCTCATGGGGTCCAGGTCACATGACCAAAATGGCCGCCAAGCCATATATGGTAAAAACCCTTCAAAAATAGTCTTCTCCAGACCCACTGGGCAGATTTCCACGAAACTTGATAAATAGCATCTGGGATGTAGGCCTATCATAAATTGCTAAAATGGTGACCCTGGGTTGACCTTGACCTTCTTTGGGTCCGTCCGTAACCCGTTTGTGAAAATTGGTGATAGTGACTTAACCGCTTGGAATATTTAAACAATTTTTGGCATACTGATAGATACCAATGAGCTCTAACCAATGAACTTACGAAATATTACATTCCATTTAGTATAGCCTCGCCGAGGCGAAAAATGTGAAATTTTTCGAACATTTTTGAACTGCTTCTCCTCGGAAACCGTTGGGCCGATTGAAGTCAAATTTCATATGGAGCCTCTATGGGATGGGGGAAACCTAAATTTGCTCATGGGGTCAAGGTCACATGACCAAAATGGCCGCCAAGCCATATATGGTTTGTCTGTCTGGCCGTCTGTAACCCGTTTGTGAAAATTGGTGATAGTGACTTAACCGCTTGGAATATTTAAACAATTTTTGGCATACTGATAGATATCAATGAGATCTAACCAATTAACTTGCGAAATATTACATTCCATTTAGTATAGCTTCGCCGAGGCGAAAAATTTTCGAACTGCTTCTCCTCGGAAACCGTTGGGCCGATTGAAATCAAATTTCATATGGAGCCTCTATGGGATGGGGGAAACCAAAAATTGCTCATGGGGTCCAGGACACATGACCAAAATGGCCGCCAAGCCATATATGGTCTGTCTATCTGTCCGTCCGTAACCCGTTTGTGAAAATTGGTGATAGTGACTTAACCGCTTGGAATATTTAAACAATTTTTGGCATACTGATAAATATCAATGAGATCTTATCAATGAACTTGCGAAATATTACATTCCATTTAGTACAGCCTCGCCGAGGCGAAAAATGTGAAAATTTTCGAACTGCTTCTCCTCGGAAATCGTTGGGCCGATTGAAGTAAAATTTCATATGGAGCCTCTATGGGATGGGGGAAACCAAAATTTCCTCATGGGGTCGAGGTCACATGACCAAAATGGCCGCCAAGCAATATTTGGTAAAAACCCTTCAAAAATAGTCTTCTCCAGAACCACTGTGCAGATTTCCACGAAACTTGATAAATAGCATCTGGAACGTAGGCCCATCATAAATTGCTAAAATGGTGACCCTGGGTTGACCTTGACCTTCTTTGTGCCTAGGTCAAACTTTGACACATATGCTTTTGTGTTGGATTTTATCCTGCAAATGATTCAGAATACAGTACTAAAGTATAAGATATATTTTTGCTCCTTACGATAAGGCGCATTTATTGGGGGAACCGTTTTATGTCCAGGTCACATGACCAAAATGGCCGCCATACCCATATATGGTAACACTCATAAAGCTTAAAGCATCCGGCGGGTCGTGCACTTCAGCTGAAGCACTGGTTCTATTTATCATATGACATTTAAAACGCATTTTATTCACGATTGTTTACAAAAATCTCAATATTCCGCCATTAGTAAACGCGACGTCGTTAAGGACGTCGTACATGTAACGTTACGGGGCGTATCTAGCTAATTTGCATATTTAATCCACTAGTGGATTATCGAAATATTACATGGCGTTATTACACTCTCAGACGCGACGTCATATGATAAAGATGACTATTGGGACGCAATGTTGTTCATACCTTAATATTTACATTTCCAGTGTACAGTCTAATGTAACTTTTGAACCTTTAGCAAAACAATGTAGTCCATACTTCCAGGAACGCATTGAGCCAAATGATTTTAGTGACGTCAACTGACGTCAGTCTAGACCATGGTTCTCTATGGGCGTTGGTGACGTCAACGTTGTTCAGCTCTTTGTAGAAAAACAGCCTGTAAATGTTTTCAACTTTAAAAGATTGCCCTATAAGCATTTTTCGCACAATGATGAGGGGCAAAGAATGTAAATATAAGAAATAAACTTAATTTGTTTGCTTTCAGGGTTCGTTTACTTTGCACGCGACCCCATTACGCAAACACGCCTAAACAAATACATTGCCACTTTAATCGCCGTAAAAATGAAAATTTTAAGAAGAAAAATTGTGATATTTTTCTTATTTCTGCTCAAAATATAGATTGTGGGCACTCGAGTACCCACAATCTATATTTTAGAGTAGAAATAAGGAAAATAAGGTATCCCCCCGGAAACCCCAGTTTTACTATATAAAAGTGGGGTTCAAGGGGGTCAAAATTATATAGGCGTGTTTTCTTGATGCAATGCATTCATACTTTCATGAACAGCAGAAAAATAAATTTCATTTCTTAAATGAATATACATTGACTCACGCGACGTCACATGATCATCAAGTGACCTCAATTATTTCCAGTATTATTGAACGGTGGCGACTTTATGGCGTCATCGACGCTAAGAAGAACTGAGTGCGGTTGTTTTCTTTTCTTAATTTTAGCCCTCAAACCGTATTTTTTTTTTTTCGCCAATAATGGATGGAAAAAAATATGTAAATATGTACGGAACCCGGGAAGGGACATGATTTTTTATTTTTATTTTGTTGTGAGAACAAGAGAATATCTTGAGCGGACAAGATATTATCTTGTTCGGACAAGATATTATCTTGTGCGGACAAGATATTATATTGTGCAGACAAGATATTATCTTGATCGCACAAGATATTACCATATTACCTTGTGCGGACAACATAATATCTTGTTCGCACAAAATATTACCTTGTGCGCACAAGATATTAAGTTGTGCGAAGAAGATATTATCTTATCCGCACAAGATAATATCTTGTTCGGACAAGATATTATCTTGTTCGCACAACTTAATATCTTGTCTGCACAAGATAATATGTTGTGCGAATAAGATATCTTGTCCGCACAAGATAATATATTGTTTGCACAACTTCCCAAGCTCTATGTTGTGCAAACAAGATAATATGTTGTGCGAATAAGATAATATCTTGTCCACACAAGATAATATATTGTTTGCACAACTTCCCAAGCTCTATGTTGTGCAAACAAGATAATATTTTGTCAGCACAAGATAATATGTTGTCCGCACAACATAAATTATGTTGTCCGCACAAGATAATATCTTGTCTGCACAACATATTATCTTGTTCGCACAACTTAATATCTTGTTCACACAACATATTAAAAAAAATTATGTCCCTTCCCGGGTTCCGTAAATATGAGTATCAAAGGAAATTTAGTTAACGTTCATTGAAGTATGAACAGAAGCCTCCGAGGTGTAGTGGTTATATATGCTTCTCGCCTTGTAAACCAGACGTCGCAGGATCGATCCCGGACTTCTCCGGACTTTCGGGTGAGTCTTTAAACCGAGGTCCCGTCTCCGTATGACCTTAGCTTTTTGTGAGACGTAAAACTCAAGCACTCGTGAACTCGCGGTCGCGCCTCTACTAATAACCGTGATCTATGCTTGAACCACAGAAAAAAATCAAAGGACTGAGAGTACTGGTTGGTCGATTGTCTTTGAGTGTAGATTTATAGGAAAAAGGGCCTGAACGGGGACTTAGACTGTTTCGTTTAACCCTTAAATTCCTGTATTGTAAGCAATCCGTCTACATGTAAACCCTGATCAGACAATGCGTTTCGTGGCGTCTGACTCTTTAACTCCTTACAATAAGCAAACAGTGTCGACCCTGATCAGACGCCGCATTCTGCGGCGTCTGATCTGGGTCTACACTGTTTGCCAAGCCCAATCCATGATTCCAGCCCAGATTCTACAGAAAGACCCGCTGACCTCATTTCGATGAAATTCTATAAATAAGTTACATGGATTTCCTACAAATCAGTGGCAGTCTCGTGGACTCCTGCACTAATAGCTTTGGTTCGATTGATAACTTTGGTTTGATTGATAAACAATCAACCCAAAAAATGAAAACTTTCCCAGAATATCTGTTTTGGAGCAATGAAAGAGTTCACATTGCCACACATATTACGAAATATGCAATGTGGTGCAGCGGTAAAGCATCGGACTTGAGATGGAGAGGTAGCCGGTTCGATCCTTGCAAGTGCCAAGTGTTGTTTGCTTGAGCAAGAAACTTTATCCACACTGCTTAGTACTGGTTCCTACCCAGGAAAAGAGGGCCACATGGAAGATTAGTACTAGTACTAAATGTGTTACCCTCTATTGATAAGGTCGATTATTATTATTATTATTATTATTATTATTATTATTATTATTATTATTATTATTATTATCAAAACACGCCTATACAAATACGACTATTTTCAGATGAAAAATTGTGATACTTTTCTTATTTCTGCTAAAAATATAGACTGTGGGTAAACGTTAGAACCGCCTCATCGAGGCGGTTCTAACGAGTACCACGACATCACGAAAACACGCCTATATAATTTTGACCCCCTTTAACTCCACTTTTATATAGTAAAACTGGGGTTTACAGGGGTTAACCTTATTTGTTTTATTTCTGGTCTGAAACATAGATTGTGGGTACTCGTTAGAACCGCCTCGATGAGGCGGTTCTAACGAGTACCTACAATATATATTTTGAGCAGAAATAAGAAAAATATCACAATTTTTCATCTTAAATGTTTCGTTTTTCGGCGATAAAGTTTAGAATGTATTTGTATAGGCGTGTTTTCGTAATGATCTATATTTTAGAGCAGAAATAAGAAAAATAAGTGTTACCCCTGTAAACCCCAGTTATACAGGCGTGTTTTTGTGATGAATATGTACTATCGCAATGAACTCAATATTTCACCATGATTTTTTTTTCACATTGCCTGAGAATGTAATAATGTGTTGCAACTAGTCGGAACAATTAATTACACAATCGTTTAATCGATCGATGCAAGTAATCGATTATTTGATACATATTGTGTGAGTACAGTTAACTCCCCAATGTTGTAATGATGGTGGCAAACAGTGCAGACCCTGATGAGACACCACAGAATGCGGCGTCTCATCTGCGTCTACACTGTTGGCTCAGGCCTGTCTGTCCAAAAGCATATAAGTATAGCATATGGCAAGAGCCATGCTCCGACAGAAAGCCAAAAGGTTAAAATTATGAACAAATCTTCAGCGATTAGTAATCGGTTATTGATCGCAATTGCACTACTGATAATCGATTATCTTTTCAGCTCTGATTAGCCAGCCTTAGTCGTAACGCCATTTTATTTGTTAATTTCAGGACAATTTAACTGAAATTAGAAAGCTCGCAAAATTTCTTAACGTGGAAGCTGGCGAAAACTTGCTTAAGGCAATATCTGAGAAGTGTTCGTTCACGAATATGATTGTGGACAAGGAATACACCAAAGAAAGAAGAGAGGCCATATAAAACAATGATTATACGATGTACAGAAAAGGTAGGTCTCTGATGGATTGCGCCCCATGATTGCAAATGCGTGGAATACGTGGAGCGTGATAGCTTAGTGGTTTGTACACTTGCCTCTGATGCTAGAGGCCCCCGGTTCGATCCCCGCCAGCGGCGATAAAATTTCGGCGTCTGAAAACGTCACGAAAACACACCTATATAATTTTGACCCCCTTGAACCCCACTTTTATATAATAAAACTGGGGTTTACGGGGTTATACCTTATTTTTCTTATTTCTGTTCTAAAATATAGATTGTGGGTACTCGTTAGAACCGCCTCGATGAGGCGGTTCTAACGAGTGCCCACAATCTATATTTTGAGCAGAAATAAGAAAAATATCACAATTTTTCATCATAAAATTTTCATTTTTCGGCGATAAAGGTGGCAATGTATTTGTATAGGCGTGTTTGCGTAATGATTGGCATCATTTGCAGAGATGAATGTCATACAATGCACCGTCCTTCGGATCGGGACGTTACATGTAGCTGAAGATCCCCTGTGCAGGGAGAGTCATCCCCTGTGCAGGTTAACCCATTTAGTACCGGGAGCCCCAAAACGGGTACCCTGGCAAACAGTGCAGGCCCAGATCAGACGCCACAGAACTGGCAAACAGTGCAGGCCCAGATCAGACACCGCAGAACTGGCAAACAGTGCAGGCCCTGATCAGACGCCACAGGACGCGGCGTCTGATCGGGGCCTACACTGTTTGCAAAAAGTTCAGCCATTTTCCAGCCGACAAATTTTAAAAAAAGCACAACCCGGCACCACCTGCTATATAAGGCTGACACGATTAATCGAATAATCGATTAATCGATCGATAAATTCCAGAAAAATGATTATCATTTCTGATTTGCTTGTAATCGATTACTTGACAGGTACAATTTACTAACCAAGGTTATGCCTAAAATAGCTGGATGAGTGGCAAACAGTGCAGACCCTGATGAGACGCCGCATCATGCGGCGTCTCATCTGGGTCTACACTGTTTGCTTAGGCATTTCTGTTCAAGTGCAACATATGGTAAGAATCATGCTCAGACAGAAAGCCAGAGAGGTAAAATAATGACAAAAAAACTTAGCGATTACTAATCGATTATCGATCGCAGTGACAGGACTGATAATCGATTATCTTTTCAGCTCCGATTAGCCAGCCCTGCTGATCGGGGCCTACACTGTTTGCAAAAAGTTCAGCCATTTTCCAGACACATTTTGAAGAAAGCACAACCCGGCACCACCTGCTATATATATTGGATGATTAACCCTCAGTAGTTTGAAGTACACCTGACTCGAACAAATTTCATTATACAAATGCAATGTAAACTTTACCGCCGAAAAAAACGAAACTTTTAAGACGAAAAATTATGATATTTTTTCTTATTTCTGCTTCAAATATAAATTGCGGATATTCCTTAGAACCGTCCCATCGAGGTGGTTCAAACCATTACCCACAATCTATATTTTAGAGCAGAAATAAGAAAAATAAGCTTTACCCCCTGAAAACCCCAGTTTTTTATATATAAAAGAGGGGTTCAAGGGGGTCAAAATTGTATAGGCGTGTTTTCGTGATGCAACGTCCCACATGGGTTCAAGCCATTGGAATTTCCATCAAGAAAACACGCCTATATAATGTTGATCCCCTTAAACCCCATTTTGGCTCACCTGAGCCGAAGGCTGGGGGGTTGCTATTGTGATCGGTCACCGTCCGTCGTCGTCATCGTCGGCGTCGTTGTCGTCCGTCCGTCCGTCCGTTCTCAATTTCTTTAAAGAACATCTCCTAAACCACTGAACAGATTCTGACCAAACTTGGCAGAAATGTTCTTTGGGTGGTCCTCTCTCAAATATGTTCAAAGAATTTTATTCCATGCAAAACTCTGGTTGCCATGACAACGAAAAGGGGAAAATAAGAAAAAAACTATATAAATCTTCTTCTCTCAAACCAGAAGGCTCAGGTCTTGATATTTGGTATGAACTATGAAGCTGCATCTAGTGGACCTCTATCAGAATTGTTCAAACCACAGCCGTGGGGCCTAAAATGCCCCCGCACCAGGACCTACTGGTTTACATAGGCTTATACATGACAGGGAAAACCATTAAAAATCTTCTTCTCTGAAACCAGAAGGCCCAGGTCTTTGACATTTGGTATGAAGCTTCATCCAGAGAACCTCTACCAAGATTGTTCAAATTATAGCCATGGGGCCAAAACTGCCCCACCCCACCCCCGCGCCGGTGTCCACAGGTTTTACATTGGTGTGGCCCAGGTCTTTGATATTTGGTATGAAGCTTCATCTAGTTGACCTCAACCAAGAGTGTTCAAATTATTGCCCTGGGGCCAAATATTCCCCCGCGCCGGAGCCCACTGACTTTACATAGGCTTATATATGGAAAACCTTTAAATATCTTCTGGTCTGAACATACCAAAGTCGTTAAAAATGGTACTAGCTGCTCCTCGTTTGGCACTCAGATTTACGGGGTAGAGCTAGGACTGGTCGATCCAGTGTCAGGATAATGTGACTGGGTGTGGTATCATGTAATGTGTCTGGGACATGATACTTCAGTGAGGCAGCACTATAAATGTGAGCATTGAGCTCCCTGTCGCAACCAGACACCGTCGTGATATGACTGAAAAATTGTTGAAAGCGACGTTAAACCCGAATTCACACACACACACACACACACACACACACACACACACACACACACTTGTCTGAAACCAGAAGGCCAAGGTCTTTGATATTTGCTATGAAGCTTCATCTAGTGGACCTCTACCAGGATTGTTCAAATTATAGCCCTGGGGCATAAAATGCCCCTTCGCTAGTGCCCACTGGTTTTACATAGGTTTATATGGGGAAAGCCTTTAAAAATCTTCTTCGCCGAAACCAGAAGGCCCAGATCTTTGATATTTGGTATGAAGCTTCATCTAGTAGACCTATACCAAGATTGTTCAAATTATAGCCATGGGGCCAAAAATGGCCCCGCTCCGAGGCCCACTGGTTTTACATAGGCTTATATTGTTTGTTTGCTTTGAGGTTTAACGTCCCCGTCAACACTGTAAAGGTCATTTTGGATACGTTGCTTCCAATTTTGTGGGACTTTTACCCGACATTGAGATGAAATGACATCTCAAGCCCTGTCGCCCAATGAAACCAATAGGGTTTATTAGCATGGACGGTCCGCCTCGCACCGGAAAATCTTTAAAAATCTTCTTGTCTGAAACCAGAAGGCCCAGGTCTTTGATATTTGGTATGAATCTTCATGTACTGGACCTCTACCAAGATTGTTCAACTTATAGCCCTGTGGCCAAAAATGGCGCAGACCCGGGTCTTACATAAGCCAATATAGGGAATATCTTTAAAAATATTCTTGTCTGAAACCAAAAGACCAAGATCTTTGATATTTGGTATGAAGCTTCATCAAATGGACCGCTACCAAGATTGTTCAAATTATAGTTCTGGGGCCAAAAAATGGCCCTGTCCAAATTATAGCTCTGGGGCCAAAAATGGCCCCGCCCCAGGGCCCACATGTTTTACATAGGCTTATATTGGGAAAAGAAATTGCACTATGCAGAAATATGAAAAAAAAATCTGGATTTTTATCTGATTTTTTTTTTATATATTTTATTTAATTAATTTACTTATTATTATTATTTTTTTTTGGGGGGGGGGGGGGGTGCTGGGGGTTAAATTTTACCAATATATATGAAGAGTCGTGTTTTCGTAATGCACTGTTTGTTATTTTGTTTGTTTGAGTGGAGTTTGATGGCCCTGTCAACACTATTTAGGTCATATCGAGCCAGCCGGTTTACCTAAGGACACTCTTACTGGGCAAGCTTATACATAGGCGGTTAACCAATACAGTGCGCATTATCGCAAGAAACTGACAACTACCCTTCTTGAATCAGCGGAAGGGAGAGATTGACCGTCAAAAAAATCATGATCAATCTCCCTGAACCGAGTACATGTAGTTTACCGATTTTCGAACAAGCTCACTTTTTAGTAATCTCAAGTTTGGAACCTCTTCAAAGAGACCAAACAACGGAACCCTGGAAGGGACATTCAATTTATTTTAATATGTTGTGCGAACAAGATAATATCTTGTGCACACAAGGCAATATTTACCATCTTGTTCGCACAACATATTATCTTGTTAGCACAATATAATCAGACGCATAAAATATTATGTTGTCTGCACAAGATCTATATATGTTGTGCAAACAAGATAATATGTTGTGCGAACAGGATAATATCTTATGCGCATAAGATATTAAGCTGTGCGCACAAGATATATATTGTGCGCACAAGATATTATGTTGTAAGCACAAGATATATTATGTTGTCTACACAAGAATCTTGTGCGCACAACATATTATCTTGTGCGCACAAGATAATAACTTGTTGGCACAACTAAATATCTTATTCGCACAACATATCAAAAAAATAATTGCATGTCCCTTCCCGGGTTCCGTAATAAACAGCCTCACTTGGCGATTCAAACGAGCGATACCCACATTTTTGTTTATATGCAGCATGCCAATTCCAAATATATTGAAACTTTTACATCCAAAAAATGACATTTTTAAGACAAAACATTCTGATTAAAAGAAATAAATAATATTTCTGCTCACAGCATAGATTGTGGGAACTCGTTTGAACAGCCTCGACGAGGCGGTTTAACGAGTACCCACAATCTATGTTTTTGAGCAGAAATAAGAAAAATAATGTATACCCCGTAAATCCCAGTTTAACTATGAAAAAGTGGGGTTTAAGGGGTTTAAAATTATTTTATTTATTTATTACGAAAACACACCTATAAAAATCCATTGAATTTTTTAGCGCAGGAAAATCGAAAATTTTAAGATGAAAAATTGTGATATTTTTCTTATTTCTGCTCAAAATATAGATGTTGGAACACGTTAGAACGTCCTCGATGAGGCGGTTCTAACGTGTAACCACAATCTATATTTTGGAGCAGAAATAAGAAAAATAAGGTTTACCCCCATGAACCCCAGTTTTACAATATAAAAGTGAGGTTCAAGGGTGTAAAATTATATAGGCGTGCGTTCGTGATGTTTATTTATCTATTTATTTATTTATTTATTTCAGGCGTGATAGGAGACTGGAAGAACTGGTTTACTGTTGCCCAAAATGAACAGTTTGATAAAATAATGAGCGAGAAAATGAAAGGCATCACACATAAATTCGAGTACAGCTAACACCAACAAAATAACAAATAACACGAAGTTCATTTTTGGTGGTTATTTAAGGGGAATGGGAACACCTGGCAAATTTGTCCATCATTTTTCAAAGTGAGACAATTTTCGGCACTATCTGTTCACTTTACTATAATGCATAGTCCAACTGAAAAAGGGGTCTACTCTTAAAAGAAAGAATTTGCTCCTCAGGAGCAAATTCTTTCCTTTAAGAGTTGACCCCTATTGACATGGGAGACAAAAATACTTTTGCAGGAGTTGCCTCCCCTGAAGATGTATCCATTCCCCTTAAGAGATGAATTTTTTCTGCTGTTCATAAAAGTATGAACGCAGTGAAACGCGTGCAAAGTAAATGAACAACGAAGGGGTTCATGTAAACTTTGGTAGCGACCCACTGATGTTCATACTTTCATAAAAAGCAGAAAAATTAAGTTTATTTTTTTATATTTTATATTATTTGCCCCTCATCACTTGGCGAAGAAATGCTTATAAGGTAAACTTTTAAAGCTGAAAAACATTTACACGCTGTTTTTCTACAAAGAGCGGAATAGCGCTGACGTCACCAACGCCCGTAGAGAACCATGGTTTTGACTGACGTCACTTGACTGTTACAGGCCTCCGAGGGCTCTGACTCTATATCACCAGTTCTTTCACTGTTGTGGTTCGTACCTGGCGCTCGGGTCACACCTTAGACTCCAAGTTCTGCAACGGAAGATTATGTGGTTTTTCTCCGGGTACTCCGGTTTGCGCCCACCTCTGATTAACGATCGGCTTGAAATAAGTGAATGATCTTGAAACCGGAACTCCAAAACTTCCGTTGCAGAACATTCACCATATTTGCATTATTTGCTGGCTCCCAGCTTGCACATTGTCAATATTGGAAAAACAGGTAACCAGACCCCCCCCCCCCACTGACCTTGAAAGGTTAGGGGGGTCTGGTTACCTGTTTTTCCAACACTTATTATCTTCAGACTAGGAATCAGCAGATAATGCAAAAAAGGTGAATGGCGTCTCTCATGTGGCCCGAGCGAGGCCCGAACCACAGCGGTGTATATCAGGTGTTGTATATGCTGCATTAGACAGGTTTTTACCACTGGGTTTGTTAAGCTAACAAAACATGGAAAAACTGAGCCCAGACCAGTTTTGGGTTGTTTAAGAAATAGATCAGCCCTAACTGTGATTTGTTGAGTAATAAATCACAGTTTGGAGGTCAGTTGTAAAGTAGATCAAATCACGAGCGCGTAGCGCGCGTGATTTGTCTACTTACAACTGACCGACAAACTGTGATTTATTACTCAACAAATCACAAACTAGAGCTGATTTATTTCGATTCTAACACCCTGAAAATCGGCAATAATGCTGTGGTTTCCTTCAAAATCTCACAACTTATCGCCATTGTTAGATGAAATCCCGCTAAAAATATCGACTGAAACAAATTCATTTATATCCTTTTCTAATGTTTTCGATGCGAGAATATGACGTTACACCGTCTAACGTTAAGGAAATCGACTAGTGACGTCATATATTTGCAGTTTTTAATGACGTCACTCGTCACGCTCTTCTTTGCCGTGATTTGTTGTAGAATAAAACTCAGTTATTTTCCATTGCCTATATAGGCGCGCTGTGTTAAAATAATCAATTGATCACAAGTTGAGAGTAGCGTTGGTAGTTCATTGCTTTTGTCTACGTGACGAAGTTAAACAGCGTATAAATTAAATGTTTGTTTGTTTGATTTGATGTTTTACGTCCCCGTCAACACTATATAGGTCATTTTGGGGGCGTTGTTTCCAAATGTGTGAGACTTTTACCAGACCGTGAATGAGATGAAATGACATCTCAAGCCCAGTCGCCCAATGAAACCAATAGGGTTTTTAAGCATGGACGGTCCGACTCGCACCGCTTTGCCTGGGCAGGCTTAGTTCCTAAAAGCGGTTTACCAGTACTCGTGGGCGGCCGGATTCAGCTCCGCCGCGTGGAAGTATCATGCAACCCCTTAATTTTTGCAAGCCCCGATGGGCGGGGACCGCCAAATTGTTAAAATAGGTTTGCAAAGGAAAGTGCTTGTAAATATTGCATCTGTTAATTACAAGTGTCCCAATAGGGGACGTTAGACACAGATCAGAAGCCAGAAATCAAAGTTCATTAAAACAGATGAAAAAGAGCAAGAAGGCAACCCTCTCTATTTAGCGGAAAAGATGTACGTTTAAAAGGGCAAAGTTTGGTGCTCCTACACATTAACCTATACGGCCCACGCCCATCGGGGCTTGAAGAAATAGATGGGCTGCATGATGCATCCACGCAGAGCTGAAACCGACCGCACATGAGTACTGGTAAACCACTTAGAGATGTAAGCCTGCCCAGGTAAAGCGGTGCGAGTCGGACCGTCCATACTTATAAACCTTATTGGTTTCATTGGGCGACAGGACTTGAGATGTCATTTGAGATGTCATTTCATCTCAATATCGGGTAAAAGTCCCACAAAGTTGAAAGCAACGTTTCCAAAATGACCTTTTCAGTGTTGCCGGGGACGTTAACCTCAAATCAAACAAACAAACATTAACCTATACTATCCTCAAAATTGAAATCGCGTAGCAGGTTGGCTATTGGGGGAAGCAACCGCGATACAGAATTATCCTTTATTATTCCTTACTAAACCCCCTTGCTGTATTTTTTCGTTTTTGGATAAAGCTTCCAAAATTTCACATCGGATCAAGCTGAAACTTGATAAATAGTTAGACCATGGTGTGGAGCAGCGCATATTGTTTCGAGTTACGGTCCGCTAAATATTAATTGAGCTATTCCCCTTTGAAAATTCCTGTTAACATTTCGCTTCCAGCTGACACCTCCTACAATTAACATTCGATCAAGCTGACCCTTGATATATAGTTAGGCTATGGTGTGGAGTAGCGCATACTGTTTCGAGGTTACGTTCGCCAAATATTAATAGAGTTAGTCCCCTTTGAAAATTACTGTAAACTTTTCGTTTCCGGATAACTCTCCTACACTTTACATCCGATCAAGCTGTGCCCCTTTGAAAATTTCTGTAACGCTTCTATTCTGGCTGGATCCGATCAAGCTGAAACTTGATAAATAGTTAGACCATGATGTGGAGCAGCACACATTGTTTCGAGGTCCCCAAATACTAACAGGGTTTTGTCCCTTTTGAAAATTTCTGAAATTATTTTGATTCTGGCTTACTCCACCTACAATAAGCATTCGACCAAGCTGACACCTGATACAAAGTTAGACAATGATATTTGGGCAGCGCATATTGTTTCAAGGTTACGGTCCACCAAATATTTTAATAGAGTTATGCTCCTCTGACAATTTCTGTAAACAATTAGTTTCCAGCTATGTTCTTCTACAATTTAGATCCAATCAAGCTGGCACTTGATATATAGTTAGATCATGATATGGAGCGGTGCATATTTTTCGAGGTTGCAGTCCATCAAATATTAACACAGGTATGTTCCTTAAAATATCTGTAAACATTTCGTTTCCGGTTAACTCCACCTGCAACTAACATTCGTTGAATCTGAAAGTTTATACATGTATATACATGTAGTTAGACCATGATGTGGAGCAGGGCATACTGTTTCGAGATCACGGTCCACTAAATAATTGCGTTCTGCCAATTGATGTCCCTTTGAAAATTTCTGTTATTGTGTTGTTTTAAGTTAACTCCTCCTACATATAGTTAGATCTTGATGTGTTTTTGATGTGATTTTTATTATTGTTTTGTTTCCGGCTTATCCACCCGCCCATCTGGCTTTGGCATCACGGGAGCAAGTCCGTGAAATAAAGACCCCCCTAAACCCCACTTTAAATAGAGAACACTGGGGTTTAGGATCATTATTTTCCTTATTTCTGCTCCAAGACATAGGTTGTGGCTGCTCGTTAGAGCCGCCACAATGGGGCGGTTCTAACGAGCAGACATAACCTATGTTTGAAGTAAAAATAAGAAAAATATGACAGATTTTTTATCAGTCAGGAAAGTAGCCATTTTGGAGACGTGAAAATGCACTATGTCGCATGAGTGTGTTATCGTAATGGAGACATAGATTGCGCTGCAGGATGCTTCCACGCAGAGCTGAAACCGGCCGCACATTAGTACGTGTCATTTCATCAAACATCGATGGTTCTAACGTGTATCCTCAATCTATATTTTGAGCAGAAATAAGAAAAATAACACATTTTTTTCAGCTTAAAATTTTCAATTTTTCGGCGAAAAAGGTTACAATGTATTTGTATAGGCGTGTTTTTGTAATGATATGAATGGCCCAAAACCAGTCCCTGCAGTATTAGCACATGAATGGCGATTCATCTATCATCTATTACCATACCAAATATAGCCCCGCCCATCGGGGCTTGAAGAAATAGATGGGCTGCATGATGCTTCCACGCAGAGCTGACACCGACCCGCACACGAGTACTGGTAAACCGCCTAGAGGACCTAAGCCTGCCAAGGCAAAGCGGTGCGAGTCGGACTCTACATGCTTATAAACCCTATTGGTTTCACTGGGCAACAGGGCTTGAGGTGTCATTTCATCTCATTGTGGGATAAAAGTCCCACAAAATTGGGAGCAACGTCTTCAAAATGACCTATTCAGTGTTGACGGGGACGTTAAACCTCAAATCAAACAAAAAACAAACGGAAACATGCCTATACAAATAAAATGCAAACCTTACCGCCCCAAAAAAAGAGAAAATTTTAAGATGAAAAAATGTGATATTTTTCTTTCTGCCCAAAATATAGATTATGGGTGCTCCTTAGAACCGCCTCATCGAGGCGTACCTAACGTGAATCTACATTTTAAAGTAGAAATAAGAAAATGAAGGTTTAGGCCTACAGTTTTACTATATATAAGTGGGGTTCAAGGGGGATAAAATTATATAGGCGATTCTAACGCAGCCCAAAATCTATATTTTTATCAAGAGTAAAACAAGCAATGTACACCATTGTAAAGCATATTTTTCATTATACGGGGTGGGTTTAAGAGGAATTTATTACAAGAACATCCTAGTGGATAGGAGCGCTGCATCTCTCGCCGCTGTGGTTCGACGCTCTTTCTGGTCACATATGAGAGGCCAATTTCTCCAACCGAAGGTCAGTTACTTTTTCTCCTAGTACTCCGGTTTTCGTCCACTTCTGATTAATGATCGGCTCAAAATAAGTGAAATAATCTTGAAAGGGCCGTTACCCACACACACACAAAAATAAAAAAAAATAACGTGATAATAGAAAAAAAGTTCTTGCAGTCAATACTAATCATTACAAAAACACGCACATTCAAATAGATTGAAAATTTTAACACCCCCCCCCCCCCCTCCTCCCCCCCCCCCCCCCCAAAAAAAAAACGATAAAAACATGAAAAGTTTCAGATAAAGATCAGATAAAGATTCTGACTTTTTTATATATCTGCTCAAGTCATAAATTGTGGGTACTCATTAGAACCGCCTCGGCGAGTCCCCAGAATCTATGAATTCGAGCAGAAATAAAAATGAATACCCCTGTAGAATCTAGTTTTTCTACATAAAAGTGGGGTGTAAGGGGGTTAAAATTATAAAGGCATGTTTTCCTGATGCCAAAACCCAATTCGAAAAGAGAAAATTGGGGTTTAAAGGGTATGCATTATTTTTGGTTGTGAATACTCGTCACACAGTTAGAACTGCCTCAATGAGACGAATCTAACGATCACCCATTACCTGTGCTTGGATTGTGAATAAAATATCACAAAGCTACGTTAGAAAAAAAAAAAAAAAGATTTTGAAGATATGATAGAAAGCAAAATTTCCAGTGGGGTGTTATAGTAAAAAAAAACTAAAACTTTTTGATGAAAAATTGTGAGTTCTTTTTTTTATTTCTGATCAAAATATAGATTGTGGGTACATGTTAGAACCGCCTCATCGAGGCGGTTCTAACGAGTACCCTCATTCTATGTACAAGCAGATAATGTGTTTTGCGCACAAGATAATACGATATTAAGTTGTGCGAACAAGATATTAGTGTGCGCACAAGATAATATGTTGTCCGCACAAGATAAATCATGTTGTCCGCACAAGATAATATCTTGTTCGCATAGCTTAATATCTTGATTGCACAACATATAAAAAATAAAAATTGAATGTCCCTTCCCGGGTTTCCGTAGATATTAAATAAATGAAAACCATTAGTTTGCAAGTGGCCGAGAGAGCCTTTTCTCGCGTTTTGCCTAATTTGTAAATGTACACTGAGTTCACGGTTTATATCGGACAGGTCGCTAATATTGTTTTATTTTGGTATATGAAATGTTGCTTGACAACAATTCAAATCGGGTTAGAAAGTTATAAATTTTCAAATGCATCCTTTTACAATACATTTATTGTTCATAATTGGGATATGATACTTAAATCGTGCCCCTCTTTCGGTTTTGACACTTTTATATTAGGACCTTTCTGAATGTCATCCTACATAACAAGTATTGGTCTGTATTTCATTTTGTTAGAAAGAACGAAAACAGATTTCGTAATTCAGGACGGATACCCTAAAAACAAACACTAACAAGCAAATGACGGGCCTCCGTGGCCGCTGCTTCTTAAACATTTGGTCTCTCACCGCTGTGGGGTTCGAGCCTCGCTCGGGTCACATGTGAGACGCCAAGTTTTGCAACGGAAGGTCAGGTGTTTTTTCTGCGGGTACTCCGGTTTTCGCTCAACTCTGATTAACGATCGGCTCGATATGAGTGAAATAATCTTGTAAGAGCCGTAAACCCCCGACTATAGGGGCTTGAAGAAATATATGGGCTGCACGATGCTTCCACGCAGAGCTGAATCCGGCCCGCACACTAGTAGTGGTAAACCTCTTAGAGGATCTAAGCCTGTCCAGGAACCGCGGTGCGAGGCGGGCCGTCCATGCGTATAAACCCTATTGGTTTCATTGGGCGACAGGGCTTGAGATGTCATTTCATCTCAATGTCAGGTAAAAGTCCCACAAAATTGGAAGCAACGTCTCCAAAATGACATTTACAGTGTTGACGGGGACGTTAAACCTCAAATCAAACAAAAGGGCTGTAAAACCGAAAAAAAAAAATAATAATAAAAATCAAAGCACTAAGAGTACTGGTGGGTCGATTGTCTCTGAGTGTAGGTTGGGAAAATAGTCCTGAGCTGAGAATCGAACTGTTCGTTTAAATTTTAGCAAGCACAGTGGAGCTGATCAGACATCGCGTTATGTGGCGTCTGATTATGTAGATTTTGTTTGCCAATGGCCAAATGCATGAGCACAGTCCATCCGCCCCCGCCCATCGGGGCTTGAATAAATAGATGGGCTGCATGATGCTTCCACGCAGAGCTGAAAGTCCCGTAACATTGGCAGTAATGTCTCCAAATGACCTTTACAGTGTTGACGGGGACGTTAAACCTTAAATCAAACAAACGAGCACAGTCCAGAATTTTCTTCTTACGCTGCGCTCTGACGTCTTAGGGCAGTACTTGGATTTTGTTCAACAGAGTGGGGAGGGTGCAAACGCAGCCCCCTCCCATCTTTTGGAAATTCTTTCAGATCCATAAAGTTTTTCACCCTCTGCAAAATACCTGAAATTCGCATCCTCAACCCGCCCTTTTCAGAGTCTGTGTACGGCCCTGTATCATGTTTAAAACTGTTGTTGCATACATATGGCGAACATTGCCGACCTGATCAGAAGCAATGTACTCTATATCCAATCTTGGTCTACCCTGTATGTCTAATAACGGTACCACCTATAAAGTCCGGGCTACTTATGTTTGCACTTAAACATTTCAGGGTTCTAAAATTAAGTTCTTAGCAGGTGTACGAAAAGTCTATTTTTACTCGACTTGGCATATATACTCAGACAAAAAAGTTCCTATACCTAAAATTGCTTCTGTCATTATGGCTACCCCAGATAAAAACTACACAAAGTTTGTTATGTTTTGATAAGAAGACTCATTTTTCCGTGCAAAAGCACCATTCGTTTTTGTTTTCGTAAACACATCATCGTAGACTATTGCTTTAAACACCCAAGGGGTCACTGTGTCATTTTCGCAGAGAAAATCATTAAAACATGCGATGATTTAACATCACAAAATTTCCCTGTACCCTACATTTCTAAAATTTGATACATGTGACATTTTTTTGGATACCATTTGCGTCTATTCACAAAAGATTTGGAACTTCAGTTGCATCAGCAACGAGAAACAGGCTAGCACATATTGACCTCCAATTCTTAGAAGTTGTGTGCAAATGCTGCTTTCAATGGGAACTCCATAGAAAATCGCAATCGACAGTGCTACATGCCACATGATTTTTCTGTATTTTTTACCATCATGATGAAAAGCAATGGTGGACACAAAGCGTTTTTTGAATAAATGGCAAAAATTGATTGACAGGAATAAAAATTACAGCAGTTAGAAAATTGTTATATTTTTAATTGCAAGGGAGATAATTTGAGAATTTCACAAATTAAAACCTCGCTTATAATGCGAGATCATGAGATATTGTAAAAGTAAAGTGTTATCCGGTGTTCAGAGAATATTGTCTTCCATCTGAGACAGAAAAGAACTTTCTGCGCATGCGCAATGTCCATTTTCTACCAAAATCTTTCTAGGCACATATTGGAAGACAACTCTGGAACAGAAAGGTATGGACAAATGCAAGTTTGAGCATTCTCTAGCTAAACGTCCGATTTAAAGGTCTACAGCCAAATTTAGCTCAATAGCTGCCAGATATCTAGTGAGTTTCACCCAAAAGTTGGTATAGTTACTTTTTTGACTTAGTATATTTGTATAACATTTTTATAAATAGAATGTTCCGAAAGACGTCACGTGACATCGTGGCCTGGTTTAATATATTGTTTTTCTTTTATTACGTGCACGTGAGCAACCTGGCATTCTTATACTATTTCGTTTAACCCTCAAATGCCACTATTTAAGCAAACAGTGAAGTTCCTGTGCAAGCTGCTGATCACACGCCGCATTCCGCGGCGTCTGATCTGGGTATTATCCAGCAAGACTCTATAGATAGCTCTTGTTGCATCTATAAAAATAGCGCAACGTTTCAAGTTCTAGTAATAAAACATAATGTTGGTTTTCCCAAATCAGTGATGGTCACGTGGACAACTGCATTAATTCCGTTTGGCCATTTAGTAAATTTGGGTCGATCGTCAACGATCGGACATCAGGGCTTGAGAAGTCATTTCATCTCAACGTCGGGTAAAAGTCCTACAAAATTGGAAGCAAAGTCTCCAAAATGATATATACAGTGTGGACGGGGACGTTAAACATCAAATTAACAACAACAACAACCTTCTTGCCACCATCTATTTGTACATGGAACAACCTGTCTGAAGAGCCTAACCAAGCAACATCCGTTTCTGCATTTTGGTACCGTCTAAATAGGGACCTCAAGAAACCAAGCCCTACATGAAAAATATTGTTCCAGACCCTTCATGCTAGTGAAGGAGTTTTGAGAGTGCTTATAGTGTATTTTTATCAGTTTCCAATATATTAATTGCATTGTAACATACTGACCTGATAAAGATATGCTAACTCAGGACAGACGAGCTTTATCAGGTCAACGTGATATTGCACTTCTATGAACTGGACTACTGGAAAAAATGGCAAAACTGTGAATTATGTGATAAATAGAATACCAGATTCGTGTCATCTATTATCAAGTTTATCAGGCTCGGCTTCGAGGGCGCATGTAGAATCATTCGGCAAGCCTCGCGATTCTACAAGCGTTCTCAAAGCCTTGCCAGATAAATTTAATATGAAATGACAAGATCCTGGTATTCTCTATTTATCTGTCCTAGGTTCACAGACGCCGGAGCTAGATACTTACCTGGCAACTGGAATACTTATACATTGCGCAACATCTTACCTCGTATTTGGGCTGGCGGAGGAACAAATCCGAAAAAAAAAAACGAAGCCATTTTTATTCAAGTACAGAACTATAAATGAGCCCGGGAACAACATTTCCTATAATTTACATGTGCGCCCAGCGAAGAATCAGATCAGTCTGTGCATCAATAGAGTCTGACCAGAGACTTCTGTTGCTGTATGAAGGAGCATTGGGCCCTTAGCTATCCTTAGAGCGCACGACGAAGACTCTGAGTCTTAGTTGGGCGCACATATCTTTTTTTGCGTTTTGTCGTGCGCAGGAAGAAATCGGGCACCTATTTTAGTCGAACTTTTTCTCATCATCTCTCTGAAACAAGGCCATTGTCTCTATTATCTACAAATTATGTTCAGTCAGAACTCCTCGGACGCTAGAGTGCAACCCGGGTTCTATTTATCTGTCATTTCTTTTCTATCTTGTTTTTTTTTTCTCATATTTGCAAGTAAAATACATTGCTGCGATGCCTAAACATGTTTTTTGTACATAATGTTGCATCTGTTACTAAGTGTTGTCAACGGCAAACCAACTTAAGGTGCTTTCGTATTGTAGTTCACGTGAATGAAAAACTCTCTCTCTCTCTCTCTCTCTCTCTCTCTCTCTCTCTCTCTCTCTCTCTCTCTCTCTCTCTCTCTCTCTCTCTCTCTCTCTGTCTCCCTCTCTCTCTCGCTCTCTCTCTGTCTCTCTCTCTCTGTCTGTCTGTTTGTCTCTCTCTCTCTCTCTCTCTCTCTCTCTCTCTCTCTCTCTCTCTCTTTGTCTGTCTGTCTGTCTGTCTCTCTCTCTCTCTCTCTCTCTCTCTCTCTCTTCTCTCTCTCTCTCTCTCTCTCTCTCTCTCTCTCTCTATCTGTTTTTGGTTTTACAATGCTGCCTGAAAAGTATTACGTATATTGAAAAAATGACATTCATACGACGGCGAGTCTATAAAAAAAAAACAGCCTAACTTATTTCTGGGTGAGATCTATCTCTTTTTTCTATGTAACGTTTGTTTGTTTGTTTGTTTGAGGGTTAACGTGTGCGGTTGGTTTCAGCTCTGCGTGGAAGCATCGTGCAGCCCATCTATTTCTTCACGCCCCGATGGGCGGGGGGCCATTTTTTTCGATGTAATTGCCTTCTAGAATGATACACTTGGACCAATGCTGTTCCAGTGCCATCAGCCCAGAACTGAAGAAGCCAGGGTCCTCGGCTCCGACCCACTCCTCAACTGCCGCCACGACTTTTTCGTTGGAGCGGAAATGACGTTCACTATCCTTTTTCAAGTTTTGGAATAGGAATTCGTCACTTGGAGCTAAGTCCGGAGAATAGGCGGGTGCGGTATTAGCGCTCAACAGCATCCATTGCAATGCATTCCAAGTGTTGACTCTTACATTGTCCTCACTTTGGAGAGTTTACCTCGGCGTTTTTCACGGATCGCAGTTCAACATAATAACGCCTTGTGCATCCCAAAATACAGTTACCATCACCTTGCCAGCAGAGGGTTGCGTTTTGAACTTCTTTGGCATCGGAGACCCTGGTCTTACCCACTGACGATTTTGACTTATAATAATGGACCAAGATCTCATTTACAGTCACCAGACGTGAAAGAAAATCATCTCCCTTGCCCTAAACCGCTTCAATAATGCGCTGCATACTGATGCCCTGGTTGCCATTTGCTCGTCGATATTTTCTCGTTGTTGGGACCCAACAGGCTGTTAGCTTGCGCATACCCATGCAGCGATCAAATAAAATTGTTGAAGCGCTACCATGCATTCGCTCTTCAAACATGATTCGCCTGACCCCGTACTTTGTTACACATTTTTTCATAGGTATCATCTGATAGTTATAGTATACTAACCAGTGCTTAGCTGAAGTGCACGACCCGCCGGATGCTTTTAGCTTTATGACCATGTTACCATATATGGGTATGGCGGCCATTTTGGTCATGTGACCTGGACATAAAACGGTTCCCCAAATAAATGCGCCTTATCGTAAGGAGCAAAAATATATCTTATACTTTAGTACTGTATTCTGAATCGTTTGCAGGATAAAATCCAACACAAAAGCATATTTGTCAAAGATTGACCTAGGCACAAAGAAGGTCAAGGTCAACCCAGGGTCACCATTTTAGCAATTTATGATGGGCCTACGTTCCAGATGCTATTTATCAAGTTTCGTGGAAATCTGCACAGTGGTTCTGGAGAAGACTATTTTTGAAGGGTTTTTACCAAATATTGCTTGGCGGCCATTTTGGTCATGTGACCTGGACCCCATGAGGAAATTTTGGTTTCCCCCATCCCGTAGAGGTTCCATATGAAATTTGACTTCAATCGGCCCAACGATTTCCGAGGAGAAGCAGTTCGAAAATTGTCACATTATTCGCCTCGGCGAGGCTGTACTAAATGGAATGTAATATTTCTCAAGTTCATTGATAAGATCTCATTGATATTTATCAGTATGCCAAAAATTGTTTAAATATTCCAAGCGGTTAAGTCACTATCACCAATTTTCACAAACGGGCTACGGACGGACAGATAGACAGACCATATATGGCTTGGCAGCCATTTTGGTCATGTGTCCTGGACCCCATGAGCAATTTTTGGTTTCCCCCATCCCATAGAGGCTCCATATGAAATTTGATTTCAATCGGCCCAACGGTTTTCGAGGAGAAGCAGTTCGAAAATTTTCACATTTTTCGCCTCGGCGAAGCTATACTAAATGGAATGTAATATTTCGCAAGTTCATTGGTTAGATCTCATTGATATCTATCAGTATGCCAAAATTGTTTAAATATTCCAAGCGGTTAAGTCACTATCACCAATTTTCACAAACGGGTTACGGCGGACAGACAGACAAACCATATATGGCTTGACGGCCATTTTGGTCATGTGACCTTGACCCCATGAGCAAATTTTGGTTTCCCCCATCCCATAGAGGCTCCATATGAAATTTGACTTCAATCGGCCCAACGGTTTCCGAGGAGAAGCAGTTCAAAAATGTTCGAAAATTTTCACATTTTTCGCCTCGGCGAGGCTATACTAAATAAAATGTAATATTTCGTAAGTTCATTGGTTAGATCTCATTGATATCTATCAGTATGCCTAAAAATGTTTAAATATTCCAAGCGGTTAAGTCACTAACACCAGTTTTCACAAACGGATTACGGACGGACCCAAAGAAGGTCAAGGTCAACCCAGGGTCACCATTTTAGCAATTTATGATAGGCCTACATCCCAGATGCTATTTATCAAGTTTCGTGGAAATCTGCCCAGTGGTTCTGGAGAAGACTATTTTTGAAGGGTTTTTACCATATATGGCTTGGCGGCCATTTTGGTCATGTGACCTGGACCCCATGAGCAAATTTTGGTTTCCCTATCCCATAGAGGCTCCATATGAAATTTGACTTCAATCGGCCCAACGGTTTCCGAGGAGAAGCAGTTCGAAAATTTTCACATTTTTCGCCTCGGCGAGGCTATACTAAATGGAATGTAATATTTCGCAAGTTCATTGGTTAGATCTCATTGATATCTATCAGTATGCCAAAAATTGTTTAAATATTCCAAGCGGTTAAGTCACTATCACCAATTTTCACTTACGGGTTACGGACGGACAGACAGACAAACCATATATGGCTTAGCGGCCATTTTGGTCATGTGACCTTGACCCCATGAGCAAATTTTGGTTTCCCCCATCCCATAGAGGCTCCATATGAAATTTGACTTAAATCGGCCCAACGGTTTCCGAGGAGAAGCAGTTCAAAAATGTTCGAAAATTTTCACATTTTTCGCCTCGGCGAGGCTATACTAAATGGAATGTAATATTTCGTAAGTTCATTGGTTAGATCTCATTGATATCTATCAGTATGCCAAAAATTGTTTAAATATTCCAAGCGGTTAAGTCACTATCACCAATTTTCACAAACGGGTTACGGACGGACAGACAGAATGACAGACTGACAGAATGACAGAATGACACGGTGATTTTAGGGCACTCTTAGAAAAAACCGACTTCAATCGGTTGCTTTTTCTGCGGGTCGTGCAATTTATTTAAGTTCGATTGCGATGAAAGCTTCAGGCTCATTGAATCGCACTCTAACACGCATTCCGGGTGTTTTCACGCGCGCGAACGAGAGAGGCAGTAGCTTTTGCAACACTGCTACCCATTAGGCCTGGGTGGAAATCTATCCGACACTAGGATGAAATGGCATCTCAAGTCCTACCGCACAAAGAAACCGCTAGAGCATAAGGAACGGCCCAACTCGCACCACTTTTCTTTGGTAGGCTTAGACATTCTAAGCGGTTTTACCAATACTCAAGTTCGGTCTGTTTCAGCTCTAGCTTCCAGGGAAGCACCTTGCACCACAATATATTTTCTCCAAGCCTCGACGGGCGGGGGCAGTGTATCATGTCATCTACAGCAGAACGTCAATGGTTCGTTTACCACGGCTTATTCGAATCCATTTTAGTCCCTAAGACATTCTTCGGTTTCAGCTCTACGCGGAAGCACCTTGCACCACGATCTATTTTCTCCAAGCCTCGATGGACGGGGGCAGTGAATCATGTCATCTAAAGCAGAACGTCAATGGTTCGTTTACCACGGCTTTTTCGAATCCATTTTTTGTCGTGACATTCATCGCAGGACGCGGCGTCTGATCAGGTCCTGCACTATTTGCTAACAGAATTTTTCGTCAACAGAGAGAATAAAAACGAAAAAAAAAAAAAAAAAAAAAAAAAATAGGCCCACCACCCGTTATATGACAAATGGACTTGTGCAGCTTATAGTAATGGAAGAGTCCACTATGGTATACAAAGGGTAATTTTATTATGCAAAAATGTGTATATGTGTTTTGTGTGCTCGAACAAATTTCCACGCTCCCAAAGGTGTTCAAGCTATTTATCAAGAAAACACGCCTATATAATGTTGACCCCCTTGAACCCCACTTTTATATAGTAAAACTTGGGTTTACAAGGGTAAACCTTATTTTTCTTATTTCTGCTCCAAGGTATAGATAGTGGGTACTCGTTAGTACCCACAATCTATATTTTGAGCAGAAATAAGAAAATTATCACAATTTTTCACCTTAAAATTTTCGTGTTTTTTTCGGCGGTAAAATTTACAATGTATTTGCATAGGCGTGTTTAGAGACAGAGAGAGAGAGAGAGAGAGAGAGAGAGAGAGAGAGAGAGAGAGAGAGGGGGGAGAGAGTATGTTTGAGTTTTACGTCCCATCAACAGCTAAGGTCATACGGAGACGGGAACTCGGTTTAAAGACACTCCCAATGTCTGGGGAAGCCCGGGATCTAACCCACGACACGGTTGATGAGGCAAGTGGGATATCTACTACATCACGGAGGCTTAAAGAGAGAGAGAGAGAGAGAGAGAGAGAGAGAGAGAGAGAGAGAGAGAGAGAGAGAGAGAGAGAGAGAGAGAGAGAGAGAGAGAGAGAGGACTATATATAAAATTTCGGATACTCATTAGTGCCAGCAGGCCAGAGCGGCTCTTTTAAGCACCCGCAACCTATTTTGAGTTTAACGACTCGATCAACATTATTAACGCCATTTTGAGCCGGTCAGTTTACCTATTCACACATTTTCTGGGCAGGCTTATACGTACATTAGCGGTTAACCAGTACAGTGCACATTCTTTTGCCAGAAACTAACAACTGCCCTTCTTGAAGAGAATGACCGTAGAAAAGATTTTATAATTAATCTCCACGAAAGAATGTTGCCGACCCCGTCACCAGTCAAACGCGCATCTGACTGAGCTACCGAGACCGCCCCCCCCCCCCCCTCAGGCATCCTATATTTGGAGTACGACGTTTCGCATGAGTATGCAAAAGCTATATCTGAAGCACAAATAAGTTACAATTTTCATATAAAAATGCCATTTTCAATTGCAATAAAAGATAGTAGTAAAGGGCATTGTTATATGATTAAGCTTGTGCAACATTCTAAATTTGTTAAAAGTAGACTTGTTGATCAAAGGTTACCATAAAGGTTTGTGGTCCTTAATGAATGTGAAAATGACATTTGGTAGATCTGACAGCGACCTCATAAGAAGTCAAAACTTTACCCATGTATGACAATCAGAATCGTCCATTTTGCCATTACCAAATTTTGATTTGCAGCAACTTTTGCTAAAAAAGGCATATTCTATTTATATCGAATAATACACACCCTGTTCAGAGGTCGCGTTGTGCAGCATCTGGCCAGGGACTAAAATCAATGCACACAATTCTTTTATGGGCTTTAGGCACATACGGGCTGACCCAGTTTGACCCAGATTTCTGTGGCCTGAAAACGGTTTGTAATACTTTCCATACAAGATAGAGATTCGAAAACAAGACATGTCAAAACAGTGAAGATCCTGAGCAGACGCTGTAAAACGAACTGTCTTGCAAGGGTCTCACATCACGTAAACAAGTCCGTGAAATGACCCCCCCCCCCCCCCCTAAAAGCCACTTTATATAACTGGGGTTTACGGAGGTATACATTATTTTTCTTATTTCTGCTCTAAGACATGGGTCGTGGGTACTCGTTAGAACCGCCTCAATGAGGCGGTTCTAACGAGCACCCACAATCATGAGGCGGTTCTAACGAGCACCCACAACTATGTTTGCAGTATAAATAAGAAAAATATCACGGATTTTCATCAGAAAAGGAGCCATTTTGGAGATTTGAAAAATGCACTATGTCGCACGGGTGTGTTATCATTTTTTTTTTTTTTATTTGAGGTTTAACCTCCCCGTCAACACTGTATAGGTCATTTTGGAGACGTTGCTACCAATTTTTGAGGGACTTTTACCCGATATTGAAATGAAATGACATCTCAAGCCCTGTCGCCCAATGAAACCAATAGGCTTTATAAACATGGACGGGCCCGACTCGCACCGCATTGCCTGGGCAGGCTTAGATCCTCTTAGGTTTACCTGTACTCGTGTGCGGTCGGTTTCAGCTCTGCGTGGAAGCATCATGCAGCCCATATATTTCTTCCAAATTCCAAATTTATTGAGGTTCTCTGGTTTACAAAATGCAAACAACAAGAGAGTAAACAAAACATATACAAGAAGAGAATGGCGGTATAGGTATATATCTCAGTGGAAAATGCTTTGGGAGATCGACTGAAATAGCTTGTATTATATCGTATTGTATTGTATTGTATTGTATCGTACCGTATCGTATTTATTGTATTGTATTGTACTGTATTGTACTGTATTGTAGTGTATTGTTTGGTAACATAGCATATTGCAACGTAGCATAATATAGCGTGGATTGCAGTGTAATGTTGGGTAGTGTAGTGTTCTGTTGCATGTGCAAATGTTCTAGGCTACTTTTGTATGAACATCTATATAATACTACAACTCGTTTCTTCTTTTCAGACTCCAGCCGAAACGAAATACGGAGTAAGAATTGAAGGGGCGAATAGCAGAGGTGGTTTCTATGCATTCATGTTTGTTGACATACCCTTACATTTGCAAGAGTGTGTCACAAACTCTCTCTCTCTCTCTCTCTCTCTCTCTCTCTCTCTCTCTCTCTCTCTCTCTCTCTCTCTCTCTCTCTCTCTCTCAGATGAGATACATAAATGGATCATACAAAAATAAGTTACGAAAATAATCGTGAGATAGCATTGTGGCAGGGCAGAATAATCCTGCTGAAAAGATCCAAACCACGTGGTTTAGACTGCAGATACGCACGACCCTCCCAATTACTAAATATTTCATACAGTGCAACTGTTATTGATGATATAAATGGTCCCATTTGAAAGGATAGCATTAATTTAATAATTTTGTGATGTGAACGATGAAACAACACAAGTTTCTTAAGTCCCTAACATTTTTGGTATTCATTAATTTTTCTAATTTAAAAGTGTTAGGTCTATTATAAAAATATGGCTTTAGAAATTTTCTTCTTTGGCTACTAAGATGGTTACAAATTAACAAATAGTGATATTCGTCTCCTATATCTGAATGGCAAAGATGACATTTTCTTTCATGTAAGGCAATGCTTTGCCATCTACCAGTTTCCACCGGCAGTTTATGGTTACGAGTTCGAAAACGCAAAAATATTTTGCAAAATGTATTTGGTAATAGTTTTATAAAATCAAGTTGTTTTAAGTCTGTTTTAAAAATTTTGTAGAAGTTACTACTTGAAGACATATTTAAAATCCCATTCCATTTTTGTAAAAAAGTGTCTTTTATTTTCAAATTTAAGGCTTTTACCAGCCATGTATTGCTTATAAAATCTTGGCTGTACCATATTCCGGAGAGTCCCAGTGAGAATAATAATTTCTTTATGTATTCAATCCACTTAATTTTGGCTCCTTGCTCGTTTGATAGGGAAAAAATAATTTGATAGATCATTGATGATAGTTTTAAGTTTTGATCATTTTTAATAAGCTTAGAACAGAATGAAATGATACGTGTTTGAATATCAACTTCGAGGGGCATGATGCCTAGTTCTCCATATATCATATGTGAAGGCGTTGACTTTTTAAGTCCAAATATTTGCTTAAAATAGTTAAGTTGTACTCTTTCTAGAATATCATTGTTGCCAATACCCCAAATTTCGCAACCACAGAGCAATATGGGTTTAATTGTTTTTTCAAATAGGTCAATCTGAATATCATATGGAAGTGAAAGTCTCTTTATATTTTTTAAAAGTGCAAATACAGCCTTATTAGCTTGCTGAGATATATGTTTCTTAGCCGACGCAAATGCGCCACTTCGACAGAAATAAATTCCAAGATGCTTATATTCATTTATAATGTCAATATTATGTCCGTTAAAAAGAAATTTTAATGTAGGCTTCGGTTTCCCACGACTGTTAAAAATAATGACTTTGGTTTTAGAGGTGTTGACAGTGAGTCGCCATTTATTGCAGTACTTATTGAACATACTCAAAGCATGCTGTAAACCGTTTTCGCTGTTGCTAAATAGCACAGTATCATCAGCATATAATAATAGTAATAATTTTAAGTAATAATTTGTTTCTTGGAAGTCGTGATCGCAAGTGATACCGCTAACATTTTTTCGTGATAAAAAAGCTCTAAATCGTTAAGAAAAATTGAGAAAAGGAATGGGGACAGATTTTCACCTTGTCTTACTCCTATTGTACAGTCAAAGAGTTCCGTGTCACCCTCGCGTGTCGAGACTTTAGATTTTATATCTTCATAAAGATTTTTTATTAGGTTAAAAAATTTTCCTTTAAATCCAGACTCACGTAGCTTTTGCCACAGACCGACTCTCCACACCGTGTCAAAAGCCTGCTTGAAATCTATGAAGCAGCAATATGACTTGTTGTGTTGTAACTGTGCAATATCAATTAGCGATTTTAGTATAAATACATTATCAGAGGTGGAGAAGTTTTTTCGGAATCCTGCTTGGCACCAGCTTAAGTTATCATGTTTTTCTGCGTATTTATTGAGTCGATTGTTTATTAAAGATGTAAAGAGCTTACCAAAACAACTTAATAAGGTAATTGGTCGATAATTTTCTGGATTTTGTGGGTCCCCTTTATTCTTATAGATAGGTTTTATGATACCTATTGACCAACTTTCAGGTATAATACCAGTGTCTAATACAATATTGAATAATTTGCAGTAAGTGGGTAGCAACAGATGAGCCGTTGATTTAATATGTTCGTTAACAATACTATCATTCCCTGATGCCTTGTTATTTTTAAGAAGGTTAATATTTTGCAAATTTTCGGTCTCTGTAATAGGTTGATTAACCTCGTTTTCGATATCACTATCGAATGTTTCATTCGGAATAGTATCATCGTTTTCGTACGTAAAATTTTGATGTTCTTCCATGGGATTTTCATTCATAGACTTGAAAAATTGGTAAAAATGTTCTAGGGTCGCCCCGGCCCAGAAGAGTGCTTGTGTGAATTTATTATTTTCCAATACTCACGAGGGTTTTGATTTTTAATTGACCGTAACTGGTTGCTCTTTTCATTTATAAAATGCCTGTTATTTATTCTTAAGGTTTTCTTATATTTTTTACTAACAATTTTAAGAATATTTTTATAGTACTCTGTTTTATATTTGTTATAGAGTCGCCTTGTTTTGTGATACATATTGCGAGCATGCAAACATTCAGCATTAAACCATGGTTTAGACTGTGGCTTCTTAGTATTGTTCTTTTTCTTCTTCATAATAAAAGAGACGAAAGTTTCGCGGGCTGCTGATTCAAATAAGAATTCTATATCTAAAACGTATCGTCTATGTCTTCTTTTGATACAGCAGTTTTGTTTTGTATCATGTCTAAATGCAATTCTATTTCGGCGACTTTCATAATATCAATTTTATCTATAAAAGAATCACTTTTGTCCGGATCCCACAGTTTAGGTTTGATCTGGCTGATACCATCTTCTGAATCAGTTGTTTCATTGGGGCATTCAACGTTCAGCGTTAATGTAATAGGACAATGTGCATCAGAATACAAGGGAGAGAAATCGTGTACATGGAAATCTAGTACATTAGGCAATATATACGCTGAAGAAATAAAATAGTCAACTGTGCTTCTATTCTTACATGTGAGGTGTGGCAGTACACGTTCGTTGCAAATGCGACCATTTAATATAAAAAGATTATTATTTTTACAAAACTCTAATAAATTATAGCCATAATTATTTACTGAGTTATCTGCGCTGTTTCTGTGTAGTGGTATATCATATTGTTCAAAAAAGTGTAGTATGTTTGAGTTTTCTTCGTATAAGTCTTGCATTCCGTAAATATCGCACATATACTCGTCCATTCTTACATAATCTTGCAAATTTTTACAACGAGAATTAAAATCTCCAAAAAGCAGAACATTTCTCGAGTCTGGGCACTGTCTAAAAATTTCCTGCTGCAACTCAAGGTATGGATCCTCAGATGCGTATTTTGTGCCTTGTGGTGGTATATATACAACGCAGCATACAAGATCCTCGTCATGATTTTCAAATTTATACAAGGTTTTTGAAATCGAGAAGAAAAGGGCTAGTTTGCTACTTTTTGTGTGGTCGATTTTTATGTAGGGCAGTATAATGTCCTTTACAAGTAGAGCAATGCCACCGGATCTATACCTTGAGATACAACATCTATTATGAAAATACAATGTATAACCTGGGATATTTATGCAAGTATCAGTGTCATCAGTTTTGGTCTCTTGGAGACCAATAATGTCATGTTGTTGAATAAGAGAAATAAATTCTGGTGACAATAATTTTGAGGCGAGACCGCATACATTTAGCGTCAGCATTTTTAACTGGGTTTGTTTAGTAAATGTTTTCTGATGATTGTCTGGGTTACTGGTAGGATGACCGTTAAACTGTTCGTGCTGATTATAACGGTCGTCTCCCTGCGACCCTCATACATTGTTTTCGCTAGATTCATTCATGTCCGGTTGACGCACATCGTCACAGTCTTGATTTTGCGCCGTGTCATTATTTTTCGGCGAGTCACTTTCTCGTTGTTTTTTCAATGATTGATCAACATCAAGCGGAGAGGATGCTTTCTTTTTACCGGCACACTGTGGCGTCGCGTAAGTTTCATTTTCATTTGTGCCGTTTTCATTACTCAACACATCGTATCTATTTGTCAAAGGAACTTCGGTTTCCATTATGCCAATGTCAGTGTTATTTCGGTTTTGTGTGAAACCTGTCGCACCTGTTACTGGCCTGCTTTTCCCACGTGCAACACCGAATCGGCGGGGCGAGCTATGTCTGAAATTCGTCTGTGTATTCCATTGATTATATCGGGAGAATCGCTGGCCTACATAAGTTTGTGTATTTGTCTGGGTATTTCTATTGTGAATATATGTCGCTCGTGGGTTACTACGCTGTGAATCCAAGTCGTCGTTGTCTGTTTGCGTCGGTATGTATTGTTGTCCATTTATGTAAAGTTTATCGCGCACCAACCTGACCTTATTGAATTTATTCTGCCGCGCGCTTTTTGCAATAGGGTATAGTACTCTTCGCCTGTCTTCGATTTCTGGCGGATATTGTTCGTTAACACTATACCTCGAGCCAATCAGCGTTTTAGGGGCCTCCTGACGCACAAGCTCCTTGTCTCTGTAGAAGGTGAATTTCGCTACAATAGGTCTCGGACGGGACTGTCCTGACTTATATCGCCCCAGACGGTGAACACGGTCAAACTCTATTTGCTTTCCTATATGCATATCATCTCGTATGAACTGCCGTATTATTGATTCACAATCTTCTTGCTCACCAGGTCGTGTTATGGTTTCTGAGATTCCGCTAAATACAAGGTTCTCTCTCATATTTCGCCACTGGGCATCTAGTATCTTTTCATCCATAACGGTCAGTTTTTCAGTGATATCACACATACGGTCCTCAAACTCGGTATTTTTTCCCAGTATATTATCACATATCTCATTGTAATAATTGATGCTCTGCTGATACTCGCTCACCTGGGTTTTCACAGAACTAACTTCAGAATCAATATGGGCTATTTTGGAGGTTGTATCAGATAATGTTTGATTCATCGAGCTCAACTGGGTTATTTGTGTTTCTATTTGGGTCATTCTCATGTTCTGATTTTGTAGCTGACCTTCTACCAACTGCCAACGTTTATTCTGTGTTTCTAATTGTACTTGAATATTTTGTAACTGTTGACTCATATTTGCTGCCCACTGGGGCATAATACTACAGCCACTACCTTGACCGTTACTCGTGTTCATTTGACCTTGTTGGTTAAACTGTACACCAGGGGTTGGTAACTCGAAGCTCTCTTAAGGCTTACGACGACCTTAAGTATATCTTAATTAACTCGTAGCGATTAGTGTGAGTAACTCGAAAGTACCGTAATTTATGGAGACAACTTAACCATATCGTAAACTTACGGACAACTCAGGCATGCCGTAACCTCATCTTAACTATTTCAAAAGAAACAGACACTACATAGAAGCATAAGAAAAGACGTTGTACATCTATCTACTTTTTTTTCTCGGCACCCAGGGTTTCTTTTAGTAATGACATGCGATACATGTATTGTTTGATTCAGGCAGATATATAATTACCTGTATAAAATACATGTAAACAAAGATCTATACATCTCCGATAAACGTGTATATATGTAGTACGTAATTATTATGTACAAGATGTTTATTTTTGTGTGCAATAGTCGTGTCAACAAAGGAAGAAAAGAAGAAGAAAAAAGGAAATAAGATAGTATAGCCTGTACAATAAGTGTACTACTGACCACAATCGTCTTGTTTTTGAGAAATAGCGGTCATGACTGCTCACTTCTTATTTCCTATTTCTACTTCCTATTTCAACGCCCCCGCCCATAGGGGCTTGAAGAAATATATGGGCTGCATGATGCTTCCACGCAGAGCTGAATCCGGCCCGCACATTAGTACTGGTAAACCGCTTAGAGGATCTAAGCCTGCCCAGGAACCGTGGTGCGAGGCGGCCCGTCCATGCTTATAAACCCTATTGGTTTCATTGCGCGACAGGGCTTGAGATTTCATTTCATCTCAATGTCGGGTAAAGGTCCCACAAAATTGGAAGCAACGTCTCCAAAATGACCATTACAGTGTTGACGGGGACGTTAAACCTCAAATAAAACAAACAGATACTTCCTATTTCTCGCTTCCTACTTCACACCTTTTTCTTGCACAAGTAAGTTTTCATGTAATGATAGCGATCAAAAAAGTTTCTCAATGGACCAGGGGATTCCTCGCGTGGGAATTATGTTATTCAAAGTCCTCCTCAATACACCATGTTTAGTCCCATATTGTGTCTCACACGTGGGGGAGGGGTAGGGAAAGGGGGTATAATACAGATAAATATATGGTAATGGGATAAAATTCTTGGTTAGGTGGGAAAGCAAACATGTGTTACCATGAAGAAGTTTCTATAATGTACGCCCTGTCCTGAGGACTGCTGTGCAGGAACCGCAGATCAGCTTATGCATTTAAAGATTCGGCTGTATACACGATTCACCAAAGCAAAGATCCGCGCCCCTTGGGGGCTGCATGACAACTATGCAGAAAAGCTGTCAGTAGCTGAACATGACTGATATAGTGTTGACTAGGACCTCAAATCTCATTTTTGAAAGATATATATTTTTGGCTGTTCGCAGTGCACAATTTGTTTAAGACACTTTCAAGTAATTGATGCTAATATGAGCTCAGGCATGTCAAATCAGGGGGAAATGTAGAGAAGGGGTCGCCAGTTGTGTTATTGTTTCTCATCCCATAGTTTATTTAGAACCTTGCCTATTATGATACCGCTACCCAAGCCTTCTCTGGCAGAAAGAATTGCGCATGTCCGTTGCACTACTAACATCCTGTTTTTCCAAGCTACTGTTTTCTCATTAAAACAGCGGTTTATCATAGGTTTGTCTATTTAAACTTGAGATTTCCATTTATTAACCAGATTGAGATGTAGTTTAATTCATAACTTGGAATTTATTGCGACCTGTAATTGATTTTTCAACTTTTCTTTGAGCAAACAAAGGCTGACCTTGACCCTTTCGTAACTCAGATTGGCGGCCATTTTGTTTGTTATTGACCGGAAGCTTCACATGTCAACAGCTGAGGATGCTTACAGGTATTTTGATAGCTTTTTCGCTTTATTCTCTGTACACAACTGCTGTACAAGCGACAGACTCGCAAGCTACGTTTGCCTTACACAGTTTGCAATCGTGTGGCAATGCTTATAGACTCTCACCATGTAAAATCGCGTGTCTGGCCAGTTTGGTAAAACACACGAGGTGGAGAGTCCCCATGAAGCCTGCACGTAGGCTGACATTAGCCTATTTGAGCTTGCTGCTCATTACTGTTTCGGCTGACATTGAGCTCAACCCAGGACCAAGCTCTTTTCCATGTGGTTCTTGTGGTCTTCAGGTCCTGGATGATGATGCCGCTGTATCTTGTGACAACTGCGAATATTGGTTTCATATCCAGTGCCAGGATATTACACTTGCAACTTATGAATCTTATCAGGCAAATGACATGTCTTTCATATGGGTATGCTTGAAGTGCGAAAATCAAAACTACTCCACTGCGAGCAGTCATTCTCATGCCTCTTTTGAGACCGAAAACAGCTTCAACGCGTTGCGTCCGGAAGCCGAAGACAACCGCAGCGACTCTTCCTCAACTGACCTCCCACCATCACCTGGCCCGCAGACCAAAAATAGATATCCTAAATTTCCCAAACTTAAAATACTTAATGTTAACTTCCAGTCAGTTAAAAATAAGATACCCGAACTTCATACACTCTTAGACACTGAAAAGCCGGACATTCTCATAGGCACTGAGTCATGGTTAACCCCTGACGTACAGAATAGCGAGATAATTCCACCTGATTTAGGTTATTCCATATTTAGAGAGGATAGAATGTCAAGTACAGGGGGTGGGGTATTTATATTAGTGCGAGACACTATCATCGCGTCCGAACTGCGGCAATTTAAAACCGACTGTGAAGTGCTTTGGATCAAAATAGAGCTTGTTGGGCGAAAACCATTGTTCATTGCAGCCTACTACCGACCAAAAGAAAGTGATGCCCTCAGTACTGAGGAGTTTAAGAAATCCTTTGATTTGGTAGGTCAGCAAAAGGGGGACATATGGATTTTGGGTGATATGAATTATCCAAAGCTAGAATGGGATGATGATGATGTGCCTCTCATAAAGCCCGGTTGCTCCCATACAAAGCTGTATGATAGTTTCATTGAAACCTTGCGTGACCACAGCTTGGTACAAATGGTAAGAGAACCAATTAGATATGGCAATATTCTAGACTTGTTTCTAACCACAAACCCCACATTGGTGAACTCTGTTAGTACTATTCCAGGCTTGTCTGATCACAATATTGTCAAAAGCATAGTTGACACGAAACCCAAGTTGACTAGGAAAGCACCCAGGAAAGCTCACCTGTACAGGAAGGCTAATTGGGAGAACCTACGATCCCACATGCAATCCTTCTGTGACACTTTTATGTCCCAGATTGAAGGTAAGTCTGTTGAGCAGCTGTGGTGCGAATTCAAAGAGGCTCTTAATGGGGGTATCAACAAATTTATTCCATCAAGATTTGTTGGTAGTAAGAAGCACTTGCCCTGGATTACCCAATCTATTAAAAGGGAAATACGTAAAAGAGACCACTTATTCCAAAAATTCAAAATGTCAAAAAGTCCGAAAGATAGAAGAGCCTTCTTGAATAGCAAACACGGCGTAAAACAGAAAATAAAGGCAGCACACAACAAATACCTAGAAGACATCCTTGGATTGAATGACCCAACAGCTGATGAGTCCAGTAAGTCAGCGTTTTCTAGGAAAAAGTTGTTCAGCTTTTTAAAGAGCTCGAAAACAGACGCACAGGGTATACCTATCTTGAAAAAAGGTGACTCAACCTACACACAGAATGTTGACCAGGCAAATGTACTAAACGCACAGTTCCATTCTGCATTTTCAGCTAGATCAGCACTTAATATACTGCCTGATGTCATAAGGTGCAGGTTTCCAGTAATGCCAGAGATAGAGATTTCTGTGAACGGAGTTGCCAAACTCCTATCAAACCTAAATTCTGCAAAGGCAGCTGGTCCGGATGCAATCAGGCCTATAGTATTGAAGGAACTCAGTCAGGTTATAGCACCAGTGATTACTGCTATTTTCCAGAAGTCTCTGGATACAGGTATGGTCCCTTCAGACTGGAAAAAAGCCCAAGTCTGTCCTCTCTTTAAGAAAGGTAGCAAACAGGACCCTGCTAATTACCGTCCGATATCACTTACATGTATTTTGTGCAAGACTATGGAGCATATCATTGCTTCTAGTCTCACAAAACATTTCAACCAGAATGACATTTTATATGACCTTCAGCATGGCTTTCGAGAACGAAGGTCATGCGAAACCCAGCTTGTACAGTTGATTGACGACCTTGCACGAAACATGACAGAAGGTAAACAGACAGACCTTATATTGCTAGATTTTAGCAAAGCTTTTGATAAGGTCAACCACCTCAAACTATTATATAAATTGCAGGTACATGGCGTGCAGGGCAGGACACTTGGATGGATTGACTCTTTCCTTTTAGGCAGGAGCCAGACAGTTGTCCTCAATGGGGAGAGCTCGGATGAACTTCCTGTCCTTTCGGGAGTTCCCCAGGGGTCAGTTCTGGGTCCTATCCTGTTTTTACTGTATATAAGCGACCTGCCGGAAAACTTACAGTCACAGGTTCGTTTGTTTGCAGACGACACTGCAGTATACTTGGCAGTGCAGGGCCCGGGGGACTCGAAAAAACTTCAGGATGATTTGAATCTGCTTCAAGAATGGGAGAAAGAGTGGGATATGGAGTTTAATCCATCCAAGTGTCAGGTCTTGCATATAACCAGATCTCGTAGTCCTACCAGGTATAACTACACCATGCATGGTCAGACCCTTGATTCTGTTGAGAATGCCCGGTATTTAGGTGTCGACATATCCTCGGATCTGAGCTTCGGTCACCATATCAACAGAATTACCACTAATGCACAAAAAATCTTGGTTTCTTGAAAAGGAATATAAAAACTACCCATTCTGGAATTCGTGAGGCGGCTTATAAAACTATTGTTCGACCCCAGCTTGAGTACGCCTCTACTTCTTGGAGTCCACACACAAAAAAAGACATTCACAAAGTTGAGATGGTGCAGAGAAGGTCGATTCGTTGGATATGTCACTCGTACTCCTATTATGACAGTGTTAGTCGTATGCAGTCAAACTTAGGCCTCAGGTCACTGGAACAGAGGAGAGCCGATGCGAATGTCATACTGCTATACAAGATAGTCCACGGCATCGTTGCCATTCCACTTCCAGCGTACTTTGAGCAACTTACCAGACAGACACGACATAGCCATCCCTATGCCTTCCGCCAGATACACACTACTGCTAACTATTACAAGTATTCATTTTTTCCATTGTCTATAGTTTACTGGAATAGTCTCCCATCCGAGGTTGTCATGCTGCCTACACTTGACCAGTTCAGTGTGGCAGTTCGGTCCCTGGACCATCGGCTGCCATAACACAACAATAAAGCTGTTTTTAACCTGTTTTTAAATTCTGCACTTTTCTTTTAACACTGTCACCTTTCACTTTTCTTTTTCTGTCCTTGCATCGGATTTTAAGTCGCAATCAACCTGCACATAATCCTCGCGAGGGGGTGCTGCAGTATGGAAAGATAGATAGATAGAAAAGGCTCCAACAAGGTTGCCTTGTTGTTAAACAAACCCCGGCATTATCGTTTATAGTAAGATGTTAAGCGTTATTTTATTTTGCTATGCCCTGGCTTACAAAAAGTTTCCGAAGCGCTTTGCACGAGATTAAAAATTACACAGGTAAATCGTAAGTGGTAAGATGGTCATAACTTTATGGAAACGATACGACAGGTTTTCAGTTACCGGCATAACGAGACCATAAATTTTACGGTGGTCACCTTAAGTATGTCTTAAGTACATCTTAAGTTGATATATTTACGATGGCTTCGAGTTACCAACCCCAGAAGCTTGTCCCTGTATTATGTTCGGTTGAGTATTGTTCAAATGGGTACTACCTTGCGTAGGAATATTTGGCATGTTTTGATACACATTTCCATTCATATTCATGCTCATGATATTGTTTTGATCAACAGGAGAGAAAATAGACCCTTCTTGGCCATATAAAACATCTCTTGACTGGCTTAATATAGCTGTTGTGCTTTCCCCAGACTTATATGAATCTTGCAGGGGGATTTGGGATGGGGCTGCTACTGTCTGTATTACTGTTTTAGAATTTGAAGCCTGTTTACTCATACCTTTGTGTTCCTTGTTGTTTTGTGTGTGTTTAGATCCCATAACAGCACAATTGTTTGAACTAAACGACTATATATTCTCGTAACTCCATCACTATCATCATAAATGTACAGTTCACAATTTGAGTCACGTATTAGCCGTTGCTAACAGCTCTTCACAGTATTTTCAAAAGTCTCAGAATGTTATTTTGTTCATTATTTTATCACTGATCGAGACAAAACCATCCTATACCGCCATATTCATCACGTGTCAATCAAGCCCCGATGGGCAGTGGTCGTAACCCATATATGAACAGTTTCCATTGGTGTAGATGAAGATCAGGTTCCAGTTGTTCAAAGCATCGTTAGCTTTACGAGCTCGTTAGTGGTCATATTGTTAACTATTCTAGCAAGTATAATATCGAAAATACTGGTATTTTTGCTGAAAAATGTGAGCAGCTTTTGCTGCTCGCATTTTTTTCAGCAAAAATATAAGCATGTTTGCCATAATAAATGATCAAAGTTTTAACGATACGTTAACTTATGGCATCGTTAGTTTTGAACAAATGGCCGCAGAATGTGAGAACAAGGCATCTGATCATTTGCAAAATAGAAAAAAATGAAAGAAATAAGAAACAGGAAAATCTTTAAAAAAAAAATAAGAAAGAAAATATGGAAATCTCCCCTTCATCCCCTTCATTTTGATTTGAATTAATGGTAGACGAATCCATTCTTTTATGGATAAAACAAGAACTCCACTGGCGCGCCTGTGGAGCTTAAAATCAAAGAACAATGCTTTGGTTGTATTGGAGTATAACGGCCCAGTCAACTCTATTTTAGGTCATTTTTGAGACGGTCAGTTTACCTGTCCACACTTTTCCTGGGCAGGCTTATCTGTAAGCGCTTAACCAGTACAGTGCACATTCTTTTGCCAGAAACTGACAACTGCCCATCTTGAATCGGCGGAAGGGAAATAATGACCGTAGAAACGATTTCATGATCAATCGCCACGAAAGAATGTTGCCGAACCCGGCAGGTATAGAACCCGCGTCCTCCTGATCACCAGTCAGACACGCATCCGACTGAGCTAACGAGGCCGGCCCAAGGTCGAATAGAGATGCTTGCATTATAGTTGCTATCTGCACCAAGTATCATTAATAAAGGTCTTATGAGCTGTAATACATGTACAAGGTTGAACGATTAGGTTGACAGAATAGTTCAAAAAGTCGGTGATCCGTGCATCACGTGAATAAGTCCGTGAAACGAAGACCCCGCTAAACCCCACTTTATATAGAGATAACTGAAGTATACGGGGGTATACATTATTTTTCTTATTCGGGCATAGGTTGTGGGTACTCGTAACCGCCTCAATGTTTGTATTGGAGTTTAACGGACCAGTCAACACTAGTTTAGGTCATTTTTGAGCCGGTCAGTTTACCTATCCAAACTTTTCCTGGACAGGCTTATAGGTAAGCGGTTAACCAGTACAGTGCACATTTTTTTCGCCAGAAACTGACAACTGCCCTTCTTGAATCAGCGGAAGGTAGAGAATGAACGTAGACACGATTTCATGATCAATGTTGCCGACCCCGGCAGGTATCGAACCCGCGTCCCCCTGATCACCAGTCAGACGCGCATCCAACTGTGCTACGGAGGCCGGCAGTAATAAAAATATGACGGATTTTCACCAGAAAAGTAGTCATTTTCGCAGTTTGAATAACTGCACTATGTCGCACGGGTGTGTCACGTAATGGTAAGTCAAAGTCAAACACGGCTGCTTGCATAAAAGTTGTCTTCCCTTTATGCAAGTTTGTACCAAGTATCATTAATAAAGCTATTATAGTTCTTGAGAAATTGAATTGACAATATTATTTATGGTGAGTGCTAGGTTTGTCGCAAATAACAGTGTAAGTTTTACCGAGGGAAAAACGAAAATTTTAAGATGAAAAAATGCGATATTTTTTTAATTTCTGCTCAAAACATAGATTGTGGGTACTCGTTAGAACCGCCTCGGCGAGGCGGTGCTAACGAGTATCCACAGTCTATGTTTTAGAGCAGAAATAAGAAAAATAAGGTTTACCCCCGTAAACCTCAGTTTTACTATATAAAAGTGGGGTTCAAGGGGGTGAAAATTATATAGGCGTATTTTCACGATGGCTTGTAAACAATGCTGACTTTGACTGCGTTCACGCAACAGCTTCAGGTCTTTTCCTTCTTTGTTTTCGAGTGTGTGAACTTGGCTTGGGATTCGCGGCTTGGAATATCGATTTTGCCTAACATTCACAAATATTTCAAAGTGAATGAAGTTGGCTTGGAGTTTGGAGTAGGGCGTTTGGAATTCGATTTATTTCGTAGTAGTAAAGTATAGTAAAATATTAGTGAATGTTAGGCAAAATCGATAATCCAAGCCGCGGTTCACACACTCAATATTTCATACTCCAGACTCCAAGCCAACTTCATACACATTTTGTGTTCAAAAAGTGTGTGAAGTTGGCTCAGTGGAGTTTGGAGTATGGAGTTTGGAAATCGACTTTTTCCGTAGTAGTAAAATATAGCAAAATATTGAGTGTGTGAACTTGGCTTGGGATTCGCGGCTTGGAATATCGATTTTGCCTAACCTTCACCAATATTTTACTATACTTTACTACTACGGAATAAATCGAATTCCAAACTCCATACTCCAAACTCCAAGCCAACTTCATACACTTTAAAATATTACTGACAGTTAAGAAAATCGATATCCCAAGCCGCGAATCCCAAGCCAAGTTCACACACTCGTTTTCAAATGTAGTCTTGTGCCATGTCAGTTAACGTTGTAGCGAGTCACGTTAGCAACTGAAGTCCGCGCCCCCGCCAAACGGGGTTTGAAGAAATAGATGGACTGCATGATGCTTCCACGCAGAGCTGAAACCGATCGCACACGAGTACTGGTAAACTGAGAAGCTAAGCCTGCCCAGGCAAAGAGGTGCAAGTCGGATCGGCCATACTTATAAACCCTATTGATTTCATTGGGCGACAGGTCTTGACATGTCATTTCATCTCAATGACGGGTAAAAGTCCCACAAAATTGGAAGCAACGTCTCCAAAATGACGTATACAGTGTTGATGGGGACGTTAAACCTCAAATTAAGCAAGCAAACAAAGCAATTGAAGTCCATCACGAAAACATGCCTATATCATTTTGACCCCCTTGGGTCCCACTCTTATATAGTAAAACTGGGGTTTACAGGGGTAAACCTTATTTTTCTTATTTCTGCTCTAAAATAGAGATTGTGGATACTCGTTAGAACCGCTTCGATGAGGCGGTTCTAACGTGTACCCACAATCTATATTTTGAGTAGAAATAAGAAAAATATCACAATTTTTCGTCGCAAAATCTTCATTTTTTCGGCGATAAATGTACTATGTATTTTTATAGACGTGTTTTCCTAATGTGTGAAGTGAACCCTTTTGTATAAAGAGAAAGCTGGTATTTACATTTTTCCTAATTTTTGCCCAACAAAATAGACTGTGCTATGCGTTAGAACCGTCTCAATAATATTCCTGATAAAAAAACTCGTACTAGCGCACTCGGATCATTTTTAGTTTGTATTTTCTTGTCCTTTGGGATCATTGATTCCGTTGTAAGTTTCGAAAATATTTGAGGGTCACTGATGAGGCCTAACTGACAGAAACAAGCTAGATAATTGTACACTCCATACGTTTCAGTTCCGCTCTGTATTCTTTGCTTCCAAAGGATAACCCCTTTGTAGAACCATTTTCAGACTTGCAACGCCCCAAATGTTAAAACCACCATTGATGAATAAAATGAACCGCAAGACGAGTAAATGATTCTCCGGACGTGGCCGTATACCTGCTAACTATACCTAGAAGATGTTTTGAGTCAGGGAACAGCTATACAGCGGATTGCGAGGACTCTGGTCAGCCTGGGAGGATGTGCGGGCTGACCTGAGTCTTTGCTGGGCCTCCCTTGCGTGAAGACACTTTTTGCGTTCTGTTTATTAATTAGTACACCATCTATTTTGCAAACGGTATAACTTTATTTGCAAATGTTCCCACGTGGAAAACAGCCTGTAGTTCACTTAGGGTCGACTGTTTCAGGACAATTATAACTTATAACCTTTATATTGCGATTATATACCCGTGTGCTAAAATGGCGTCTGTCTAGCATTTTCAAATAATAATACATGTAATAATAAAAACTGCAATTACAAACATAGATTATTGGAACTTGTCAGAACCGCCTCATTGAGGCGGTTCTGACAAGTTCCCACAATCTATGAACCAAAACTGGAAAATAATGTATACCCATGTAATTCCCATTTTTCTATATAATGCTCTAGGGGGGAAGGAGTGTGTGTGTGTGTGGGGGGGGGGGGGGGGGGGCGGTTATTTCACCGTTCTAACAAGTATCCACAATCTATTAACCAAAAATTGGAAAATTATGTATACCCACGAAGTTCCCATTTTTCTGTATAAAGTCTACGGGGGAAAGTGTGTGTGTGTGGGGGGGGGGGGGGGGGGGGCTTGCTAACATGATTGGCGGAGATGCCATCTTCGGTTGGGTCTTGAAAAAAACACCGAAGACTCAAATATTGTCTCCCTTTTTAAACGCGTGGAGCTAAATACAACCCACCAAACAAACAAACAAATAACTAGGTGTAATCACGATACATGGTCGAATGCGGTTTTCACTTCCTACCCACAAAGATAAATACGAATATGATTTTTCAAGTTAACAGATACAAAGCTGTCATTTGAGATATACGCATCGTAATTTCAAGCGTCTGACGCACCAGATTGAAGATTTTCAAAGAGGCGAAATTGATTACCATTACGTTAACACGTCTGTGTGACAAAGTGCATTTTTTCACACATCCAAAATGGCTACTTTTCTGATGAAAATCCGTGATATTTTTTTTATTTTTACTGTAAACATAGGTGTGGGTACTCGTTAGAACCGCCTCATTGAGGCGGTTCTAACGAGTACCCACAGCCTATGTCTTGGAGCAGAAATAAGAAAAATACTGAATACCCATGTGAACCCAAGTTTTCCCTATACAAAGTGGGGTTTAGGGTGGGGGGGGTGTTCATTTCACGGACTTGTTCATGTGTTGATTTTAAATATATCGAGGGTATTTGTTTTTGTTTTGTTTTTCCAGTGTAACCTAAAGAAGTATTTTCTCTAGTGGCGAAGCCACGAGTGTTTGTTTGTTTGATATGAACAGCTTCCATTGGTAGATGAAGATCAGGGTCCATTTGTTCGGTTTGTTTGATTTGAGGTTTAACATGCTGTCAACACTGTAAAGGTCATTTTGGAGAAGTTGTTTTCAATTTTGTGGGACTTTTACCCGACTTTGAGATGAAATGACATCTCAAGCCCTGCCGCCCAATGAAACCAATAGGATTTATAAGCATAGACGGGCTGACTCGCACCGCTTTGCTGGCAGGCTTAGATCCTGTATGCGGTTTCCAGTACTCTTGTGCGGGTCGGTTTCAGCTCTGCGTGGAATGCATCTTGCAGCCCATGTATTTCTTCAAGCCCCGATGGGCGGGGGCCATAAAAGCCACGAGTGAAAATACCTGTTTCGGTGTTCATGAGTGAAATAAAAATTAGTTTATACTGAAGATGTTAGATCGATTTTTATTTCACTGAATGAACACCGAAAGAAGTATTTTCACGAGTGGCGAAGAAATATACTTGTTTCGGTGTTCGTGAGTGAATTGCACTGAAGATATCGAATTTTCTGTTTTTTTTTTAATGTTTTAAATTGTAATTTTGTAACGCAATCTCAAAGCGTCAGCCATCATCACAGAGAACAAACGTTTTCCAGGGCGATTTCGAGGTGTTTAGCGTGTAAACTGGGTATAACATTGGGTGTAAACTGAAAGTTTGCACCTAGAAAACAGCTTGGAATATAACTTTATCTAATGGTTCACTTGAAATTTGCAATAAAAAAATGTTCGCAGTGGCTTAGCTTGTCTGGCGTCGCCTACATTATTTACCGTTGAGTAGGTGCAAAAGTGACGTAATCAACGTCGGAATTACGTGAAAACATGCATTACGTAATTACTGTCACACATTAATAACGTTCAGCTAATTGACTTTTCACAAAAGAGATAGAAGCCTCCGTGGTGCAGTGGTTATGCTACTCGCCCTGTAAACCATTGGTCGCAGGCCTAGGATCGATCCGGGCTTCTCCAAACTTTCGGATGTGTCTTTAAACCAAGGTCCCGTGACCTTAGCTGTTGGTGAGACGTCAAACACTCACTCACCTCACTTCACAAACAGAGAATATGTTATTTTAGTATACATCGAATTCAGAAACAGTGAAAAATAAAAATCGTATTTTCACTGTTTGAAACAGTGAAGATATCAATTTAGATTTCACTGAGAAATCTCTATCATTCATTGGAATAGAAAGCAAGTAAGAAATTTTCATATCAAATAGTTTTCTAATGTTTGCTTCTAAGATAGTAATCGAGATTGTAGTTTAAGAAATACATCAGTTCTAACTGTGATTTGTTGAGTAATAAATCACAGTTTGGAGGTCAGTTGTAAAGTAAATCAAATGACGAGCGCGTAGCGCGCTTGATTTGCTACTTACAAATGACCGACAAACTATGATTTATTACTCAACAAATCACAAACTAGAGCTGATCTATTTCGATTCTAATAATGCTGCTGTTTCCTTCAAATCTCACAACTTTTCGCCATTGTTAGAAGAAATCCCGCTAAAATTATCGACTGAAACACATGCATTTATATCCTTTTCTAACGTTTTCGATGCGACAAAAATGACGTTACACCGTCTAACGTCAAGGAAATCGACTAGTGATGTCATAAATTGGCCAGTTTTCAATGACGTCACTCGTCATGCTCTTCCTTGCCGTGATTTGTGGTAGAATAAAACACAGTTATTTTCCATTACTTATATAGGTGCGCTGTGTTAGAATGTAAGTTGAAGCCGCCTCTCAATGAGGCTGTTCTATCTTTGTTTTAGAGCAATAATAATAATAAGAAGAAATAAAGGCACTCTTATCTTAAAAAAATGTCGAATATTGATCTTTTTGGCCGCGTTTTTTCGGCAATAACTTGGATGTCATCCAGGCGATTCTAATGTTGTTGTTATTTATCTATAACGCATTATATCGCTGTTTATAGCCACCAGAAAGATACGCCCAACGTGGGGCTAATGAGTACACACAGCATATATTTGCAAGATAAAAGTCGAAGATCTTCTCAGTTTTCTGATTTAGAGGTACATGTACATGTATTCCCTTGGGACTCAAGAACGGGTACGACTCAGTCATAGGAATCGAACCGTCGGTGTTCGAGCCATCGAAGATCTACTCTACATCGCGCAAACACGCCTATATAATTTTGACCCTCCCCCCACCTCAACCCTACTTTTATATAGTAAAACTGGGGTTTACAGGGGGTAAACCTTATTTTTTTATTTCTGCTATAAAATATAGATTGTGGCTACTCGTTAGAACCGTCTCAAAGAGGCGGTTCTAACGAGTACCCACAATCTATATTATCAGCATAAATAAGAAAAAGATCACAATTTTCATCTTAAAATTTTCATTTTTTCGGCAATAAAGTTTAATATAATGTTTGTATAGGCGTTTTTTCGTAATGATTAATAGCTGTTACCTAAATTTTGTACATCGTCGGCGGTTAGCAGGCGGGAACGATCGGGAGTATTAGTTACTTTGGATCGATTGATAAAACATCGACCCAAAAAGGATATATTGCAAATTCATTTAGGTCAAACCGCATTTTGTTATGTTAGCAGATTTTGCAATGACTTCTTATCTGAGTTATCAAAAACCATACATTGTCTTTGCTTTTGTTTGCAAACCATAGATAAAGCTTCCAAGTGCTACTGGTTTCTGAGTACAGAGATAATTCAGAGGCAAACAGACACTTGTTACAAAGTTCAGTGCGTTTATGTGGGTGTTGAGTGAAGCAGATTAAAGCCATGCTTAAATGGCCATTTTGGACTCCCCCCCCCCCCCTCCTCCCCCCTACCTCAACTCGTTTAATAAATTCAATAATACATGAGCACTCATGTAAGATCCACTATATTTACAGTCGAATTTGAAAGTCTTGGACACCGTTCCCAGCAGGCATACGTCGTTAGGGCAACGTCAAATCAACGTCGATGTAACGTCACGACGTAGATGTGACGTTGCTGAACGTCATGATGTTGCAACGACTTTGATGTGACGTCACAAATACGTCATGTGCCTATTGGGCTGAGACCACGATTAGGAATACTTTGTAGTTCGTGGCATTGCCGGGAGGCACTGAAAATTAAAAACTTACCCAGCATGCACTCTACGTTGCCATCTTGTTCGAGAGGCGTAGTTCGAGCCAATGAGGGTTGATTATAGAGCCATTCGCGGGTGGGGGCATAGTACGGATACATTTTCGATTTTTTTTATTTTGTTTTCAAAATAAAAGTGTATTTATGTTGTTTTTACTCATTAGAATCGCCTCATCGAGGCGATTCTTATGAGCACACGCAACATACATTTTCAAGATACGCACTAATAACATTTATCGTCAATATATTTGATTGATTGATTGATTGATTGTGGACAACACTATTCACGTCATTTTGGAGACGTTGCTTCCATTTTTGGGAGATGAAATGACATTTCAAGCCCTGCCGCCCATAGAAACCAAAAGGGTTTATATGCCCGCACCATTTTGCCTGGGCAGGCTGAGGGTCTCTAAGCGGTTTACCAGTACTCGTGTGTGCGGTTGGTTTCAGCTCTGCGTGGAAGCACCAATCTGTTTCTTCAAGTTATAACCAATATATTTAGTTTATACTAATTTATTTTAGTTCGATTGCGCTGAAAGCTTCAAGCTTATTGAATCGCTCTCGAACACTCATCCCGAGTGTTTTCACGTGCGCGAGAGAGAGAGAGCAAGTGGCTTTTACAATTTACACCTGGGTGAAGTGGGGCAATGGCATTACGTGTCTTGCAATCGCAAGGACACACCTCGATACCGGTGACCGGATTCGAACGCACAGCCTCTCGATCATAAGAATAACGCGTTAACCACTGCGCTATCGAGGCTGACACCAATATATTTATATCTGCAGTCATGGAAAAGTATTCCTAGGAACTCAAGAATGAGTTCTAGACAGTCGAGGTAAACGGGCCATCGGTTTTCGAGCCATCGAAATTAGGTAGATTGTTTGTGCGGAGCAAATGTTAAGGTACACACCCCTTTACATCAAGGGTTCTGTAAGGATTTTCCATTGAGAAATGCATCAGTGCGGATGTAACCGAAATGCCTCGGACACGGAGCAATAAAGATAACCCTCAAATATTTTCGAATATTTCAATGTAGAACATCACGAAATAATTTTGACCCCCATTGAACCCCACTTTTATATAGTAAAACTGGGGTTTACATGGGTTAAACCTTATTTCTCTTATTTTGGCTCTATAATATAAATCATCGAGGCGGTTCTAACGAGTACCCGCAATCGATATTTTGAGCAAAAACTAAAAAAAAAAATATTAGAATTTTTCATCTAAAAATTTTCATTTTTTTTGGCGATAAAGGCTACAATAGATTTGTATAGGCTTGTTTTCGCAATGGACTAGAAAATATAACCCGCACATTCACTTTAAAACTAGCTGTGCTAAAGTTAAATGGTCTATTAAAGAATGTAATCCTTTGGAGTTGTTTGTTGTTTGATTTGATGTTTAACGTCCCCCGTCCAACACTATATATGTCATTTTGGAGACCTTGCCTCCAATTTTGTGGGACTTTTACCCGACATTGAGATATAATGACATCTCAAGCCCTGCTGCCCAATGAAACCAATAGGGTTTATACGCATGGACGGTCCCTAACTCGCACCGTTTCCCTGCGCAGGCTTAGATCCTCTAAGCGGTATACCAGTACTCGTGTGCGGTCGGATTCAGCGTGGAGGCATCAAGCAGCCTATTTAGTTCTTCAATCCCCGACGGGCCACATCCTTTGGAAGCAAACTGAAAACGTTGGAGTGTGAAAGTTTTTTAAGGACCAAACTAGCTTCCGTAAAACATCACGAAAACACGTCTATATAATTTTGACTCACTTAAAATCCACTTTCATATAGCAAAAAAATTGGGTTTGCAGGGCTATACATTATTTTTTCTTATTTCTGCCTCAAAAAACATGGATTTCGGGTACTCGTTTGAACCGCATCGCGAGGCGGTTCTAACGAGTGTCCACCATCTGTTTTGAGCAGAAATAAGGAAAATATAACAATTTTTATCTTAACTTTGTCAATTTCTCGGCGATTCTCGGTGATAAAATTACAATATATTTGTAAAGGCGTGTTTTCGCAATAGTCAATGGGCTTGCTTAAAGACAGTTTGTTCTCAAAGTTGTTTTTTTTTTTTCTTTTTAGTTTCATGTTATTTAAAAAAATGAAAATAATGAAAAAAATGTAGAAACGCTATAAATTAGAAAGCACGTGGCATCTCGTGTGAAGCACGCGCCTTAAGATGACGCTGGCAAGTACCTGCTAAGAGCCCACTTCAACATACGATAAAATCAGACGACAAGTTTACAAGTTTTGTGAAGAAATGGCCTTATCTCCTTTAAGATAATAACATACTATCATCTGTTCACAGGTCGACCCTGTCACTTTAATCTGAGACTTTCAGCTTTAAGACAAAACATTTTCTTGTAACAGAAAAAAAATGGGAGAAAATTCTAATCTAAATAAAACATCTCAGATTCGAAAAGTGAGATTTTTACGCCGAATTCTATTTTTGACAAATCATAGCTGGCCATAAGATGCGCCCCGTAGTGACCAACATGGTTTGGCTGGCTGTAATTCTAGCAGCAGCTAATTGCATTCCATTGCTGGGACGGGCTGACTTACGGAACGCTGTGAAAGTGAGAAAAAGTGGTTTTAAAGACTTTAACGAACAAGGAGGCGCTCGATATGAGGACAAAACAGGTCGGCCTGGTAGAGATCGAAGAACAAATTTTGAAGATGGGCAAATGAACAAGAATGGAAAACTTTTGGATTTATTGGGTTTTACTTTAGGGAAGGACACAAACAATAGGTATGAGAGACATATTACGCAAGAAAACGAACAGAGTGCGACTCATGGTGAAAACGGTCCTCCCGAATTTTAGAAATGTTCTTGATGAGATTCTTGAAATAGTAGATCCACTGGATAACGACGTAGATCCAATAGAAAACGAACAGAGTGCGACCCATGATGAAAACGGTCTCCCGAATTTTAGAAATGTTCTTGACGAGATTCTTGAAATAGTAGATCCACTGGATAACGACGTAGATCCAATAGAAGAACGTCTTGAAACAGGCCGTGATTTTGATTCTGTTTTGTATGATTTCGTTGAAAGTTTTATTGACCAAGGTAGAAGTAGTACGAATGCGAAGACAGAATTAAATAATCAGTTGAATGAGCATAAAATTGCGGACTCTGTCGTGCGTAACAAACTCAAAGAAGTTTACATGAGAAAACTGTTGGAGACTTCTGGAATGGGTGGACTGGATAATGACAAATGGAAAACGCTCCTTCGCTCCCTTAGTGTCAATCTACTGGGCAACATAAAGAAAAAGAGATCAAAACGAGTTACTTACGATGACGGTAAGAAAAACAAAATACACGTTTGTTTGAATTGAGGCTTTACGTACGTCCAAATCGCGACGAAAGTAAGGGCGAGGGTTGTGCCCCCCCCCCCCCCCCCCCCCCCAGTGGAATTCATTACACTAACCGTTCCAAGGCGTTTCTTCTGTCGCGGTTTATTTTTTGTTATGGTTTGTCTTTGAGTGTTTGTATCGCTTATATTATTTCGTTTTGGATAGCCAATGGGCCATTTGGTGGAAAAGGAACTGTCTTTTTTGGCTTTCCGCTAGTGATGTTTCCATTGGGGGCTATTTGTTTCATGTTTGTGTTTCTATCCCTTGGTGTCTCTGTTGGGAGCTGTGGGTTAATTGTATCGATTCCTGATCATTGCCTTCAATTCTGTTGTACGTCCCCGACAGCACTATTTTTGCCATTTTTGAGACAACACATCCAATTTTGTGGGATTTTTACCCGACAATGAGATGAAATGACATTTCACTCCAACCAAAGGGTTCAAAAGTAGGAACGGTCCGACTCGCAAAACTTTGCCAGGGAAGGCTTAGACCTTCTAAGCATGTAATATTCTGTGATTTCATAAACAAATTACAAGGGATTGTCAATGTGACGGCACTTTTCTCTAGATAAACTGGAGGTTGTTAGTGCATCATACTACATTACGAAAACATGCCTATACAAATGCATTGTAAATTTTACCGCCGAAAAATAGAAAATTTAAGATGAAAAATTGTGATATTTTTCTTATTTTTGCTCAAAATATCGAGGTGGTTCTAACAAGTACCCAGAATCTATATTTTAGAGCAGAAATAATAAAAGGTTTACCCCCAATAAATCCCAGTTTTACTATATAAAAGTGGTGTTTAAGGGGGTAAAAATTGTATAGGCATGTTTTCGTGATTAAGGGTGAGATACAGACAGTCCGATGAAAAAAAAAATATTTTTTCAAGTAAGATATATGTGTCGGCGTACTTCCGGACAGTCTGAGCCACTAGCTGTGGTTCTGTTTAAGAAAATAAGATTCTTATTTTGGTGCGAGGGGTGGATGAAAAAATCCGTCCCGAGGGACACAGTCCGGAATCACGAGGCTTGTCGAGTGATGCGGGACAGTGATCCCGAGGGATGGATTTTTCTATTCACCCCTCACATCCATATTGGATTCTTTTTCTTGCATACCTTCCATTTCTTGGCGCGGACTTTTAATGCTGCAGTCACTTCCGCAATAGTGTTGACACTGCAGGATTGTTTAGTGAAGTAACGTAACGTGCTGTGATGTCAACCTTAACGACGGCGCACACGAGGTCGTAATCAACCAGTGCATTTATACAACACGCGATTATATTCGATTTTGGGTCGGAACACCAGGGTCAGTGTGTTTGTTTGATTTCAGGTTTAACGTCCCCGTCAACACTGTAAAGGTGATTTTGGAGATGTTGCTTCCAACTTTGTGGGACTTTCACCCGACATTCAGATGAAATCACATCTCAAGCCTTGCCGCCCAATGAAACCAATAGGGTTTATTAGCATGGACGGGCCGACTCGCACCGCTTTGCCTTGGAAGGCTTAGATCCTCTAAGCCGCGCGGCGGTTTACCAGTACTCGTGTGCGGGTCGGTTTCACTTCTGCGTGGAAGCATCATGCAGCCCATATATTTCTTTAAGCCCCGATGGGCGGGGGCCGACATAAATTTCTACCCCAGGGTAAAATCACGGATTTCCTTGTCTGTTGTGCAAGAAATATATTTTCTCTCATAATTGTCACAGAGTCCTCACGGGAGTCTAGAACCCGTCGAGAACCTTTCTTAATTTTGTTTCTGTCCCATATATAGGTTTCTGTAAAAGTCGACTTTTATAGCGACGCGGTAGAGTATTTATTTATCAATCCTGCGGCCCTGGTTCGATCCTCGGCCGGGCCAAAGGTGTAGGCATTTTTTTTCAACTGTAACATTTGGCGCCCAACATGGGACGCCAGTTGTCACGGGAAAATTTTATGGTGGATGTGGCCACATTATAGGCTTATGGTGATGATATGATGGTTGTCATGGTGATGCGTCACACGGACTTCTCCCAGTCTCGAGAGGGTTCGGGGTTCAAGTGATGACAAAGAATCATGGTGCTATCATGTTTTTGGAAATAATGAAGAACTTCCCCTCTTTCGACCTCGTCATCTGATAAATTAATATTCTAAAGAATTAGGAATATAGATACAAGTTCTGTCCTTGAGGTGGACGCCAAATGTTTGTTTGTTTGTTTGTATTCGAGTGTAACGGCCCAGTCAACACTATTTAGGCCATTTTGAGCCGGTCAGCTTACCTATTCACACTTTTCCTGGGCATGCTTATACGTAAGCGGTTAACCACTATAGGCATATATGGGTTAAGCTCCGCAGATGGCGTAGTTAGAGAAGTATCAAATTATCCAATAAGAAATAGCAACAATATCAGAGTACCATATACTCGCACTAAAATTTCCAAAAAATCCTGTATTCCGTCTTCTATCTCTCTATGGAACTCTCTTGATAACAATGTTCGTGCAGCAGGAAGTGTTTCCGCTTTTAAACAACAACTTAAACATAATGCCCCTCAAAATCCTAAAGTTCCCGTATATTTTCTTTCTGGTGAAATGTTCTTTTCAGTAATGCATGCTAGGATCAGGAATAAATGTAGTAATCTTAAAGGTGATTTATATTCTAACCACATTAGTCTTACTCCATACTGTAATTGCTGAGAGGTTGTCGAAGACGCTGAACACTTCTTTTTCAAATGTCCTTACTTTCAAACAGAACGTGTTATAATGTTTCAGACAACAAGGAACTTTCCCCCTTTAAACTTGATTACAGTTCTATACGGTGATGGATCTTTGACCGAATTAGAAAATTCACTTATTTTCAATGCTGTCCAAAAGTTCATTAAAGACACAAAACGATTTAATAATTATTAATGTAATCAAAATACATGTATCCATCTGTAATTGTTTACCTGTTTCCTCTTATGTATGGCTACCATGACTAACAGATTCTCCCGACAATACCATTTTTATTTACTTATTTATTTGTTTACTTATTTATGTATTTACTTCAATGTATGTTTTTTCTTTATTTGTTGTGTTTGATGTTACCACGTGCATAATGAAACTGTATATGTAACTGTAGGGGAAGGGCTCTAACTAGTGTTGAGAGAACTTGTGGCCCAACCCCATTGCTTATTATTATATGCAATAAAACTATGATTAAACTGATGGCGTAGATGATTCGGAACGGCAAATTTAGGGAGTTATTGATATACCCTTCTGTTTATATCAAACACTTTTTGAGCTTTCATCAGAAAACACGTATACCCCTCCAAACCCCGAACTTAATGTAAGGAAATTTACCATTCCCGTTGAGGTCTCAACACCATCCTTTGATATTTTAATCACCCGAATGTTAATGTTTCTGGCCAGGCAAAATGTTAACTTTGTGACAGAAACATGCAAAACAACGACACAATAATAGGGAACACATGCTGTCGTTATAACCAGGGTGCTCTTTATAAAGTGGGGTTAACAAGGGTACTGATTTCAAGAAATTGTTTACGTTTTTATGCATGTCTAGAATGTCTGAAGTCCACAGCTAACAGATCAACTGGTTTTGTCAGTATTAAACGTCAAAGTTAATGCATGCTACAATTTTGTCGTTCAGTGCCTATCAGTCCGTCACTTTCTTTATTTGCTTATATCTTCAAGCGCTATCACAAGACTGCTTCAGAAGCCGATTATCAGTTTCTGTTGGCTGTCATCATAGAATAAACGGTCTTGTGAACTTGTGGACCCGCGCAGCTCTCGATAAAATTTTCGCCGTTATTCCTTGGGTCGGGTAACGTGCGGATGAGTATATAATAGTAATACAAGCCATGCGTAAAAAAACACACAAAAAATACACACACACAACAACGACAAAAAAAAAAAAAAAAAAAAACAACAAAAAAAAAAAAACTAGAATTACGAAAACACGGCTATATAAAGGCATTGTAACCGTTACCGCCGATAAAAAGAAAATTTTAAGATGAAAAATTGTGATATTTTTTCTTAATTACTGCTCAAAATATAGATTGTGGGTACTTGTTAGAACCACCTCATCGGGGTGTACCCACAATCTATATTTGCAGCAGAAATAAGAAAAATAAGGTTTACCCCTGTAAACCCCAGTTTTACTATATAAAAGTGGGGTTCAAGGGGGTCAGAATTATATAGGTGTGTTTTCGTGATGTTTGCTTTTGTCAACGTGCATCACGAACACGTCTATATTATTTTGACTGCCATGATCCCCACTTTTATATAGTAAAACTGGGGTTAACAGGAGTAAAATAGAAGTGAAGGCAATGATCAGGAATCGATACAATCAACCCACAACTCCCAACAGAGACACCACTATCACGAAACAACAAACCCTAATGAAAACACCAACAGCGGAAAGCCAAAAGGACAGTTACTTTCCCACAAAATGGCCAATAGGCTATCCAAAATAAAATAATATAAGCGACACAAACACCCAAACACAAACCATAACAAAAATAAACCGCGACAGAAAAACCGCCTTGGAACGGTCAGCGGAAACGAATTCCACTGGGGGGGGGGGGGTTCTTACGAGTACCCACAAATTATATTTTAGAGCAGAAATAAGAAAAATAAGGTTTACCCCTGTAAACCCCAATTTTACTATATAAAAGTGGTGTTCAAGGGGTTCAACATTATATAGGCGTGTTTTCGTGGTGTATTTCGAATAATTCCTCCGAATCAGGCGTAAAAAATATCTGTGTTTCTACTAACATATTGAAAACATTAATCTATATTTTGAGTAGAAATAAGAAAAATATCACAATTTTTCATCTTGAAATTTTCGTGTTTTTTTCGGCCATAAAGTTTGAAATATATTTGTATAGGCGTGTTTTCGTAATGGTCTATCGCTGACCATGTTAAAATTAAGGTACCGGTTATATTTTTTGCAATGCTTGTCTTCTCCCTTTGAGCGCTGTGCAAATGTAAAATCCAAACTGGGCTCGTATCCAGGGCCATTGACAAACCGTTTTGACCCAGAACAGTCGCGGCATTATGCTGTTTGCTCAAAATACTTGAATTTTAAGGGGTCAAATAAAACAGTTTAAATCTCGACCCAGGACTATTTCCCAAGCCTACACACTTAGACACTCTACTCGTCTCATAAACCAGGGGTCGTGGGTTCGATCCCGGGCTACTCCAAACTTTCGGATGACTTTAAAGCGAGGTCCCGCCTCCGTTTGAACTTAGCTGTTAGTATGACGTTAAACTTAACCCTTGTCCTGCTGAGCCCGGATATGCCTTACCTCTCAAACAATGTAGACCCAGATCAGATGGCTTCTGAAGAAGCCATCTGATCAGGATCTGCATTGTTTGTCATTCAGATTATGAATTTATTGCAATAATTTGTATCAAGTAGTCTGATTGGTTGATAGTCAGTAGTGGGTGTGGCATATTTAAATATTCAGCAGGACAAGGGTTAAACACCCACTTAGACAATCGAACCACCATCGCTTTGATTTTCTTTAAGGGGAATGTATACACCTTCAGGTGAGGCAACTCCTTCAAAATTATTTTTGTCTCCCATGTCAAAAGGGGGTCATGCCGGCCTCCGTAGCTCAGTCGGATGCGCGTCTGACTGGTGATCAGGAGGACACGGGTTCAATTCCTGTCGGGGTCGGCAACATTCTTTCGTGCAGATTGATCATGAAACCTTTTCTACGGTCATTCTCTCCCTTCCGCTGATCCAAGAAGGGCAGTTGTCAGTTTCTGGCGAAAGAATGTGCACTGTATATTGGTTAACAGCTTACGTATAAGCCTGCCCAGGAAAAGTGTGGATAAGTAAACTGACCAGCTCAAAAATGACCTAAATAGTGTTGACTGCGCCGTAAAACCCCAATACAAACACACAATAGGGGTCAACCCTTAAAGGAAGGGTTCTTTCCTTTAAGAGCAGACCCCTTTTCAGCGGGACAGGGCTTATAGTAAAAGCAATCAGGAAGTCCCGAAATTGTCTTCCTTTGAAAATCGCGGACAATCTGCAATCAGGAAGTCCCGAAAATTGTCTTCCTTTGAAAATCGCGGACAATCTGTCAGGTGTTGCCATTCACCTCAAGACAACATCATATACTCGATGACTATCCTAACAGTATAGAACCTGTCCTGATTTTGAACGAGCCGCGGTTAGCGAAAAGTTCCCTGCGGGTATGCGCACACATGAAAGACAAATCTCAGACTGTGCATCAGCCTTAGTGTAAGGCTGTTCACTCAGCGCCCATGGAAGACCAGTGAAGACTCCGATCAGATTGCACATGCGCAGTTTGATCGGAGTCTTCACTACAGGCACACGTCGGAAAAAAAATTTTAGCTCAACGCGGTTGAAAATGATTAAGAAATGAAACCTCTACGACACAGTCCTTATCTTCGCAAGTCAGCGTTATCAGTTCTTTTCCTGTCCTCGGTGTACCTTTCAACTCTACCTTCCAAACATTCTAGATCAAATTTATGGGGTGCCGTTTAACTATTTGATCCATATTTATAGATATCCATAATTCTCTTTATTGATATCATTAATTCAGAGCGATTTATTGATATCCATAATTCGAATTATGGAGATCTATAAATCGGGCTGAATATGGATATCCATATTTCGAATTATGGATATCCATAATTCACCGCATAAGCCTAGTCATTATTTATTGTATTTATTTTCCAAGACGAATTATGGATATCCATAAATCGAATTATGGATATCCATAAATTGACCGAATTATGGATATCCATAATTCGAATTAATGATATCCATAATTAAAATTATGGATATCCATAAATCGATCTGAATTATGGGTATCAATAAATCTATTTATGGATATCCATTATTCGAAATATGGCTATCCATAATTCGAATTATGGATTATCATAATTCGACGGATCAATGGTTATACATAATTCGAATTATAGATATCCATAAATGGAATAATGGATATCTAAAATTCGATTTATGGATATCCACGATTTATGGATATCCATAATTCGAATTATGGATATCCATAAATAATTATTGATATCCATAAATAATTATGGATATCCATAATTCGAATTATGGATATCCATAAATAAGTATGGATATCTATAAATTAAATAGAGAATAAATAGTAAAAGGGCGCAATCTGTTTTAAGCAGGCCTACATTAAGTTCCCATAAATAGCGAATACCTTAATACACACATGTATTAAGCAAAAACTTGTCTTAATCAAGCATATTTTTATTAGCCCTTGGTGCCTGCTAAATACAGGTTGGGCTGTTTGTTTGTTTGTTTGAATTGATGTTTTACATCCCCGTCAATATTTAGGTCAATTTGGAGACGTGACTTCCAGTTTTGTGTGACTTTTACCCGACATTGAGATGAAATGATATCTCAAGCCCTGCCGCCCAATGAAATTAGAAGGCTTATATGCATTGGACAGTCTGACTCACACCATTTTGCCCAGGCAGACTTTGAGCAAGAGTGTCAAATCATGTCGCTGATTTTAACACTCGTAATAAAGCCGCTACATGTACATCAGGGATATCGATATCATAAACTTCGGAAAGCATTTTCTAAGTTTTATCGCCGACACTGTCAATTTATTTCTATATTTAAGGGTTTTGCAGCAGGGGATGTCACAGCCTGAGATTTTTGGCGACATTATACATAAATTACGAGGGCAAACCTAACGTTTCGGAACAATTTCAAAATATTATCAAACGTTACAAACGCATTGGATATAATATAAATTCTATTCAACAGTCTGCATGCATTGTGTTTGACCCAATCACGGTCAGATATTATGCTTTCATCTTTAATTGCACGCCGGTGGATCAGGGTTTAGACTCCATGTTGGCTTTGGCTTAAAGCTAGATGTATTTATTTGTTGGTCGGAGCCGGAACTTTTATGTCTGTTGCTTGGTCCAACAGGGTCCAAATGCTGGTTTTCTTTTGCTTCGGTGTTCCTGTTGGCGTTGTGTTCAGCACCGGATGACTCAGAGCGTTTTACTGTCGAATCCACATCCTTGTGTCAACTTGGCTTTGAAAAATCGGCAATAATGTTGTAGTTACCTCCAAATTCTAAAAACCTTTCGCCATTGTTAGAAGAAATCCCGCGATAATCACTGACTGCATCGCGTGAACAAGTCCGTGAAATGAAGACCCCCCCCCCCTAAACCCCACTTTATATTGGGAAAACTGGGGTTTACGGAGGTATACAATATTTTCCTTATTTTTGCTCCAATACATAGGTTTTGGGTACTCGTTAGAACCGCCTCATCGAGGAGGTTCTAACGAGTATCCACAACCTATGCTTGTAGTATTTATAAGAAAATATTACGGATTTTCATAAAAAAATGGCCATTTTGGAGATGTGTAAAAATGCACCAATTCGCACGGGTGTGTTATTGTAATGGTAACACGTGCTTCGTTTTTTCGGCGGTTAAGTTTACATTGTATTTGTATAGGCGTGTTTTCGTAATGGCAGAGCAGCCACCTCTCTCCTCCAGCCAGCAAAGTACCAGCCAGCAAATAGTTCACGAAGTCTAAATTCGGCCTTGCGGATAAGAGCGCTGATTCTCTCATCACTGCGTTTTGCGCGCCTCGCTCGGGTCACATGTGAGACGGAACACAATGTTTGATGGTTTTTCTCCGGATACTCTGGCTTTCGCCCACCTCTGATTAATGATCGGCTAGAACTGAGTGAAATAAACTTGAAATGGTCGTAAAACCAAAAACAAAACAAACGAACAACTTCGCATCTTACTAGCGAAAAATCAGATGTGAAAAAATGGATGTTTATTTATTTTAAAGTACACCTGCTAAATAAGCACGTTTGTATTCCAGTACCCCACAACCTCGTTATAACACGGTTCATTACAACGCGGTTTGGATATAACACGGTTTCTATAAATGGTCTTCTTCTATACGATCTACACATTTTTGTTTGGATATAACACGGTTTTATAACTAACACGGTTGCTGCTTTTGACCCCATTAATAGTGTTATAAAGAGGTTGTGGTGTATATAAACATATTTATAAGACAACATAGATGATGTGGAGGTGTTAGATGACACCTAAACATATCTGATACCTCTCCGTCTTATTTTTGTCAGTGCATCCATGAATTACTGATTTCAGTAATCACTGATTTTTTTTCTGTCTATATCAACCCATACATCACCTCAGTCATTTCCCTCTGCTAAACAGCCACATTAAGCGGCCAGTTTAGGACTTTTTCCAGGGAGGCTGCTTAAGGAGGGTATGCATTATATGATTGTAGTTCCACTGTTTTGGAAAACAATGATTTTCTCAGTATATGCGTCCTGTGTTTCATGAAAATACATTAAGACCACCTAAAATTAAGATGAATTCTGCTTTAAAAACCTATTTAGAAGGGGGCAGTTATTCTTCTTCTTTTTTCGAGTTTACTGCACACAATGTCCTCTGGTCAGGGACCACCTTTGGGACTCTTCAAAAGTGGTCTTAAAGACCACTTTTGAACAGTCCCAAAGGTGGTCTTAAAATGTGAATTTTACTGTAATTCTTATCAGTCTCACCAAAAGTGTTTGTAAAAATAAAAATACAGTTATAGACTATGCACGAGAACTTAACAACTTTAATTATTCACAATAGCCTTTATTTTCATTTCAGGTTTTGTCAAAGAGCTTCCGATATCAAGATTTGACCTTGACAGAGCATTCTACATTTCAAACGACCACCTGCTAGAAAGTGACCTCAAAGAGATTTATAAGAAAAAAGGTGCCGAATGTACCATGATACATGGTTACAGGAAAAGCCCCATCATGTCAATTGCGAGGTGTCCCTGGAACGCTGGACAGTCAAACGTCAAAACATTTTGCGAGAACACGATACTCTCTTCTAAATTACAGTACGAGGAGAACGAGATAAACCTGTTGCACACGCCAGTCCAGGATTTGAACGGTTTTGTATATAAAAATCTGTATTGTGCTCAATGTAATGGTGTAAAACATCCAGCTGCCTGGTCCACCGCCCTGGAATGTGAAGACGTGCTCCCACTGGAACTCTCAGACGGACGCGATAAGGTGTTTATAATGGGCGAATATTCCAGCAAAAACCTAGAATGTAAGAAAACTATGAGGCCTGTCTTACTCAGAATGATTCATGAGTGTGATGAGTCAGAGATACAACAACAGGTAGGAATAAGGAGACATCAATCTAGAGTCGGTAGCGGCAGTGATGAGGATTATTCGCCGTTTCCTTTATCATTTTCCATTTTCATGAATTTTGGATTCGACGGAAAAACGCATATATTATTCACCACATCACCGGACGAACAGTTCACAACACAGGTTTGCCCTCAAGGTCAGATGTACGATCCTGTTAATAATATGTGTCGAAATATTTCATGCGAGGACGGTTATAAGCTGGATAAAAATACATGCGTTCGTGCTGCGTCTTATGAGTCAGATACTATGACCAATGATATTGCTTCCCTAAAAGACATAGAGGAAACTGTACAAGTAGTGCTAACACTGAAAAACGTGTCTTTTGCAGAAATACTGCTGTTGACATTTTCATCCGTTGAAGAGACCTTTGTTGCTGACTTGGCCCAGCAGTTCAATATAAGTTCTGATAGAATTACCAATTTAACGGTGAGCGTCGTAAATGCCAGTGCATCTGGAAACACTACCGATAATGAGGTGATAGAAATACACCGCTTCACGACACCACAACCTTTTGATAAACTTCATAGGAACATGAAGGAATCGGCTGAAAATCATGCTACGAAACAAACTCTAACAAAAGCAACAAACGAAACAAAATTGCCGGCATATAGAGTATACACAGGAAGTCACAACAAACAAGAAACTCTTGATGATCCACAAGCGCCTGCTAATCTAAATATTAATGTGACTAGCACTTTGCACAAAACTAATACTGGCCAGTATCATTCAGTTGCCCCTACAGATGGTTCTAGATCATTCGCGAAAGCTTCAACGACAGCAGATGTTCTTAGAACATCGAATAATCCTTCCCAAAATGGTGGGTCATCTCAAAGTGAGGAACCAAATATGAATGTGTGGAATGAATTTCCAACAGTTGATGTACGTGTATCTTTTCTTCTTAAACCAGCTCACAAGAACAGAACCCTAGCAGAGAAGTCTGTTAAAAGCGTGGTACAAACAATGAGTGATCTGATATCTAGCAATTCCTTCAGTATAACAATTAACGGTACTAACTTCAAGGTTGAAGAACTTCAAAACCCTTCCAGTGTAACGTCTATGGATTTGTTTTGTACCAAGGGTGAGACTGCGTATATTTTTGACGAAGACTTCGAAGTCGTAAGACGATACGACGCTGAAAAGAACGAAAACTTGACACTTGTGAAAATAAATGAAACCGGCCAAGTGTTCAAACCTGGGGAGTATGATTTAACACTGACAGTGCACGGTACTGTGGGCAATCTGACACGTGCAAAGGTTGACAGTTTCGCCTTTGTCTGTAATATGCCACAAATAGTCAATGCAGAATGCAGTAGAATAATTTTAACTAAATCAGAATACACAAAATTTGACAATAATTCAATTGAGTTTCGCGACAAAGTTTACAACTTTTCGGAATACGAGTATGAGAATGAAAACGAGGATTCTGTTAAGATATGCACACCAGACTGGAGTAATGTGCGAACAGTTTACGACAAGACGAAGTGGGCATTAGTTTGTGGAGATGACCTCCGCAAACTGGCAATAGCTGAGAGCTGGCTGACATTCGGTTTAGGCATAGTCTCACTAATCTTCATGCTGTCAGTTTTAACAACCTATTTCTTTTTTGAAAAACTGAGAAATTTGCCAGGTGTAAACACCATGAATCTAACGATTTCCCTATTTCTTGGAGAATTGGTATTTATTGCGTCTGGTTATGCAAAGCCTCACGAAGAATGGCTTTGCTCCGGGGTAGGCATGCTTCTGCATTATCTTTTTCTTGCGTCATTTTTCTGGATGAACGTTATGTCGTACGATGTATATCGTACGTTCGCAAAGAAATGCATTCTTACGCGAATTCGCAATAAAAATAAGTACATGCCACGTTACGCGGTCTATGCATGGGGAAGTCCTCTTTTGATTGTACTTGTGTGCGCTGTGTTAGACTTCTCTGATATACCGCAGGTAAGGATCGGGTATGGTGGCCAATTTCGCTCAAGCGCGCCTGACGAAGACTCCAATACTTTAGATAAAAATACGTCTGCTGTCAGTCCGAAAAGCACAAATCATGTATATAGTATTGGCTGTTGGATTCAAGAGCCGGTTGCCTCTATGGCTGCCTTTGGTGGCCCTATGATATTAATTCTGTTGAGTAATATCGTCATGTTCACTCGCACTATCATTTGCATCCGGGCAAGCACGAAGATGACGCAGACTAGTGTGCGCAGATCTTCTTTGAGTCACATGGCAGGTCACGATGACGTCATGTTATACATACGGATGTCAACAGTCATGGGGTTCACGTGGATATTTGGACTGGCTTCGAGCATCATTAGCGCCTTTGCAGGACCGCCGTCAAAGACAATTTGCATTGTTTTACACCTGTTTGGAATTCTGTTCATTATTTTCAATTGTTCTCAAGGTCTGTTTATCTTCTTCGCTTTTGTATGCAACCGCCGAGTGGTGACCCTGTACAGGTGTGCGTTATACAAACTGAGACATCGGGGTGAGCGGCAACGACCGCTTTCGTCATGTTCCAGTAGTAATACGCTGAGCGTTCGCCTTAGTCAAACGTCCGTGTCACATATAACATGAGCTGAGCCAGAACACTTACTATAATGTTATTGATCAAGTAATTTCGTATTGGCCCAGTTACAGGTCCGAGGTCAGCTGTATTGGCCCGAGGCCGAAGGCCGAGGCCAATACAGCAGATCGAGGGCCTGTAACTGGGACAATACGAAATTACTTGATTAATGACAATTTTATTAATTGACACCATCAAAAACAAGATTTTATTGATTTGTGACCTGTGTTAATATGAATGACCTCTGAACAATACAGGATTGTCAATTAATAAAAAGATAGAAAAAGAGGATCTTACACGATCGGTCATTTCATATGAAATTCATAAATCGTGTCTCCAGCTCTGTCTGGTTCATGTCACTGCTTGGCGCATGTTAGTAAATTTATCTTAATGGACCCTGCTCCATGACTTTATGAGCTCTGACTGACTGAACTGGTTTTTAAGGTAACCGGACGCTATAAGCACATAGGGGCTACCCCTTTATGAGCTCTTATAAATCCCATAGTGTATATGAAAATCACAGGATTCACCCGGATATATACAATGAAATTCCGCTATGAAACCACCTAGAGTTACACTATTTCTCAGTCGCAGTTATTCTTTCCGTGTGTCCTCTTTTAAGAGAATCTTTTGGGCTTATCAAGAGTGCTGTTAACGACCTCTTTTGAAATGTTACTATGCGGTCTTTGAGTGAGTGAGTGTTAGGGTTTTATGTCCAACCAACAGCTAAGGTCATACGGAGACGGGACCTCGGTTTGAAGACACATCCGAAAGGTTGGAGAAGCCCAGGGATCGATCCTGTAACCCCTGGTTAACAAGGCGAGCAGCGTAACCACTACACCACGGAGGCTTCTAATGCGGTCTTTGTATAGAAACTTAGATTGTTATTATATTATTTTACTTATCGCTGTTCGAATTATATTGTATAGAACTTATGTTGTAGAGAACATTTTTTTTCTGTTTCTTTTTTGTTTTGTTTTTGTTTAGTTGTTTGTTTGATTTTTTTTTGTCTTTCGTTTATTCTGATGACGCTTTACCGCAATGTGTCGGCCCCGATAGCTCAGTTGGTAGAGTGTCCACGGGAGGTCACGTGTTCGATCCCGGGCCGCGACATACCAAAGTCGTTAAAAATGGTATTAGCTGTTCCTCGCTTGGAACTCAGATTTACGGGGTAGAGCTAGGACTGGTCGACCCAGTGTCAGGATAATGTGACTGGGTGTGGTATCATGTAATGTGTCTGGGACATGATACTTCAGTGAGGCAGCACTATAAAAGTTAGCATTGAGCTCCCTGTCGCAACCAGACACCGTCGTGATATGACTGAAAAAATGTTGAAAACGACGTTAAACCCGAATTCATACACACACTGCAATGTGTCGTGGCCTGACTCACAGTAGTTATTGAAGAAATTATTTTCAATTTTCTGATTTTATCGACGTATGAACATCATTTTGTGGTGTGCAAAAAGGGTTCATGTACATGAACACTTGGCGCCTAACAAAGTATTGTTCATAATTCCACTACGATAACACATCCGTGTGATATAGTGCATTTTTTCATACCTCAAAAAAGGTAATTTTTCTGATGAAAATTTATGAAAATTTGTGATATTTTTCTCATTTTTACTCAGAACATAGGATTTGGGTGCTCGTTAGAACCGCCTCATCGAGGCGGTTCTAACGAGTACCCACAACCTATGTCTTGGAGCAGAAATAAGGAAAATAATGTTTACCCCCGTAAACCTCAGTTTTCTCTATATAAAGTGGGGTTTAGAGGGGTCTATATTTCACGGACTTGTTCGCGTGATGCGATAATGATTAGCCCTTGTCCTGCTGAATATTTTAGTATGCCACACCCAATACTGATTATCAACCAATCAGATTGCTTGATGCAATTTATTGCAACAATCTCATAAACTGAATGACAAATAATGAAGATCCTGATCAGATGGCTTCTCCAGAAGCCATCTGATCTGGATCTACATTGTTTGATATAGAAGGCATTCCCTGGCTTAGCAGGACAAGGGTTAAAACCAAAGCACTAATACCATTGGTGGATGACCTTTACAGTGTTGACGGGGACGTTAAACCTCAAATCAAACAAAACAAAATACCATTGGTTGGTCGATTGTCTTTGAGTGTAGACTGATATAAAAAGGCATGGGCGGGGACTATGGCAGCTTCGTATAACCTTTAAAAATGCAAACGTTATAGATCGTGATCAGACGCCGCGTTTTGTTTCGTCTGCTCCGGGTCTACACCGTTTACCAATGTCCAATTCCATGAGTCAAGACCAGATTTTACTTTTTACATTTCAAACAACAAAAGGTCCCTGATGGACCTAATTCGCTCACCTGAGTCAAGTTGTATTATCTTTTGATGATGTTTTCATTTTTGTCTTTGTGCTATTTGTTCAATGTAGCAGAACCATTTAAGAACTTTGGTGGAGATTTTAAATTGTTCTTAAATTCAGTCACTGTGTTCAAAGGATGTGGATTCTCGGCATCAAAAACGCCTCGATTGTGGAGAAGCATGGGACTGAACCCATGAAACTTGGTTTATTAGGCAAGTAGTTTAACCATTTCACCATAGAAGCTTCTAACACTAATTTTCTGATAACATGAAATTGTGTAAGTTTGCACTGGAGTTTTTGTATTTGAATATAAATGACGTTAAGTTTTGTTTTTGGAAATAATGACATTAGATTTTCGAGCAGAAACACTTAAGTTCGTTATGGTGTCGGTTTTATTTTGGGATTCAATAGCATATTTCAAAGCACTGACAGCACTGGAAGGCCAATTGTGTCAGAATGTAGGCTCGGAAAATGATCCTGAATTGCGGTATAGACTGTTTACATTTCGTTTATTACTTGTACATTTCTGTACTGTAAGCAAAATGTGTAAATTCCGATTGGACGCCACATTCTGCAGCATCTGACTCAAAATTTCCTGTACTGTAAGTAACAAAGTAGACTTTGATCAGACAGAGGCCATATTCTGTGGCATCTGTTCTAGGTCTTCACTGTTTTGTCAACCTCAACCCCTAATATGGAAAATGGCAGAACCTTTTACAAACAATGTAGGCCCAGATCAGACGTCAAGTTGTGCAGCATCTGATCAGGGCCTTCACTGTTTGCCAATCCCAGGTTGCCAGTATCACATTCTAAGTTTTCGGCACAAACTGGGTTAAAATGATGTAATGTATTCCCATAAATTCACAAACTGAATGTAAGTGTAAAACTTGATCAGATGGCTTCTTTAGACGCCAAGAAGCCATCTGATCAGAATCTACATTGTTTGAAAGATAAGACATATCCAGGCTCAGCAGGGCAAGGGTTAATTTGTTTGTTTGTGTTGAGCTTTACATCCATGTCAACACTATTTAGGCACGCCAATACTATATGCCAGCTTGATTCTTTTCTGTACCTTGGCTCCGAATTCATTTATTAATACTGTAATTAAATCTCTATAAGTGTATCTTGCATCACTGTTGTGTCCAACTGATATTGGCTCACAGTTGGACAACGCCTACTGTCCTTGCTGCAAGTACGGGTAGAGGGCGGAATGTCTTCTCCTCTGTCACTCACTTTCATATCCTCTACTATCTCTCCTACCTCTTTTCTCCGTTTCTCTGAGAGGACACAAAATGACCCACAAGGGTTGACGTGTCATTAAACCCAAAACAATCAATCAGTCAAATCTTTAGTTCATAGAGCTGTAGATATGGTGGGTTTTTAGTGGTACATTAGCTAAAGTCTCCCTTATTTTTCGATAAAAATGTATGGTGTGAAAATATTCATTAAGAGCAAGGTGGTTCTAATAAATACCCACAACATTTGTTTTATTGATAAGGAAAATTATCCTTTATCTATCAACATATACCCACCTTATCTACATCACCCCATCCAAAATAAACAGTTTTTTTGTGCTGATTCTGTATACTGCAGCGCAGATCCTTAAGCCACCTATATTATTTTCAAGAGCCTAGTAGTTATCTAGCCCATGTTTGCAGCTCTGTTTATAACTAGGTCAAACACCTGGGTCCTAACCTCTAAGTGACTTCTATTATACAATGAGAGCCAGAGTCACTGCACAATTTTATATGTATACCTTCTGGCATAACAATATTAGTCACTTTACAGTTTGTTTTGAGTCCTACTGATTCATACCATATTATGCAAGCAGTGACAGAGCTATGTATAATAGTCTATCTTCAACTGCCTGTTGAAATTTTGACAGGTCTAAAACCTTGCTGTTTTTATATAAATGTACAATTTCAAAGAGTGATTAAGATGTTTCTGTTTAACCCTTCAGAATTATCTTCTGCTTTGTGTTGGCTGGTTACTTTAAAGTCATTATTGCAAACAGTGTGGATCCAGATCAGACTGGTCCTCTTATGCCCTTTTTGTTTAAATTGAGGTTTAACGTCCCAGTCAACACTATTTAGGTCATTTTGAAGATGTTGTATCCAATTTTGTTGGAATTTTACCCAACACTGAGAAGACATCTCAAGCCCTGCCACCCAATGAAACCAATATAGTTCATGTGCATAGATGGTCCAAATTGCATCACGTTGCCTGGGCAGGCTAGACCTTAAATAATAATATCCAACAGCCATTGTGTTCAGCAAGGGAAACCGTTTTAGCAGCTTTGGTAAAAGGTCACCCAAGGAACATTTCAGTAAAATTATTTCGAAATCTAGCCACTGGCCTAGGAGAAGCTGTCATCTAAATGTCTTTTCTATTTTTAACTCTGGTGGCCATTTTGTTCATTGGAATAAAACCATTTTCGCAAGTTTGGACGAGGGTCACCCTAGGAACATTTCTGCAAAAGTATGGCGGCCATTTTGTTCAGCAAAGCAGAACCGTTTTAGCAATTTTGGTAGAGGGTCAGCCAAGGACTGTCTCTGTGAAATTATTTCGAAATCAGGCCATTGGCCTAAGAGGAGATGTCATTTAAAGTTTTTTTTCTATTTTTAGCTCTGGTGGCCATTTTGTTCAGCAAACCATTTTAGCAATTTTGGTAGAGGGTCACCCGAGGAATATTTCTGTAAAATGATTTTGAAATCGGGCCATTTGCTTAGGAGCAGATATCGTTTAAAGGTTCTTCTATTTTTATATCTGGTGGCCATTTTGTTCAGCAGAGCAAAAACATTTTAGCAATTTTGGTAGAGGGTCACCCAAGGAACATTTCTGTGAAATTATTTTGCAATCGGGACATTGGCCTAGGAGGAGATGTCGTTTAAAAGTTTCTCCATTTTTTTAGCTCTGGTGGTCATTTTGTTATCAAAACGAAACCATTTTAGCAATTTTGGTAGAGGGTCAGACAAGGACCCCCTCTTTGAAATTATTTTGAAATCGGGCCATTGACCTAGGAGGAGATGTGATTTAAAGGTTTTTCTATTTTTAGCTCTGGTGGCCATTTTGTTCAGCCATGCAGAACCATTTTAGCAATTTTGGTAGAGGGTCACCCTAGGAACATTTCTGTGAAATAATTTTGAAATCCGGCCATTGGCTTAGGAGGAGATATCGTTTTAAGGTTTTTCTATTTTTAGATGTGGCGGCCATTTTGTTCAGCAGAGTGGAACCATTTTAGCAATTATAGTAGAGAGTCACCCAAGCAACATTTCTGTGAAATTATTTTGAAATCGGGACATTGGCCTAGGAGGCGATGTCGTTTAAAGGTTTTTCTATTTTTAGCTCTGGCAGCCATTTTAATCAGCGGAGCAGAACCATTTTAGCAATTTTAGTAGAGGGTCACCAGAGGAACATTTCTGTGAAATGATTTTGAAATCCGACCATTTGCCTAGGAGGAGATGTCATTTAAAGAAATTGTTGTCGGACAGACGGACGGACGGACGACGGACGACGGACACAAAGCGATCACAATAGCTCACCTTGAGCACTTCGTGCTCAGGTGAGCTAAAAACACGCCTATATAATTTCGACCCCCTTGAACCCCACTTTTATATCGAAAACACTGGGGTTTACAGGGGGAAACCTTATTTTTTTTATTTATGCTCTAAAATATACATTGTGGATACTCGTTTGAACCGCCTCGATTCTAACTAGTACCCACAATTTATATTTTGAGCTAAAATAAAAAAAATATGACAATTTTTCATCTTAAAATTTTCTTCTTTTTTTCTGTCGTTTAGCTTACACATGATGTATTTGTATAGGCGTGTTATCGTAATGCACAGTGCTCTGACGTCACGTTTCAAGCAGAGTACCAGCGCTGCTGTTAGTAACCGGTACCTGAATCTTGTCATTGGTCAGCAATAGTCACGTGGACAGTAGCAGCCGCTGTATTTAGTAATTTTGGGTCGATTGTTTATCAATCGACCCAAAACTTATATGAACATACTTGGACAAGGCCCCCGCCCATTTGGGCTTGAAGAAATAAATGGCCTGCATGGTGCTGAGCTGAATCCGGCCCGCATACGAGTACTAGTAAACCGCTTAGAGGATCTAAGCCTGCCCAGGCAATGTCTACTAGTTTCATTGGGCGACATGGCTTGAGATGTCATTACATCTCAACGTCGGGTAAAAGTCCCACAAAATTGGAAGCAACGTCTCCAAAATGACCTATATAGTGTTGACGGGGACGTTAAACATCAAATCAAACAAAACAAAACATACTTGGACAAAACATCTAGTTTGAGTTTGAGTAAAAATATGGAGCAGAAAACATTTGTTCATGGGCAGCCGAACGGCGTCAATGGCGCCATCAACTCGTCAACGTCCAATTAATTGTGTAAACTACCATGGTTCACTTTGACGTCACTTTCGGATAATATGTCAGTTTCGGATAATATTTGTATGTTTCTTTGATTTTAGGCTTTACGTCCCCTCCAACACTATTTAGGTCATTTTGGAGACGTTGCTTCCAATTTTGTGAACGTCCCACATTGAGATGAAATGACACCTAAAGCCTTGCCGCCCAAGCAAAGCAAAACGGACGGTCCGACTCGCATCACTGTGCCTCTTAGACCCTCTAAGGTGTTTACCAGGACTCTAATATGTCACTTTCGGATAATATTTGTATGTTTCTTTGATTTTAGGCTTTACGTCCCCTTCAACACTATTTAAGTCATTTTGGAGACGTTGCTTCCAATTTTGTGAACGTCCCACATTGAGATGAAATGACACCTAACGCCTTGCCGCCCAAGCAAAGCAAAACGGACGGTCCGACTCGCATCACTGTGCCTTTTAGACCCTTTAAGGGGTTTACCAGGACTCTTCTACGGTCGGTTCCAGCGTTGAAGCATTGTGCAGCCCTATCTATTTCTCCAAGACCCAACGGGCGGTGCCCGTTTCGGATCATATCAGGTCGCATCATCGCATACAGTTATTAAATGCACCCCAATGGTTTGTAATATGACACTGAGAATACACTTGTTTTTAGCTCAGCTTTTGTGACTGTGAGATATCCGGCGTCGTCGTCGTCGTGTGTCGTGCGTGCGTAAACTTTTGTTGTGAACACTCTAGAGACCACAGTTTTGGTCAGAATGATCATCATGACAATATCTCGGTCAAGTTCGAATGTGGGTCGTGTCGGGTCAAAAAGTAGGTCAGTAAGTCAAGTCATATAGATAAACCTTGTGAACACACTCGAGGCCACAGTTTTGGTGCGATCACCATCAAACTTGCTCAGAATGATCATCTTGACAATATCTCACTCAAGTTCGAATATGATCCATGCCGGATCAAAAAGTCGGTCAGCAGGTCAAATCATAGGAAAACATTCTGAACAATCTAGAGGCCACAGTTTTGGTCCAATCATCATAAAACTTGCTCAGAATGGCCATCTTGACAATATCTCGGTCAAATTCGAGTTTGGGTCATGCCAGATAAAAAAAAGTAGGTCAGTAAGTCAAATCATAGAAAACCCTTGAGAACACTTTATAGAGGCCATACTTTTGATCCTATCATCATCAATCTTGCTCAAACTAATCATCTTGACAACATAGCAGTCAAGTTCAAATATGGGTCGTATTGGGACAAAGGGTAGGCCAGTAGGTCAAATCATAGAAAAACCTTGTGAATACACTAGAGGACATATTTTTGGTCCGATCATCATCATAATTGCTCAGAATGATCAACTTGACAATAATTCGGCCAAGTTCGAAAATGGGTCAGTAGGTCAAATCATAGAAAAACTTGTGAACGCTATAGAGACACGCAGTATCTGATTCTAGTTTACACTTTGCCTAAACACTGGAGTTTAAGTGCTAAACGAAACATTTTAAGGGGAATGGGAAGATATTTCCGCCTTTATTCAAAGGAAGACAACTTTCGGAACTTCCTGTTCGCTTTTCTATAAGCCCTATCCCACTGAAAAAGTGGTCTACTCTTAAACGAAAGAATTGCTCCTCAGGAGCAAATTTTTTCCTTTAAGAGTTGACCCCTATTGACATGGGAGACAAAAATACTTATGCAGGAGTTGCCGCCACCGTCTACTGATCTATAATACGTCTAGTGACCGTTTTTAGACCGGACCTACTTTTCAGGTCCCTATTTTACAAGTATAAAAATTTCAGACATGGGAAAACTGCAAAACTGCAATATTTATTTATTTAAACATACTTTCAGAAATTTCAGCTAAAAAGTTCTTACCTTCTCGGGTTTTCCTGGTTTGGCCGAAACTAGCTAGTCTGGCCCAGAAAACATGTACACTCCATATTTTTCAGTTCTGTGGTGTATTACTTGCTTCCAAAGGATAACCCTTTTATAGAACATATTTAACTTCACTACAGCTGGTGTGTGGGAATGTGTGGCGGCGGTAAAACGTCTCCCTGCCCTACATCATAGTGTAGATTATATTTCTTGTCCTTTGGGATCATTGATTCCATTGTGGAATTTTGAAAATATCTGAGGGTCACTGATGAGGCCTTATTGGCCGAAACTAGCTAGTCTGGCCCAGAAAACATGTACACTCCATATTTTTCAGTTCTGTGGTGTATTACTTGCTTCCAAAGGATAACCCTTTTATAGAACATATTTAACTTCACTACAGCTGGTGTGTGGGAATGTGTGGCGGCGGTAAAACGTCTCCCTGCCCTACATCATAGTGTAGATTATATTTTCTTGTCCTTTGGGATCATTGATTCCATTGTGGAATTTTGAAAATAGCTGAGGGTCACTGATGAGGCCTTATTGGCCGAAACTAGCTAGTCTGGCCCAGAAAACATGTACACTCCATATTTTTCAGTTCTGTGGTGTATTACTTGCTTCCAAAGGATAACCCTTTTATAGAACATATTGAATGGCCTTTTGGAATAACTGCGCACGGCTACTGCAGTTGCGTCTCAACCTGCGTCTCAACCCCGAAAATAATTTTTAAGGCTAAAATAAACTATTTATTTGCGGATTTTCATACAGAAAGTAAGGAGTGGGAACACCTTATTCGAGCGTCCGCGTTGTTTCCCCCGTCTTTGTGGCGCGGTGACGTCAGAAACTTTGCACTCGTTGACGTCGCGTTATACTTCGTGTGCGCGCCACAGCACTGAATGTCGTTTAACATGCCACACTGTCTGCTGTCTTTTTTGCTTAAATTTGCTAAATTATTGCAAACCCCATTGATTGTTTTGAATATAATCGGTCCGCCCCGACTGTCTAAGGCTCACCGATTACATTTTATTATTAAAGACACTAACCATGTATTTACTGTATGCATGCGCGCAGACTAATCGGAGTCTTCGAGCGTCCCATGACCTGAGGCTTCCTCATACACAAAGGGTACGAGGGTCGTTCAATAAGTATATGGCCTTACCTACTTAGAGTCACGCTCGACGTCTTCATTTTCCACATAGTCATATCCTGCAGCAATAAGCACTTTCTGAATAGACGTTCCAAGGCTGAAAGTCCATTTTTAGAGTCAATCCACCCTCCAACCGCTCCATTAAGCTCTTCATCTCACCGGAAGTGACGTCCACGCAATTCTTTCTACATGTTCGGAACCAAAACGTAATCACTGGGCACCAGATCAGGAGAATAGGGTGGTTTGGGTAAGAGTTTGAAACTGTTCTGCTTCGTTGTGTCCACAGACACTTTGCAAGTATGGACTCTCCACTGCAGGCACATAACGTTGACTCAACGTTGAACTAACGTTGAAACAACGTTTTCAACGTTGTTTCAACGTTAGTTCAACGTTGAGTGCCTGCTGGGTAGCATTATAATCTTGCAACAGTTCTCCATTTTTTTATTTTCCTCGCCTTTTGCGTACTGACGCTGCACGTAATTGGTGCAAAATATCAGCATAATAGTCCCAATTAATAGTCTGGGCATGAGGTTAATAGTCCACAAACAGAACCCCCTTGCTATTCCAAACACAGTTACAATGACCTTGCCAACTGAAGGCTGAGTCTTCAATTTCTTTGGACGCGGTGAACCATGGCTAGCCCATTGCTTACTCCACTGTTAAGTCTCAGGATCATAGTAATGCCAATCCAAGTTTCGACCCCGGTAACAATTCTTTCAAGAAAGTATTCCGGATCAGAATAATACATTTCCAAAAGTGACTCAGGCAGCTCGTTGTTCTCTACTAAGGCATTTTGCCACTCGTCCCGCTGACAGCTTCCTCGTGCCCAGCCGTTCAGGCAAAACCCCCAGAAATCACCAGGTGAACGAGTCCGTGAAATGAAGACCCCGTCCCTATACCCTACTTTATATAGGGAAAACTGGGGTTTACGGGGATAAACATTCTTTTTCTTATTCTTGCTCCAAGACATAGGTTGTGAGTACTCATTAGAACCGCCTCAACAAGGCGGTTCTAATGAGCACCCACAACCTTTGTTTGCAGTATTTATAAGAAAAATATCACGGATTTTCATCTGAAAAATGACCATTTTGGAGCTGTGTAAAATGCACTAATTCGTACGTGTGTGTTATCGTAATGTCTCCAATCTGAAACTTTCATTCGCCTGTTCCCTTAGATTTTCACTAATGACGTCATCCGTAGCATTTACAGTTCTGCCACTACGGTGCTCGTCTTCCAACGTTACCCGACCACGTTTTAAATCAGCCACCCAATCTTTAACATTTGAATATGAAGGAGCAGTCTTTTCTTAAACGATACACAATTCCTAATAAATTTCCTGACCCGTCTTTTTTTTTTTTTTTTTTTTTTTCAAAAACAGGTATCCAATCACTGCTCCGATCAGCGTGCGCATGTGCGGCCTGATCGGAGTCTTCGCTGTGTAACGTATTGATGGCTATTCACACTAATTTTCCTCGTGCAGTAACGTCGCATTCTCAGACACGCCTATTCAAATAATTGGTAAATTTTTACCACCGAAAATGTAAGTTTTATGATAAAAAAAAAATATTTTTCAATCTCAAAACATAGATTGTGGGGTTTGTTTGTTTGTTTTGGAGTTTTACGGCCCATTCAACACTATTTTAGGTAATTTTTTAGCCAGTCAGTTTATCCATCCACATTTGTCCTGGGCGGAAAGCGGTTAACCTGTACAGTGCGAAACTGACAACTGCCCTTCTTGAATCTGCGGAAGGGAGAGACTGACCGTAGAAAAGATTGCATGATCAATCTCCACGAAAGAATATTGCCGATCCCGGCAGGTACACCCGTTAGAACAGCTTCAGAGTGGTAGTTCTAACGAGTACCCATTATCTATGTTTTTGAGCAAAAATAAGGTTACTGTATACCCCTGTAAACCCCAGTTCAACTATAATAAAGTGGGGTTTAAAGGGTGGGAGAGGGTCAAAATTATATAGGCGTGTTTGGTGTACAAGTTGTTTCAGAGACTTGTTGGAAAATCCATTTTTGCACGTTTCGGACCACATGTCCGATAATCGTCTTAACCCTTGTCCTGCTGAGCCGGGATATGCTTTATTTTCCAAACAATGAAGATCCAGATCAGGATCTGCATTGTTTGTCATTCAGATTGTGAATTTGTTGCAATAATTTGAATCAAGTAACCTGATTGTTTGATAATCAGTAGTGGGTGTGGCATATATAAATAGGATAAAGTGATACAAGTGCGACGCTGCAAATGCCACCTTTTTGAATTCATCGCTTTCTGAGAAGAAAACCAATACAAACTTGTTACAGGCGAACACCAAAAGCGCAAATGGTTTGTTTGATTTGATGTTTAACGCCCCCGTCAACGAATGGAGATATGAGAATGATTTAGTCAGAGTCTGGTAATGATATACCATGGGGGTCATTTTCATTACCTTTTTGTTCTTCTACGAAATAAAGGTACTGTCCGTCGAGGAATAGTTGGCAGTGACGTCACGACTTGTTTTTGTTCCGAACAATGCAAAGCGTATGGGGCTAACGGTAAAATAGCTCAAATAGTCAGCTACTTCACTGCCAGCTATTTGTTGGCGAACTACATATTGAGGAGATTCTAATGAGTACACACAGCATAACTCGTCAAGAAAAAGTCAGGAAAATCTCCTTAAATTATCCAAACTATAGAGGAACTTACATGAGTGTTCGTGTATTATTGAATTTAATAAACGAGTTGAGGAAAAGGGATAAAATGCGAGGCTTTGCCGAGTTTAATAAATTCAATAATACATGAGCACGAATGCAAGATTCTATTTATCATATGACATTTAAAACGCATTTTATTCACGATTGTTTTATAAAAATGTCAATATTCCGCCATTAGTAAACGCGACGCTGTTAAGGACATCTTTCATGTAACGTAACGGGGTGTATCTACATGAAAGTAATTTGCATATTGAATCCACTAGTGGATTATCGAATTTATTACATGGCGTTATTACACTCTCAGACGCGACGACATATGATAAATACATTATATCATTAGCTAATATTGACATTTCCAGTGTAAAGCCTTATGTAAAGCTATAGAAAACAATGTAGTTCATACTTCCATGACTGTATCGAGTCACATGATTTTCAGTGACGTCAAATAACGTCAGTCTAAACCATGGTCCACTACGGGCGTTGGTGACGTCGACGCTGTTCCGCTCTTTGTAGAAAAATAAACAGCGTGTAAATGTTTTTCAGCTTTTAAAGGTTGCCCTATACGCATTTTTTTCGTACAGTGATGAGGGGCGGAGAATGCAAATATGAAAAAATGACTTTATTTTTCTGCTTTTCATGAAAATATGAACGACAGCGGGTCGCTAGCAAAGTTTACATGAACCCCTTCGGGGTTCAAATTTCTTTGCACGCGTTCATACATTCATGAACAGCAGAAAAATAAAACTCATTTCTTAATTGAAAGATTGAGAACGAGTTTGAAATAACCCATTTAGTACCAGAAACCCCAAAACGGGTAGTTGGCAAACAGTGCAGGCCCAGATCAGACGCCGCAGAACGCGGCGTCTGATCAGGGCCTCCACTGTTTGCTAAAGGTTCCGTCATTTTCCAAATAAATTTTGATGAAAACACAACCTAATACCCCTAAACTTTGAAATGGACTTCTGCTATATATAAGGAGGCAGATTCCATTTGGTACAAAAAGGGTTAACAAAGGTAAACGACACACCCGTGTTCGAGATATTGAAGTTTCACTATCTACGATAGCCATCTAGCCATTATGAAACGTCATTTAGGAAACTCGCCGGAACTCGTTTCTTGAATTTCAGGTGCAATGGAAACTTGTGTGAGATCTGTCTTTTTTTAATGTTGCCTATCGCTGATTGAGAGAGATTTGATCCGGATTCCGGGCTAACGACCAGTTAAGATGTGTGTGTCTATGAGTTTTAGGTCCCACCCAACAACTAAGGTCTTGCGGAGACGGGACCTCGGATTAAAGTCTAATCCGAAAGTCTGGCCAAGCCCGGGATCGAACCCGCGGCCCCTTGTTCATGAGGCGAGTATAGCATAACCACTACACCACGGAGGCTTCTCGACCAGGTGTGACAGCCTGCCTGCTCAGCAACACAGACACATATACGAGTCCTGAAATTCATCACGTGAACAAGTCCGCAAAAAGAACACCCCATAAACCCCACCTTAGATAGAGAAAACTGGGGTTTATGGGGGCAAACATTAATTTTCTTATTTCTGCCCCAAGACATAGGTTTAGGGTACTCGTTAGAACCGCCTCATTGAGCACATTACCTATATTGAAGTATAAATAAGAAAAATATATCGGATTTTTATCAGAAAAATAATATCCATTTTGGAGATGTAAAAGATGCACTATGTCGCACGGTTGCTTGTTCTAGTTGAGGTTTAACGTCCCCGTCAACACAATTTAGGTCATTTTGGATACGTTGCTTCCAATTTTGTGGGACTTTTACCCGACTTTGAGATGAATTGAGATATTAATCCCTGTCGCCCAGTGAAACAATGAAACCCAAAGGCTTATATGCATTGGACGATCTGACTAACACCAGATAGCCTGGGCAGGTTTAGTCGTTCTAAGCGGTTTACCAGTACTCGTGTGGTCAGTTTCAGTTGTGCGTGGAAGCATCATGCAGCCCAATCTTTTTCTTCAAGCCCCGGTGGGCGGGGGCGGGCGGTCGCAAGGGTGTGTTATTGTAATGTTAAGAAATGAAAACAAGAGGTTGTGAACCAATCAATCAGTTTATCAGCCTGTGCATCCTGCTGATCAGACTGCGCGCATGCGCCAGCTGATCTGCACCTTACTGCCTGTAAGCATTTCGCTTGTTTTCACATCATACAAACACATGCCTATATAATTCTGACCCCATGGAGCCCCACTTTTATACAGTAAAACTGAGGTTTACAGGGGTAATATTTTTCTTATTTCTGCTCTAAAATATAGATTGTGGGTACTCGTTAGAACCGCCTCGATTAGGCGGTTCTAACGAGTACTTGCAATCTATATTTTGAGCAGAAATAAGAAAAACATCACAAATTTTCATCTTACATTTTAAGATTTTTCGGCGGTAAAATTTCTAATATATTTGAATATGTGTGTTTTCGTAATGTTTTCAAATCGTCTCATATTGATTGTAAGTTGGGGGTGCTTGGATGAGGCAAAGGTGACGTTGATCTTGTGTCACTGGGGCGTCCATCTCATATTAGCTTATTCACCACAACGTCGTTATAACACGGTTCATTATAACGCGGTTTGGATATAACACGGCTTCCAGATTGAACTAAAAATGTGTAGATTATATAGAAAAATAACCATAATTGGTCATTTTTCTATATAATCTACACATTTTTGTATGGATATAACACGGTTGTTTAACTAAACACGGTTTCTGCTTTGGGACCCATTAATTATATAAAGAGGTTGTGGTATAGTTGGACAAAGCATGCTGTCCTTGCAGCAGGTAAGGGTAGAGGGGGAGTGTTATTTTATCTGTTTCTACACTTAAGTTCATTTTCCTCTTTCTCCTGTCCCCTACTTTCATCCCCTCTACCATCTCGTCTATTCGCCCCCGCCCATAGGGGCTTGAAGAAATATATGGGCTGCATGATGCTTCCACGCAGAGCTGAATCCAGCCCGCACACTAGTACTGGTATATAAAGTAGAAGTAAAACAAAGATCAGGAATCGATACAATTAACTTACTCCACCCATCAAAGACACCAAAGGGAAAGAAATACAAACATTAAGCGACCAGACCATAATGGAAACCTAAACAAAGGAAGGCCATAAGGACAGTTACTTTCCCACAAAATGGCCATATGGCCATCCAAAATTAAAAGACACAAGCGTCACACACAGTAAGTAACAATTAACAACATAAATAAATCGCCACAGAAGAACCGCCTTGGAACGGTCAGTGGAAAGATTTCCACTGGGGGCTTAAATCGACCCAACGCGGCCACAATCCTCGCCCTTACTTCCGTCGCGATTTAGACAAATGATTTGTTCAGTCCACATGAAGGCCTCCTAACTCATCAGTGCAACATCTCCGTGAACACAAAAATCAAAGAACCATAGATGTGAGACAACGGTGAGGACTCGACAGCAAGAAACCACTGAAATGCTGGAGCAAAAGAAAACCAACAGTGAGACTCCGATGGGCCCGAACAGAGACAGAGCATCGGGCACCAACCAACATTACCAAGAATTAGATCGCTCTAATTCTCAATAAGCCTTTACGTTGGAGCCGTCATAGAATCTGAGGCCTGACCCACCGGCGTGCAATTAAAGAGGGAAGCAAAGCTGCCAACCGCGACTGGGCCAACCACCACGCATGCAGCCCGCCGCACAACATCCATGTTGTACCCAATCTCCCTACACCGCTTAGAGAATCTAAGCCTGTCCAGGAACCGCGGTGCGAGGCGGACCGTCCATGCTAATAAACCCTATTGGTTTCATTGGGCAACAGGGCTTGAGATGTCATTTCATCTCAATGTCGGGTAAAAGTCCAACAAAATTGGAAGCAACGTCTCCAAAATGACCTTTACAGTGTTGACGGGGACGTTAAACCTCAAATCAAACAAACTATATAATCTACACATTTTTGTATGGATATAACACGGTTGTTTAACTAAACACGGTTTCTGTTTTGGAACCCATTAATTATATAAAGAGGTTGTGGTATAGTTGGACAAGGCATGCTGTCCTTGCAGCAGGTGAGGGTAGTGGGTGGGGGGGGGGGTGTTTTTTTCCATCTGTTTCTACACTTAAATTCATTTTCCTCTTTCTCCTGTCCCTCACTTTCATCTCCTCTACCATCTCTTCTATCTTTTTCTCTCTTTCTCTGAGAAACGACACAAACTGACCAACAAGGATTAAATCGACGTGTCGTTAACCCTTATCTTGCTGTTCACGACAACCCCTATCTTTGCAAACAGTGTAGATCCAGATCAGATGGCTTCTGAAGAAGCCATCTGATCAGGATCTACGCTGTTTGGCATTTGGCTTATGAATTTGTAGCAATAAATTACATCAAGTAATCTGATTGGTTGATAGACTGAAATGGGTGTGGCTTAACCCTCTAATGCCCGGTGTATCATATATGATACATGTTTTTTTCAAAAGCTATTACTTGACATTATGTATGCATTTTGACTTACTTTCCTTTGTTTTTATTAATTTAGTTTGGAAATATTAATAAAAGGTTCATATTCTTAGCCTAGCTTTACGTTATGTGACATTAATTTTCTTTTCCATATGGCAGCTTCCATGTGTCAGTAGGTTCGTGTTATAGAGGTCATATCATCACGGTGGAATCTGCATGAACTTGTGTGCATAATATGCAAATTACATCTGGTAATAAGAATTAAAGCTTGAAAAATATAAATAGATATCTATAAACGCTGCACATATCTTGGCTAGTGTACTCTGTGCTTGTAAGTTTCCATGTATCATATATGATACATCGGGCATTAAATATACTGTATCATATATGTATCATATATGATACACAAGAATTAAAATTTAGATGGTAACTGTGTCTTGTTTTATACTACATCTATCAACATCTTTTATTTTAACTAATTTTATTGATATGAAATTAAGACACCTCATACATTATATTTTGATAGTTGCAGTTAAACATGCACACGCTGCCGTTTGTTATGTGTATCATATATGATACATCGGCCATTCATCATGAAAACACACCTAAATAATCTTGACCGCCTTAAACCCCACTTTCATGTAGTAAAACTGGGTTTTACCGGCGTATACATCATTTTTATCCCCCGACCAATTAGGTATATAGCAATCAGCCTGGCACCCATCCGTCAGTATGTCCGTCCATCCGTCCGTAGACAAAACCTTGTGGTGGCCTTTACTCCAATACCCTTTACTCCAATACCCTTTGAGATATTATGGTACTTGGCACAATTGTGCACAAGTTTGAGAAGGTGTGTGATGCGTAAGAACCACAACTCTGGGTGCCATGGTATTTGAGTTATATCCCCTTCCATTATCATAGTATGACGACATTGCGATTGCCGTATCTCCAATATCTATTGTACACAAGATTGTGAAGGTGTGTCATGCGCAAGAACCAGAACTCTTGGTGCCATGGTATTTGAGTTATCTCCCCATACAATATAAAAGTATGACAACCTTGTGATCACCATATCACCAAATACCCTTTGATGCATATTGATGGTATTCAGTACAATTGTACACATGAAGTTAAGCAGACGTAACATGCACAAGTACCACAACTCTGTTGCCCTGGTTTTTGAGTTATCTCCCCTAACAATATAGCCTGTAATGCCCATAACACAAATATCCTTTGAGATATATTGATGGTACTTGGTACAATTGTACAGAATGTTGAGAAGGCCTTGACTGATTTGAGTCTCTGCTGGATGGCTATGGACTTTTGTAGGAAATAATTTGCACCGGCACAATTTATGAAATTCCATGCTCAGTTTTAGCATTTTAATATTTTTGTTGGTCCCCTGATACATATTACTGTGTTAAAATTATTTAAATTAATGTTTGAATTAAATTGCACCAATTGTATTTATCCTATACATTAATTTAGTTAAGGAAAACAGCATACAGTAAATGTATCATATATGATACATGAAAACTTAATGCCCGATGTATCATATATGATACATGCCATAAAATCACATCCGGGACATAAATACCAGAAACATCTTTGATTTTGTGATTAACTACTTGACAGGAATCACATATTTCAGTTTGAGAATTTTTTCCATACTAGAAAGGGGTTTGGGCACTAGAGGGTTAAATGAATATTCAGCAAGATAAGGGTTAAACCCAAATCAGACAGTCAACCAATCAGCCGGCCTCGGTAACTCAGTCGGATGCGCGTCTGGCTGGTGATCAGGAGGACTCGGGTTCGATACCTGCCGGGGTCGGCAATGTTCTTTCGTGGAGATTGATCATGAAATCTTTTCCACGGAAAGCCGCCGGCCTCGGTAGCTCAGTTGGATGCGCGTCTGACTGCGGATCAGGAGGATATCAACCAATCAGCCGGCCTCGGTAACTCAGTCGGATTCGCGTCTGACTCAGGTGATCAGGAGGACTCGGGTTCGATACCTGCCGGGGTCGGCAATATTCTTTCGTGAAGATTGATCATGAAATCTTTTCCACGGAAAGCCGCCGGGCTCGGTAGCTCAGTCGGATGCGCGTCTGACTGCGGATCAGGAGGATGCGGGTTCGATACCTGCCGGGGCCGGCAATGTTCTTTTGTGGAGATTGATCATGAAATCTTTTCTACGGTCATTCTCTCCCTTCCGCTGTTTCAAGAAGGGCAGTTGTCAGTTTCTGGCAAAAGAATGCGCACTGTTCTGGTTAACCACGTACGTATTAGCCTACCCAGGAAAAGTGCGGATTGGTAAACTGGCCGGTACAAGCAATTCTAACACAGCGCGCCTATATAGGCAATGGAAAATAACTGTGTTTTATTCTGCAACAAATCACAGCTCGGAAGAGCGTGACGAGTGACGTCATTCAAAGCTGCAAATTTATGACGTCACTATTCGATTCCCTGACGTTAGACGGTGAAACGTCATGTTATCGCATCGAAAATGTAAGTAAATGATATAAATGCATGTGTTTCAGTCGATAATAATTTTATTTTAGCGGGATTTCTTCTAACAATGGCGCAAAGTTGTGAGATTTTGAAGGAAACAACAGCATTATTGCTGATTTTCAGCCTGTTATAATCGAAATAGATCAGCTCTAGTCTGTGATTTGTTGAGTTATAAATCACAGTTTGTCTATCAGTTGTAAGTAGACAAATCACGCGCGCTACGCGCTCGTGATTTGATCCACTTTACAACTGATCTCCAAACTGTGATTTATTACTCAACAAATCACAGTTAGAGCTGATCTATTTCTTAAACAATAAATAATTCAATGCAACTTGTATTGTTTTAACCTGCTTTCTTGTTGAAAATGGATACATAGAGGATTTTACATGAGTGCTCATGTATTATTGAATTTATTAAACGAGTTGAGGAAAAAGGATAAAATGCGAGGCTCTGCCGAGCATTTTATCCCTTTTCTTCAACTAGTTTAATAAATTGTTGACATAGAGGATCTTACATGAGTGGTCATGTATTATTGAATTTATTAAACGAGTTGAGGAAAAGGGATAAAATACGAGGCTTTGCCGAGCATTTTATCCCTTTTCCTCAACGAGTTTAATCAATTCAATAATACAGTGAGTGAGTGTTCGAGTTTTACGTCCCACCAACAGCTTAGGTCATACGGAGACGGGACCTCGGTTTAAAGACTCATCCGAAAGTCTGGAGAAGCCCGGGATCGATCCTGCGATCCCTGGTTTACAAGGCGAGTAGCGTAACCACTGCACCACGCAGGCTTCTATTCAATAATACATGAACACGAATGCAAGATTCTATTTATCATATGACATTTAAAAAGCATTTTATTCACGTTAATTATAGAAAAATGTCAATATTCCGCCATTAGAAAACGCGACGTCATTAAGGACGTCGTGTGTGTAACGTTACGGGGCGTATCTAACTAATTTGCATATTTAATCCACTAGTGAACTATCGAATTTAATACATGACGTTATTACACTCTCAGACGCGACGTTATATGATAAATATTGTTTAAAAAAAAAAAAAAATAAAAAAAAACAGGTTTTTTCACATGGATCACGAGAACACACCTCTATAATTCTGTTCCCCTTGAACCCCACTTTATGTAGTAAAACTGTGGTTTACAGGGATAACCTTATTTTTCTTATTTCTTAATTCTGCTCTAAAATACAGATTGTGGGTACTCGTTAGAACCGCCTCGATGAAGCGGTTCTAACGAGTACCCACAATCTATATTTTGAGCAGCAATAAGAAAAATATCACAATTTTTCATGTTGATTTTTTTTTTTTTTTTTTACGGCGGTAAAGTTTACAAAATATTTGTATAGGTGTGTTTTCGTAATGGTGCAGGATTTGCACTTCACTGCTGTTTTATATCGTCGCTGTCGCACACGCAAAATGGGCCGCAAGCATGTTAACACAGCGACAACGAAAATAGGACTCCTTGTCCATACAGTCAGACTCTGCAAGAAGAACCATTTTGTCAGCATCACGAAAACAAGCCTATATAATTTTGACCCCCTTAAACCCCATGTTTATATAGTAAAATTGGGGTATATAGGGGTATGCAGTATTTTTCTTATTTCGGCTCAAAAACAGAGATTGTGGGTTCTCGTTAGAGACGCTTCGCCGAGGCGGTTCCAACGAGTACCCGCAATCTATGTTTTGGGCAGAAATATGAAAAATGTCAGGATTTTTATCTGAAAAAAAAAAAATCATTTTTTGTGGTAAAATTGTACCAATATATTTGAATAGGCGCGTTTTCTTAATGGATAGCATTTACAAAGTGCACAGTGAAGACTTTGATCAGATAGCATGTATGCTGGAAGACCACTTTTTCCTTGGTCAAAATTTTTATTTCTTGTGTGCACCAAAATAGTATACTCACATTAGCAAGTCAGTGCCAGGAAAAGCCCTGTAAACCAAAACTGGGATTTACAGGGCTATACATTATTTTTCTTATTTCGACTTCATCGCTCCCGCCCATAGGGACTAGGAGTAATAGATTGGGCTGCATGGACGGGCCTCCGTGGCCTAGTGGTTAAGAGCGCTGACTCTTGATCATTAGGTCTCTCACCGCTGTGGTTCGAGCCTGGCTCGGGTCACATGTGAGACGCCAAGTTCTGCAACGGAAGGTGAGGTGGTTTTTCTCCGGGTACTCCGGTTTTCGCCCACCTCTGATTAACGATCGGCTCGATATGAGTGAAATAATCTTGAAAGGGTCGTAAAACCCAAACCAAAAAAAAAAAAAATAATAATAATTGGGCTGCATGGTGCTTCCACGCAAAGCTGAAACTGACCACACACGAGTACCGGTAAATCGCTTAGGACAAACATTACGATAACACACCCATGTGATATATAGAGGATCTTACATGAGTGCTCATGTATTATTGAATTTATTAAACTCGTTGATGAAAAGGGATAAAATGCGAGGCTTTGCCGAGCATTTTATCCCTTTTCATCAACGAGTTTAATAAATTCAATAATACATGAGCACGAATGCAAGATTCTATTTATCATGTGACATTTAAAGCGCATTTTATTCACGATTGTTTACAAAAATGTCAATATTCCGCCATTAGTAAACGCGACGTCGTTAAGGACGTCGTACATGTAACGTTACGGAACGTATCTAGCTAATTTGCATATTTAATCCACAAGTGGATTATCGAAAATATTACATGGCGTTATTACACTCTCAGACGCGACGTCATATGATAAAGTGCATTTTTCAATCCTAAAAAGGTAATTTTTCTGATGAAAATTTGTGATATTTTTCTTATTTATACTCCAAACATAGGTTTTGGGTGCTCGTTAGAACCGCCTCATTGAGGCGGTTCTAACGAGTACCCACAACCTATGTCTTGGATCAGAAATAAGAAAAATAATGTTTACCCCCGTAAACCCCAGTTTTCTCTATATAAAGTGGGGTATAGGGGGGGGGGGGGGTCTTTATTTCACGGACTTGTTCTCGTGATGATGCCCGCCCAGGCAAAGTGGGTCCAATGCATTCAAGCCTTTTGGTGCCATTGGGCGGCAGGGTTTGAGATGTAATTTCATCTCAATGTCGGGTAAAAGTCCCATAAATTGGAAGCAGCGTCTCCGAATTGACCTAAATAGTGCTGACGGGGTTTAAACAAATGTTTCTGCTACTGTGCATTTTTTTTTTTTTTGGTTTGGGTTTTACGGCCCTTTCAAGATTATTTCACTCATATCGAGCCGATCGTTAATCAGAGGTGGGCGAAAACCGGAGTACCCGGAGAAAAACCACCTGACCTTCCGTTGCAGAACTTGGCGTCTCACACGTGGCCCGAGCGACTGCTACTATGCATAGGTTGCCATTCGTTAGATGTTCTATTAAAGGGTAATCCCGCCCATCTTGGCTCGGAGAAACAGATTGGGCTGCAGGGTGATTCCACGCAGAGCTGAAACCAACCGCACACGAGTATTGGTAGACCGCTTAGAAGGTAATGTGTTATGAGTCGGACCGTCCATGCATATTATAAACCCTATTGGTTTTTGTGAGCTGTGGAGTGCTAACGTTACGTTTAAAAGTTAAACTAGAGCTGCCGCCTAACGGGCGCCAATTATACCCCCGCTACCGACAAATTTTTACAAGTATTTGACCTTGAGGAAGGTCAACGTAAAGGTCAAGGTCAGGTTTGTGTATATCAATCTTAAGTACTAGTGGCAAGGTGTGTGGTGTGTGAATATTAAAGAAATCGGTCAAAGAATAAGGAAGTTATGAGCAATGTTAAAGTTTTTTGTAACGGACATTTTTGTAACGGACCGACGACAGACGACAGACGACCTTGAGGACGGTCAACGTAAAGGTCAAGGTCAGGTTTGTGTATATCAATCTTAAGTACTAGTGGCAAGGTGTGTGGTGTGTGAATATTAAAGAAATCGGTCAAAGAATAAGGAAGTTATGAGCAATGTTAAAGTTTTTTGTAACGGACATTTTTGTAACGGACCGACGACAGACGACAGACGACAGACGACAAGCTGACTCCTATATACCCCCTTCAAACTTCGTTTGCGGGGGTATAAATATCCATAACTTACTGAAGCCTATATGTGAGATTGTGTTTTGTGTAATGGTCTTTTAAATTTTGTGTTTCTTACTTTTGACTTGATCGTTTCGAATTTTGAGTTCTGTATTTTAAGTTCTTGCTTTTTGTGTTCTTTGTTATTTGAATTGTATATCGTGATTTACGTTGTAAAAGGCGGGATAATCAGAGAAAGCAATTGGAGGAAGCACGGTCACGAAGGAGAAGAAAAAGATAGAGAAAAAAAGAAAAAAGGAAATGTGAGTAACAGTATTCGGGTTTAGCTCATTTTTGCTCATCCGACATAATCTCAACAGACATTGGCTATTCGTGTTTTTAGCTCACCTGTCACGTAGTGACGAGGTGAGCTTTTGGGATCACTTTTCGTCCGTCGTCAGTCGTGCGTCCGTCCGTGCGTCCGTCCGTGCGTAAACAATTTCTTCAAACGACATCTCCTAAGTTCTCAAAATGGTTCCGGTCCGTTGCATATCTAGGTCACAGGAGACAAAAATAGATTTTTTTCCACTGAAAACTTAAAAAACCGTCTTCTGAAACCGCAAGGTCCAGGACTTTGATATTTGGTATGAAGCTTCATCAAGTGGACCCCTACCAAGATAGTTCAAATTATAGTGATGGGGCCAAAAATGCCCCCGCACCGGGGCCCTTTGGTTTTACATGGGCTTATATAGGGAAAATCTTTAAAAATCTTCTATGAAACTGCAAGGCCCAGGTCTTTGATATTTGGTAGGAAGCTTCATCTAGTGGACCCCTACCAAGATTGTTCAAATTTTAGCGCTGGGGCCAAAAATGCCCCCGCCCCAGGGCCCTTTGGTTTTACATGGGCTTATATAGGGAAAATCTTTAAAAATCTTCTATGAAACCGCAAGGCCCAAGCCTTTGATATTTGGTAGGAAGCTTCATCTAGTGGACCCCTACCAAGATTGTTCAAATTATAGCGCTGGGGCCAAAAATGCCCCCACCCCAGGGCCCTTTGGTTTTACATGGGCTTATATAGGGAAACTCTTTAAAAATCTTCTCTGAAATCGCAAGGCCCAGGTCTTTGATATTTGGTATGAAGCTTCATCTAGTGGACCCCTACCAAGACTGTTCAAATAATAGTGCTGGGGCCAAAAATGCCTCCGCTCTGGGGCCCTTTGGTTTTACATAGACTTATATAGGGAAAATCTTTAAAAATCTTCTTCTCTGAAACCACAAGGCTTAGGTCTTTGATATTTGTTATGAAGCTTCAGCTAGTGGACCTCTATCAAGATTGTTCAAATTATAGCCCTGAGACCAAAAATGCCCCTTGGTTTTACATAGACTTATATTGGGAAAATATTTAAAAATCTTCTTCTCTGAAACCACAAGGCCCAGGTCTTTGCTATTTGGTATGAAGCTTCATCTAGTGGACCCCTACCAAGATAGTTCAAATTATAGTGCTGGGGCCAAAAAAGCCCCCGCCCCGGGGCCCTTTGGTTTAACATAGGCATATTTAGGGAAAATCTTTAAAATCTTCTTCTCTGAAACCAAAAGGACTAGGTCTTTGATATTTGGTGTGAAATTTCATCTATTGGACCTCTATGAAGATTGTTCAAATTATAGTGCGAGACCCTTCGGTTTAACATAGACTTATATAGGAAAATCTTCAAAAATCTTCTCTGAAACTGCAAGGCCATGGTCTTTGATAGTTGGTATGGAGCTTCATCTAGTTGGCCTCTACCAAGATTGTTCAAATTATAGCCATCGGGCCACAAATGCCCCCGGGGATCCTTTGGTTTTACATAGACTTATATAGAGATAATCTTGAAAATCTTCTTCTCTGAAACAGCAAAGCCCAGGTCTTTCATATTTGGTGTGAAGCTTCATCTAGTGGACCTCTATCAAGATTGTTTAAATTATAGCCCTGAGGCCAAAAATGCCCCTGCCCCGGGGCCATTTGGTTTTACATAGTTAAATAAAGCAAATTCTTCTGATACCGAGGCCCCGTTTTTGGATTTACATCTATCTATTGTAGATGGATTTGTTTCGTGCAAAATTTATGATAAACGCGATGACTTTGATTTTTTGATTGTAAATTTTCCTTTTTTGGATGGTGATGTTCCTCGTGCGCCATCCTATGGCGTTTATATTTCGCAATTAATTCGATTTACTAGAGTGTGTAGTCATGTAACTGACTTCAACACTCGTAATAAATTATTAACGGCTAAACTCCTTAATCAGGGTTATCGGTACCATAAACTACGCAAAGCCTTTTCAAAATTTTATAGACGCCATTCTGATTTAATTTCAAAATTCAATATTGGACTTAAATCTCTTCTGCAACAAGGTCTATCGGAACCCGAATTTTATGGTGACTTAGTATATAAATTCAGAAAAATATATAACCGCAATGACTTCAGCACCCAATTTCGTAAAATCATTCTTCGATATAAAAAGATTGGGTACAACATGGATATTATACGACAGACTGCATGCATGGTAGTTAACCCAATCACGGTTGGCAACTTTGCTTCCCTCTTTAATTGCACGCCGGTGGGTCAGGCCTCAGATTCTATGACGGCTCCAACGTAAAGGCTTATTGAAAATTAAAGAGATAATGTTGGTTGGTGCCTGATGCTCTGTCTCTGGTCGGGCTCATCGGAGTCTAACTGTTGGTTTTCTTTTGCTCCAGCATTTCAGTGGTTTCTTGCTGTCGAGTCCTCACCGTTGTCTCACCTCTGTGGTTCTTTGATTTCTGTGTTCACGGAGATGTTGCACTGATGAGTTAGGAGGCCTTCATGCGGACTGAACAAATTATTTGTCTAAATCGCGACGGAAGTAAGGGCGAGGATTGTGGCCACGTAAAATCGATTTAAGTCCCCCAGTGGAAATCTTCCACTGACCGTTCCAAGGCGGCTCTTCTGTGGCGGTTTATTTATGTTGTTGTTTGTTACTTACTGTGTGTATCACTTGTGTCTTTTAATTTTGGATGGCCATATGGCCATTTTGTGGGAAAGTAACTGTCCATATGGCCTTCCTTTGTTTAGGTTTCCATTATGGTCTGGTCGCTTAATGTTTGTATTTCTTTCCCTTTGGTGTCTTTTATGGATGGAGTAAGTTAATTGTATCAATTCCTGATCTTTGTTTTACTTCTACTTTACATAGGGAATATCTTTAAAAAAAACTTCTTCTCTGTACTCGCAAGGCCCAGGTCTTTGATATTTGGTGTGTAGCTTCATCTAGTAGACCTTTGCCAAGATTGTTCAAATTATAGCCTTAATGATATTTGGTATGAAGCTTCACCTTTTTAGACCTCCCTCAACATTATGCACATTATAACCCTAGGGTCAATAATGGATCTCCCGGGGGCCCACTTGTTACTCTATGGATCAGGTGAGGGATCCAGGGCCATCATGGCCCTCTTGTGTTTTATATTGCACGACCCGCAGAAAAAGCGACCGACTGAAGTCGGTTGATTTTCTAAGAGTGCCCTAAAATCACCGTGTCATTCTGTCATTCTGTCAGTCTGTCTGTCCGTCCGTAACCCGTTTGTGAAAATTGGTGATAGTGACTTAACCGCTTGGAATACTTAAACATTTTTGGCATACTGATAGATATCAATGAGATCTAACCAATGAACTTGCGAAATATTACATTCCATTTAGTTTAGCCTCGCCGAGGCGAAAAATGTGAAAATTTTCGAACTGCTTCTCCTCGGAAACCGTTGGGCCGATTGAAGTCAAATTTCATATGGAGCCTCTATGGGGTGGGGGAAACCAAAATTTGCTCATGGGGTCCAGGTCACACGACCAAAATGGCCGCCAAGCCATCTATGGTCTGTCTGTCTGTCCGCCCGGAACCCGTCTGTGAAAATTGGTGATAGTGACTTAACCGCTTGGAATATTTTAACAATTTTTGGCATACTGATAGATTTCAATGAGATCTAACCAATGAATTTGCGAAATATTACATTCCATTTAGTATAGCCTCGCCGAGGCGAAAAATGTGAAAATTTTCGAACTGCTTCTCGTTGGGCCGATTGAAGTCAAATTTCATATGGAGCCTCTATGGGATTGGGGAAACCAAAATTTGCTCATGGGGTCCAGGTCACATGACCGAATGGCCGCCAAGCCATATATGGTAAAAACCCTTCAAAAATAGTCTTCTCCAGAACCACTGGGCAGATTTCCACGAAACTTGATAAATAGCATCTGGGACGTAGGCCCATCATAAATTCCTAAAATGGGGACCCTGGGTTGACCTTGACCTTCTTTGTGCCTAGGTCAAACTTTGACACATATGTTTTTGTATTGGAAAAGTGAGAATGCATTTTATCCTGCAAACGATTCCGAATACAGTACTAAAGTATAAGATATATTTTTACTCCTTACGATAAGGCGCATTTATTGGGGGAACCGTTTTAGGTCCAGGTCACATGACCAAAATGGCCGCCATACCCATATATGGTAATACTCATAAAGCTAAAAGCATCCGGCGGGTCGTGCACTTCAGCAGAAGCACTGGTTAGGATCACTTTTTGTCTGTCAACTGTGCGTAAACAATTTCTTCAAACAACATCTCCTCCTAAACCACTGATCGTATTTTGATAAAACTTCATAGAAATGATCCTTAGGTGGACCCCTTTCAAAGTTGTTCAAATGGTTCCGGTCTATTGCACATATAGGTCACAGGAGCCAAAAATAGATTTTTTTTTCACGGAAAACTTTAAAAATCTTCTTCTCTAAAACCGCAAGGCTCAGGTCTTTGATATTTGGTATGAAGCTTCATCTAGTGGACGTCTACCAAGATTGTTCAAATTAAAGTAATAGGGCAATACTGCCCCCGCCCCGGGGCCCTTTGGTTTTACATGGGCTTATATAGGGAAAATCTTTAAAAATCTTCTTCTCTAAAACCGCAAGGCCCAGGTCTTTGATATTTGGTATGAAGCTTCATCTAGTGGACCCCTACCAGGATTGTTCAAATTATAGTGCTGGGGCCAAAAATGCCTCCGTCCCGGGGCCCTTTGGTTTTACATGGGCTAATACAGGGAAAATCTTTAAAAATCTTCTTCTCTGAAACCGCAAGGCCCAGGTGTTTGATATTTAGTATGAAGCTTCATCTAGTGGACCCATACCAACACTGTTCAATTGCAGTGCTGGGGCCAAAAATGCCCCCGCCCCGGGGCCCTTTGGTTTTACATGGACTTATATAGGGAAAATCTTTAAAAATTTTCATCTCTGAAACTGCAAGGCCCAGTTCATTGCTATTTGGTATGAAGCTCAATCTAGTGGACCCCTACCAAGAATGTTCAAATTATAGTGCTGGGGCCAAAAATTCACCCGCCCCGGGACCCTTTGGTTTTACATAGACTTATATAGAGAAATCTTTAAAAATCTTCTTCTCTGAAACCGCAAGCCCATGTCTTTGATATTTGGTATGGAGCTTCATCTAGTGGACCTCTACCAAGATTGAACAAATTATAGCCCTCGGGCCACAAATGCCCCCGCCCGGGGCCCTTTGGTTTTACATACACTTATAAAGAGATAATCTTTGAAAATCTTCTTCTCTAAAACAGCAAGGCCGAGGTCTTTGATATTTGGTATGAAGCTTCATTTAGTTGACCTTTATCAAGATTGTTTAAATTATAGCCCTGAGGCCAAAAATGCCCCCGCCTCGGGGCCATTCGGTTTTACATAGGCATATGTAGGGAATATCTTTAAAAAAATCTTCTTCTCTGAAATCGCAAGGCTCAGGTCTTTGATATTTGGTGTGTAGCTCCATCTAGTGGACCTTTGCCAAGATTGAACTCAAATTATTGCCTTTGTTGATATTTGGTATGAAGCTTCACCTTTTTAGACCTCCCTCAACATTATGCACATTATAACCCTCGGGTCAATAATGGCCCTCCCCGGGGGCCCACTTGTTACTCTATGGATCATGGCCCTCTTGTTTACTCTTGACACTGTGCTGCTGAAAAGCCGACTTCCTTATGTGACACGCAGCCTTGGGTCGAACAGAGCATCCTGGACTCATTTATAAGTAGATTTGAATAACGCTGGGTCAAAGTTAGTACAGCACGTGTTGTACATCCAATGTCAACGTCTGGCCAACGTTTCCATGTTATCTGGGATCCATCTATATATCGAGGGCCAAAACATCAAACCCATGCCGAAACGTCTTGGGGCTCAAACGTCTAGGAATATTGGAAAATCGGGAGCAAAAATCGTCTAAAGGGCCAAAATGTATAGGGCCAAAACGACTGGGGCCAAATCCTCTGCAGGCAAAAGGTCTTGAAATCAGCGATATGATGGTAAGTGGGTCCGTTCTGACTAATGGTACTTGGGTCGTTTTTGACCTGGGCTATTGTGACTCCGGATCATTTTGACTGTCAATCCCGTGTTTTACACGATCCGTCTGAACAAAAAGCAGATTGAGAAACGAGTTCTGCTTTTTGGATGACGGCGTGATTAACAAATTCATGATAAGGAAATTCAAACCCCCCCCCCCCCCCCCCCCAAAAAAAAAAAAAAAAAAAAAAAATAGACTACTATTACTGATAACTACTCTTGGAGGCTCTTTCTATGGTTATATTCACTGTTATTGCGTTATGATAATGACGTGATGGGAACTTTGGCACTCGACCGGCACGCTGCCTTATGTTACTAATTAATGCACATAGGCCTTATCAGCCGCAGATAAAAAAGTAGGTAAGGCAAATTGTAATTATATAAATAACATTCTATTGCATTACAGAGGTCACCGAGGTTAAGTTGCTGGTTTTACTATCATTGGCCACCTCTGTACCGGGAATCTGCATCAAGTTAGGGGTTATGTTGGCAGCAGATCTCGAGGGAATGTCTTAGGCACAAGAATTACTAAATGTATTTAAGAGGCCTAACCGCACCAGGTAAAATACTTTATCGCACTATCAGAAATATCCCGAAAAGTCATTCACCATATTTGCATTATTTGCTGGCTCCCAGCTTGCACATTGTCAATATTGGAAAAACAGGTAACCAGACCCCCCTGACCTTTCAAGGTCAGGGGGGTCTGGTTACCTGTTTATCCAACACTGATAACCTTCAGACTAGGAACCAGCAGATAATGCAAAAAAAGCATAGCATTGTCGACGTTCTCCGCCGAATATTCTTTTCCATATTTCTTAAGGTAAGGTTGCAAAGAATAATAATTAGATTCTCAGGCAGCGCCGTATTGCATCAAAAGGCTGCGCATATGGATTTCCTGCGTCAGGAGGTAGTCCTCCGTAGGAAAGTTATCGGTAACTGATTTCCGGTACCGGATTTTATCTATTCGGACGGTGCGGTCTATTGCGAGATTGTTGGTTTCGATATCATCATTTCTTGGGTTCGATTTCCAGTTCAAGAAATAAACAAAGTTCGCACTTACAACAGTTTTTGTGTGATTTATCAAGCCATTGAAGTCAAAGTTGTATGAGGGAAACAATTTTGTTTGATGTGTTGCTCTTTGATAGTTTCAAACTTTTTACATGTTAGTTTACCAATGTATATATCAGTCGAGTCCGGTAACATTGCGCAGCCGTTTTTTTGCGCACACTGCATTCACATTTTCACTTACTGTATCCCTAATTATGAGTTTCACTATTATCAGTGCATTGGCGTTAAGTTTAACTTAGCCCTGAAAAAATGGGCTTGCACGTGCATATGAGCTAGCTTCCCGGAATTTTTTAATTTACTCAAAATACGAAAATTCCGAAATTTTAAAAGTCAATACTGAGTTTAAAGCTAGCCAAAGGCGCTATTGTCTTGTATCTAAACGTACTGCATCTGGCAATATTGCAGAAGAACTAATCAACAACTTATTTGAGTTAACCCTCGTGTTCTAACTGCTCGAAACCCGTATCGTGCGCAAAGTTCGGCGACAAAATTGGTAGTTCAATTTCAAGGGGGTATTCTTTTTCATAGTATTCTTTGTCCTGTATGCTACTAACTTCAGAGGGCAATTTTCATTGCAGCTAGTCGATGGGAAAAAGTTGCAATGTAGTTGATTGTGAAATTTGAGTGGTTGGCTGAAACAAAGTCACACGTAGCTATCAAAACTTTATGTGCGCAATGTTACCGGACTGCACCGTAGCCGATATATACTCGTAAACGAACGGGTGGGTTTAGGGATTGTATGAAACAAAAGTTGCTCCTCTGTTTATTGGTATAATGAAAAATAAATAAAAATGTCTCCCTGCCTCATCTGTTGTTCCAAAAACGGCCTGAGAATCTAATCATTAATTTTGTTGCCTTAAAAGAGAAACGTGTGTGTGTGTGTGTGTGTGTGTGTGTGTGTGTGTGTGTGTGTGTGTGTGTGTGTGTGTGTGTGTGTGTGTGTGTGTGTGTGAATCGGCTTTAACGTCGCTTTCAACAATTTTTCACTCATATCACGACGGTGTCTGGTTGCAACAGGGAGCTCAATGCTCACTTTTATAGTGCTGACTCACTGAAGCATCAGGTCCCAGACACATTACATGATACCACGCCCAGCCCATTATCCTGACACTGGGTCGACCTGTCCAAGCTCTACCCCGTAAATCTGAGTGCCAAGCGAGGAGCAGCTAGTACCATTGTTAACGACTTTGATATGTCGCGGCCCGGGATCGAACCCGTGACCTCCCGTTCCCCGGAGCGGACACTCTACCAATTAAGGCGTAACGATACCAAATTTAGTGACACAGAGGCCTTTCTGATATTTAATCTTCATCAGTGTGTCTCAACCCCAAAGTTCTGAAACCGAAACGGATGATGGACAAGACCCGATAAAAACACAGCACACACCCCTCGGAGCACACACCGACTTAAATGTTGTAAAGACGAACTATGCTTGTTTTGTATTTGGATCCATTGCACTTCGTATAGTACCATCTATTGCGAAGTTGTTAACACAATTATGAGTGTCAACTGTAGTATTTAATTAGGCCAACATTTGAAATGTATTTGTTTCCCTTTGGCCGACCTTTTTCAGAAACAAGAAGGTCTGTCGGTTTGTGAAATATATTTTTTATTCTTGTGACAACAAGTACGAGAAACCAAACACCAAAACCAATGAAAAAAGTTGACATTGACGGCTGCTAATAACCGGTCGTCAGTAGCGAAATCGCTGCTGAAAACCGGTTACGCAGGTAATTGGTTGTCAATAGCTAAATCGCTGCAAACAGCCAGTCGAGATATGGGTGTTGTTAATGAAAATTTTATTTGTTCTATTTATTTATTGGCAGTGGCTATTTGATCGGGACTGGTCAAATAGCGTGGAGATTATTTGACCGATCAAATAGCTATCAATTTGTTTGATTTGAGGTTTAACGTCCCCGTCAACACTGTAAAGGTCATTTTGGAGACGTTTCTTCCAATTTTGTGGGACTTTTACCCAACACTGAGATGAAATGACATCTCAAGCCCTGTCGCCCAATGAAACCAAGAGGGTTTATTAGCATGGACGGTCAGCCTCGCACCGCGGTTCCTGGACAGGCTTAGATCCTCTAAGCGGTTTACCAGTACTAGAGTGTGGGCTGGATTCAGCTCTGCGTGGAAGCCTCATGCAGCCCATATATTTCTTCAAGCCCCTATGGCCGGGGGCGGTATAAATAGCTATCAAGTACTCAAACTATTCGACAGGGGTTCAGGACAACTCGGCCCAAACACAAGTCGGCCCAGAACAACTTGGCCCATAAAAAATTGATCCTAGACAACTCGGCCCAAATCGCCAGAACCAGTAGAAGACATATCGGCCCCGCAAAAAATCAGACCATGCTCCTCTTAATGTATTAAAATAATTTGATGGTGGCACCTTTATTGCTCTGAGTCTGATGAATTCAAATAGCGCATCATATTCGATCACAAGCAAAGGATAAATAACCTGTACATGTATCGAATCGAATGTGCATGTATATGTCTCAAACTGAATGAACCACACTAGTAGCTCTTTCCGTTTAAAACTAGAAGCGTTTCATTACATTTTGTAACCTTTTACGTGTTTTTTTTTATTTCACTTTTTAATAAAAGGTTAAAAATGTATCCAGGCCACACCACGAGGAGGTGCTTCAAGTCATGGCCCAAAAGTTTTATGTATTTTAGCCTTTTTCTTCACAATTTGGAAAATTCAGCCACATCTTTTGACACTTTTAAAATCATATTGGAAAGTTGCCCATAATTTTTACATACTCCAAACAGAATTCACACTAAAATATATGTATCCATTAGAATTTTTACCTTCGTCACTTTTAAGAAATTATTTGGAAACTAGAAACAGACACTTATATATGTAGACATCACCTAATATATTTTCAAAGATATTACGCCCCCGGTCCATATATTCCACCACACTTCTTCGGCAAATCATTCACGCTTACAGTCCCTGCTTCATAATCACTCCAGAGGCGAAAAAGTTTCCCTTGTATATCTCTACTATTCTTTCTCTTGTAGAGGTGCAATTTTCCTTCCGATACCATCTTGACAGCTTGCTTGTAGAGGAGACTAATGCTAAGATAGAACTGTAAATTTCCCTTCTGTGCCCGTCTGTTGATTCTGTGATGCCATCCCTCGCAGTCGCTATTCGTTCGTATAATCTGGCCGAATACACACCACGACTGGATCTCCCATATAGTATTGGACAACCATGTGTTTTCAACATATCTCATCAGTGCCGTCACTTGTTCGCCGTCCGCTTTCTCTCGCAGATTCCGGAAGGTAGGCTCGGTATGTTTAGCAGGTAGGAAGGGGAGAGCGAAGACCTTTCTGATGAACTTGTATATGTCGTCTCGTTGCGCGTACGCTACCTGAAACATATCAATATTTGCTATCCAATATAACACATTAAAAATGTAAAATGATAGGCTATTACTCCATTATTATTGACACATACAGTAACTCAGTCAAAAATTGAAGAAATTGTCAATTAACAATCAAACACCAGATATCCATGAAATAATATCAATGCACATCATAAGTTAAGTGAAAAACCCTTGACGTTTATTCAAGTAATTGTTCATAATTTGAGATATTAAAATAGCCATCGGAAGAGATGGCAAATCCCCCGACCAAAAGCCAATATGGCCTTCAGAAGATTGTTCGCCAATAGAAAGTGCACCAGAATTAAACCAGCGATATATCACAAAAGTATTGCAGTTATGGCCATCACAAGATTATACTGTCAGGGGAGATAACTAAAAAACCAGGGCACTCAGAATTGTGGTTCTTGCGAATGACATGCCTGCTTAAGCTCATGTATCCCGTACGAAGTACCATCAATATGTCTCAAAGGGTATTGGAGATATGGTGATCACAAGCTGGTCATACTGTTATATTGGAAGGGTAGATAACTCAAATACCACAACACCAACACTTGTGGTTCTTGCACATGACACCCCTTCTGTACCTTGTATACACTTGCACCAAGTTCCTTCAACATATCTCAAAGGGTGTTGGAGTTATGGCCATCACAAGGTTATATTGTCAGGGGAGATAACTAAAAAATCCAGAGCACCCAGAGTTGTAATTCATGAGCATGACACACCTGCTTAACCTCATGTACATCTGCATCAAGTACCACCAATATGTCTCAAAGGGTATTGGAGGTACGGTGATCACAATACTATTATATTGCAAGGGGAGATAACTCAAATACCATAGCACCCAGAGTTGTGGTTCTTAGACATGAAGCATCGTCTCAACCTTGTATACAATTGTGCCAAGTACCTTAAATATATCTCAAAGGGTATTGGAAATATGGCCATCACAAGGTTATATTGTCCGGGGAGATAATAAAAAACCAGGGTACCCAGAGTCGTGGTTCTTGCATGTGACACGCCTGCTTAACCTCATGTACAACTGTACCAATTACCATCAATATATCTCGAAGAGTATTAGAGATGTGGCCGTAACAAGGTAGTGATTCTGTTTTGTTGGAAGGGGAGATTACTCAAAAACCATGGCACCCAGACTTGTGGTTCTTGTGCATGACACACAGTCTCGGCCTTGTGAACAACTGCGCCAGGTACCATCAATATATCTTAAAGGGTATTGGAGTTATATCCATCACAAGGTAGCTATTTCTAAAGACTGTCCATAAAAATAAAGACAGTCTTTAAATTCATGGACTCACGTGTCTGTAGAAAGCAATGCAAATCGTACAAATTTTCAAAAATTCGAAAATCGCAGGACATGTGTTATGCAACCTTCTTTATTACATGATAATCTGCGTGTAGCTGAAAACTGAGTATTATCCGTTGTCTTGTTGATTAATAATTCAAGAAACTAAATAATTGATTCTGTGTAGTTCAGGTTTTCTCCCTTACACTATAAACAATGAAATATGTCAACTGATGCATGGCACACTTGTTGTAAAGTATATGAAGGGAGAAAACCTAAACAAGAATATCTTCCGTAGCCGTTTTATATAAATACTCGAAAATTAGACAACAGATTCGAGAAAAATGTTCTGTGTATGTAATTCATCATGTAACGAAGAAGTTTATATAATACATATTCTGCGATTTTCGAATTTTTGAAAATTCTTACGATTTGCATTGCTTTCTACAGACACGTGATTCCATAAATTTAAAGACTGTCTTTATTTTTATGGACAGTCTTTAGAAATAGCTAAACTCTCAGACCTGATTAACACAGAGGTCAAAAACCAATAATCCTGTTTTTAATGGTGTCAGTTAATAAAATGTCATTAATAAAATAATTCCATATTGTCCCAGTTACCAGTCCTAGGTCTGCTGTTTTGGCCTTGGCGTTCGGCCCCGGGCCAATACAGCAAACCTCGGACCTGTAACTGGGCCAATACGAAATTACTTGATTAATAACATCATAATATTACAGTCATATGCATGTCACATGTGAGACGCTAAGTTCTGCAACGGAAGGTCAGGTGTTTTTTTCTCCGGGGACTCCACTGTTCGCCCACCTCTTATTAATGATCGGCCCAATATAAGTGAAATATAAGTAAAACCAAAAGTCATGCGCAACTAGATTTATCAAAGCACTGACAGGACTAATGGTCTCAGAGTGTTATCTGGGTAAATGGTCCGTTCCTATTTTCAATACGCGGTTCCCATCCATCTGTCAATGATAATCACATAAACAGCAAGGAAATCTTTGTGCATGTTTACTTTGGGTCGATTGTAAACAATGTACCACAAAACAATAAATCGTGTTTAGACGCACAATAAATGCATCAGTGCAGGCGCATACTAAGTAAATATATATACGCCTTGTGACAACTAGTAACGAAAGTCTTGTCTCGACGGTGATTGAATTACTTTTTTATAACCCCGTTTACTCTTCCCTAACATCACAAAACCATGGATGGATAGTAGCTGATAGAACGGCTTGTTCACTACCTTGAATGTCCCATCTATGTACCAGGTTTTGCTTTATACAGGAGTTCCAGCTGTTTGTCGGTGGCGAACAGGAGATGTTGTCTGTCTGAATGGCGAGCGTCTTGTCGAAAGAACACTTCTGGTATCTTGAAACCAATGAAATCACGATCAAGCTGGAATAACAATAAACAAACGGATAGGTCGTTCCCCCGAAAAATGTGTCTTTTGGACATTCGGTTATCAAAAAACTCATCATTACCCGAATTCGTACAATTTGACTATCATGGTTGTGGTGATTTGCAAGATTTTCACAATATAAAACTCGTACTAAGTTTAGTGAAAATCCATTGACAGTTATTCCAGTTATTGTTCGGAAATGAAAATAAAGACGAACAAACGGACAACCTACGTGATAATTTAATACCCCGTCACTATCGTGCAACGGGGTACAAAGCATGTTTGAACAGATGCGGAGGCTGCTTCGTTTCTGGATGGACAAAAGTTATCTTCTGAAACGCGGCTCTGTATACAAGAATTTATAAAATATAGCAAAACAGTGAATCTTATTCAACCGTATAGTAGCAGTGTTTTTAGATAAATCTAAATTTACACTTATGTTACATCGTCAGTTGGGTATTTATGGTCACAGACGAGGCCTTGAATGCCAAAAGTAGCTAATTAATTACACAGTTACCTCGAAATCCATATCTTTAGGACCTTCTGGCCTTTGTTTTATGTCTAATCCGGTTACAGTTACGTAGTAACTTCTGGTAGGCTGGCCTTGAGACCTCTGGTTCTCGCGGGTCAGCACCTTCTTCTAGTATCTGGTCTGTAATAACATGTGCAGGCTCAAATACATGGGCCACTGCAACCTCTCTTACCTGAAAGACAAAATGGATGAACAAACTTAAACGTTTTACATCCGGGTATCGGGATAGTTGCAGAAAAAATGTGAGCAAAAGCTGCACACATTTTTGTCTGCAAAATACTAGTACATATGTCATACGTTACAATTATGTGTCTTCATGTCACTGATTCGTTTAAGATGGATATAATTACATGTAATTAAAATAGTAAAAAACATTAGCCATTAAAGTGAAACCCACCTTTTTCTGCATTTCAACGGTTCTCAAAATACCTGGTCTAGCAGCATGCAGATGGTCGTTGTGCTGTACGAAGTCGTTTCCTCGCTCTTGGATGGTTACAGGGCACGTCACCGTCTTGTTTCTGACGCCACATCGCCACTCAACTGTTCCTCCCCTCTTCTTTCTCTGTAAAGTGAATGTAAACCCGTCACTAGACACTAACTTCCTGTACCACTCTCGACGACTTGGAATGTTATTTCTGCCTCATTAGGTTCTTCCATGCGTAGCGTGCTGTCTGTCAGTGGCCTGGTATACATTAAGAAAACACGCCTATACAAATACATTGTAACCTTTATCGCCGAAAAATGAAAAATTTAAGATGAAAAATTGTGATTTTTTTCTTATTTTGCTCGAAATATAGATTGTAGGTACTCGTTAGAACCGCCTCATCGAGGCGGTTCTATCGAGTTACAGTACCAGCAGTCTATATGTTAAGCATAAATTAGGAAAATAAGGTTTACCCCTGCAAACCTCAGTTTTAGTATATAAAAGTGGGGTTTGATAGGGTCAAAATTATATAGGTGTGTTTTCCTGATGAAAACTATAATAATCTCCATCAGGAAAACATACCTATGTAATTTTAAACCCAGTTTTATACAGTAAAAACTGGGGTTTACATGAGTATACACTAGTTTCCTTATTTCTGCTCAAAATCATGGATTGTGGGTACCCGTTAGAACCTTCCCACCGAGGCGGTTCTAACGAATACCCGTAACCTATGTTTTGAGCAGAAAAAAAACCACTCGTTAGAACCGCTTCGCTAAGGATGTTCTAACGAATACCCGCAACCTATGTTTTGAACGGAAATATGAATAATATCAGATTTTTTAATCTGAAAGTTTATATATTTTGGTTGTAAGTTTTTCAATATATTTGAAAAGGCAGGTGGAGAGTTAAGCCTAAACTTCTGATTAGCCGATTATTGCATAGCGTCTCAAAAATACACACAGTTTAGACCCATATCAGATTCCGCAACGATTATTTTGCTCTGAGTATCGACTTTCGCCCCCGCCCATCGGGGCTTGAAGAAATAGATTGGGCTGCATGATGCTTCCACGCAGAGCTGAAACTGACCACACACGAGTACTGGTAACCCGATTAGAAGGACTGAAAGTCCAACAAAATTGGACGAGATGTCTCCAAAATGACTAATTAGTGTTGGCGGGGGGGGGGGGGGGCGTTAAACCCCAATTCTAACAAACAAATCAGTACAGACTTCCATAAAACATGTCATTAACGGGTTAGACGTGAAACTTGTTTTTTCCCTAGCCATTTTCAGGTTTAAAATCAAAACAAGATACCGACAGGGAGAAAATGTCTGACGTGGCATTCAGAGCTACGTTAACGCAGAAACTGACGTCAGCGGTTCGAGCGCAGAAAAAATTCTGTTTGACAGTTGTTTTTTTTTTTTTTTTGTTTTAATTTCACGGGAAAATCACAATAATTCGTTGAAACGCATACATTATAAATATGCTACACTTACTCTAGGACGGGTGTATGGAATGTTCCCAATAGCTGAGAAAGATGTTTCTTGCACACCAGACAAGGAAATCCGTGATTTTACCCTGGGATAGAAATTTATGTTCTGACCCTGGTGTTTCGACCCCAAATCGAATATAATCGCGTGTTTGATAAATGCACTGGTTGATTACAACCTCATGCGCAGCGTCGTCATGCGTGACGTCACTAAACAAGCCTGTTGTGTCATCACAAAATGGCGGAGGTCGGTAACCGAAGTGACAGCAGCATTAAAAATACGCAATAGAAATCGAAGGTATGCAAGAAAAAGAATCCTATATGGGTGTGAGGGGTGGATAGAAAAATCCGTTATTGCCCTTTGATTTTTTTTAAAAAAAAATCTTGTCAGCAAAATATCTCAAAATCTATTGGAGCTAGAGCCTTGTAAGTTGGTGACGAGTAGATGCCCTGATGAACTTTTGACTAAATTCCGAAAAATACTTTGTGGCTAATGGCCCTTTGTCACTTTGGGTACATTGTAGGCCTATGCTATAGCAAAACTTTAGAACCTTGTATGCCAGGGTTTTGAAATTTCATATATGGATTCCTCATGGCAAATTAGCTGAAAGATATTTTTCTCATCCGGATTTTGCCCCTTTTAAGGTTGTTTGAGTCAACCTTTGTGTTCAGTCAGCTCAAAACAGTTATTGTGCGCAATGTTGTGAGACAAAATTTGTAAATCAATTTCAAGGGGGTACACCCCTATTATTTTTCCTGCCTGTTAAGAAGTCAGCGGTCAATTTCTATTGCTGTAAGTAGATAGGACAGTGTTGCAATTGTTCTGATTGTGATTTTTGAGTGGTTGCTTCCACATAGTCACACATAGCTATCAAAATCTTACGTGCGCCATGTTACCGGAATACACCGTATGCACATATTTACGATATTAATTCATTTGATTCTGATGGCACAAATGTGCTTCCATACATTAAAATTTTGTCATGAGACATTGACAAATGTATTTTCCGACCAAAGAAAAAAAAATGTTTATTCTTACAACTTGCACATAGATCTTGTTTATCAATAGCATACATGGAAAATATAAATGACATGTATTAAAAAGATAGAATGTAGAAAGATGCTCTTTATCAATTTCTGACGTAAGTTTTGTTTTTTGTGACGTCATTTGTTTGCGCGTGAGGAGCCTTACAGCCGGTAAAACAGTGTATGGTGCTGTTATCTGGCCATTACTTATTTAATGCTTTTTCTGCGGATTAAATCCTAATTTTCTCAGAACTGGCACGGATATCGTTTGAGGACTTTTTTTGGTAATTAATATAACAAAGCCCTGTGTTTTGGTGTTAAAAGAATTTCTCAAGGAATTAGTTGGACCATAAAAATTAAAGTACCTCGCCTATTGTAGAATCGCGAGGCTTGCCGAGCGATTCTACATGCGTTCTCGAAGCCGAGCCTGATAAACTTGATATCAAATGACACGAATCTGGTATTCTATTTATCAGTTTATCCCCTTCAACACTCTTAAATTAACAATTCACGATCAGTTATTGTTGATCCTCAGTGCATCCGAGCATTCTAGCGTTCGATATATTTTGTATCAGCTGACCATATTTTCTTATGATATTTTTTTTTCAGGTAATTTTTCCGATTTTCCCAGTAACAATAACATTTTTGTCATTTTCCAGTAATCCGGTTCATTCGTAAAAGTGCAATATCACGTTGACGTGATAAAGCTCTCTTGTCCTGAGATAGCAAATCTTTATCAGGTCAATGCGTTACAATGCAATATATATTGGGGGTAACTGATAAATTGCATTTCTGAAAGCATAGCGTTCCAGGAATAAACAGAATCAAGATCGCACCCTCAGAAAAACAAACAAACAACACTGTTGCATTACAATGGTTGTTTGTTTGTTTGTCTGTATGAGGTTTTACGTCCCCGTCAAGAATATATTGGTCATTTTGGAGACGTTGCTTCCAATTTTGTGGGACGTTTTATGCATGGACGGTCCGACTCGCACCACTTTGCCTGAGCATGCTTAGACCTTCTAAGCGGTTTACCAGTACTCATGCGCGGTCGCTTTCAGCATGCATGGAAGCTTCATGCAGCCCAATCTATTTCTTAAAGCCCCGATGGGTAAGGCGGCGATACGGTTGTAATATGATCTTTATGAACATACAAATACAAGTACCAAGGAATGCTTGTTATCATATTTAACCTTTATTGTTATTTCTGTTGTTGTTGTAATTCCACTCGCGCTTCGCATTCGTGAAACTATGATTTCAGAGCATTTGATGAATGTATTTACACCGAAAGGGCAAACATCTTTTCATTCCTTTATCAATGAAATTTATTAAAAGCCGAGCGAGTAGTAATAAACTGTGTCAAGTGTGTGTGTGTGTAGGGGGGGGGGGGAGTACGGTTCAATTAAGGCAGAGAAAGCTTGACTTACAACGTCCTCGATAGATCGGTCCACATCGATGCCAGTACTTTCATTCAGCTCGACCTGTTGGATGGAGGGTGTCTGGCGCGGAGGTAAGTTGGAAACAGGCACGGCTATGAAGCTGGAGATGTTGCCGATTGTTTCGCTCTCCACTGGTTCTATTTTCGAGTCTCGGTCCTGAAAATAATTAACATATAACTGATATTTTCCTGTTTCTGCATGGAAGCATAAGTTGTTGGTACACATCAGAACCGCCGAGGCGCCACACTTATATCGCCACGGCAGTTCTAACGAGTTCCCAAAACCTCTGCATCATGAAAACCCGCCTTTATAATGTTGACCCCTTCAAACCCCACTTTTATATAGTAAAACTGGGATTAACAGGGGTATACATTCTTATTTCTACTCAAAACAGATTGTGGGTGCACATTAGAATCGCCTCGCCGGGGCACTTCTAACGAGTACCGTCAATCTATGCTTTGAGCAGAAATATGAGAATTATAAGAATTTTTACCCTGGAAATTTTTTTTTTTTTTTTTTTTTGGCGGTAAAAGTTTACCAATATATTTAAATAGGCGTGTTTTCGTGATGCTTTGAGATGATATGAAAAATATCAGATTTTATATCTGAAACATTGGGTTTCTTTCCTTTTTTTTAAATTTCAATTCGTTTGCATAGGTGTGTATAGGTGTGTATAGGCGTGTTTTCGTTTAGGAAGGTCTAAGTCTCCCAAGGCAAAGTGAGCGAGTCGGATCGTCCATGCATATAAACCCTATATGTCGGGTTAAATGGTTAAAGACTGTCCCACAAAAAGACCTTAACAGTGTTGAAGGGGACGTTAAACCTCAATCAAACAAATAAACATTATCATTCTGCCTACTCCGAGACACTTGCGTGCCAATTTGTTAACTTACCGAACATTCCAAAAAAGGTGCCCACAAAATGACCTAAACGGTGTTGACGGGGACGTTAAACCTCAATCAAACAAAAACATTATCCTTCTGCTAACACCGAGACACTTGCGTCGGAAAATGACTAGACAATTTATGTCAATTTGTTAACTTACCGAACTTTCCAAAAAACGTGCCCACAAAATAGCCTAAACAGTGTTGAAGGGGACGTTAAACCGCAATCAAACAAATAAACATTACCCTTCTGCCTACTCCGATACACTTGCGTCGGAAAATTCCTAGACAATTTGTGCCAATTTGTTAACTTGCCGAACATTCCAAAAAGGTGACCTTGCCTCATCGTTAGTATCATCGCTCTCATCGGCTGGGGTAGTGTGTTCCAGTATAGGAGGCTCAATATCAGTCTCATCTCTCTCATCGGCCGGGGTAGTGAGTTCCAGTATAGGAGGCTCAACATCAGACTCATCTCTCTCATCGGCTGGGGTAGTGAGTCCCAGTATAGGAGGCTCAACATCAGTCTCATCTCTCTCCTCGGCTCGGGTAGTGAGTTCCAGTATAGGAGGCTCAACATCAGTCTAATCTCTCTCATCGGCTGGGGTAGTGAGTAGCGCTAGGAATATTAGCAATGCGCTAGGAGGAAAAAAAAAACAGTTTAACAAAATTCCACCTCGAAAACAGACCGATATAATCCCCTCCCCACTCGAAACCAAACTTTTATATGACAAAACTATGGTTTGCAGGGCTTTACATTAATTTTCTTATTTCTGCCTAAAAACAGTGTGTAGGCAATCAAAGAACCGCCTCGCCGAGGCGGCTCTAACGAGTACCCAAAATTAAGGTTGACACGATTAATCGTATAATCGATTAATCGATCGATAAATTCTACAAAAATGATTATCATTGTTGATTTGCTTTTAATCGATTACTTGATATATAATTTACTACCCAAAGTTATGCCGAAAATAGCTGGATGAGTGGCAAACAGTGCAGACCCTGATGAGACGCCGCAGAATGCGGCGTCTCATCTGGGTCTACACTGTTTGCTCAGGCTTGTCTGTTCAAATCTACATATGAAAAAGTGCAACATATGGTAAGAGTCAGGCTAAGAAGAATGCCAGACAGGTAAAATTATGACCAACACCTTAGCGATTACTAATCGATTATCGATCGCAATGACAGGACTGATAATCGATTAATTTTCAGCTCCGATTAGCCAGCACTACCCACAATCTATGTTTTGAGCAGCAATATGAAAATTATCCGTTTTTGTCTGACAATTTTCCTGTTTTGATGGTACAATTTTCATTGTTTTCGTAATTATCGTACAGTCAAAGCTGTGTGTACTCATTAGAATCGCCTCATAGAGGCGATTATAATGAGTACACACAGCATACATTTACAAGAGAATAGGAAAAAAAATCCTTAATAACCCTCCCTTTTTCTAATGCGGAGAAATTCCCTCGGGACTCAAGAACGGGTTCTACGCATCCATGGTAAACGAGCCATCGGTGTTCGAGCCATCGAAGTTCTACTGTACTTTCTTAACCCTTTTTGTACCAAATGCAATCTTTCTCCTTATATATGACAGGAGTCAATTTCAAAATGTAGGGACGCCCCCACCCATTGGGGCTTGAAGAAATAGTTGGGCTGCATGATGCTTCCACGCAGAGCTGAAACCGACCTCACACGAGTACTGGTAAACCGCTAAGAGGGTTTAAGCCTGCCCAGGCAAACCAGTGCGAGCTGGCCCGTCCGTGTTCATAAACCCTATTGGTTTCATTGGGCGACAGGGCTGGAGATGTCATTTCATCTCAATGTCAGGTAAAAGTACCACAAAATTGGAAGCAACGTCTCCAAAATGACCCACACAGAATTGACGGGGACGTTAAACCTCTAATCAAACAAACAAACATCAAACTTTAGGGGTGTCAGGTTGTGTTTTCTTCAAAATTTATTTGGAAATTAGCTCAACATTTTTGCAAACAGTATAGCCTCTGATCAGACACCGTGTTCTGCGTTCTGCGGCGTCTGAGCTGGGCCTGCGCTGTTTGCCACTTACCCTTTTGAGGGTTTGCGGTACCAAATGGGTTAAAACAACAGCAGCCTCGAACGGGTATCGAAGAATAAGATCAGACTGCGTGGATGCTCAGGCTGAACGAAGTTTTTATAGTCGCAAAGTAGAAGTAAAACAAAGATCAGGAATCGATAAAATTTTATCAGTCACCCACTATATTGATTGCATTGCAGCACGTTGACCTGATAAAGATATGCTATCTCAGGACAAGTGAGATTTATCAGGTCAACGTGACATTGCACTTTTGCGAATGAACCGGACTACTGGAAAAATGACAAGAATACTATATTTACTGGAAAAAATGAAAAGATTACTTGAAAAAAATATTATAGGAAAAATATAGTCAGCTGATACTAAATATATCGACCGCCAGAATGCTTGGACGCACTGAGGACCATCAATAATTGATCGTAAATTGCTAATTTAAGAGTGCACAAGGGGATAAAAACTGATAAATAGAATACCAGAATCGTGTCATTTGATATCAAGTTTATCAGGCTCGGCTTCGAGAACGTATGTAGAATCGCTCGGCAAGCCTCGCGATTCTACAAGCGTTCTCGAAGCCTTGCCTGATAAACTTGATATCAAAAGACACTCACCTGGTATTCTCTATAACTTACTCCACCCATCAAAGACACCAAAGTCATACTGCTGTCCGCGTCATACTGCTCTCCGCGTGACACGCCTCAAAGTGAAATTCTGGAAATAAAAAGCGTCGCTTTCAGCGAACTCGAGTAACGGATAATGATCTACAATATTTGCCTTTGCATTTTGTCGGAGACTGGTATGTGGACATTTGCCAGCGTATATGAGAACTGATATAAACGAACAGTCCACAAACACTGACTTTTCCCTTAGTTTAATACAGGTTACAAGCCAAGATGTAAAAGACCAATTACACTTACTAAAACCCATCAAAACCTGTTTTTGTTAGATTCGAGGTTTTACGTCCCCGTCAACCCTGTATAGGTCATTTGGGAGACGTTGCTTCTAATTGTTGGGACTTTTACCCGACATTGAGATCAAATGACATCCCAAGCCTTGTCGCCCAATGAAACCAATAAGGTTTATAAGCATGGACTGTCCGACTCGCACTGCTTTGCCGGGGCAAGCTTAGATCCTCTAAGCGGTTTACCAGTGCTCGTGTGCGGTCGGTTTCAGCTTTGTGTGGAAGCATTTTGCAGGCCAAATATTTCTTCAAGCCCCGAAGGGCGGGGGCGACATCAAAACCTGCCGGACCTGATGAAATTTCCCTTAAATTATTGAAATTGATATCTAACTGTAGTCATTATCCACTTGCCTTACTTTTCAATAGATCTTTTGAGTTTGGTCTAGTTCCACACCAATGGAATATGGCAAACATCTCTGCTATATTCAAAGGAAAAGGGGATGACCAAGACTCAACCAACTATAGACCCATCTCAGTTACTAGCTGCCTTGGCAAAATCCTGAAATTTTTTTTTTTTTCAAATATCTATATAATTATTTATAAGCAAACAAAATCCTAATAAACTATCAATCAGGCTTCCGATCTAGAGACTCAACAGTAAACCTGCTTCTTGAACTGTAACAAATTATTGTTGAAAACTTAGACGAAGAGTTAGATTTGAAATTCATCTTTTGCGATATAAGTAAAGCATTTTACGTACTTTGGGACCAAGGACTTTTACATGAACTTAGAAACTATGGTATCAATGGAAATATTCTCAAGCAGTTTACAAGTTATCTATCTGGCAGAAAACTGCGTGTAACAAGTGAAGGCTTTTCTTTAACTCGGCTACCTACCTGTGCTGGAGTACCACACGGGTCTATACAGTTCCCTATCTTTTCTTGTTTAATATTAATGACATCGTAAATAACACCGACACAAATATTCGAGTATTTGCAGATGACATCTTTCATGGCCTTCATGCGGACTGAACAAATTATTTGTCTAAATCGCGACGGAAGTAAGGGCGAGGATTGTGGCCACGTAAAATCGATTTAAGCCCCCCAGTGGAAATCTTTCCACTGACCGTTCCAAGGCGGTTCTTCTGTGGCGGTTTATTTATGGTATTGTTTGTTACTTACTGTGTGTATCACTTGTGTCTTTTTATTTTGGATGGCCATATGGCCATTTTGTGGGAAAGTAACTGTCCTTATGGCCTTCCTTTGTTTAGGTTTCCATTATGGTCTGGTCGCTTAATGTTTGTGTTTCTTTCCCTTTGGTGTCTTTGGTGGGTGGAGTAAGTTAATTGTATCGATTCCTGATCTTTGTTTTACTTCTACTTTATTTACTTTAATTGAAAATGCTTACTCCATACAGGCCTTGAAGGATGACTTGTATAAACTGCAAAGTGGTTCGAGGATTGTTGCGTTATTCTTAATCCATCTAAAACTACATGTACCTCAATGGCATTAACTGAAAAAAGACATTCATAGTCACTCGATATTAAATTTGATAATAAAACACTAAAAGATGCAAAACACCATTCCTACCTTGGTCTAACACTTACCTCTGATGCACCTTGGAATGAACATATTAAAATAACCTATTTTAAAGCTGCATATTGACTGAACATCCTTAGAATGCTTAAGCATGACTTAGATAGAAAATCTCTCTATACATCGTTCATTAGATCTACCTTGGAATGTGGTGACATAGTCTGGGACACCATCAGCCAACAAAATCAAATTTTTTCTCGAAAATGTTCAACTCGATACATGTAGAATCATCACAGGTTTGCGTAAGGTAACATCTCATAATGTACTGTACAGGAGCAAACAACATAATAGTTTTATAAAATTTTAAATAATGAAGTCCCTAATTACTTGGATACTATTCTGCACAGATTCAATGAGCAACAGTCTGAGTGTAAAATTAAAACGCCAAACGACAAAAACTAAATCAGATTTTTTTTGGAATAATTTATCACCTGAACTAAACAACGCAACACCACTATATGCATTTAAGAAATTGCTAAAAAGAGAAATAACCGAACATCCTAAACATTTTTCTTTTGCAACATGAAGGTACAACAATAATTTGTCAACAGAGGAATGAGAAAAGTCAGTTAAACAGTGATCTATTTAAAGACCATCTTAATGACTCACCCTTCTGTAATAACTGTCATGATAACATACAGAAAACAACAGTATTCTTTTTATTTTGAATGCACTAAATTTATAGAACAAAGAATGGAAATGATCAATGATCTTCAAGCTTGTCATTTTTATACAGTAATATTAAACTAACTGCAGCCTGCCTTGTAACAGGCATTAATTCCTTTTCTGGTGAATATAACCTTTAACTCATAAATATTGTTGCCGACTTCATAAGGGACACACATAGAGTTGATGGTCAATAACAATTTCATCACACCCACATTATTTCATTGACGTATGCTCCTACCTCCAGCTTGGCCAGCAGGAATAACATTCAAATCTAAAACCCCGAACCAAGTGTGATTGCCTCGGTGAGGCTGTGCTAATGCACCTCTACCATGTTGTTATGCCAAACGGTTGGGCTTGACAGGGTGTTCTATTCATGTTATTGATAACAGTATGGTGCCTATTTAAGCTTAAGGACAAAATTTAGTAATGTATTACAATAGTTGTCCATAGTATTTGGACTGACAGGCTTAAGCGAACAGTGCAGACCCATATCTGATTGTTCTGAAGGTGCAGTCTGATCAGGGTCCACACTGTTTGCAATTCTGTCTACATTTTTTGACCATGTACAAAACCCATGTATCGGTTATTCATTGCAATGCTAGTCTGCTCCCTGTAACGTCAGAGCGCTGTGCAGAAGGTAATATCTGGACTGGGCTCGTTTACGGGGCATTGGCTTATCAATCGACCCAATGGCAATCTAGACTGGGTTCAGGTACGTGGTATTGGCTTATCAATCGACCCAAAGTAACGAACTACAGACGGGAACACGGTTCCCGGTTCCCGTCTGCTTTTTCCAACTGACTGTCGCTGACGATGTATAACATTCAAGTACCGGTTGTTTATAGCATCGGTAGTCACCTCCCTGTGACATAAGAGCAAAATCTTGACTGAGCTTGTGCATTGGAACATTGGCAAACAGTGGGTATCTAACCAGACGCCACATAACGCGGCATCTAATCAGGTCAACACTGCTTGCTTAAAAATACTGGAATTTTATGGTTAAACGAAAGCTCAATTCTCAGTTCAGGACTATTTGCTCAACCTACAATCAAAGACAATCGACCCACCAGTACTCTCAATGATTTGATTTATTTTGAGTACTTGAGTCTTCCCGTACTTCAAACGGTATTTATATTTTTATTTCTTTCGGTTCATTATCTTATTTTTAGTAGATTCGACATTTAAGACATAAGCTTACCATATTTAAGACAAACTTTTAAATACACAAATAAATACGGAAACTTTTAAATTCTAAAATACTGAAATCATCTCTTTGAACCGCAAGTGCGCAAAATAAAAATGCGCTATCACAGTTATAATGTTTTCTAATGAAACACATGGCTATAAGTGACAGTGGAAAAGTTTGATATCGTTTCCTATTTCTGCCCAGGACACGGACCGCTCCCTCACATTAGAACCCTGTCACTGAGTGAGGCCAAGTACCACAATCTGCACACTCCAAAGCAGAAACAAGAAAAAATAAGTGCATCAACGTCATATAATCACAGCGACGGGTCGCTCGAGGGCACTTTGATACCAGTACACGTATCAGTACACCGCAATCGACGAGTGAAGGGTACCCAATCGTACTGACAACCAGCAGTATATGCTGGGTACTGATCACCTTGCCAACCGATGACGAATAAAGGGTACAATTTTGACAACCAACAGTGTACAGTGTAACCGCTCCAGTCCGACAAACTGGTTCGGCGAGCACAAGGTACACCCTCAAATTTCGCCTGGAACCACACGATCGTTAAAAAAGCGCATACAGACGCACGCGACGTCTGACTAGAGCCTTTGACAATAAATAATTATTACATTCATTTGATAATATTTCTTTATAACCTTTCGTTGCATCTGATCAGAGACTTCAATGGAGGGCAAAATGAACAATACCACCATTACTGCATTATCCAATGCTGCGTCTGATCAAGACCCTCAAGCCAATAAAACGCTTAATAACGAGTGATGTGTGTGACCTTAAACTGTGCCTGATCAGAATCTACATTAATTACATTTCTAACAATGCGTGCATGCATGCAAGCGTGCGTGTGTGCATGTTCTGTGTGCGTGCTCATGAACAAACGCCGTCATACACGGTATATAAATCGCCACCTGGTTTGTTATATGTGGGTTTACGGCGTCCCGCAAACCCCCATACTGACAAGACGACCGAGGGTGGTCTCTGACAGGTGAACGGGCAGCTGTGGGGCAAGGCACAAGAAAGATATTATATGGAAGACATAAATTATTAACTAACTATTTACAACAATCAACAATACGAACACTAAACATTACATTTATTCGCCTCTATAATCGTTTCACGGCGCACGCCCCGAAAGCAAAACTACGTTTTGTGCTCCAGACGGCGGCAGCAAATAACAAAATAAACGAACAACAAAAACAAAACCAAAAAAAAACGTGACTGGCCAGATATAAGTCCACTTGGGGTGAACTGTGTCGACGCGCTGGTATACTGAGAATTTAAATCATGTTAACATGACTATCACTTTTAACTTGATTATCACTGTCAAGTATCACTGTCAACGTGACTATAAGTTGACTATCAGTGTCAACTCGACTATCACCAACAACTTGGCTATCACGACGCTCTGTGTAACGGTGCTGCCCGCCTCTGCAGGGCATCTGGGCCGATACGTCGTACCAGTAACTGCTCCTATCGACCAGGGAGCAGCAGGTAACCACACGTCATTGTGCCTGCAAATTACGATAATCGATTAAAATACAGTTCACGAAATGTGATCCCTGCCCCGGAAAAAACACGACTGGCCAGATATAAGTCACCTTGGGGTGAACTGCGTCGACGCGCTGGTGTACTGAGAATTTAAATAATGTTTACTTCACTATCACTGTCAACCTGATTATCACTGTCAAGTATCACTGTCAACTTGACTATAAGTTGACTATCACTGTCAACTCGACTATCACCAACAACTTCGCTATTACCAGCAACTGGGGCCGATCCTGCGATCCCTAGCTGGCAAAGCGAGTAGCATAATCACAACACGACAGAGGCTTCCATAGTGAATCCAGAAAAGGCTTCAGAAAGTTGGGGTATATTAGAAGAAAACGCTCTAAAACCTACAAGCATGTACAAAAAATAATACTAAACATAGATTTTAACATACCGTCAAAGATTATTCGTATGGCTCGTCACAATACTGTAGGTATATTTCCACAATTGACCTGCTGCTGGTATAATGTTCATTTTTCAGGGTATTTGATATCTATAAATTCTACAGGAAAGTCATAATCATGCATACCCGTGCTAGCTCGCTAAAATTGTGACAGGTAAAGATACTTTCCACAATCATAGCCATATAACAAATTTCAACAGATCACTGATTTACGTTACAATTGTATTTCCCTTAGGGAAAAGATAATGAAACTTCCCTACAGATCAATGGTATAACTCCCGACAGTGCGAACACCCACAACATTGTAACTGGCATGAACAATTTGGCGGTTGGCGACTTTTAAGCAAACTATATAGAAATCAACCTTATAGCGGCCGACTGTATGGTAAATAATTTCCCCAACAAACCACTCATGCATACATTGTATGATATGTGCACGATTTGTGCGTGGAGCGGCATATTTTGCCTACCGTATTTCACCTAAAATATTTCAGTCGCGCTGCCTTGCCATACACCTAATAAAATAATTTAGATGTGCATAAGCACCAGAAAGGTTTCCTATTCCATCTCGTAACACGGTTATCTGCACCTGCAATGAATGGTACAGAAATTGTAACGCAATTATCTACACTTACAATGGCCGGTGAGCTATGGAAGCAGCAAATCCAGCGCGTGGGACCCATTTTTACATGTGGGTTTACGGCGTCCCGCAAACCCCCATGCTGACAAGACAACCGAGCGTGATTCCTGACGGGTGTACGGGCAGCTGTGGGGTAAGGCACAAGAAAGATATCAAATGAATGACATGAATTATTTACAGTATCTATATACAACAATACTAACACGAATCACATTTATTTGCTTCTATAGCCCATTCACGACGTCCGTCCCGAAGGCAAAACAATGTTCTGTGCTCGGACCGGGTGACGTGAGTGTCTACAGAAGCAAATAACAAACACAACAACAAAATAAGAAAAAGAAACAACACAAAAAGGCGACTGGCCAGATTACAAGTTAACTTAGGGTGAACACCCTCTCGCGCACTGCTGTCAACTAGTTTGTCGACATTGTCGATCACAAGTTGATTTATATTATTTATCGATTGAATACGAACTTGAAGTCCCGGTAACGTCTTCGTTTGAATCGACTCCAGGTTGTTTTCCACGACCTGTTTAACATGGTTGAATTGACTCTAGGTTGTTTTCCACGACCTGTCTAATATGGTCTCGAAGGTCTGTTATTGGGTCTGTCCGCCCTTGCCGGACACTAAACCGACAGCGTCGCACCAGTTCCCGCTCCTATCTGGCAAGGAGCAGCAGGTCACCACACATCGTTGTGCCTGCAAATTACGATATTCGACTACAGATACAGTTCACAAAACGTACATGCTACATCATGATCCCCCTCCCGGAGAAGTAAGAATATGTTCATGCATATACCGTTATTGCGCACGCGCCGACCAGACACACAGGCTGATCAGTGCATGCGACAAATAACTGCACAGCAGAACTCAACTTGACCGTGCATCAAATTATCAGCAGCGCTTGACACAAGAATACTCAATGTTTATGCTTCCTTACTGAGCGCTACAGAAATCAATTAACGCTAACTACTACTGAGCCTAATACCCATCAAATTTGTGCTCACTACATAAGCACAGGTAAGAGGCAATGGAACAGACCACGCCTTTGCGCTACCTGGTCACCCGCCAATTACAGGAAACATAAACTATTTCATACCCTTCTCCGCGACACGGCTCACAAATATAGCTATTCACAAATTCGTTACATTAACAACAGCTAGAAACTAAAAGCAGGAAGATTTTCATCTATTCTCCACAACATATGTTAGTGTCTCATAAGGACCAACACTGTGTGTTGTAAATTCTTTGTAATTGGTAGGCACCGCGTCACAACCATCCTCGTGACGCTGATGACGCAGCTGACGTCATCCACGCCGCTCAGGCCGTCATAACGTGTGGCGACCAATGACTCTCACTTATCATTATCACATCCTTTTTATGTAAATACATGTACAAACCGAGATCCCAAACAAAAACGGCATCATTACAAAATGAACTCGTAATTCTTCTTGAACAAAATTATTTCTACTGGACATGAACTTGCTTGTAAAATGAAATTCATCACGGTTCATCATCACGGATAACCCGACAGGCTCTTGTAAGAGTTTGCCCTGATGATGAAGATATGGTTAAACCCGTCTTAATTTTACGTCCCCTCTACACCTAAAATCATAGAGACGGGACCACGGGTTTCTAACCACTGCTAGTCAAAAGGTATGGATCAAACAAGTGACCCGACGTTTATAAATTATATTCTACAAAAGGGGTCTAAAACCCTAAATAAATCTAGAATGAGCAGGTGTCCAAACTTTGTCTCACCAACATCTAGGGTCAGAATGAGACAGGACCTCGATTTAAAGACTCATTCTACTGCTGGAGAAGCCGGAGATCGATCCTGCGAACTCTAGCTGTTAAAGCTAGTAGCCTAATCACTACACCACAGAGGCTTCCAAAATGAATCCAGAATAGGCTTCAGAAAGTTGGGGTATACTAGAAGAAAACCCCTCTGAAACCTACAAGCATGTTCATACAAGAAATAATACTCAACATAGATTTTAACATACCGTCAAAGATTATTCTTATTGCTCGTCACAATACTGTAGGTATATTTTCACAATTGACCTGCTGCTGGTATAATGTTCATTTTTCAGGGTATTTATATCTATGAATACTACAGGAAAATCATAATCATGTAACCCGTGCTAGCTCGGTAAAATTGTGACAAGTAAAGATACTTTCCACAATCATAGCCATATAACAAATTTCAGCAGATCACTGATTTACGTTACAATTGCATTTCCCTTAGGGAAAAAAATTATGAAACTTCCCTACAGATCAATGGTATAACTCCCGACAGTACGAACACCCACAACATTGTAACTGGCATGAACAATTTGGCGGTTGGCGACTTTTAAGCAAACTATATAGAAATCAACCTTATAGCGGCCAACTGTGTGGTAAATAATTTCCCCAACAAACCACTCATGTATGATATGTGCACGATTTGTGCGTGGAGCGGCATATTTTGCCTACCGTATTTCACCTAAAATATTTCAGTCGCGCTGCCTTGCCATATACCTAATAAAATAATTTAGAGGTGCATAAGTACCAGAAAGGTTTCCTATTCCATCTCGTAACATGGTTATCTACCCCTGCAATGAATGGTACAGAAATTGTAACGCAATTATCTACCCTTACAATGACCGGTGAGCTACGGAAGCAACAAATCCAGCGCTTGGGACCCATTGTTATATGTGCGTTTACGGCGTCCCGCAAACCCCCATGCTGACAAGAGCTGTGGGGTAAGGCACAACAAAGATCTCAAAAGAATGACATTAATTATTAACAGTATCTATATACAACAATACTAACACAAAACATCAGATTTATTTACTTCTATAGCCCACTCACGACGTGCGTCCCGAAGGCAAAACAATGTTCTGTGCTCGGACCGGGGTGACGTGATGGTCTACAGAAGCAAATAACAAACACAACAACAAAATAAGAAAAAGAAACAACACAAAAACGCGACTGGCCAGAATACAAGTTCACTTTGGTTGAACCCCTCTCGCGCACTGCTGTCAACAAGTTTGTCGACCTTGTCGACCACAAGTTGATTTATACTATTTATCGATTGAATACGAACTTGAAGTCCCGGTAACTTCTTCGTTTGAATCGACTCCAGGTTGTTTTCCACGACCTGTTTAATATGGTTGAATTGACTCTTAGGTTGTTTTCCACGACCTGTCTAATATGGTCTCGACGGTCTGTTATTGGGTCTGTCCGCCCTTGCTGGACACTAAACCGACAGCGTCGCACCAGTACCTGCTCCAATCTGGCAGGGAGCAGCAGGTTACCACACATCGTTGTGCCTGCAAATTACGATAATCGACTAAGATACAGTCCACAAAACGTACATGCTATATCATGTCCAAACTTTACGTCTCACCAACATCTAGGGTCCGAATGAGACGGGACCTCGTTAAAAGACTCATTCTACTGCTGGAGAAGCCTGGGATCGATGCTGCGACCTCTAGCTGGTAAAGCTAGTAGCCTTATCACTACACCCAAGAGGCTTCAAAAGTGAATTCAGAATAGGCTTCAGAAAGTTGGGATATACTAGAAGTAAACCCCTCCAAAACCTACAAGCATGTTCATACAAAAAATAATAATAAACAGATTGAACATACCGTTCTATATTCATTCTCTGTCCCGCCACGATGTTGTGTTCATTTATTCGCGCTTGACCTGCTGCTGAATAATGTTCGTTTTTCAGGGTATTTATACCTATGAATACTGCCGGAAAACCATGCATACTCGTGCTAGCCCGCTAAAATCGTGGCAAAGTGAAGATACCGTCCACAATCATAGCCATATAGCAAAAATTGAGGAGATAATTGATTTGCCTTAAAATAGTATTTCCTTTAGGGAAAAAATGATGAAACTTACCTATAAATCAATGGTATAACTCCCGTCAAAGCGAACACACAAAACATCGTGACTGGAATGAAAATTATTATGGCACAATTTGGCGGTTGGCGATTTTTAGGCAAATTTTATAGAAATCAGCCTTATAGCGGTCAACTGTAAGGTAAAAAAATCTACACAAACCACTCACGCATACATCGTATGATATGTGCATGACCTGTGCATGGAGCAGCACATTTTGCCTGCCGTATTACACCTAAAATATTTCACTCGCACCGCCTTGCCATATACCTACTTAATATAAATTATGTACATAAGCACAAGAGAAGTTTCCTATTCCATCTCGTAACACCCATTTCTCATCTGCACAACACACCCCTGTATGCTGTACAGGGAGACAATGGCAATATTAACATGAGAAGAACATTACATGAAAGGGAAGCGCTGTTTCTAGAACAACAAAAAAACAAAAAAAACAAAACAAAAAAAAAAAAAAAAAACAGAGATAATAAAACTATTTTACTCACTGCTGACCCTGCAACTTCACCTATGGAAATGTTCTGTCCCACAGACGACGCTAAAAGGTCCGTAACTTATATAGGGATTTGTCAGGCCAAGTAATACGATCATGCGATGGCCATACAGCATTTGCTCACATAAAAACGATTTGCATGATCGACCTGTCGCCTGTATGGAATATTGCACAGGCAAACCAGAAGCGAATATCAAGAGCTGCGACTTCATTCAAAGGGTTGGAAAATACATCCATTTGACTAAATCTGTCTGATATGACAGGGGATAAAATAACATGTTACGGGCATGTATGAAACTGCCCATGAAAGCAAATAAATTTACTGTTTTTTAAGAAAAATATGAGCAGGCCATTATACTGACAGAGTATATCAACCGTTGGATACAAGTCAACAAGTCGTATATGCGCACTTGAACGGTTCTGAGCCATCTTGTAAGTTTGGGGTTTATGACAGAAACGCCTTGTCGTGACACTAAAATACAAGTACATATGAATTCTTGCAAGGGCATTAAAACCCAAAGCCGCTAGTTAGTAAAATAAAAAAAAACTACATGAAAGCATGTGAAATTCTCAGATAAGCAGATGAAGACGAAAATTTACATCACCAGAATAAGTCCGTGTAATGAACACCTTCGGAACCGGGGTTCACCTGGGTACGCGTTTTTTTCTCCTTATTTATGATAAATGATCAATACATCGGTTGTGGGTACTCGTTAGAACCGCCGAAATGCGGCGGCTCAAATTAGCACCTACATTTTATGTTTTCGAGAATATGTGAGGAAAAAAATGAATACTACAAATTTTCATTCAAAAAATTTCAGTTTTGGAGAAATGAAAGAATACACTTTATCGTCTGAGAATGTAATAACGTCGTGTAATAAATTCGGAAAACCTCTAGTGGATTGAATATGCAAATAAGTTAGTTTGTTTGTTTGTTTGATTTGAGGTTTAACGTCCCCGTCAACACTGTAAAGGTCATTTTGGAGACGTTGCTTCCAATTTTGTGGGACTTTTACCCGACACTGAGATGAAATGACATCACAAGCCCTGTCGCCCAAGCAAATTAGTTAGATACGCCCCGTAACGTTACATGTACGGCGTTTACTAATGACGAATATTGCCATTTTTGTTGATCAATAGTGAACAAGATCCGTTTTACATGGAATCTTGCATTCGTGCTCATTTATTATTGACTTAATTAAACATTTTATCACTTTTCCTCAACTCGTTTAATAAATCCGATTATACATGACCACTCATGTAACTCATGTAGGATCCTACATATGACGCACAGATGTTATCGTAATAACAAAACCTCACACCTCCAGCCAAGACACCAAAGGGAAAGAAATCCATCACGAAAACAGGCCTATAAAAATGTGACCCCTTAAACCACACTTTTATACAGTAAACCTGGAATTTGCAGGGGTATACATTACTTTTCTTATTGATTTTACGTTGGTAAGTAAACTTACTTATGTTTAAAATAATCTTCGTATAAGACTATCTCCTCTCAAGTCACTCATCCTTCGAAAATATACTAGGACTGGAAACTTACCATTTTAAAACTAGTGAATAAACGCATTTCTTTCTATTCTCAAAATACTAACTTATTACCTCCTAAGCCTAAGACGTCTTTACGTCATCTTAAACAACGTATTCAAGAATTTCATAAGAAGTTTGTTTTGGCCCCTGCAGACAAGGCAGCTAACAACGTCGTCGTTGTGTGACGGCTCCACTATGTTAACACGTTTAAGCAGGAGCTTGGTGGTACTGAGGCCTATGAACTGCAGCCTTGAGCTGAAGAGAGAGCTATAGTAGATGAACATATTTTTCATTCAGCCACCAAGTTTGCAGTGTGTGCTACAGAAGGCCAAGACAAGCTTCCTACGCTATACTGGTTACCAAAACTTCATAAAGACCTTACAAAGCACGGTTTATTGCAAATTCTAGCTCTTGCACTACCACTTAACTTTCTAAATTATAAACTTCCTGTCTTACGGCTATTAAAACGCATGTGATTAAATATTGTGATAAAAGTCTTTGAAAGATCAGGAAGAAACCTGTGTTGGTCTATAAAATTCGAATGAGGTTTTAAATAAATTGAAATCCAGACGTTTACGTGCTTCAAGTCTGTCTACTTACGATTTTCCACTCTTTACACTACACTTCCTCATAATCTTATAAAAGAAAAGCTTAATGATTTAACTGAATGGGCTTTTCACAGAGAAGATTCTCTCTATCTTGCATGTAATGTCAGAAATGCTTTTTCACTTCTAAAGAGCATAAGAATTATACACTTTGGTCAGGTCAGAAATTTTGTGATGCCCTCACTTTTCTACTTGACAATATTTATATTAGATTCGGTACTAAGTTATTTAGACAAATTGTGGGTATTCCGATAGGTACGAATTGCGCACCTCTTGTGGCTGATCTGTTCTTGTATTGTTATGAAAGAGACTTCGTGTTGTCGCTTTCCATTGATAACCAATCTGAAATTATTGAAGCTTTTAGTTCTACTTCTAGATATTTAGATGATTTGACAATACTTACTTTGATGGTTTGATCAGTCAGCTTTATCCCCTAGAACTTCAGTTAAACAAGGCAAATTCCTCTGATACCGAGAGTCCCTTTTTGGATTTACATTTATCTATTGTAGATAGATTTGTTTCTTGCAAAATTTATGATAAACGTGATGATTTTGATTTCGAGATTGTAAATTTTCCTTTTTTGGACGGTGATGTTCCTTGTGCGACATCGTACAGGGTTTATATTTCGCAGTTAATTCGATTCGCTAGAGTGTCTAGTGCTGATAAAAATAATTAAGTTAACCAGACAACCGTTGGTATAACTTAACGCGGAAAGGGAAGAAAAAAAATAAAAATAAAGGATCCTGTAAAAGTCACATGCACATTTTCAGACCATGATCAAAACAGCTGTAAAGATTCTGAAGGATCGGCTTTAAACTGTAGGAGGAGTTGCACCCAAAATGTACCTACTAAATATCCAGTTTCATATTATAGATGTGCAAAAAAAAAACTGAAAAAAAAGTTAAAAATGTGAAAAAAGTGAAAAGAATTCTTTTAAGATTCTGTAAAAAAGCAGACCATAATTCAAGCAATTTTTAAGTTTTGGAAGGATAGGTATTAAACTGTTGGAGGAGTTGCGCTCACAAGGTGCCTACTGCATTATACTCTTTCATAGAATTGATGCATGAAAAAAGTCTAAGTTAAAAATGTGAAAAAAGTGATCAACAAAATAATTAAAGAATTCTGAAAAAAAGCATATGCAAAACTTCAAACCATGATAAAGACACCTGAAAAATTTCAGATGGATAGGTATGAAACTGTAGGAGGAGTTGTGCTCACAAGGTACCTACTATGAATTCGGAACAATGCATAAAAAACAAAATCTAAGTTAAAAATGTGAATAAAAATTTGAAAAACATTTATTCAAGGATTCTGAAAAAAGCACATGCTCAACTTCAAACCATGATAAAGACACCTATAAAATTTCAGAAGGATCGCTTTAAAACTGTAGGAGGAGTTGTGCTCACAAGGCACCCACTACATTATACCCTTTCATAGAATTGATGCAAGAAAAAAGTCTAAGTTAAAAGTGTGAAAAAAAGTTAAAAAAAATAATTGAAGAATTCTGGAAAAAACATATGCATAACTTAAAACCATGATAAAGGCACCTGTAAAATTTCAGAAGGATCAGTATAAAACTGTAGGAGTTGCGCTCACCAGGTACCTACTTTGAATTCGGAACAATGCCAAAAAAAAAGTCTAAGTTAAAAATGTGAAAAAGGGGAAAATAATTCAAGGATTCTGAAAAAAGTACATGCACAACGTCAAACCATGATAAAGACACCTATAAAATTTCGGAAGGATCGGTTTAAAACTGTAGGAGGAGTTGCGCTCACAAGGTACCTACTACAAACTCGGAACCACGCACCACCCATCACGCACCCCGCACCACGGAAAGCCGAATACTATGTCCCCTCGCTTTTCTTCGAAAAGGCGGGGGACGAAAAAAAAAGCTCTGCTTAACGAAAACACGCCTATTCAAATTCATTGCAAAGTTCACCACCGAAAAAAAATTTTCAGATGTAAAATTCTGATATTTTTTCATCGAGGCGGTTCTAACGGGTATACACAATCTATATTTTAGAGCAGAAATTAGAAAAATAAGGTTTACCTATGTAAACCCCAGTTTTACAATATAAACGTAGGGTTCAAGGGGGTCAGAATTATATAAGAGTGTTTTCGTGATGGGGGCTAAAATAGATTTGACATGACCACACCACGCCCTTGGTTTTGTCTCAATAATTCGTCCAGGCTGCGTGAAGGATTTCTTTCTCATCGCCACAACTCCGAGAACATAAAACTTGTCAAAATACAGCATCATTATAACAAATCCGTGCGACAGAGTACATTCATTCATATCGCCAAAACAGTTAATGTTCTGACGAAAATGTTTGATAATAGTGCCGAAAAAAACAAACCTGACGGTAATCGCCAGTCTTTCAGCATCCTCAATTTGTAAGCTAGAGTGACCTAATGGGTAAGATTATTAGGGGTTAAGAGCGGTGACCGCTCGGGTCACATGTGAGACGAAAGGTCGGGTGGTTTTTCTCCGGATACTCCAGTTTTCGTCCACCTCGAAATCGGGGGCTAATTATCTTAAAAGTGCCGTAAAACAAAAATATCCTATCTCTAATATGTCTTAAGGTATCAATTATGAAAGCATTCGCTACAATTGTTTTATGATGCTCTTAAATTATTATTAAAATATCCCATTTTCTAAGATATATATAAACAAAACAAACATATTTAGAATAAGAAATTCCGGATGGACCCTATTAATGATCAACTGCTTCTAAACAATATCTAATTAATTTTATGATAGCATCGTAAACAATTGTACCCGGGGACTGGGACGAGGACCCTGCTTTCGTAGTCCCCACAGACCGGATGCAGGCTGGAAACAGACATGCTGGTGCATTGGCAACTGAGAGCAGTTGCTGGCAACAGAGGGCTGTTGCAATGGCTAAGCAGACTGGTATTAGCCATATGACCCAGCAGGCACTCAGCGTTAAAATGACGTCCTATCAACATCGATGCGATGAGATGACATCACGCCGATGTTGACACGTCATTTTAACGTTGTGTGCCCACTGGGGACAGACAAATTCCTTGATGGTATTCCGTTTTCCAATTCTGACCTCAGAACCCTGACGTGAAGAAAGACCGTCATCAGTAAAGAGAACCCATTTGTAACTATGACACAGGAATTACTACATTACTTCAAGTAGACCCTCACTGCGAGCTTCGGCGAAAAAGGTAATTAGGAAGTCGCATGCAAGGAAGTGCCCAGCCTCTTTGCAGACATGCACATCTGCAGAAAGCCAGAATGCCTCTGGCTGGTAAGAGACAAAATAGTCGAGCCCACCGGAGTCCAACAATTGGTTTTCTTTTGGTCCAGCAGTTATTATGTAATGCTGTGGAGTCCTCGTCGTTTTCGTTTAATTTAATGTTCTCGGGAATGGTGCACTGATGAGTTACAAATCCTTCATGTGGACTGAACAAATTGTCTAAACCACGACTGAAGCAAGGGTGAGGATTGTGGCTATGTAAAATAAATAAATAAAACGTTTTTACTGACCTTAGCAAGGCGGTTATTCTTTTGTGGTGTATTATTAATTGATTATCCTATATTACAAAAGGTCAACCAATATTCAAAAATCATGAATCACGTTTTTAATTGTGTCAGTTAATAAAATTGTCATTAATCAAATAATTTCGTATTGGCCCAGTTACAGGTCCGAGGTCTGCTGTATTGGCACGAGGCCGAAATTGGCCCAGTTACAGGTCCACGGTCAGCTGTATTGGCCTCGGCCTTCGGCCTCGTGCCAATACAGCAGACCTCGGACCTGTAACTGGGCCAATATGAAAATATTTGATTAATAACATTATATTATTGGTATAGTTCGTCTTTGCATATTTGTATAGCTAATGTCTCGTCTTAACTTCTGACTAAAACAAATAACCAACAAATTGGTGCAGATTGACGCGCCTAATGGACAAAGAGTACGTAGTGGTCGTTGAAAAAAGGCGTTGTGGAAATAATAATTCGATATTTTCTGACATTACCGGAGGACTGTGTGTGACAACATATTAGATTTATACATGAATGTCTGATTGTTAACGTTTGCAGAACACGATGTTTCTCTCAAATATGAGTGAGTGAGTGAGTGTTTGAGTTTTACGTCCCACCAACAGCTAAGGTCATACGGAGACGGGACCTCGGTTTAAAGACTCATCCGAAAGTCTGGAGAAGCCGGGATCGATCCTGCGACCCCTGGTTTACAAGGCGAGTAGCGTAACCACTGCACCACGAAGGCTTCTCTCTCAAATATGATACATTCATAACGCGCAATTTGTTGCAGAGTGTAATTTTGTTGAAACAGGCGATCATTCGTCACCATTGGATCAAACTACCTGATCCGATCAATACAAAATTATTTTGTGAGCTGTACACTGTAGGAATTGATCACATCTTGGTAACTGACCACGTGACATATCTCTACTTGACTATACTACACGGCGTTGTTAACGACAAGACAAATATTCCGATCTATCCGATCTAAATATTTTAATTTTGGATAGCCTTTCGGCCATTTTGCGGTAAAGTAACTGTCCTTTTGGCTTTTAACTTGTGACTTTTTTCATTATGGTGAAGTTATTTTAAGTTTGCATTTCTTTCCCTTTGGTGTATTTGATGGAATGTGTGAGGTAAATCCATTACGATAACACACCAGTGCGACATATTGTTTTTTTCACATCTCCAAAATGGTTATTTTTCAGATGAAAATATGTGCTATTTTTGTTATTTTTACTTCAAACATAGGTTGTGGGTGCTCGTTAGAACCGCCTCATTGAGGCGGCTCTAACGAGTACCCACAACCTATGTCTTGGAGCAGAAATAGGAAAAAATAATGTCTACCCCCGTAAACCCCAGTTTTCTCCACATAAAGTTGGGTTGAGGGGGTGTTCATTTCACGGACTTGCTCACGTGATGCTATCGATTCCTGGTCACTGCCATCATTTCCATACGGCTACAAAGGAACCAAGTATTGTTAATCAAGAAATCCGCAGATTGCTATGTTGTGCCTATGTTGAACGTTATTGCGAGGGGTTGTCGCAAATGTTGACAGCTTGATAAACGAACGGTCGGAAACTGTACGCCTATATAATGCCATGCTTAAAATAGATTTAACAAAAATAGCGAAGCAAAATACACAGAGCTTGAAATGCAAAGCTGAATATAGCAAAAATAGCAGCTTGTAAAAAGAGGATCTTTCACGAGTGGCCATTTCATATGATATTTATGAAACGAGCCCTTGGTAAATTTCATAAATTTCATATGAAATGAACACGAAAGCAAGATTATGTTTATCATATGACCACTTTAAAAAGGATTTTATCCCCTTTGAATTTGACATGTTGTTTTCGCAAAAAAATACATTGTTGACATGGACGTCGTCATGACGTTACCTACTCCCGCCAAAGTGTTATTGAACGTGTGGTCATACGATATTTATTACAGGACGTTAACCACTGCTTATCAATGACGTCATGTAATAAAGTAAAGTATTAGTTAGAACAAGAATTCCAATCACGAAAACACGCATATAATTTTGACCCCTCGAAATCCCACTTTTTATAGTGAAACTGGGATTTACAAGGGTAAACAATTTTTATGTTTCTCTTATTTCTGCTGAAAATATAAATTGTGGATACTCGTTATCACAGTCTCGTCGACGCGTTTTAAACGAGTACCCACAATGTATGTTGTTGTTTTTTGGGGGCAGACGTACGAAAACTTTCAGAATTTTTATCTGAAAATTTTCACTTTTTGTTGGTAGGCGTTTCACTATGTTTGAAAAGACGTGTTCCCATAATGCACCGAAGGTTATGTCCTGTCTGTATGGACTTGGACTGTTGCTGTAAATGCTTAATTTTTTGTTTGTTTGTTTAGGCGTTTAACGGCCAAGTCAACACTATTTAGCTCATACCTCCACATTTTTTCCTGGGCAGGCTTTTGCGTAAGCGGTTAACCAGTACAATACACATTCTTTCACCAGAAACTGACAACTACCAGTTTGTTTGTTTGTTTGAAAGTTTAACGTCCCCGTTTACACTGTATAGGTCATTTTGGAGACGTTGCTTCCAATTTTGTGGGACTTTTACCCGACATTGAGATGAAATGAGATGAAATGACATCTCAAGCCCTGTCGCCCAATGAAACCAATAGGGTTTTTTAGGCATGGACGGTCCGACTCGTGCGCACCGCTTTGCCTGGTCAGGCTTAGATCCTCTAAGCGGTTTACCAGTAATCGTGTGCGGGTCGGATTCAGCTCTGCGTGGAAGCATCATGCAGCCCATATATTTCTTCAAGCCCCGATGGGCGAGGGCCGGACAACTACCAGTCTTGATCGAATCAGCAGAAGGGAGAGAATGACCGGATAAAAGATTCCATGATCATTCTCCACGAGAGAATTCTGCCGATCCGGGCAGGTATCGAACCCGCGTCCACCTGATCACCAGTCAGGCGCGCATCCGATAGAGCTACAGCGGTTGCTTGATGATTGAAAGAACGATGGTAAACCCAGATCCTGATATGCATTACAAAAAAGCCTCTAAACATAAATTGTGCCGGGCTCGGTAGCTCAGTCGGATGCGCGTCTGTCTAGTGATCAGGAGGGCGCGGGTTCGATACCTACTGGCGTCGGCAACATTCTTTCGTTGAGATTGATCACGACATATTTTCTACGGTCAATCTCTCTCTTCCCCTGATTCAAGAAGGGCAGATGTCAGTTTCTGGCGAAAGAATGTGCACTGTACTGGTTAACCGCTTACGTATAAGCCTGCCTAGGAAAAGTGTTGAAAGGTTAATTGACTGGCTCAAAAATGACCTAAATAGTGTTGACTGGGCCGTTAAACATCAATACAAACAAACAAAACATGGATTGTGGGGACTCGGTTTGCCTCGGTTTGAATCGCCGAAAAGGCGAGCTAGTTCTTACTATTAACCACAATGCTTTTGAGGTGGTTCTTACGAGTAATCAAAATCTATGCTTTTGAGCAGAAATGAGAAAAAATGAATGCCCCTATAAACCCAGTTTTCTATTATATAAAAGAGGGGCTTTAATGGGTCAAAATTATATAGGCGTGTATTCGTGACGGATTAAAGCAAGATAAACTGAAATTTTAAGCAAAAGTAAAATACAAAGAGTCTGAAATGCAAAGCTGAATTAAGTAAACGTAACAACACGTAAAACAAATCATTAATTAAGAACTAGAATTCCAGCGAAAATATGTTTCGCTTGTATGCACGTCAACATAAGGATGAACACTAAGGTTATAGCAAAGGTGAGGGCTCGGCGAACAAACATGGATGAACAAATGGATGGAAAGCATTTGCAACAAATATTTATGAATGACAAAACAAATACATATGAATGACAAAACAAACACATAAAAATGGCATACAATAAATACATATAAATGAGACAAATTTTCGTTCTAATTACGGGCAAACATGCATAAACACATTTATACATTAAGATGAAACATTCAAAACGAAGCAAATTTGGATATAACTAAAAACAAGACAAACAAAAAAGGTGAATTGAACACCGACTGTCGAAAAAACATATTCATGACAGATCAACTCAATGAAGACCTCGTCGCAAACAAACGTCCGAAATACCAACACAAGAACGACAATCCATATACACACACATCTAAGACCTTCTAAAGCAAAACCGACCTTTCAAAGACCACCGCAAGCAACAAAACCACTTAAAACAAGCCTGATAAACCAACAAACAAAACACCAAATAGCCATGGAAAAGTCCAACAGCACAAACCTCTCAAAACAAACTTAAAAAGCCAATGAAGCAAAAGTATCACATTAAGAAACACAAACAGAAGACCACATAACGCACATAAACTCTGTTATTCAAGTAAGCACCACACCCCACACCCCAAAAAAGACGGAGATACGACTAAAGTAGGATTCAGTAATGAACAAAACGGCAAACACCAAAAGAACCCATAAAATGACAAAATAATAACACACGTGACAAAAAAGACACATACCAACTCAACAATGAACACAACGACAAATATAAAAAGAGCCAAAAATGACCAACTAATAACACAACTAAACCAAAGTAGACAGGAGAAAACAGCTCGCCAATGGTTGCGAGCTCGTACCTCGTATATATTGCAACGGAGTGTCTTTCAGATATGATTATCTACCTATGGCGCACACAAGGGTAGTCCGAAAACAAAAGAAAACTAATCGGAGGGAATGAAGTCCAAAACTGAGAAAAATGGAGCATTTTTTTTTTGTATCTGACACGCTATCTTGACCTCATACTCAAGATTGGTCAGAATATTCCGGACGAACTGACAGCTGGCCGGAAAACACATTCTAATGGGCGTATAAAAACTTTCGAACCCCGCAATTTACAGTTTCGTGATGTAGTCCTTGCTTCAACATGGTTATGAAACATAATTACTCCTTTGGCAAGACCAGGCCACCTCTGTAATTTTTTAAAAGTCCTGGAGCAGTGGGTGCTAGATGAGAGAAAACAAGAGATCGGAAAGAACGGATAAAAGCAAAACGAGCAGAACAGAGACAATAATGAGACAGGCTGATCTGAACTATATAGGTATTCGGGGTAGGTAACGTGCATTACATATCTTAGATAGTGAAAATTTATATTCTTAAAAGGCCATAACACTTTAATTAGACATAAACTATCAGCATATATACTGAACTGAAACAAAACAAATACATGTAAATCCACCTGTGCTCAGCGCCCCGTGCCATTACAGGCTTTTTCAAAAAACTATGGGAAGTCAAGCAATTGTAAAGGGGAAATTTATATTCTTGTAGGACAGAGCACTCAACACTACTGCAGTACAAAAAAATGAAAAACAAAACCCTACCCTCCGTACGCAGTGCCCCGCATCGCACTATGGCGCACGTTGTACAGCACGGTACCCCCAACCATGAAACGGGTTGTACTGGTTGCATGACACTTACCAGCAGCAAGCCAGGACCTGACAGATGGCATAACAAAAGACAGCTGTGTACAGGGTATTACCTTATTTCGGAAGGGTTAAAAAAAAAAAAAAACAGACATAGCCCACTGACATATGTACAGTATTGCATTACACAAAAACAAAACACAAAACCGTCCGTGCGCAGCGCTTATGTCACGGGAGCGTTCTTCAACAACAAAGGAAGGCCAGCCTTTGTATAGGATAAATGTATATGTTTGATTGGCCGTCGCACTCAAATCAGATATAACCTACGAACTTATGTACAAACAAGAGGCCCAAGGGCCACTATGCTCACCAGAGCTCAGGTGGGCACTGCCCAATGACAACCATGTATTTTAACATGATATCATTTTAATCTACCAATTATAAAGTCTCCCAAATTAACCTCTATATCCAAATGAGCATCCATCTGGACTCAGTAGAGGGTGTAGGGCATGAACCCAATGGAGCCCTGGTTGGTATCACTGAATGCATCTTATCAAAAGAAATAAGAATATATATGGTGTAGCCGTGGGGATCTGTCTAAGTTGCCATTGCAACCAAACTAAAGAATTGATTTTCATAAAAAACGCAAACTTTCAATCCCCCAGCCCAAGGATACTAGATGAAATTTGGGCCCAATCGGCCCAGTGGTTTCAGAGGAGATGCCGTTTGAAAGTGTTGACGCCAGACGACGCAGACAACGACGGGCAACTGCCCATCCTATAAGCTCCCCCGGAGCCTTCGGCTCTGGTGAGCTAAAAACTCTCATTCATTCATAGCGCCCCACGTCATAGGAGCCCTCTGCCACATACCATTGGTAACCTAGTCTTTTTACAGAGAAATTTATATTCTTGAAGGGCCATAGTTATCAAATCAAACAATCAACCAGCATATTGGCAGGGCAGCAACACAAAAACAAGCATGCATGCGCAGCGCCCCATGACATTGGAACCTTCTTCAACATACCGTGGAAATTCTAGTCTTTGTACAAGTGAAATTTACACCCATGAAATGCCATAGCACTCAAACAGATGTCACCTACTACCTTATATACAATACCGCAGCAAAAAAAAAAAAAACAAAAAAAAAACGTCAACCCTTCGTGCGCAGTGTTCCGCACCACGCCAAGGCGCATGTTATACAATGCGACAGGATACACGTTGTACTGGTTCTGCAAGACTGTTCCCAAGTAATAAGCCATAAGCAGCGCCCCGCACATCGGGCGCCTTCTTCAACACAAAAGAGGAAGATGTGAAATTTATATTCCTGAAGGGCCTTGGCACTTATAACCTACCAGCATATGTATACACTGCAGCACCTAAAATAACATCCAATGCCTTGGGAGCCTTCTTCAACATACCAAAAAAGTCTAGCCTTTGTACAGGGGAAATTTATATTTTTGAAGGGCTACCAGCGTGTGTGTACAGGGCTGCAACGCCTAAAACATATATCCGTACGCAGCGCCTCGTGCCATAGGAGCATTCTTCAAGATACCACAGAAAGTCTAGCCTTTGTTCAGGAGAAAATTACATGCTTGAAGGGCCTTAGCACTCAGATCAGGGGTAACCTACCAGCAAATGTATTGCAGCACAAGAAAAAAAAACCGGTTCGTGTGCAGCGCCTCGCTCCATTGGAGCCATTTTCAAGGTAACATAGGAATGCTAGCCTTTGTAGGGGGTGGGGGGATTTATATTCTTGAAGTGCCATGACTTTCAATTTGACATAACCTACGAGAATATTATCAAATAAACCAATTAATGCACAGCTCCCGATGCCACAGGAGGTTTTTTCATCATACAACCTGAAGTCTAGCCCTTGAACAGGAGTAATCAATATTCTTGGAGGGCGCACGCATGTCAAATGTTACCTACCAGCAAATGTAGAGTAAACGCCTCTGTGCGAAGGGTCCCATGCCAAGGGAGCCTTCTTCAACATACAATGGGAAGTCTAGCTTCTGTTCAATGGAACTTTATATTCTTGAAAGGTCATAGCACTTAAACCGTATGTGACCTACCAGCTAATCGTGTGGAGTACTGCAGCACAAAACATTAAATGAAAAATAAAACCAACCCTCCTCTTTTATAACATAGGAAGGCTAGCCTTTGACAAGGGACATTTATGTTCTTGTAGGGCCATAGTACCCATATAAGACACGACCTACCAGCATGTGTAAAGTACTGCAGTTGAAAAAATATAAACAAACTCCACACGACCGTACGCAGTACCCCGTGTCATGGGAGACTTCTTCAACATATCCTAGGAGACCTAGCATTTGTAAGGGAGATAATTTATATTCTTAAAAGGCTATTGATGACACCCAAATCAGACATATCGGCAAATGCACAGGTCTGCATCAAAAACAATATCAGTACGCAGGGTCCTGTGCAATTGGAGCCTTCTTCAACATACCGTGTAATGTCGAGACTTTGTTCAGAGTGAATTTATATTCTTTGAGGGCAAAAGTACTCAAATCAGACGTAGCCTACCAGATTATGTTCAGTACTTAAGCACAAAAAAGAAAAAGAAATTCTACCTTCCGTGTGCAGCGCCGCGCCGCGCACCGTGCCATGGCACACGTTGCACAACGTGACACCACCCACCATGATACAGGTTGCATTAGTTCCTCATGGTCTAACCTGACCTGAAAAGCTGGAAACAGCACAAAGCAACGATATCCTTTGTACAGGGGAAATCTATATTCTTAACCTTCCAGCAAGTGCATATTACTGCAGCATACATAACCCACCCTCCTTGTGCAGCGCCCCGCGTCATTGGACGATTCTTCAACATAAGAAGGTTAGCCTTTCTAGGGGAAATATATATTTTGGGGGCCGTGGCGCTCAAATCAGACCTGTTATACCCGCTTGTGTACAGGGCTGCAGCACAAGAAAAACACCCACCCTTGCGCAGTGACCCGTGCCATTGAATTATATTCTTCAATGACATCCATATGTTAAAACTCAGATTCAGCAGGTGGAGAAGGTGCAGAGGACAGCTGCTCGATGGACCTGCAGACGATGGCGAAATAGAAGTAGCGTCGGTGACATTCTTGATAAACTAGAGTGGCCATCCCTGGAGACCCGTCGTAGGCAGTCCTCCTTAACCTTCTTCTACAAGATACATTCTGGTACAGTATCAATTAACAAGGATAGGTATTTAACCCCTGCAACAGTGTCAACCCGGACAAGGGCATCAAGAGCAAATAACTCACAGTATCGTAGGTACCAGTCCTATAGTTATGCCCTGAAAAACTCTTTCTTCCCTAGAACTATTCCTCAGTGGAATAGTCTTCCATCTTCTGCGGTGAATGCCAAGACTGCAGAGGAGTTCAAAGCCCGCACAGTATAAGATTGAGACTCAGAGGTATGCGTTTTAGGATACCTCTGTGCTTGGATTGTAAATAGTTTTAAGGACTCATCCAGAGATGATTTTTTTTGTGCAAAATTCTAAATTTAGCCACCCACCCAACTGAGGTAATGGCCAAATATGACCGACTCTGTATAAGAAGATAGATAGATAGATAGATAGATAGATAGATAGATAGATAGATAGATAGATAGATAGATAGATAGATAGATAGATAGATAGCACTCATATATCAACAATTAGCTAAAGTACAGTACTGCAACACAAAGATAAAACAAAAACACACCCTCCGTGCGCAGTACTCCCCAGTGCGCCATGGCGCTCCTTGTACAACGTGACACCACCCAACATGATATAGGTTGGACTGATTCCGCATGGCTCTTGTCCAGTAGCAGGACAAGTGCAATTTAAACAAAACCCGACAAGCTGGAACCTTTCTTCAACATAACTTAGCAAGGCCACCCTTTGCACAGGAGAAATTCATATTCATGCAAGCTGGACAAGGAAATCCTTGTTTGACCCTCGGATAGAAATTTATGTTCTGACTGGTGTTCCAACCCAAAATCGAATATAATCGCGTGTTTGATAAATGCACTGGTTGATTGCGACCTCATATGCACCGTCGTTAAGGTTGACGTCACAGCACGTTACGTAACGTCACTAAACATTCCTGCAGTGTCAACACAATATGGCGGACGTTGGTAACCGAAGTGACTGCAGCATTAAAGTCAGCGCTAAGAATTGGACGGTATGCAAGAAAAAGACTCCTATAAGGGTGTGAGGGGTGGATGGAAAAATCCGTCCGTCAGGAACACTGTCCGGCATCACTCGGCAAGCCTTGTGATGCCGGACAGTGACCCTTGGGACGGATTTTTCCATCCACCCCTCATACTCATACAAGTTTCTTATATTCTTGGAAGAACCTTAGTACTCAAATCAGACATATCCTACTAGCATGTAGAGTACTATTGCACAAAAAAGAATATACAAATCTTATATGGGTGTGAGGGGTGGATTGAAAAATCAGCCCCGAGGGTAACTGTTTGACATCACGAGGCTTGCCGAGTGATGCCGGACAGTGATCCCGAGGGACAAATTTATATATCCACCCCTCATACCCATATAGGATTCTTTTTCTTGCATACCTTACAATTCTTAGCGCGGATTTGCAATGCTGCAGTCACTTCGGTTACCAAGGTCCGCCATATTGTGATGACACTACAAGAATGTTTAGTGACTTCATTTAACGTGCTGTGACGTCAACCTTAACGACGGTGCATATGAGGTCGTATTCAAACACGCCAGAATATTCGATTTTGGGTAAGAACATCAGGGTAAGATCATAATTTCTATCCCAAGCTAAAATTATTGATATCCTGATCTGTTGTGCAAGAAAAATAAAACATCCATCCGTTTGTAGTATCCCGTGTCAATGGGAGGATTCTTCAACATAACATAGGAAGGTCGTGTCTGAAATAGGGGAAAGTTATATTCTTGCAAATCAGACATAACCTACCAGCATATGTACAACGCTGCAACACAAAAAGAGCACCCATCCGTGTGCTGCGACCCGTGCCATGTGAGTCTTCGACATACCAATGGAAGTCTAGCGTTTGTGCAGGGAAAATTTACATTTGTGAAGGGCAATGCCGATCTTGGTAGCACTGAAGAACTGAATCTTGAGTGACATAATCTCTTCTTTTAATCAGCTAAATGCCATTAAACTCTCAGCATGTCAGTGATCTGGAATAACTGCTGGCTATCAGGTCAAGTACATGTACAGATTACTGAACTATGCCTGTGCTGGAAAAAGCCAGTAGTAAAATGTAATGCATATTTCCTATTTGATCCACAAAATGTACTTAAATGCAAACAGTGTAGACACAGAGCTGTATAAGTCCATGGACCACCCCTCTAAACCTCACTTTATATTGAAAACTGGGGTTTATAGGGGTGTACCTTATTTCGTTTTATATTACTCCAAGACAAAGGTTATTGCTACTCGTTAGCACCGCCTCATTTAGGCGGTTCTAACGAGCACCAACAAACAATGTTTGGAATATATATAGGAATACTATAACATTTTTATCAGAAAAAATAACCCTTGAGAGATATCAAAGAATGCACTTTGTCTCATGGACTTTCTCAAATGGGTCTATTTTTCACATCTGTAAATGTAAAAACCTGGGTTTCATTAGAACTGCCTCAATGAGGTGGTAATGAGGCAGATCTTGGAACAAAAATGAGAAAAATGTATTGCCCTTGTAAACCACTGTTTCATTGTACACAGCAGAGTATACATTTCCATGGACTTGTTAACATAATGTGACCATATTAATCATCACGTTAGCACACCTATATAACTTTGACCCCCTTAAACCCCACTTTTAAAACTTGGGTTTACAGGGGTAAACCTTATTTTTCTTATTTCTACTTAAAACATAGTTTAAGGGTACTAGTTAGAACGATATGGTTCTAATGAGTTCCCACGGTCTATGTTTGGATAATATCAGATTTATTTAATCTGAAATTTCCTTTTTTGCAGGTGGGGGTCCAATATATTTGAATGTGCGTGTTTTCGAAATCTGAAAATAAAAATTTGGCACAACCTGCATTTTCGTCGAGAAATATTTTGTATAAATTCCATTGCATGCAGAATGTTTGTGATAGTTTTGTATAGTTTTATTTCTGTTGAAATATAATGTGTTTTATATCCTTGATTTTTCTTTCATTTCTGAAATTAGGATGGTAGTTTCCACACATGAAATGCCTAAAATTCAAAGGGACGTTCAGTGAAGAAACTTGGTGGCACCTATATGTAAACAACACCGGGTTCAACCGGAGTTCATGTGTAAGAGGCATGTCAAAATATTGTGTCTCAGCTGGTTGACATAGTGAATCTGTAATGCAATACTGACAAAGCTAAAAAACGCAAAGAAGCTATACAAAGTCTTTCACACATGCCCCAGGTTGCGCTACTTTAGCATGTTTGCTTTTTATTTTACCACAGATTAATTTGAGCCCACCTTTGTGAAAAAGGTACTTATGATATAGGTGAACAGCAGACTCTCGGTCGAGCCTGCGCATATGGACAGACTCACCAACGCCTTTCCTTTTATAGACATGTATCGTGAGCCGGCAAAGAACCATGTCTCCGCCCATGTTTGGAAGATTTAGTGTTACTATGTTAGTACAGAAAAACAAGAAAGCAACAACAAATTTACCCTATGTTTAGGGCACACGGCCTACATGAAAAGGTCTATAATTACGCATGAAATAGCTCAATTAATGCTTGACTGGCTGATATGCATGATAAACTGCAGGAATCATCAGGTTCAGGCTTGGTGTCCAGAGACTAATAAATTCATATTCTTTGAGGGCATAAGAAGTCAAATCGGATGTAACCTACCAGATTATATTCAGTACTTAAGCACAAAAAAAAAACACCTTTCGTGTGCAGCGCCGCGCACGTGGCCATGGCACACGTTGCACAACGTGACACTACCCGCCATGATACAGGTTGTATTAGTTCCTCGTGGTCTAACCTGACCTGAAAATCTGTAAACAGCACAAAGCAACGGTGTCCTTTGTACAGGGGAAATCTAGATTCTTAACCTACCAGCAAGTGCATAGTACTGCAGCATACATAACCCACCCTCCTTGCGCAGCGCCCCGCGTCAAACATAAGAAGGCTAGCCTTTTTTTAAGGTATATTTTTTTTGAGGGCCGTGACGCTCACATCAGACATGTTATACCCGCTTGTGTACAGGGCTGAAGCACAAGAGAACACCCATCCTTGTGCAGCGACCCGTGCCATTGAATTATATTCTTCAATGGCGATAACACTCATATATCAACTATCAGCTAAAGTACAGTACTGCAACACAAAGATAAAACAATAACACACACTCCGTGCGCAGTACTCCGCAGTGCGCCATGGCGCTCCTTGATTAACTTGACACCACCCAACATGATATAGGTTGGACTGATACTGCATGACTCTTGTGGCAAGACAAGTCCAATCTAAACAAAACCCGACAAGCTGGAACCCTTCTTCAACACAACTTAGCAAGGCCACCCTTTGCACAGGAGAAATTCATATTCTTGCAAGCCAGACAAGGAAACCCGTGTTTGACTCTGGGATAGAAATTTATGTTCTGACTCTGGTGTTCCGACCAAAAATCGAATATAATCGCGTGTTTGATAAATGCACTGGTTGATTGCGACCTCGTATGCGCCGTCGTTAAGGACACGGCCTTCCTGTGTTATGTGGAAGAATCCCCAATGACGCGGGATGCTACAAACGGATGGATGTTTTATTTTTCTTACACAGCAGATCAAGAAGTCAATAGTTTTAACTTGGGATAGAAATTCTGTTCTCACCATGATGTTCTTACCCAAAATCGAATATTCTTGGGTGTTTGGTAAATGCACTGGTTGAATACGACCTCATATGCACCGTCGTTAAGGTTGACGTCACAGCACGTTACGTGACGTCACTAAACATGCCTGCAGTGTCAATACAATTGGCGGACGTTGGTAACCGAACTGACTGCAGCATTAAAACCAGCGCTAAGAATTGTACGGTATTCAAGAAAAAGACTCCTATATGGGTGTGAGGGGTGGATGGAAAAACCCGTTCCTCGGGATCACTGTACGCCATCACTCGGCAAGCCTTGTGATGCCAGACAGTGACCCTTGGGACGGATGTTACCATCCACCCCTCATACCCATATAAGATTCTTATATTCTTGAAGAACCTTAGTACTCAAATCAGACATATCCTACTGGCATATGTACAGTACTGTTGAACAAAAAAGAATATACAAATCTTATATGGGTGTGAGGGGTGGATGGAAAATCCGTCCCGAGGGTAACTGTCTGGCATCACGAGGCTTGCCGAGTGATGCCGGACAGTGATCCCGAGGGACAAATTTATATCTTCATCCCTCACACCCATACAGGTTTCTATTTCTTGCATACCTTACATTTCTTAGAGCTGCAGTCACTTCGGTCACCAACGTCCGCCATATTGTGATGACTCTACAGGAATGCTTAGTGACGTCACGTAAAGTGCTGCGACGTCAACCTTAACGACGGTGCATATGAGGTCGTATTCAACCAGTGCATTTACCAAACACCCCAGAATATTCGATTTTGGGTAAGAACATCATGGTGAGAACAGAATTTCTATCCCAAGTTAAAACTATTGACTTCTTGATCTGCTGTGCAAGAAAAATAAAACATCCATCCGTTTGTAGCATCCCGCGTCATTGGGGGATTCTTCCACATAACACAGGAAGGCCGTGTCTGAAATAGGGGAAATATATATTCTTGAAGTGCAATGACACTCAAATCAGACATAACCTTCCAGCATATGTACAACGTTGCAGCACACAAATAGCACCCATTCTTGCGCTGCGACCCGTGCCATGAGACTCTTCAACATACCAATGGAAGTCAAGCGTTTGTGCAGGGAAAATTAACATTCGTGAAGGGCAATAGCACTTAAAGGCCAATCTTGGTAGCACTGTAGAACTGAAACTTGAGTGACATAATCTCTTCTTTTAATCAGCCAAATGCCATTAAGCTCTCAGCATGTCAGTGGTCTGGAATAACCGCTGGCTATCGCTAGGTCAAGTACATATACCGATTACTGAACTATGCCTGAGCTGGAAAAGGCCAGTAGTAAAATGCAATGCATATTTCCTGTTTGATCCACAAAATGTACTTAATGGCAAACAGTGTAGACACAGAGCTGTATAAGTCCATGGACCACCCCTCTAAACCTCACTTTATATTGAAAACTGGGGTTTGTAGGGGTGTACCTTATTTCGTTTTATATTACTCCAAGACAAAGGTTATTGGTACATGATAGCATCGCTTCATTTAGGCGGTTCTAACGAGCACCAACAAACAATGTTTGGAATATATATAGGAATACTATAACATTTTTATCAGAAAAAATAACCCTTGAGAGATATCAAAGAATGCACTTTGTCTCATGGACTTTCTCAAATGGGTCTATTTTTCACATCTGTAAATGTAAAAAGGCGGGTTTCATTAGAATTGCCTCAAAGAGGTGGTAATGAGGCAGATCTTGGAACAAAAATGAGAAAAATGTATTGCCCTCGCAAACCACTTGTTTCATTGTACACAGCGGAGTATACATTTTCATGGACTTGTTAACATAATGTGACCGTATGAATCATCACGTCAGCACACACATATACTTTTGACCCCCTTTAACCCCACTTTTAAAACTGGGTTTTACAGGGACAAACCTTATTTTTCTTATTTCTGCTAAAAACAGAGATTGTGGCTACTAGTTAGAACGATATGTTTCTAATGTGTTCCCAAGTCTATGTTTGGATCATATCAGAATTTTTCATCTGAAATTTCCTTTTTGGCAGGTGGGTGGGGAGGGGGTGGTGGGTCAAATATATTTGAATATGCGTGTTTTCGAAACCTGAAAATAGAAATTTTGCATAACCTGCATTTCGTCCGGAAATATTTTGTATAAATTCTATTGCATGCAGAATGTTTGTGATAGTTTTGTATAGTTTTGTTTCTGTTGAAATATAATGTATTTTATATCTCTGATTTTTCTTTCATTTCTGAAATTAGGATGGTAGTTTCTACACATGAAAGGCCTAAAATTCAAAGGGACGTTCAGTGAAGAAACTTGGAGGTACCTATGTGTAAACAACACCGTGCTCAACCTGGGTTCATGTGTAAAATGCATGTCAAAATATTGTGCTTCAGCTGGTTGACATAGTGAATCTGTCAAGCAATACTGACAAAGCTGAAAAAACGCAAAAAAGCTATAAAAAGTCTTTTACACATGCCCCAGGTTGAGCTACTTCAGCATGTTTGCTTTTGAATTTAACACAGATTAATTAGAGCCCACCTTTATGAAAAAGGTACTTATGATATAGGTGAACAGCCGACTCTCGGGCGAGCCTGCGCATATGGACAGACTCACCAACGCCTTTCCTTTTATAGACATGTAACATCAGCCGGCAAAGAACCATGTCTCCGCCCATGTTTTGAATATTAAGTGTTACTGTGTAAGTATAGCTAAACAAGAAAACAACAACAAAATTTCTATATGTTTAGGGCACACGGCCTACATGAAAAGGTCTAAAATTACACATGAATAGCTCAATGAATTTGAGGGATCAAGTTTTTAATTTGTTGCTTGACAGGCTGATATGCACGTGAAACTGCAGGGATTATCAGCTTCAGGCTGGTGGGTGTCAAGAGACTAATAAATATCCACCAATGTCATGTTAATAGCCAATTTTCCTGATTATCAGTGAGGCATAGAGTGCCACCAAGATCGGCCTTTAAAACCGATGTACAGGCCTGCATGATTCATGTCTGTGCGCAGCGCCACGTGCCATGGAAGCTTCTTCGAAATACCATAGGAAGTCGAGACTTTGTGCAGGGGAAATTTATATTCTTTAAGGGCACAGGTCTGAAATCATGTAGCCTACTTGATAACATACAGTACTGCAGCACAATTAAATAAAGCGAACAAAACGAACCAGGCTCCATTTTACTTGGTGTGATACTGATAAGCTGGAAACTTTCAACATAACATAGCAAGGCTAGCCTTTGTATATGACAAATTTATAGTTTTGAAGTACCGTAGTACTCAAAACTCCACCAGTTTTATGTAAGTACTATAGGTCTCAAAAAGAAAAACAAAACTCATCCATCCATGCAGAGCGCCCCGTGCCATGGGAGACTTATTCAGCATAACATGGGAAGGCTAGCCATTGTACTGAAAAAATTATATTCTTGAAGGACACATCAGACATAACCTACCAGCATGTGTATGTGTGCAGGGCTGCAGCACAAAAAAAATCAGTGCGACGCGACCCGTGCCATGGGAGTCTTCTTCAACATGCCATGGAAAGTCTAGCATTTGTGCAGGGGAAATTTATATTCTTGAAGGACCATAGAACTCAAATCAGATGTAACCTACCAGCCAATGTGCAGCACTGCATCACAAAAACAACAAAACCCCGCACCGTGCGCAATGTGTCGCGCCATGGGAGAATTCTGCAATCTTTCAAAGGAAGGCTAGCCTATGTGTGGGGATAATTTATATTCTTGAAGGGCCATTACACTCAAAATATACAGGGCTGCAGCACACACACAAAAATAACAATCATCTGTGCGCAGCGCCATGTGCCATTGTAGCCTTCTTCAACGTAGCAGGGGAAGTCTAGCCTTTGGGCAGGGGAAATGTATATTCACGAAGGGTCATAGCTCTCAAATAATGGGTAACCTTCCAGCTAGTACCGCAACACCAAAAAATAAAATAAAGAAAAAGTGAAATCCAACCATGCGCAGCACCCCATAACACGTCGTCGTACGCGATTACAACGCGATAACACCCATCATGATACAGGTTGTACTTGTTCTGTATGACGCTTGCCCAGTAGCAACAAAGGCCCCATCTGACGTGTCACCTTCAACATAACAAAGTAAGCCTTGCCTCTGTAATGGGTAACTTTATAATTTTTAAAGGGCCATATTACTGAAATCAGACATGTCCTAAAAACATATGTACGGTACTACAGCACACAAAATGGAAAACAATATCCATTCTTCCGTGCACAGCGCCCCACGCCATGGAGAATTCTTCAACATAACCTACAAAGGCTAGCCTTTCTACCCGGAAAATTTATATCCTTAAGGGCCATGAAACTCAAATCAGGCATGACCAGACAGGATATGCATAGGGCTGCAGCAAACATCCATCTGTTTGCAGCGACCCGTGCCATGGAAACCTTCTACAACATATCATGGGAAGTCTAGCCTTTGTGAAGAGTAAATTTCTGTTCCTGAAGGGCCATATCACTCAAATTATGGTACAACTGTGCAGTATGCAGCACGAAACAAAATACGAAAAGAAAGTCCAAATTCTATTGCTATTGGCCCAATGACTGTCACTGACCAATAAAGTTAATTCGTCCAAAGTTTATTGCTATTGGTCAAATGACTGTCACTGACCAATTAAGTAAAACTTCTGAATTATATTGCTATTAGTCACTGGACTGTCAGTGACAAATAAAGTTAAAAAAAAATACTGTATTGTTATTGGTCACATGACTGTCTTTGACCAGTAAATGTAAAACATCTAAACTGTATTGCTAATGGTCAGTTGACTGTTACTGACCAATAAAGTAAAATGTCCAAATTGTATAACTATTGGCCACTTGACTGTCACTGACTAAGTAAAACATCCAAACTGTATTGCTATTGGTCACCTGACTGTCACTGCCCAACAAAGTAAAACATCCGAACTTTTTTGCTATTGGTCAAATGACTGTCACTAACCAATAAAGTAAAACGTCCAACCTATATTGCTATTGGTCACATGACTGTCACTGACAAATAAAGTTAAAACACCATTACTGTATAGCTATTGGTCACATGACTGTCATTAACCAGTAAAACATCTAAACCACTTAAACTGTATTGCTTAAGGTCACTTGACAGTCACTGACCAATAAAGTAAAACATCCGGACTTTATTGCTATTTGTCGCATATAAATATAAATAAAATAAATCGTTTAATTTGTATTGATATTGGTCACATGACTGACATTGACAAATAAGGCAAAACATCTGAACTGTTTTGGTTTGGTCACATGACTGTCACTGACCAATAAAGTTACATCGTCCAAACTGTTTTGTTATTGGTCACATAACAGGCACTAACCAATAAATTAAACATCCAGTCTTTATTGCTATTGGTCTGACCAATGAAGTTAAAACACTCCTACTGTATTACTATTGGTCACATGACTCAATGACCAAAAAATTTAAACATCAAAATTTATTGCTTTTGGTCAAATTACTGTCACTGACCAATGGAGTAAAACGTCCAAATTATATTGCTATTGGCCACATGACTGTCACTGACAAATACAGTTAAAACACCCTTACTGTATTGCTATTGGTTTGTTTGTTTGATTTGAGGTTTAACATCCCCGTCAACACAATATATGTCATTTTGGAGATGTTTTATTGCTATTGGTCGCATAAATGTCATTGCTAATGGTCAGTTGACTGTCACTGACCAAACAGGTAAAATACCCAAACTGTATTGCTATTGGTCGCATGACTGTCACTGACCAAGTAAATTAAATCATCCAAACGTTATTGCTATTGGTCAAATGACTGTCACTGACCAATAAAGTAAAACCTCAAACCTATATTGCTATTGGTCACATGACTGTCACTGACAAATAAAGTTAAGACACCATTGCTGTATTGCTATTGGTCACATGACTGTCATTGACCAGTAAAACATCTAAACCACTTAAACTGTATTGCTAATGGTCACTTGACTGTCACTGGCCAATAAAGTTAAACATCCAAACTTTATTGCTATTGGTCACATGACCGTAACTGACCAATGAATATAGCTTTTATAAGACATGAAAGTCGGTCACCTGAATCAGACCCACAAGATCGAGACTAACCTGGAATGATAGTAGTTTATGGTAATGACTCAGGAAGTTGAAAAAAAAAAAACAAAAAAAAAAAACAAGAATTCCGTCGAATGCTATGTCGCGCCTGTTGGGGTGCAAAGTCACCGAACCATGACATCTAGGCAAAGGTCAAACATAGAAACTTGCTTAAAAGTTGCCATTCTTAAATGCAAGCTTGTACAAACTATCATTACTGGAGGTCTAATAATTCTTGAGAAATGAACTTAACCGTTAAGGTGAACGCTAGGGTAGTTGTAATATTTTACAAAGTCAGTGAACCATAAAATGTAGGTCAAGGTCAAATATGGATGCTTGCATTTAAATTTCCACCTCCAGATACAAGTTTGTACCAGGTATCATTATTAAAGCTCTTATAGTTCTTTTGAAATGAACTTGACCATTTGGGTGAACGCTAGGGTGGTCGGAATATTTTTTAAAGTCAGTGAATCGTAGGTCAAGGTCAAATATGGATGCTTGCATTTAACTTGCCACCCCCAGATACAAATTTGCACCAAGTATTATAAATGAAGCTCTTATACTTGTTTAGAAATTAAATTGACCATTTGGGTGAACGGTTGGGTGGTCGCAATATTTTGCAAGTCAGTGAACCATATAATGTAGGTCAAGGTCAAATATGGATGCTTGGATTTAAGTTGCCATCCTGAGATTCAAGTTTGTACCAAGTATCATTAATGAAGCTCTTATAGTTCTTGAGAAATCAACTTGACCATCAGGGTGAACGCTAGGGTAGTCGCAATATTTTACAAAGTCATTGAACCATAAAATGTCCATGAATATAACACTAATGCTTTCATTAGACGACAGGACTTGAGATGTCATTTCATCTCAAATGTCGGGTAAAAGTCCCACAAAATTGGAAGCAGCGTCGCAAAAATGACCCTTACAGTGTTGACGGGGACGCTAAACCTCAAACAAACAAACAAAAAAAAAAAAAAAGAAAATGAACTTTCTTGATGTTACTGATTCCAAATCTGAAATCCTGGAATTTGCTATTGATGTATATGTGAAGTCCATATATTGAATATTCATATTTTCATCCCCAATCGTGCAATAAAACAACATTCCTTTTAGTCAAGGTAAAATATTTAGTAGAATTATTTCTGGTGACACAAAATTCAAAGAAAGTATTCTTCGACTGCGCCACTTTTTCAAAGAGAGAAATTATCCTGCATCTGTTGTCGATGAGGCATGGGTAATGTGTCTTCATTGACGCAGGACGAGGCATTGCAAACATCAGTCAAAACTGGAGATAGAAATGTGATCCCCTTTGTTATTGAATACCACCCGTCATTACCTGACATAGGTCTGGTTATAAACAAATACTGGGATTTGTTACAGCTATCGCAAAAAGCTAGCGTTAATACTGTACACACATATAAACCTGTTTTGGCGTTTCGACGGTCTAAAAATGTACGGGATTACCTTGTACGCTCGTTATTCGTTGATAGAACCCATCATTGTTCTCAAACATGTGACATACGTAGATGCCCCCATTGTAAAAATATCATTAAAACAGATGTTTTTTACCAGTAGCAGCACTCAAGCGGCTTTCAGCATGCGCTATACGACAAGTTGCACTTCTCAGAATGTCATTTATCTGATAGAATGTAAACGCTGCAACATGCAATACATTGGCCAAATAAATAAACGCGATTCAAACGTATGATCAGCCATATATTTGATATCGATACGTACGATGGTCAAAGCTACGCTACCAATATCGCTTCACCGTACAACCGATTTCACTTGACGATTTTAGATTTGTATCTATCGATGTTGTCAATAATGAGATAGATAGTCTTTCCAGATTCATAAACTTGACTTTACATCCAAAAGGCAGGAATTCAAAGTTATTGTATACTAGTAAGTAGACTAGCATACATTATAATTGTTCCTAATATCACTTTTGTATTATGCTCTATTGGAATTACTTGCATAATCATTGATCCATAATTATGTCTTGCTAGTCTGCTTTTGTGTCAGGGCACTACTGGACCCCGTGGACGCTGGTCCGTGTCTGTGCCTGTTCAGGTTGGGTGTTAGCGCAACCTGGTTGGGTCTGGACTTTGCGACCAACATGTATCTTAAGTCTTTTTATGGTCCGCTTATAATTTGGCCAGCTTAAAATTTGGCGCGGCCTGATAACTTATCAATATTTTTGTTTTGCGGGCCGTTGTTATTACCTCTACGAGGGTGTAAGTGCCTAGGCTGGTGATAGTGTTTAGGGATGCAGCGATTCATTAGATTTACATGCGCGTTCGGCTATGTCCTGGATCAGCCTGTGCGTTTTCGAAGTCTGATTCCGGTCTTCGCTGTGTGTGTTTCGGATGGCTGGAACCTAGTAATCTCTTATGCGGCCCATGGGACTTATCAGGCTGCGCGGCCTGGCCCCGGGGTTATAGTACTTTTTATGCCCGCGTCTGCTAAGCATGGAATTTATTATGCTCATAAATACTGAAATACATATGAAAGAGGCGGGTTTCCTGCTCAGACCAGCACAGACTGTTATTTGTCCTGCTTATAAATTTAAAAATGTCAACAATTTTGAAATTTATGAGCGGCTCAAGTTTCGTGCCCGGATGGGTTGAGCATGTATGGGTGTTGGGGTGTTACCACAAACAACAATCTTGGTCTTCGCATTCCGCATGTATTGCTCTGCTCCGGATTACTTATTGTACACTGCCGTTAACTTGTGTAACGTAGCTAACGTGGCGCACAGCATCACCTTACGTTTTCGTGTGCGACGCCATCAATGTCAATTGTTTATAACATCACGAAGAAGCCTTGAAGGCGAAACGTTGATGTTAATACATGATAAAGATTATTGAGTGATGGTGTTAATTTAATATACAAAACTGGAAACGGTTAGTAATTCCAAATTTATGGTATGACAGGCTTAGGAGGCAGAGCCCCATAAGCCCTGATGAGGCTAAAAGTTTTTAAAATGAGCCTATAGCCCGAATGGTGTCTGAAAGAAAAATTGGAAGTCTGACGAAGGCACTACTACTGGGATTCTCTTAAGATAAATGGAAGGGTTTATCCACAATTAAGTGCCCTTACGACCAAATAGAAATGGAGGCAATGATTAGGAATCGATACAATCAACCCACAGCTCCCATCAGAGACACCAAATGGAAATAAAACAAAAACATGAAACAACAGACCTAATGTAAACATCAATAGCGAAAGCCGAAAGGAAGTTACTTTCCCACAAAATGGCAAATAGGCTATCCAAAATAAAATAAAACAAGCGACACAAACACCCAAATATAAACCATATAAAAAGTAAATAAATAAACCGCGACAGAAGAACCGCCTTGGAACGGTCAGCGCAAAAGAATTCCACTGGGGGGGGGGGGCTTAAATCGATTTTACGTGGCCACAATCCTCGCCCTTACTTCCGTCGCGATATAGACAAATAATTTGTTCAGTCCGCATGAAGGCCTCCTAACTCATCAGTGCAATATATCCGTGAACACAAATAATCAAACAACCACAGAGATGAAACAACGGTGAGGACTCGACAGCAAGAAACCACTGAAATGCTGGAGCAAAAGAAAACCAACAGTTTGACTCCGATGGGCCCGACCAGAGACAGAGCATCAGGCACCAACCAACATTACCTTGAATTAGATCTCTCTAATTCTCAATATGCCTTTACGCTTGAACCGTCATAGATTCTGAGGCCTGACTCATCGGCTGGGAAATATGAATTGTAAAAACGTGACTGACGTGATTGGTCAGTGACAATAATGAGTTCTGTACCAATACAGAAATAGTGTGTTATCTTAATTGGTCAGTGACATTCATGAGACCAATATCAATACAGTAAGGGTGGCAATCATGAGACCGATAGCAAGAGAGTAAGAGGGTGCTGGCTGCTTGGTCAATGGCAATAATGAGACCAATATCAATACAGTAAGGGTGGCTTATATATTTGTCAGAGACAATAATGAGTTCTATACCAATACAGAAACAGTGTTTATTTTTATTGGTCAGTGACATCCAATAGACCAATATCAATACAGAAAGGGTGGGTTATCGTTATTGATCAGTGACAGTCATAAGGCCAATATTAATACAAGTGAATTAACTTTATTTTGGTGGCAATAATAAGCTCAATATCAATGCAGTAAGGTTCTATTATCTTTATTGGTCAGTGGCAATAATGAGACCAATATCAATACAGTAAAGGTGACAATCATGAGACCGATATCAAGAGAGTAAGAGTCTGTTGGCTTTTTTGGTCAATATCAATACAGTAAGGGGTCTTATCTTTATTGGACAGAGACAATAATGAGTTCAATACTAAGACAGGGACAGTATGTTATCTTTATTGGTCAGTGTGTGTGTGTGTGTGTGTGTGTGTGTGTGTGTGTGTGTGTGTGTGTGTGTGTGTGTGTGTGTGTGTGTGAATTCGGGTTTAACGTCGCTTTCAACAATTTTTAGTCATATCACGACGGTGTCTGGTTGCGACAGGGAGCTCAATGCTCACTTTCATACTTGCTGCCTCACTGAAGTATCATGTCCCAGACACATTACATGATACCACACCCAGTCATATTATCCTGACACTTGGTCGACCAGTCCTAGCTCTACTCCGTAAATATGAGTGCCAAGCGAGGAGCAGCTAGAACCATTTTTAACGACTTTGGTATGTCGCGGCACGGGATCGAACCCGTGACCTCCCGTTCCCCGGAGCGGACACTCTAACAACTGAGCTATCGGGGCAAGTTATATTAGTCAGTGATATCCATGAGACCAATATCAATACAGTAAGGGTGACAATCATGAGACCGATATCAAGAGAGTAAGAGTGTGTGGGCTTTTTTGTCAATGGCAATAATGAGACCAATATCAATGCAGCAAGGGGATCTTATCTTTATTGGTCAGAGACAATAATGAGTTCAATACCAAGACAGAAACAGTGTGTTTACTTTATTGGTCAGTGACATCCATAGACCAATATCAATACAGTAAGGGTGGGTTATCGTTATTGATCAGTGACGGTCATGATACCAATATTAATATCGTAAGGATGTTTTGCCTTTATTGGTCAGTGACAATATTGAGACAAATATCACTTCAAGCGTATGTAAACGGTACTCTTGATGACAATCATAAGACCAATATCAATACAGTAAGGATATGTTAGCTTCATTGGTTAGTGACAATAATGGGACGAATGTCAGTAAAGTAAGGATGTGTTTTCTTTATTGGTCAGTGAAAACAACGAGACCAATATCACTGCTGTAAGGGCCTGTTACCTTTATTGATCGGTGACAATAATGCGACCAATATCAATAGAGTGTGTGTTATCTTTATTGATTAGTGGCAATAAAGAGACCTATATAAACACAGAACGAATGCCCACCTTTATTGATCAGTGACAAAACTGAGACTAATAGCAATACAGTAAGAGAATGTTATCAGTATTGGCCTGTTACAATTCGGTAACAAGGTGTTATCATTATTGGTCAGTGACAAAATGACACAAATATCAATACAATGCGTGTGTTATCTTTATTGGCAGTGACAATAATTAGACCTTTATAAATACATTGAGAGTGTGTAAGCTTTTTTGGTCAGTGACCATACTGTGACCAATATCAATACAGTAAGTGTGTGCTATCACTTTTGGTCAGTGATAATAATGAGACCAATATCAATACAGTAACGTTCTATTATCTTTATTGGTCAGAGACAATAAGGAGACCAATATCAATAAAGTGAGGTTGTGTTATCTTCATGGATCAGAGACAATGTTGAGACCACTATCAATAAGACTAAGTGTGTATTCTTTATTGGTCAGTGGTTATCATGAGACCAATATAAATAATGTGAGGTTGTGTTATCTTCATGGATCAGTGACAATGATGAGACCAATATCAATACAGTCTAACTGTGTTATCCTTATTGGTCAGTAATAATCATGAGACAAATATCAATTCAGTAATGGCGTGTTATCTTCATTGGTCAGTGACGTGACTGTGACCAATATCAAAAATGTAATGGTATGTTATCTTCATTGGTCCGTGACAAGAATGTGACAAATATCAATACAGTAATGGAGTGTAATCTTTAGTGGTCAGTGACAATAATGAGTCCTATTGACAGTCATTGCCACCGATTTCAATACAATAATGGAGTGGTGTCTTAATTGACAAATGACAATACTGAGACCAATTCAATAAGGGTGTTTTATCTTTATTGTTCGGTGGAAATAACGAGACCTGCATCAATACAGTAATCCTGTATCAATACAGTAATCTTTATTGGGCACTATCTATCTATCTATCTCCCGTATAGTCAAACCCCTCGCGGGGACATATACTATGACGCGTCAACCGCCAAGAAGGTTAAAAGTGTAGTAAATGCATTAAAGACAGAAAAGAAATGTTAAAATAGATAAAAACAGCGCAAGAGTACTGTGGTGAGACATGTTCAATCTGGCTTACAGCCAGACTGAACTCGGGGCCAGACAGAGTGACAACGTCAGGGGCAAGGCATTCCAGTGGACAATAGTTGTAGGGAAAAAGAGTACTTGTGATAGTCAGTTTTTAGCTCACCTGGGCCGAAGGCTCCAGGGGAGCTTATAGTATAGTGGGTCCTCCGTCGTCCGTCGTCCGTCCACACTTTTGAGCAGCTATATCTCTGTATCCTGCAGGCTGATCTCAATCATTTCTCATCTGTAGCATGCCTCTGGTGGGGCATTGATGACATAAACTTTTTTTCGAAATCGCTCTAAAACTTTGGTTCCTATGGTAACCACAAGGTCCCATAGACTTACTATGGGAAAATGCTTGTCATCACCGTAGCGCCTTCAGTTTTGATCGGATATTTCTGAAACTTATATGTAAGGTGACTGGGGATAAAAACTCGGATGAGTTCGAAAACCGGCCAAGTCGGCCAAATTATCATAGAGTTACGTCCCTTTGATTGCTGAAAATACCAATTTTCGACCTTGTCATCACCGTAGCCCCTTCAGTTTTGATCGGATCTTTTTGAAACTTATATGTAATGTGGCTGGGGATAAAACCTCGGATGAGTTCGAAAACCGGCCAAGTCCGCCGATTTATCATAGAGTTACGTCCCTTTGATTGCTGAAAATGCCGATTTTCGACCTTGACATCACGGTAGCCCCTTCAGTTTTGATCGGATCTTTCTGAAACTTATATGTAAGGTGGCTGGGGATAAAATCTCGGATGTGTTCGAAAACTGACCAAGTCGGCCCGTTTATCGTAGAGTAACGTCCCTTTGATTGCTGAAAATGCTGATTTTTGACCTTGTCATCACTGTAGCCCTTTCAGTTTTGATCGGATCTTTCTGAAACTTATATGTAAAGTGGCTGAGGATAAAATCTCGGATGAGTTCGAAAACCAGCAAAGTTGGTCCATTTGTCACAGAGTAACGTCCCTTTGATTGCTGAAAATGCCGATTTTTGACCTTGTCATCACCGTAGCCCTTTCAGTTTTGATCGGATCTTTCTGAAACTTATATGCAAGGTGGCTGGGGATAAAACCTTGGATGAGTTCGCATACCAGCAAAGGAGGCCTATTTATCATAGAGTAAGGTCCCTTTGATTGCTGAAAATGTTGATTTTTGACCTTGTCATCACTGTAGCCCCTTCAGTTTTGATCGGATTTTTCTGAAACTTATATGTAGGGTGGCTGGGGATAAAAACTCGGATGAGTTCAAAAACTGGCGAAGTTGCCCCATTTATTATATAGTTATGTCCCTTCGATGGCTAAAAAGTCGATTTTTTACCTTGTCATCACCGTAGCCCCTTCAGTTTTGATCTAATCTTTCTGAAACCTATATGTAAGGTGAATGGAGATAAAACCTAGGATGAGTTGGAATACCGGCCAAGTTGGCCCATTTATCATAGAGTTACGTCCCTTTGATTGCTGAAAATGCCGATTTTTTACCTTGTCATCACGGTAGCCCCTTCAGTTTTGATCGGATCTTTCTGAAACTTATATGTAAGGTGGCTGGTGATAAAATCTTGGATGAGTTCAAAAACAGGCCAAGTCAGCCCATTTATTGTAGAGTTATGTCCCTTTGATGGCAGATAATGTTGATTTTTGACCTTGTCATTACTGTAGCCCCTTCAGTTTTGATCGGATCTTTCTACCACTTATATGTAAGGTGGCTGGGGATAAAATCTCGGATGAGTTCGAAAACTGACCAAGTAGGCCCGTTTATCGTAGAGTAACGTCCCTTTGATCGCTGAAAATGCTGATTTTTGACCTTGTCATCACTGTAGCCCTTTCAGTTTTGATCGAATCTTTCTGAAACTTATATGTAAGGTGGCTGAGGATAAAATCTCGGATGAGTTCGAAAACCAGCAAAATTGGTCCATTTATTACAGAGTAACGTCCCTTTGATTGCTGAAAATGCCGATTTTTGACCTTGTCATCACCGTAGCCCTTTCAGTTTTGATGGGATCTTTCTGAAACTTATATGCAAGGTGGCTGGGGATAAAACCTTGGATGAGTTCGCATACCAGCAAAGGTGGCCTATTTATCATAGAGTAAGGTCCCTTTGATTGCTGAAAATGTTGATTTTTGACCTTGTCATCACTGTAGCCCCTTCAGTTTTGATCGGATCTTTCTGAAACTTATATGTAGGGTGGCTGGGGATAAAAACTCGGATGAGTTCGAAAACTGGCCAAGTTGCCCCATTTACTATATAGTTATGTCCCTTTGATGGCTGAAAATGTCGATTTTTTACCTTGTCATCACCGTAGCCCCTTCAGTTTTGATCTAATCTTTCTGAAACCTATATGTAAGGTGAATGGAGATAAAACCTAGGATGAGTTGGAATACCGGCCAAGTTGGCCCATTTATCATAGAGTTACGTCCCTTTGATTGCTGAAAATGCCGATTTTTTACCTTGTCATCACGGTAGCCCCTTCAGTTTTGATCGGATCTTTCTGAAACTTATATGTAAGGTGGCTGGTGATAAAATCTTGGATGAGTTCGAAAACAGGCCAAGTCAGCCCATTTTTTGTAGAGTTATGTCCCTTTGATGGCAGATAATGTTGATTTTTGACCTTGTCATTACTGTAGCCCCTTCAGTTTTGATCAGATTTTTCTGAAACTTATATGTAAGGTGGCTGGGGTTGAAACCTCGGATGAGTTCGAAAACTGGCCAGGTCGGCTCATTTATTCTAGAGTAACATCCCTTTGATTGCTAAAAATGCCAAATTTTGACCTTGTCATCACCGTAGCCCCTTCAGTTTTGATCGAATTTTTCTGAAACTTATATGTGAGGTGGCTGGGAATAAAATCTTGGATGAGTTTGAATACTGGCCAAGTCTGATCGGATCTTTCTGAAACTTACATGTAAGGTGGCTGGGAATAAAACCTCAGGTGAGTTCGAATACCGGCCTAGTCGGCACATTTATCATAGAGTGACGTGCCTTTGATTGCTGAAAATGCCTATTTTCAACATTGTCATCACTGCTGCCCCTTTAGTTTTGAACGGATCTTGATGAAACTTACAAACAAGGAAGTCAGGCAGAAAGCTTGGAGGAGTTTGAAAACTTGTTTTTGAACTTGTCATCACCATAGCCACTTCAGTTTAGATCGGATCTTCTTAGCAAGTCAGGAATAAAAGCTTGAATGAGTTTGAAAACAGGTGAGGTCAGCCTGTTTATCATAGAGTTACATTCTACTTGATTTTCAGAAAATGCTTACCCTGTCATCACCATGTCCTCCTATAAAGCCTTCAGTAAAGGTTGGCACTTCCTTAAACTTTGAATCTGTTAACTCAGGTGAGCGATACAGGACCAAGCTAGCTTGGTCCTCTTGTTTTATTTGTATGTTCTCGGAGATGTTACACTGGTGAGTTAGGAAGCCTTCATGCGGACTAAACAAAATTACTGTATACCGCGACAGAGGTAAGGGCGAGGATTGTGGCCATGTGGAATCGATTTGCCCCCCCCCCCCCCCCCCCCCCCCGTATGAGTCTTTGCGCTGACCGTTCCGGGGCGGTTCTTCTGTGGCGGCTTATTTATGTTTTTGTTTGTTACTACTTACTGTGTGTATCACTTGTGTCTTTTTGTTTTGGATGGCCATTTTGTGGGAAAGTAACTGTCATTATGGTCATCCTTTGTTTGGCGTTCCATTATGGTCTGGTCGCTTCATGTTTGTGTTTCTTTCCCTTTGGTGTCTTTGATGGGTGGAGTAAGTTAATTGTATCAATTCCTGATCCTTGTTTTGCTTCTACTTTGTATGTATTTGCTGGAATGCCTGAGAATGAGAAGTTCTGGAAGGTCTAGAGAGAGGGGTCACGGAGTTAGGTATGGGGATGGCAACCCTGCTATACAGAATGTTCTGGAACATAACAAGGCGCTGGTTAATGCGTCTGGGGTCAAGTCGTCGCTACTGTAGAGAATTTAGCATGTCAGTAAAAGAGGAGGTCTGCCCGTAGTCCCGATTGATCCAGCGAGCAGCTTTCCTCTGCACTGCTTCAAGTTGGTCCATGAGATTGCTTGTGTAGGGTGCCCAGACTGTAGAGCAGTATTCGAGTTGTGGTCTTCGAAGTGTCTTATATGCTGCTGATTTTAGCTGTTCAGAATGGACTTTGATGTGTCTGGTTTGTTTTTTTAGTGATGTCTATGTGTGCGTGCCAGGTGAGATCATTTGTGAGTGTCACACCTAAGTATTTGGCTGCATCTACAGTGTCCAGAGAAGTGTTGTGAAGGAAATATTGGGTAGGTATGGGTGTTTTTCGTGTGGTGATTTGCAGGACCTGACACTTAGCTGGGTTAAAGGACATATCCCAGGTATTTCCCAGATCTCAAGTTGCAGCAGGTCATACTGGAGAAGTCTTGAGTGGGATGAGATAGAGATAGCTAGATAGATAGCAGTGTTATCAGCGAATAATATGACTATAGAAGATTTAACAGCCTGGCAATAATGAGACCAATATAAAAAGAGTAAGAGTGTGTTATCATTATTGGTCAGTGACTATCATGAGACCAATATCCATACAGCAAGAGTGGGTTTTCTTTATTGGTCAGTGAGAATGAGATCAATATCAATATGGTATGGGTGTTTGTTTGTTTGATTTGATGTTTAACGTCCCAGTCAACACTGATTAGGTCATTTTGGAAACGTTGCTTCTAATTTTGTGGGACTTTTACCCGACATTGAGATGAAATGACATCTCACGCCCTGTTGCCCAATGAAACCAATAGGGTTGTTAGTACCACCTCAATGATGCAGTTCTAAGAAGCACTCACAACCTATGTGAGAAAAAATTATTTGCATCAGACAAGTAGCCATTTTGAAGCTGCGAAAAGGCACTATGTCGCACGGATGTGTTATCGTATTTGTTATCTTTATTGTTCACTGACATTAAAGAGACCAACATCAATACAGTAATGTTTAGTTATGTCATTTGTCTATGATAATAATGCAACCTATATCAATACAGCAAGAGTGTGTTATCTTTGTTGGCCAGTGACAATAATGAGACCAATATTACTACAGTAGGAGTGTATTACCTTATTGATCTGTTACAATAATGAGACCAATATCATTACAGTATGAGTGGGTTATCTTTATTGATCAGTGACAATTATGAGACCAATATAAAAAGATTAAGGGTGTGTTATCGTATAAGTCAGGGACAATAATGAGACGTATATCAATACAGAAAGAGTGTGTTATCCTTATTGGTCAGTGACAATATTGAGACCAATATCAGTACCGGAAGGTTGTGTTATCTTTGTTGGTCAGTGAAAATAATGACACCAATATTAATACAGTAAGATTTTGTTATCGTTATTGGTAAGTGACAATTATGAGACCCATACCAATACAGTAAGGGCATGATATCTTTATTTGTCAGTGACTATAATGCAATCTATGTCAATATAGTAACAATGTGTTATATTATTGGTCAGTGACAATAATGAGACCAATATCAATCCAGTAAGATTTTGTTATCTTGTTTTGGTCAGTGCAAAAATGAAACCAATATCAATACTGTTAAGTGTGTATTACCTATATTTTTCAGTGACAATAATGAGGCTTCTATCAATAGTTTAAGAGTGGGTGAGATAGTGAGAGTTTGAGTTTTACGTCTGACCTACAGCTAAGGTCATACGGAGACGGGACCTCGGTTTAAAGACTCATCCGAAGGTCTGGAGAAATCCGGGATCGATCCTGCGACCCATGGTTTACAAGGAGAGTAGCATAACCACTGCACCACGGAGGCATCTCAATATTTTAAGGGTGTTAATCATTTTTGGTCAGTGACAATAATGAGACCAATATCAAACAGTAAAAGTGTTTTATCATTATTGGTCAGTGACAATAATGAGACCAATATCAATACAGTGAGTGCGTGTTTGAGTTTTACGTTCTGGAAACAGCTTAGGTCATACGGAGACAGGACCTCGGTTTAAAAACCCATTCGATAGTCTGGAGAAGTCCGATATCGATCCTGCGACCCCTTGATTTACAAGGCGAGTAGCGTAACCACTACACCACGGAGGCTTCATATATCAATACAGTAAGGTTTTCATCACGTAAACAAGTCAGGGTCTCTGATAGCAGCTGTGAGTTAATTGTATCAATTCCTGATCTTTGCCCGCACTTCTATTTTGGAAGCAAGGAATACACCACAGAACGGGAAAATATAAGGTGAACATGTTTTTGGGCCTTAATTGCTAGTTTCGGCCAATTAGGCCTCATCAGTTACCTCAAATATTTTCACAATTCCACAATGGAATCAATGATCCTTAAGGACAAGAGAATAGAAACTACACTATGGTGTAGGACCGGGAGTCTTTTTACGGCCGCCACACATTCCCAGACATCAGCTGTAGTGACGTCAAATATGTTCTATAAAAGTGTTATTCTTTTGAAGCAAGGAATACATCAAAGAACTGAAAAAATGAAGTGTACATCAATGCCTCATCAATGACCCTAAAATATTTTCACATTTCACAATGGAATCGATGATCCTAAAGGACAAGAAAATAGAAACTACACTATGATGTAGGACAGGCAGACTCTTTTACGCCCGCCACACATTCCCAGACATCAGCTGTAGTGACGTCAAATATGTTCTATAAGTGTTATTCTTTAGAAGCAAGGAATACACCACAGAACTGGACAATATAGAGAAAACTTGGATATTGAGAAAATTTGTACATTAATTTTATTATTTTTCTTCAAGACAAAGGCTTTGGGTACTCGTTTGAACCACCTCAATGAAGCGGTTCTAAGGAGCACTCACAACCTTTGTGAGAAAGTAATCATATTCATCAGATAAGTAGCCATTTTGGAGATGTGAAAAGGCACTATGTCGCACGGTTGTGTTAGCGTATTGGTTATCTTTATTGTTCAGTGACATTAAAAAGACCAACATCAATACAGTAAGGTTTAGTTACCTTATAAGTCCGTGACAATAATGCGACCCATTTCAATACAGTAAGAGTGTGTTATCTTTATTGGCCAGGGACAATAATGAGACCAATACCATTACAGTATGAGTGTATAACCTTTATTGATCCGTGACAATAATGAGACCAATATCATTACAGTATGAGTATATTATCTTTATTGATCAGTGACAATGATGAGACCAATAGCAATAGAGTAAGGGTGTGTTAGCTTTAGTGGTTACTGAAAATCAGTGGCAAATATGCGATCAATATCAATAGATTAAGGGTGTGTTATCTTTATTGGTCTGACAATAATGAGACCTATATCAATACAGAAAGAGTGTGATATCTTTATTGTTCAGTGACAATAATGAGACCAATATCTGTACAGGAAGGTTGTGTTATCTTTATTGTCCATTGAAAATAATGACACCAATATTAATACAATAGAATTTTGTTATCTATATTGGTCAGTGACAATAATGAGACCCATACCAATACAGTAAGAGTGTGATATCTTTATTGGTCAGTGACACTAGTAATAGTGCAATCTATGCCAATATAGTAACAATGTGTTATCTTATTGGTCAGTGACAATAAGGAGACCAATATCAATCCAGTAAGAATTTGTTATCTTTATTGGTCAGTGAAAAAATGAGACCAATATCAATACTGTTAATGTGTATTACCTTTATTGTTCAGTGACAATAATGAGACCTCTACCAATATTTTAAGAGTGAGTGAGTTAGTGAGTGTTTGAGTTTTACGTCTCACCAACAGCTAAAGTCATACGGAGACGGGATCTCGGTATAAAGACTCATCCGAAAGTCTGGAGAAGCCCGGGATCGATCCTTCGACCCCTGTTAACAAGGCGAGTAGCATAACCACTGCACCAAGGAGGCTTCTCAATATTTTAAGAGTGTTAATCTGTATTGGTCAGTGACAATAATGAGCCCAGTACCAAAACAGTAAAAGTGTATTATCATTATTGGTCAGTGACAATAATGAGACCAATGTCAATACAGTGAGTGAGTGTTTGAGTGTTACGCCCCACCAACAGCTAAGGTCAAACAGAGACGGGACCTCGGTTTAAAGACTAATCCGAAAGTCTGGAGAAGCCCGGGATCGATCCCGCGACCCCTGGTTTACAAGGCGAGTAGCGTAACCACTACACCACGGAGGATTCTAATATCAATACAGTAAGGTTGTCATCACGTGAACAATTCCGGGTCTCTGATGGGAGCTGTGGGTTGATTGCATCGATATCTGATCATTGCCCCCACTTCTATTTTGGAAGCAAGGAATACACCACAGGACTCGAAAATATAAGGTGTACATGTTTTCTGGGCCTCAATTGCTAGTTTCGGCCAATTAGGCCTCATCAGTGCCCTCAAATATTTTCAAAATTCCGCAATGGAATCAATGATCCTAAAGGACAAGAAAATATAAACTACACTATGGTGTAGGAAAGGGAGACTTTTTACGGCCGCCACACATTCCCAGACATCAGCTGTACTGACGTCAAATATGTTCTATAAAAAGTGTTTCTTTTGAAGCAAGGAATACATTAAAGAACTGGAAAAAATGAAGTGTACATGTTTTCTGGGTCTCACTTGCTAGTTTCCGCCAATTAGGCCTCATCAATGACCCTCAAATATTTTCACATTCCACAATGGAAACAATGATCCTAAAGGACAAGAAAATATAAAAAACTACACTATGATGTAGGACAGGCAGACTTTTTACGGCCGCAACACATTCCCAGACACCAGCTGTAGTGACGTCAAATGTGTTCTATAAGTGTTATTCTTTGGCAGCAAGGAATACACCACAGAACTGAAAAGTATATAGAGAAAACTTGGATATTGAGAAAACTTGTACATTAATTTTGTTATTTTTCTTTAAGACAAAGGCTTTGGGTACTCGTTAGAACCGCCTCAATGAAGCGTTTCTATGGAGCACTCACAACCTATGTGAGAAAAAAAATCATATTCATCAGATAAGTAGCCATTTTGGAGATGTGAAAAGGCACTATGTCGCACGGTTGTGTTATCGTATTGGTTATCTTAATTGTTCAGTGACATTAAAAAGACCAAAACCAACACAGTAAGGTTAAGGTTGATAATGCGGTGTTGACGTCAGTACTCAGGTACTGATTTAAATAACTACATTATATCTTTAATTTTTGCAGTATAAATTTCTAATTTTTCTAAAACTAAAACTAACTTGTCAGGTGGGACATGTATCTTAGCGGATTTGGCTGCCCTTTTTGTAATATTATAAATTTTCAAGTCTCGCTACTTTTGGCATTTCCTTTCTGATGCCCGGGACTTCCGAGGAGTGTGGGCCATGGTTGCCGATGTTGGCTTGGTGGGGGACGCCTATAAGTTCCCTGGTAGGCGTTTCTTGCCTGATGCCTCCAGTTGACCTGTCTCATGAGCTACGTCGGTCGGTGTGTGCTCGGAGGGGGATGTGTTGTGTTTGCCGGGTCTTGTTCATCATCCGTTTCGGTTTCAAAACTTTAGGGTTTAGACACACTGATGAAGATTATATATCAGAAAGGCCTCTGTGTCACCAAATTCGGTATAGTTACGCATTAATTATCTTATAGTCCGTGACAATAATGCGACCCATTTCAATATCAGTTAGAGTGTGTTATCTTTGTTGGCCAGGGATAATAATGAGACGAATATCATTACAGTATGAGTGCATTACCTTCATTGATCCGTCACAATAATGAGACCAATATCATTACAGTATGAGTGTATTATCTTTATTGATCAGTGACAATGATGAGACCAACAGCAATAGAGTAAGGGTGTGTTAGCTTTAGTGGTTAGTGACAATCAGTGACAAATATGAGATCAATATCAACAGATTAAGAGTGTGTTATCTTTATTGGTCAGTGACAATAATGAGACCTATATCAATACAGAAAGAGTGCTATGTTTATTGTTCAGTGACAATAATGAGACCAATATCTGTACAGGAAGGTTGTGTTATCTTTATTGTCCATTGAAAATAATGACACCAATGTTAATACAGTAGGATTTTGTTTTCTTTATTGGTCAGTGACAATAATGAGACCCCTTCAGAGTGTAATATCTATATTGGTAAGTGACTATAATGCAATCTATGTCAATATAGTAACAATGTGTTATCTTATTGGTCAGTGACAATAAGGAGACCAATATCAATCCAGTAAGAATTTATTATCTTTATTGGTCAGTGAAAAATGAGACCAATATCAATACAGTTAAGTGTGTATTACCTTTATTGTCCAGTGACAATAATGAGACCTCTATTAATATTTTAGGAGTGAGTGAGTTAGTGAGTGTTTGACTTTTACGTCTCACCAACAGCTAAGGTCATACGGAGACGGGACCTCGGTTTAAAGACTCATCCGAAAGTCTGGAGAAGCCCGGGATCGATCCTGCGACCCCTGGTTAACATGGCGAGTAGCATAACCACTGCACCCCGGAGGCTTCTCAATATTTTAAGAGCGTTAATCTTTATTGGTCAGTGACAATAATGAGACCAATATCAAAACAGAAAAAGAGTATTATCATTATTGGTCAGTGACAATAATGAGACCAATATAAATACAGTGAGTGGGTGTTTGAGTTTTACGTCCCACCAACAGCTAAGGTCATACGGAGACGGGACCTCGGTTTAAAGACTCATCCGAAAGTCTGGAGAAGCCCGGGATCGATCCTGCGACCCCTAGTTTACAAAGCGAGTAGCGTAACCACTACACCACGGAGGCTTCTAATATCAAAACAGTAATGCTGTCATCACATGAACAAGTCCGGGTCTCTGATGGGAGCTGTGGGTTGATTGTATCGATTCCTGACCATTGCCTCCACTTCTATTTTGGAAGCAAGGAATACACCACAGAACTCGAAAATATAAGGTGTACATGTTTTCGGGGCCTCAATTGCTAGTTTCGGCCAATTAGGCCTCTTCAGTGACCTCAAATATTTTCAAAATTCCACAATGGAATCAATGATCCTAAAGGACATTAAAATATAAACTACACTATGATGTAGGACAGGGAGACGTTTTACGGCCGCCACACATTCCCAGACATCAGCTGTAGTGACGTCAAATATGTTCTATAAAAAAGTTATTCTTTTGAAGCAAGGAATACATCAAAGAACTGAAAAAAATGAAGTGTACATGTTTTCTGGGTCTCACTTGCTAGTTTCCGCCAATTAGGCCTCATCAATGACCCTCAAATATTTTCACATTCCACAATGGAATCAATGATCCTAAAGGACAAGAAAATATAAAAACTACACTATGATGTAGGACAGGCAGACTTTTTACGGCCGCCACACATTCCCAGACACCAGCTGTAGTGACGTCAAATATGTTCTATAAGTGTTATTCTTTGGAAGCAAGGAATACACCATAGAACTAAAAAATATAGAGAAAACTTGGATATTGAGAAAACTTGTACATTAATTTTATTATTTTTCTTCAAGACAAAGGCTTTCGGTACTCGTTAGAACCACCTCAATGAAGCGGTTCTAAGGAGCACTCACAACCTATGTGAGAAAAATATCATATTCATCAGATAAGTAGCCATTTTAGAGATGTGAAAAGGCACTATGTCGCACGGTTGTGTTATCGTATCGGTTATCTTTATTGTTCAGTGACATTAAAAAGACCAAAATCAATACAGTAAGGTTTAGTTATCTTATAGGTCCCTGACAATAATGCGACCCATTTCAATACAGTAAGAGTGTGTTATCTTTGTTGGCCAGGGACAATAATGAGACCAATATCATTGCAGTATGAGTGTATTACCTTTATTGATCCGTCACAATAATGAGACCAATACCATTGCAGTATGAGTGTATTATCTTTATTGATCAGTGACAATGATGAGACCAATAGCAATAGAGTAAGGGTGTTTTAGCTTTAGTGGTTAGTGACAACCATAAAACAAATATAAGATCAATATCAACAGATTAAGGGTGTGTTATCTTTATTGGTCAGTGACTATAATGCAATCTATGTCAATATAGTAACAATGTGTTATCTTATTGGTCAGTGACAATAAGGAGACCAATATCAATCCAGTAAGAATTTGTTATCTTTATTGGTCAGTGAAAAATGAGACCAATATCAATACAGTTAAGTGTTAATTACCTTTTCTTGTCCAGTGACAATAATGAGACCTCTATTAATATTTTAGGAGTGAGTGAGTTAGTGAGTGTTTGACTTTTACGTCTCACCAAAAGCTAAGGTCATACGGAGACGGGACCTCGGTTTAAAGACTCATCCGAAAGTCTGGAGAAGCCCGGGATTGATCCTGCGACCCCTGGTTAACAAGGTGAGTAGCATAACCACTGCACCCTGGAGGCTTCTCAATATTTTATTAGTGTTAATCTTTATTGGTCAGTGACAATAATGAGACCAATATCAAAACAGAAAAAGTGTATTATCATTATTGGTCAGTGACAATAATGAGACCAATATAAATATAGTGAGTGAGTGTTTGAGTTTTACGTCCCACCAACAGCTAAGGTCATACGGAAACGGGACCTCGGTTTAAACACTCATCCGAAAGTTTTGAGAAGCCCGGGATCGATCCTGCGACCCCTAGTTTACAAAGCGAGTAGCGTAACCACTTATCCACGGAGGCTTCTAATATCAAAACAGTAAGGTTGTCATCACATGAACAAGTCCGGGTCTCTGATGGGAGCTGTGGGTTGATTGTATCGATTCCTGATCATTGCCTCCACTTCTATTTTGGAAGCAAGGAATACACCACAGAACTCGAAAATATAAGGTGTACATGTTTTCGGGGCCTCAATTGCTAGTTTCGGCCAATTAGGCCTCTTCAGTGACCTCAAATATTTTCAAAATTCCACAATGGAATCAATGATCCTAAAGGACATTAAAATATAAACTACACTATGATGTAGGACAGGGAGACTTTTTACGGCCGCCACACATTCCCAGACATCAGCTGTAGTGACGTCAAATATGTTCTATAAAAAAGTTTGAAGCAAGGAATACATCAAAGAACTGAAAAAAAATGAAGTGTACATGTTTTCTGGGTCTCACTTGCTAGTTTCCGCCAATTAGGCCTCATCAATGACCCTCAAATATTTTTCACATTCCACAATGGAATCAATGATCCTAAAGGACAAGAAAATATAAAAACTACACTATGATGTAGGACAGGCAGACTTTTTACGGCCGCCACACATTCCCAGACACCAGCTGTAGTGACGTCAAATATGTTCTATAAGTGTTATTCTTTGGAAGCAAGGAATACACCATAGAACTAAAAAATATAGAGAATACTTGGATATTGAGAAAACTTGTACATTATTTTTATAATTTTTCTTCAAGACAAAGGCTTTCGGTACTCGTTAGAACCACCTCAATGAAGCGGTTCTAAGGAGCACTCACAACCTGTGTGAGAAAAATATCATATTCATCAGATAAGTAGCCATTTTAGAGATGTGAAAAGGCACTATGTCGCACGGTTGTGTTATCGTATTGGTTATCTTTATTGTTCAGTGACATTAAAAAGACCAAAATCAATACAGTAAGGTTTAGTTATCTTATAGGTCCCTGACAATAATGCGACCCATTTCAATACAGTAAGAGTGTGTTATCTTTGTTGGCCAGGGACAATAATGAGACCAATATCATTGCAGTATGAGTGTATTACCTTTATTGATCCGTCACAATAACGAGACCAATACCATTGCAGTATGAGTGTATTATCTTTATTGATCAGTGACAATAATGAGACCAATAGCAATAGAGTAAGGGTGTTTTAGCTTTAGTGGTTAGTGACAATCATAAAACAAATATGAGATCAATATCAACAGATTAAGGGTGTGTTATCTTTATTGGTCAGTGACTATAATGCAATCTATGTCAATATAGTAACAATGTGTTATCTTATTGGTCAGTGACAATAAGGAGACCAATATCAATCCAGTAAGAATTTGTTATCTTTATTGGTCAGTGAAAAATGAGACCAATATCAATACAGTTAAGTGTGTATTACCTTTTCTTGTCCAGTGACAATAATGAGACCTCTATTAATATTTTAGGAGTGAGTGAGTTATTGAGTGTTTGACTTTTACGTCTCACCAAAAGCTAAGGTCATACGGAGACGGGACCTCGGTTTAAAGACTCATCCGAAAGTCTGGAGAAGCCCGGGATTGATCCTGCGACCCCTGGTTAACAAGGCGAGTAGCATAACCACTGCACCCCGGAGGCTTCTCAATATTTTATTAGTGTTAATCTTTATTGGTCAGTGACAATAATGAGACCAATATCAAAACAGAAAAAGTGTATTATCATTATTGGTCAGTGACAAAAATGAGACCAATATAAATATAGTGAGTGAGTGTTTGAGTTTTACGTCCCACCAACAGCTAAGGTCATACGGAGACGGGACCTCGGTTTAAACACTCATCCGAAAGTTTGGAGAAGCCCGGGATCGATCCTGCGACCCCTAGTTTACAAAGCGAGTAGCGTAACCACTACACCACGGAGGCTTCTAATATCAAAACAGTAAGGTTGTCATCACATGAACAAGTCCGGGTCTCTGATGGGAGCTGTGGGTTGATTGTATCGATTCCTGATCATTGCCTCCACTTCTATTTTGGAAGCAAGGAATACACCACAGAACTCGAAAATATAAGGTGTACATGTTTTCGGGGCCTCATTTGCTAGTTTCGGCCAATTAGGCCTCTTCAGTAACCTCAAATATTTTCAAAATTCCACAATGGAATCAATGATCGTAAAGGACATTAAAATATAAACTACACTATGATGTAGGACAGGGAGACTTTTTACGGCCGCCACACATTCCCAGACATCAGCTGTAGTGACGTCAAATATGTTCTATAAAAAAGTTATTCTTTTGAAGCAAGGAATACATCAAAGAACTGAAAAAAATGAAGTGTACATGTTTTCTGGGTCTCACTTGCTAGTTTCCGCCAATTAGGCCTCATCAATGACCCTCAAATATTTTCACATTCCACAATGGAATCAATGATCCTAAAGGACAAGAAAATATAAAAACTACACTATGATGTAGGACAGGCAGACTTTTTACGGCCGCCACACATTCCCAGACACCAGCTGTAGTGACGTCAAATATGGTCTATAAGTGTTATTCTTTGGAAGCAAGGAATACACCACAGAACTAAAAAAATATAGAGAAAACTTGGATATTGAGAAAACTTGTACATTAATTTTATTATTTTTCTTCAAGACAAAGGCTTTCGGTACTCGTTAGAACCACCTCAATGAAGCGGTTTTAAGGAGCACTCACAACCTATGTGAGAAAAATATCATATTCATCAGATAAGTAGCCGTTTTAGAGATGTGAAAAGGCACTATGTCGCACGGTTGTGTTATCGTATTGGTTATCTTTATTGTTCAGTGACATTAAAAAGACCAAAATCAATACAGTAAGGTTTAGTTATCTTATAGGTCCCTGACAATAATGCGACCCATTTCAATACAGTAAGAGTGTGTTATCTTTGTTGGCCAGGGACAATAATGAGACCAATATCATTACAGTATGAGTGTATTACCTTTATTGATCCGTCACAATAATGAGACCAATACCATTGCAGTATGAGTGTATTATCTTTATTGATCAGTGACAATGATGAGACCAATAGCAATAGAGTAAGGGTGTTTTAGCTTTAGTGGTTAGTGACAATCATAAAACAAATATGAGATCAATATCAACAGATTAAGGGTGTGTTATCTTTATTGGTCAGTGACTATAATGCAATCTATGTCAATATAGTAACAATGTGTTATCTTATTGGTCAGTGACAATAAAGAGACCAATATCAATCCAGTAAGAATTTGTAATCTTTATTGGTCAGTGAAAAATGAGACAAATATCAATACAGTTAAGTGTGTATTACCTTTATTGTCCAGTGACAATAATGAGACCTCTATTAATATTTTAGGAGTGAGTGAGTTAGTGAATGTTTGACTTTTACGTCTCACCAAAAGCTAAGGTCATACGGAGACGGGACCTCGGTTTAAAGACTCATCCGAAAGTCTGGAGAAGCCCGGGATTGATCCTGCGACCCCTGGTTAACAAGGCGAGTAGCATAACCACTGCACCCCGGAGGCTTCTCAATATTTTATTAGTGTTAATCTTTATTGGTCAGTGACAATAATGAGACCAATATCAAAACAGAAAAAGTGTATTATCATTATTGGTCAGTGACAATAATGAGACCAATATAAATATAGTGAGTGAGTGTTTGAGTTTTACGTCCCACCAACAGCTAAGGTCATACGGAGACGGGACCTCGGTTTAAACACTCATCCGAAAGTTTGGAGAAGCCCGGGATCGATCCTGCGACCCCTAGTTTACCAAGCGAGTAGCGTAACCACTACACCACGGAGGCTTCTAATATCAAAACAGTAAGGTTGTCATCACATGAACAAGTCCGGGTCTCTGATGGGAGCTGTGGGTTGATTGTATCGATTCCTGATCATTGCCTCCACTTCTATTTTGGAAGCAAGGAATACACCACAGAACTCGAAAATATAATGTGTACATGTTTTCGGGGCCTCAATTGCTAGTTTCGGCCAATTAGGCCTCTTCAGTGACCTCAAATATTTTCAAAATTCCACAATGGAATCAATGATCCTAAAGGACATTAAAATATAAACTACACTATGATGTAGGACAGGGAGACTTTTTACGGCCGCCACACATTCCCAGACATCAGCTGTAGTGACGTCAAATATGTTCTATAAAAAAGTTATTCTTTTGAAGCAAGGAATACATCAAAGAACTGAAAAAAAATGAAGTGTACATGTTTTCTGGGTCTCACTTGCTAGTTTCCGCCAATTAGGCCTCATCAATGACCCTCAAATATTTTCACATTCCACAATGGAATCAATGATCCTAAAGGACAAGAAAATATAAAAACTACACTATGATGTAGGACAGGCAGACTTTTTACGGCCGCCACACATTCCCAGACACCAGCTGTAGTGACGTCAAATATGTTCTATAAGTGTTATTCTTTGGAAGCAAGGAATACACCACAGAACTAAAAAATATAGAGAAAACTTGGATATTGAGAAAACTTGTACATTAATTTTATTATTTTTCTTCAAGACAAAGGCTTTCGGTACTCGTTAGAACCACCTCAATGAAGCGGTTCTAAGGAGCACTCACAGCCTATGTCAGAAAAATATCATATTCATCAGATAAGTAGCCATTTGAGAGATGTGAAAAGGCACTATGTCGCACGGTTGTGTTATCGTATTGGTTATCTTTATTGTTCAGTGACATTAAAAGACCAAAATCAATACAGTAAGGTTTAGTTATCTTATAGGTCCCTGACAATAATGCGACCCATTTCAATACAGTAAGAGTGTGTTATCTTTGTTGGCCAGGGACAATAATGAGACCAATATCATTACAGTATGAGTGTATTACCTTTATTGATCCGTCAAAATAATGAGACCAATACAATTGTAGTATGAGTGTATTATCTTTATTGATCAGTGACAATGATGAGACCAATAGCAATAGAGTAAGGGTGTTTTAGCTTTAGTGGTTAGTGACAATCATAAAACAAATATGAGATCAATATCAACAGATTAAGGGTGTGTTATCTTTATTGGTCAGTGACTATAATGCAATCTATGTCAATATAGTAACAATGTGTTATCTTATTGGTCTGTGACAATAAGGAGACCAATATCAATCCAGTAAGAATTTGTAATCTTTATTGGTCAGTGAAAAATGAGACCAATATCAATACAGTTAAGTGTGTATTACCTTTTTGTCCAGTGACAATAATGAGACCTCTATTAATATTTTAGGAGTGAGTGAGTAAGTGAGTGTTTGACTTTTACTTCTCACCAAAAGCTAAGGTCATACGGAGACGGGACCTCGGTTTAAAGACTCATCCGAAAGTCTGGAGAAGCCCGGGATCGATCCTGCGACCCCTGGTTAACAAGGCGAGTAGCATAACCACTGCACCCCAGAGGCTTCTCAATATTTTATGAGTGTTAATCTTTATTGGTCAGTGACAATAATGAGACCAATATCAAAACAGAAAAAGTGTATTATCATTATTGGTCAGTGACAATAATGAGACCAATATAAATACAATGAGTGAGTGTTTGAGTTTTACGTCCCACCAACAGCGAAGGTCATACAGAGACGGGACCTCGGTTTAAACACTCATCCGAAAGTTTGGAGAAGCCCGGGATCGATCCTGCGACCCCTAGTTTACAAAGCGAGTAGCGTAAACACTACACCACGGAGGCTTCTAATATCAAAACAGTAAGGTTGTCATCACATGAACAAGTCCGGGTCTCTGATGGGAGCTGTGGGCTGATTGTATCGATTCCTGATCATTGCCTCCACTTCTATTTTGGAAGCAAGGAATACACCACAGAACTCGAAAATATAAGGTGTACATGTTTTCGGGGCCTCAATTGCTAGTTTCGGCCAATTAGGCCTCTTCAGTGACCTCATATATTTTCAAAATTCCACAATGGAATCAATGATCCTAAAGGACATTAAAATATAAACTACACTATGATGTAGGACAGGGAGACTTTTTACGGCCGCCACACATTCCCAGACATCAGCTGTAGTGACGTCAAATATGTTCATAAAAAAGTTATTCTTTTGAAGCAAGGAATACATCAAAGAACTGAAAAAAAAATGAAGTGTACATGTTTTCTGGGTCTCACTTGCTAGTTTCCGCCAATTAGGCCTCATCAATGACCCTCAAATATTTTCACATTCCACAATGGAATCAATGATCCTAAAGGACAAGAAAATATAAAACTACACTATGATGTAGGACAGGCAGACTTTTTACGGCCGCCACACATTCCCAGACACCAGCTGTAGTGACGTCAAATATGTTCTATAAGTGTTATTCTTTGGAAGCAAGGAATACACACAGGACTAAAAAATATAGAGAAAACTTGGATATTGAGAAAACTTGTACATTAATTTTATTATTTTTCTTCAAGACAAAGGCTTTTGGTACTCGTTAGAACCACCTCAATGAAGCGGTTCTAAGGAGCACTCACAACCTATGTGAGAAAAATATCATATTCATCAGATAAGTAGCCATTTTAGAGATGTGAAAAGGCACTATGTCGCACGGTTGTGTTATCGTATTGGTTATCTTTATTGTTCAGTGACATTAAAAAGACCAAAATCAATACAGTAAGGTTTAGTTATCTTATAGGTCCCTGACAATAATGCGACCCATTTCAATACAGTAAGAGTGTGTTATCTTTGTTGGCCAGGGACAATAATGAGACCAATATCATTACAGTATGAGTGTATTACCTTTATTGATCCGTCACAATAATGAGACCAATACCATTGCAGTATGAGTGTATTATCTTTATTGATCAGTGACAATGATGAGACCAATAGCAATAGAGTAAGGGTGTTTTAGCTTTAGTGGTTAGTGACAATCATAAAACAAATATGAGATCAATATCAACAGATTAAGGGTGTGTTATCTGTATTGGTCAGTGACTATAATGCAATCTATGTCAATATAGTAACAATGTGTTACCTTATTGGTCAGTGACAATAAGGAGACCAATATCAATCCAGTAAGAATTTGTTATCTTTATTGGTCAGTGAAAAATGAGACCAATATCAATACAGTTAAGTGTGTATTACCTTTATTGTCCAGTGACAATAATGAGACCTCTATTAATATTTTAGGAGTGAGTGAGTTAGTGAGTGTTTGACTTTTACGTCTCACCAAAAGCTAAGGTCATACGGAGACGGGACCTCGGTTTAAAGACTCATCCGAAAGTCTGGAGAAGCCCGGGATCGATCCTGCGACCCCTGGTTAACAAGGCGAATAGCGTAACCACTGCACCCCAGAGGCTTCTCAATATTTTATGAGTGTTAATCTTTATTGGTCAGTGACAATAATGAGACCAATATCAAAACAGAAAAAGTGTATTATCATTATTGGTCAGTGACAATAATGAGACCAATATAAATACAGTGAGTGAGTGTTTGAGTTTTACGTCCCACCAATAGCGAAGGTCATACGGAGACGGGACCTCGGTTTAAACACTCATCCGAAAGTTTGGAGAAGCCCGGGATCGATCCTGCGACCCCTAGTTTACAAAGTGAGTAGCGTAACCACTACACCACGGAGGCTTCTAATATCAAAACAGTAAGGTTGTCATCACATGAACAAGTCCGGGTCTCTGATGGGAGCTGTGGGTTGATTGTATCGATTCCTGATCATTGCCTCCACTTCTATTTTGGAAGCAAGGAATACACCACAGAACTCGAAAATATAAGGTGTACATGTTTTCGGGTCCTCAATTGCTAGTTTCGGCCAATTAGGCCTCTTCAGTGACCTCAAATATTTTCAAAATTCCACAATGGAATCAATGATCCTAAAGGACATTAAAATATAAACTACACTATGATGTAGGACAGGGAGACTTTTTACGGCCGCCACACATTCCCAGACATCAGCTGTAGTGACGTCAAATATGTTCTATAAAAAGTTATTCTTTTGAAGCAAGGAATACATCAAAGAACTGAAAAAAAATGAAGTGTACATGTTTTCTGGGTCTCACTTGCTAGTTTCCGCCAATTAGGCCTCATCAATGACCCTCAAATATTTTCACATTCCACAATGGAATCAATGATCCTAAAGGACAAGAAAATATAAAAACTACACTATGATGTAGGACAGGCAGACTTTTTACGGCCGCCACACATTCCCAGACACCAGCTGTAGTGACGTCAAATATGTTCTATAAGTGTTATTCTTTGGAAGCAAGGAATACACCACAGAACTAAAAAAATATAGAGAAAACTTGGATATTGAGAAAACTTGTACATTAATTTTATTATTTTTCTTCAAGACAAAGGCTTTCGGTACTCGTTAGAACCACCTCAATGAAGCGGTTCTAAGGAGCACTCACAACCTATGTGAGAAAAATATCATATTCATCAGATAAGTAGCCGTTTTAGAGATGTGAAAAGGCACTATGTCGCACGGTTGTGTTATCGTATTGGTTATCTTTATTGTTCAGTGACATTAAAAAGACCAAAATCAATACAGTAAGGTTTAGTTATCTTATAGGTCCCTGACAATAATGCGACCCATTTCAATACAGTAAGAGTGTGTTATCTTTGTTGGCCAGGGACAATAATGAGACCAATATCATTACAGTATGAGTGTATTACCTTTATTGATCCGTCACAATAATGAGACCAATACCATTGCAGTATGAGTGTATTATCTTTATTGATCAGTGACAATGATGAGACCAATAGCAATAAAGTAAGGGTGTTTTAGCTTTAGTGGTTAGTGACAATCATAAAACAAATATGAGATCAATATCAACAGATTAAGGGTGTGTTATCTTTATTATTCAGTGACTATAATGCAATCTATGTCAATATAGTAACAATCTGTTATCTAATTGGTCAGTGACAATAAAGAGACCAATATCAATCCAGTAAGAATTTGTTATCTTTATTGGTCAGTGAAAAATGAGACCAATATCAATACAGTTAAGTGTGTATTACCTTTATTGTCCAGTGACAATAATGAGACCTCTATTAATATTTTAGGAGTGAGTGAGTTAGTGAGTGTTTGACTTTTACGTCTCACCAAAAGCTAAGGTCATACGGAGACGGGACCTCGGTTTAAAGACTCATCCGAAAGTCTGGAGAAGCCCGGGATCGATCCTGCGACCCCTGGTTAACAAGGCGAGTAGCATAACCACTGCACCCCAGAGGCTTCTCAATATTTTATGAGTGTTAATCTTTATTGGTCAGTGACAATAATGAGACCAATATCAAAACAGAAAAAGTGTATTATCATTATTGGTCAGTGACAATAATGAGACCAATATAAATACAGTGAGTGAGTGTTTGAGTTTTACGTCCCACCAATAGCGAAGGTCATACGGAGACGGGACCTCGGTTTAAACACTCATCCGAAAGTTTGGAGAAGCCCGGGATCGATCCTGCGACCCCTAGTTTACAAAGTGAGTAGCGTAACCACTACACCACGGAGGCTTCTAATATCAAAACAGTAAGGTTGTCATCACATGAACAAGTCCGGGTCTCTGATGGGAGCTGTGGGTTGATTGTATCGATTCCTGATCATTGCCTCCACTTCTATTTTGGAAGCAAGGAATACACCACAGAACTCGAAAATATAAGGTGTACATGTTTTCGGGTCCTCAATTGCTAGTTTCGGCCAATTAGGCCTCTTCAGTGACCTCAAATATTTTCAAAATTCCACAATGGAATCAATGATCCTAAAGGACATTAAAATATAAACTACACTATGATGTAGGACAGGGAGACTTTTTACGGCCGCCACACATTCCCAGACATCAGCTGTAGTGACGTCAAATATGTTCTATAAAAAAGTTATTCTTTTGAAGCAAGGAATACATCAAAGAACTGAAAAAAAATGAAGTGTACATGTTTTCTGGGTCTCACTTGCTAGTTTCCGCCAATTAGGCCTCATCAATGACCCTCAAATATTTTCACATTCCACAATGGAATCAATGATCCTAAAGGACAAGAAAATATAAAAACTACACTATGATGTAGGACAGGCAGACTTTTTACGGCCGCCACACATTCCCAGACACCAGCTGTAGTGACGTCAAATATGTTCTATAAGTGTTATTCTTTGGAAGCAAGGAATACACCACAGAACTAAAAAAATATAGAGAAAACTTGGATATTGAGAAAACTTGTACATTAATTTAATTATTTTTCTTCAAGACAAAGGCTTTCGGTACTCGTTAGAACCACCTCAATGAAGCGGTTCTAAGGAGCACTCACAACCTATGTGAGAAAAATATCATATTCATCAGATAAGTAGCCGTTTTAGAGATGTGAAAAGGCACTATGTCGCACGGTTGTGTTATCGTATTGGTTATCTTTATTGTTCAGTGACATTAAAAAGACCAAAATCAATACAGTAAGGTTTAGTTATCTTATAGGTCCCTGACAATAATGCGACCCATTTCAATACAGTAAGAGTGTGTTATCTTTGTTGGCCAGGGACAATAATGAGACCAATATCATTACAGTATGAGTGTATTACCTTTATTGATCCGTCACAATAATGAGACCAATACCATTGCAGTATGAGTGTATTATCTTTATTGATCAGTGACAATGATGAGACCAATAGCAATAAAGTAAGGGTGTTTTAGCTTTAGTGGTTAGTGACAATCATAAAACAAATATGAGATCAATATCAACAGATTAAGGGTGTGTTATCTTTATTATTCAGTGACTATAATGCAATCTATGTCAATATAGTAACAATCTGTTATCTAATTGGTCAGTGACAATAAGGAGACCAATATCAATCCAGTAAGAATTTGTTATCTTTATTGGTCAGTGAAAAATGAGACCAATATCAATACAGTTAAGTGTGTATTACCTTTATTGTCCAGTGACAATAATGAAACCTCTATTAATATTTTAGGAGTGAGTGAGTAAGTGAGTGTTTGACTTTAACGTCTCACCAAATGCTAAGGTCATACGGAGACGGGACCTCGGTTTAAAGACTCATCCGAAAGTCTGGAGAAGCCCGGGATCGATCCTGCGACCCCTGGTTAACAAGGCGAGTAGCATAACCACTGCACCCCAGAGGCTTCCCAATATTTTATGGATGTTAATCTTTATTGGTCAGTGACAATAATGAGACCAATATCAAAACAGAAAAAGTGTATTATCATTATTGGTCAGTGACAATAATGAGAGCAATATAAATACAGTGAGTGAGTGTTTGAGTTTTACGTCCCACCAACAGCGAAGGTCATACGGAGACGGGACCTCGGTTTAAACACTCATCCGAAAGTTTGGAGAAGCCCGGGATCGATCCTGCGACCCCTAGTTTACAAAGCGAGTAGCGTAACCACTACACCACGGAGGCTTCTAATATCAAACCAGTAAGTTTGTCATCACATGAACAAGTCCGGGTCTCTGATGGGAGCTGTGGGTTGATTGTATCGATTCCTGATCATTGCCTCCACTTCTATTTTAGAAGCAAGGAATACACCACAGAACTCGAAAATATAAGGTGTACATGTTTTCGGGGCCTCAATTGCTAGTTTCGACCAATTAGGCCTCATCAGTGACCTCAAATATTTTCAAAATTCCACAATGGAATCAATGATCCTAAAGGACATTAAAATATAAACTACACTATGATGTAGGACAGGGAGACTTTTTACGGCCGCCACACATTCCCAGACATCAGCTGTAGTGACGTCAAATATGTTCTATAAAAGTGTTATTCTTTTGAAGCAAGGAATACATCAAAGAACTGAAAAAATGAAGTGTACATGTTTTCTGGGTCTCACTTGCTAGTTTCCGCCAATTAGGCCTCATCAATGACCCTCAAATATGTTCACATTCCACAATGGAATCAATGATCCTAAAGGACAAGAAAATATAAAAACTACACTATGATGTAGGACAGGCAGACTTTTTACGGCCGCCACACATTCCCAGACACCAGCTGTAGTGACGTCAAATATGTTCTATAAGTGTTATTCTTTGGAAGCAAGGAATACACCACAGAACTAAAAAAAATATAGAGAAAACTTGGATATTGAGAAAACTTGTACATTAATTTTATTATTTTTCTTCAAGACAAAGGCTTTCGGTACTCGTTAGAACCACCTCAATGAAGCGGTTCTAAGGAGCACTCACAACCTATGTGAGAAAAATATCATATTCATCAGATAAGTAGCCATTTTGGAGTTGTGAAAAGGCACTATGTCGCACGGTTGTGTTATCGTATTGGTTATCTTTATTGTTCAGTGACATTAAAAAGACCAAAATCAATACAGTAAGGTTTAGTTATCTTATAGGTCCCTGACAATAATGCGACCCATTTCAATACAGTAAGAGTGTGTTATCTTTGTTGGCCAGGGACAATAATGAGACCAATATCATTACAGTATGAGTGTATTACCTTTATTGATCCGTCACAATGAGACCAATACCATTGCAGTATGAGTGTATTATCTTTATTGATCAGTGACAATGATGAGACCAATAGCAATAGAGTAAGGGTGTTTTAGCTTTAGTGGTTAGTGACAATCATAAAACAAATATGAGATCAATATCAACAGAGTAAGGGTGTGTTATCTTTATTGGTCAGTGACAATAATAAGACCTATATCAATACAGAAAGAGTGTGTTATGTTTATTGTTCAGTAACAATAATGAGACCAATATCTGTACAGGAAGGTTGTGTTATCTTTATTGTCCATTGAAAATAATGACATCAATATTAATACAGTAGGATTTTGTTTTCTTTATTGGTCAGTGACAATAATGAAACCCATACCAATACAGTAAGAGTGTGACATCTTTATTGGTCAGTGACTATAATGCAATCTATGTCAATATAGCAACAATGTGTTATCTTATTGGTCAGTGACAATAAGGAGACCAATATCAATCCAGTAAGAATTTGTTATCTTTATTGGTCTGTGAAAACATGAGACCAATATCAATACAGTTAAGTGTGTATTACCTTTATTGTTCAGTGACAATAATGAGACCTCTATCAATATTTTAAGAGTGAGCGAGTTAGTGAGTGTTTGAGTTTTACGTCTCACCAACAGCTAAGGTCATACGGAGACGGGACCTCGGTTTAAAGACTCATCCGAAAGTCTAGAGAAGCCCGGGATCGATCCTGCGATCCCTGGTTAACAAGGCGAGTAGCATAACCACTGCACCACGGAGGCTTCTCAATATTTTAAGAGAGTTAACCTTTATTGGTCAGTGACAATAATGAGACCAATATCAAATCAGTAAAAGTTTTTTATCATTATTGGTCAGTGACAATAATGAGACCAATATCAATACAGTGAGTGAGTGTTTGAGTTTTACGTCCCACCAACAGCTAAGGTCATACGGAGACGGGTCCTCGGTCTAAATATTCATACGAAAGTCTGGAGAGGCCCGGGATCTATCCTGCGACCCCTGGTTTACCAAGCGAGTAGCGTAACCACTGAACCACGGAGGCTTCTAATATCAATACAGTAAGGTTGTCATCACGTGAACAAGTCCGGGTCTCTGATGGGAGCTGTGGGTTGATTATATCGATTCCTGATCATTGCCCCCACTTCTATTTTGGAAGCAAGGAATACACCACAGAACGCGAAACTATAAGGTGTACATGTTTTCTGGGCCTCAATTGCTAGTTTCTGCCAATTAGGCCTCATTAGTGACCTCAAATATTTTCAAAATTCCACAATGGAATCAATGATCCTAAAGGACAGGAAAATATAAACTACACTATGATGTAGGACAGGGAGACTTTTTACGGCCGCCACACATTCCCAGACATCAGCTGTAGTGACGTCAAATATGTTCTATAAAAGTGTTATTCTTTTGAAGCAAGGAATACATCAAAGAACTGAAAAAAATGAAGTGTACATGTTTTCTGGGTCTCACTTGCTAGTTTCCGCCAATTTGGACTCATCAATGACCCTCAAATATTTTCACATTCCACAATGGAATCAATGATCCTAAAGGACAAGAAAATATAAAAACTACACTATGATGTAGGACAGGCAGACTTTTTACGGCCGCCACACATTCCCAGACACCAACTGTAGTGACGTCAAATATGTTCTATAAGTGTTATTTTGTGGAAGCAAGGAAACACCACAGAACTAAAAAAATATAGAGAAAACTTAGGTATTGAGAAAACTTGTAAATTAATTTTATTTTTTTTTTTACTTCAAGACAAAGGCTTTCGGTACTCGTTAGAACCACCTCAATTTGGCGGTTCTAAGGAGCACAAACAACCTATGTGAGAAAAATATCATATTCATCAGATAAGTAGCCATAATGGAGATGTGAAAAGACACTATGTCGCACGGTTGTGTTATCGTATTGGTTATCTTTATTGTTCAGTGACATTAAAAAGACCAAAATCAATACAGTAAGGTTTAGTTATTAAGGCGTAACTATACCGAATTTAGTGACACAGAGGCCTTTCTGATATTTAATCTTCATCAGTGTGTCTCAACCCCAAAGTTTTGAAACCGAAATAGATGATGGACAAGACCCGGCAAACACAGCACATCCCCCTCCGAGCACACACCGACCGACGTAGCCTATGAGACAGGTCAGCTGGAGGCATCAGGCAAGATAGCCTACCCGCGGACTTATAGGCGTCCCCCGCAGAGCCAACATCAGCAAACATGACCCACACTCCACGGAAGTCCCGGGCATCAGGAAGGAGATGCCCAAAGTAGCGAGACTTGCAAATTTAAAATATAAACAAAAAGTGTAAACCAAATCCGCTAAGATACATGTCTCACCTGACAAGTCAGTCTTAGTTTTAGGACAATTAGAATTTTATGCTGCAAAAAAATAATGATATAATATAGTTATTTAAATCAGTACTTGAGCACTGACGTCAACACCGCAGTTTCACCTCAGCATTAAGGAACTGATACTGAGCTGATAATACCCTCGGGGACGAGGGTATCATCACTTATCTTATAGGTCCCTGACAATAATGCGACCCATTTCAATACAGTAAGAGTGTGTTATCTTTGTTGGCCAGGGACAATAATGAGACCAATATCATTACAGTATGAGTGTATTACCTTTATTGATCCGTCACAATAATGGGACCAATACCATTACAGTATGAGTGTATTATCTTTGTTGATCAGTGACAATGATGAGACCAATAGCAATAGAGTAAGGGTGTTTTAGCTTTAGTGGTTAGTGACAATCAGTGACAAATATGAGATCAATATCAACAGATTAAGGGTGTGTTATCTTTATTGGTCAGTGACAATAATGAGACCTATATCAATACAGAAAGAGTGTATTATGTTTATTGTTCAGTGACAATAATGAGACCATTATCTGTCCAGGACGGTTGTGTTATCTTTATTGTCAATTGAAAATAATGACACCAATATTAATACAGTAGGATTTTGTTTTCTTTATTGGTCAATGACAATAATGAGACCCATACCAATACAGTAAGGGTGTGATATCTTTATTGGTCAGTGACTATAATGCAATCTATGTCAATATAGTAACAATGTGTTATCTTATTGGTCAGTGACAATAAGGAGACCAATATCAATCCAGTAAGATTTAAGCCCCCAGTGGAAATCTTTCCACTGACCGTTCCAAGGCGGTTCTTCCTTGGCGATTTATTTATGTTCTTGTTTGTTACTTACTGTGTGTATCACTTGTGTCTTTTAATTTTGGATGGCCATATGGCCATTTTGTGGGAAAGTAACTGTCCTTATGGCCTTCCTTTGTTTAGGTTTCCATTATGGTCTGGTCGCTTAATGTTTGTATTTCTTTCCCTTTGGTGTCTTTGATGGGTGGAGTAAGTTAATTGTATCGATTCCTGATCTTTGTTTTACTTCTACTTTGTTATCTTTATTTGCCAGTGAAAAATGAGACCAATATCAATACAGTTAAGTGTGTATTACCTTTATTGTTCAGTGACAATAATGAGACCTCTATCAATATTTTAAAAGTGAGTGAGTTAGTGAGTGTTTGAGTTTTACGTCTCACCAACAGCTAAGGTCATACGGAGACGGGACCTCGGTTTAAAGACTCATCCGAAAGTCTGGAGAAGCCCGGGATCGATCCTGCGACCCCTGGTTAACAAGGCGAATAGTATAACCGCTGCACCACGGAGGCTTCTCAATATTTTCAGAGTGTTAATCTTTATTGGTCAGTGACAATAATGAGACCAATATCAAAACAGTAAAAGTGTATTGTCATTATTGGTCAGTGACAATAATGAGACAAATATCAATACAGTGAGTGAGTGTTTGAGTTTTACGTCCCACCAACAGCTAAGGTCATACGGAGACGGGACCTCGGTTTAAAGACTCATCCGAAAGTCTGGAGAAGCCCGGGATCGATCCTGCGACCACTGGTTTACAAAGCGTGTAGCGTAACCACTACACCACGGAGGCTTCTAATATCAATACAGTAAGGTTGTCATCACGTGAACAAGTCCGGGTCTCTGATGGGAGCTGTGGGTTGATTGTATCGATTCCAGATCATTGCCCCCACTTCTATTTTGGAAGCAAGGACTGCACCACAGAACTCGAAAATATAAGGTGTACATGTTTTCTGGGCTTCAATTGCTAGTTTCGGCCAATTAGGCCTCATCAGTGACCTCGGATATTTTCAAAATTCCACAATGGAATCAATGATCCTAAAGGACAGGAAAATATAGACTACACTATGATGTAGGACAGGGAGACTTTTTACGGCCGCCACACATTTCCAGACATCAGCTGTAGTGACGTCAAATATGTTCTATAAAAGTGTTATTCTTTTGAAGCAAGGAATACATCAAAGAACTGAAAAAAAAAATGAAGTGTTCATGTTTTCTGGGTCTCACTTGCCAGTTTCCGCCAATTAGGCCTCATCAATGAGCATCACATATTTTTACATTCCACAATGGAATCAATGATCCTAAAGGACAAGAAAATATAACGACTACACTATGATGTAGGACAGGCAGACTTTTTACGGCCGCCACACATTCCCAGACACCAACTGTAGTGACGTCAAATATGTTCTATAAGTGTTATTCTTTGGAAGCAAGTAATACACCAAAGAACTAAAACAAAATATAGAGTAAACTTGGATATTGAGAAAACTTGTACATTATTTTTATTATTTTTCTTCAAGACAAAGGCTTTCGGTACTCGTTAGAACCACCTCAATGAAACGGTTCTAAGAAGACTCACAACCTATGTGAGAAAAAAATCATATTCATCAGATAAGTGACCATTTTGGAGATGAGAAAAAGGCACTATGTCGCACGGTTGTGTTATCGTATTGGTTATCTTTATTGTTCAGTGTCTTTAAAAAGACCAAACTCAATACAGTAAGGTTTAGTTATCTTATTGGTCCGTGACAATAATGCGAACCATTTCAATACAGTAAGCGTGTGTTACCTTTGTTGGTCAGGGACAATAATGAGACCACTATCATAACATTATGCGTGTATTACTTTTATTTATCAGTGACAATAATGAGACCAATATTTTTTCAGTATGAGTGTAATATCTTTATTGATCAGTGACAATGATGAGACCAATAGCAATAGAGTAAGGGTGTGATAGCTTTAGCGGTTAGTGACAATCAGTGACAAATATGAGATCAATATCAACAGATTAAGGGTGTGTTATCTTTATTGGCCAGTGACAATGAGACCTATATCAATACAGAAAGAGTGTATTATCTTTATTGTTCAGTGACAATAATGAGACCAATATCTGTACAGGAAGGTTGAGTTATCTTAATTGGTCAGTGAATATAATGAAACCGATATTAATACAGAAAGATTTTGTTATCTTTATTGGTCAGTTACAATAATGAGACTCATACCAATACAGTAAGAGTGTGATATCTTTATTGGTCAGTGACATAATGCAATCTATGTCAATATAGTTACAATGTGTTATCTTTTTGGTCAGTGACAATAATGAGACCAATATCAATCCAGTAAGATTTTGTTCTATTTTTGGTCACTGAAAAAATGAGACCAATATCAATTCTGTTAAGTGTGTATTACCTTTATTGTTCAGTGACAATAATGCGACCTATATCAATACAGTAAGAGTGTGTTATCTTTGTTGTTCAGGGACAATAATGCGACCAATATCATTACAGTATGAGTGTATTACCTTTATTGATCCGTCACAATAATGAGACAAATATCATTACAGTATGAGAGTATTACCTTAATTAATTAGTGACAATGATGAGACCAATATCACTAGAGTAAGGATGTGTTAGCTTTAGTGGTTAGTGAAAATCAGTGACAAATATGAGACCAATATCAATAGATTGAGGGTGTGTTATCTTTATTGGTCACTGACAATAATTAGACCTATATCAATACAAAAAGAGTGTTATCTTTATTGGCCAGTGACAATAATGAGACCAATATCAGTACAGGAAGGTTGTGTTATCTTTGTTGGTCAGTGACAATAATTGCACCAACATCAATTCTGTCTTCATTGGTCAGTGACAGATATGCATCCGATATCAATACAACAATTGTGGTGTTATCTTTGTTGTTAATTACAATATTGAGACCTTTATCAATGCAGTAAGAGTGTGTTATCGTTGTGGTTAAGTGAAATTCATAACATGAATATCCGTACAGCAAAGGTGTGTTATTTTATTGGTCAGTGACTAACACATGACCAATATCAACATAGATAGCGTGTGTTATCTTTTTGGTAAGTGACAAACATGAGACCAATACCAATTGAATAAGTTTGTGTTATGTCATGTGACCAATATCAATACATTAAGAGTGCGTTATCTTAATTGGTAAGTGACAAAAATGATCCAATATCAATACAGTAAGGGTATGTTATCGTAACTGGTAACTGACCGTCATGGGACCATTATGAATACAGAAGTGTGTGTTATGAGACCAATATCAATATTGTAACTGTGTGTTATCTTTTTGGTCAGTGACAATCCTGAGACCAACATCAATATAACTTCACTTGTATTTTTATATCTATACAGTAAGAGTGTTTTATCTTTATTGGTTAGTGGCAATAATTAGACCTATATCAATACAGTAAGCGTGTGTTATCTTTATACGTCAGTGGCCAATAAAGATAACACAAACTTACAGTATTGATAGCGGTCACATTTTTGTCACTGACCAATAAAGATAACACACTCTTATAGTATAGATATAAAAAAGAAGTGAAGGCCAGTTATCTTTGCTGATCACTGACAGACATGAGACCACTATCAATACATTAATCGCGTTTTATCAAAATTGGTAAGTGACAGTATTAGACAAATACCAATAAAGTAAGGATGTGTTATTTATATTGGTCAGTGACAGTCATGTTACGAATATCAATACAGTAAGTGTGTGTTATTTTTATTGGTCAGTGACAATAATGAGACCTATATCAATACAGTAAGAGTATGCTATATTTATTGGTCAGTGCAAATAATGAAACCAATATCAATACAGTAAGGGTGTGTTATCGCTATTCGTCAGTGACAATAATGAGACCAAAATCAATACAGTAAGGGTGTGTTATCATTATTGGTCAGTGACAATAATGGGACCAATATCAATACAGATAGCATGTGTTATCTATATTTGTCAGTGACATTCATGTGTTATCTTTATTGGTCAGTGACAATCATGAGACCAATATCAATACAATTAGGGTGTGTTATCTTTATCGAGCAGCGACAGTCATGTGACCAATATCAATACAGTGAGGGTGTTTTATCTTTATTGGTGAGTAACAATAATGAGACCAATATCAATACAATAAGGGTGTGTTATCTTTATCGAGCAGTGACAGTCATGTAACCAAATTTCAATACAGTGAGGGTGTGTTATCTTTATTGGTAAGTAACAATAATGAGACCAATATCAATACAATAAGAGTGTGTTATCTTTATACGTTAGTGACAATTTTGATACCAATATCAATACGGTAAGGGTGTGTTTTCTTTATTGGTTATTGACAGTCAGGAGACCAATATCAAAACGGTAAGGGTATGTTATTATCCCCACGTTTTTTAAAAAAAGTGGGGATATTGTTATCGCCTCCGTCCGTCCGTCTGTCTGTCTGTCTGTCTGTCTGTCTGTCTGTCTGTTCGTCTGTCTGTCCGTCTGTCCGTCTGTCCGTCTGTCTGTCCGGCTATCTCCTCCTAAACCGTTAGCCGGAATTCAACCAAATTTGGTATGCGAGTTGCTTACATGAATGGCTTGCGCAAGAGCACATTTTTTTTGTCCCCGCCCCCAGGGGCCCTGGGGAGGGGTCAAAAGGTCAAATATCAATAAAATTCAATTACAAAGGCAATTTTGAAGATTTTGATGCCAAATTTTGCACATGTACTTAGTTATGAAAAAAGTAAAACATATTGAACGGGATTTTGGCTGTGAACCTTAGGTCACGCCCTGGGGGTCGGACTTGGGGGGGGGGGGGTCGGGGGTCAAAATTAAAGTTTTCAGAACATAGTCATGTTGCATATCTATGCGAAGGGGATAATAGGTAGAATAAACTACAAGTAAAATTTTGACCCTGGGGTCAGATTGGGGCCCTGGGAGAGGGGTCAAAGGGTCAAAATTTAAGTTTTTTGGAACATAGTCATGTGGCATATGAAATTGAAGGGCATGATTAGTAGAATATAATACAGGTAATAATTTGACCATGGAGTCAAATTAGGGCCCAGGGTGAGGGGTTTTCGGTACTTGGCCCCTCTGTAGAAAACGTGGGGATTTGCGATGGCGCGCCATCGACAGTATTCTAGTCTTTATTTGTTAGTCACAATAGTGAGACCAATATCAATACAGTAAGAGTGTGTCATCGGTATTGCTCACTAACACAAATGAGAACAATATCGATACAGTAAGTGTGTGTTATCTTTATTGGTAAGTGACAATAATAGTAATAATAATAATAATAATAGTAATAATAATAATAATAATAATAATAATAAAAAAAAAATAATAATAATAATAATGTGAATAGATAGCTTGTTCCCCATTTAGGAGGAGGGTTGTGTTCTCGGAGATGTTGCACTGATGGGTTTGGAGTCCTTCATGCGGTCGGAACACATTATTTGTCTGATTCACGACGGATTTATTGGTAAGATGTATAAATATAATAGAATCAGTGAAGCTGAACAGAAACGCGCACAGCGCAACGCCAGCGCTAAGACATCGGCAACAGAGCTGTCTTCCTCTAGCTTCTGTTGCTCTTTCTGCAACAGACAGTTTAGAGCTAGAATGGTCACATCAGTAATACCTGTTATACCTATTAATTAGGCGTCAGAAGGTAGTAAGCCTTTGGCTTCTCCTGACGGCACTGGTCATGGCTGGTAGTCTTGACATGCACGTGTTTTCACTGAGCATATTGCATGCATTCAATACCCTATTACTTAATACATTTGCTCTCATCTTTAATCTGGAGTGTTTTTGAACAATTTCTTAGAGTGGCCTCTTGTTGATCTTGCTGTAGCCATAGTAAAGAATGTTGATCTTGCTGTAGCCATCGTAAAGAATATATCTGTATCCAAATTGTAAATGTCATTGAGAATTTTATACACTTGTATCATATACGCACGATCTCTTCAATACTCGAGTGTGGGAAGACCAAGATTTCTAAATAGAAGTGAAGGCAATGACCAGGAATCGATATAATTAACCAACAGCTCCCACCAGGGACACCAAGGTAAAGAAACACAAACATGAAACAACAAGACCCTAATGGAAGCATCCAAAGCAAAAAAATAAAAGCTATATACACATACTCAAAGACAAGCCATAACAAAAATAAACCACGACAGAAGAACCGCCTTGGAACGGTCAGTGAAACGAATTCCACTGGGGTAGGTGGGGGGGGGGGCTTAAATAGATTTTATGTGGCCACAATCCTCGCCCTTACTTCCGTGGCGATTTAGACAAATAATTTGTTGGGTCCGCATGAATGCCTCCTACCTCATCAGTGCCACATCCCCGTGAATACAAAAATCAATCAACGACAGAGATGAAACCACGGTGAGGACTCACTGAAATGCTGGAGCGAAAGAAAACCAACAGTTAGACTCCGATGGACCGAACCAGAGACAGAGCATCAGCCACCAACCAACATTACATAAAATTAAATTCTCTATAATTCTCAGTAAGCCTTGACGCTGGAACATTCATAGAATCTGAGGCCTGACTAAGCCTCTCTGGATAACTGTGATGCCTTTTCGACCAAATGATATAATGTCCGTTTTAAAATGGGGGACCAAACCACCGTTGCATGCATCAAAAGGGGTCTAACAATAGATTTGTAAAGATTCAAAAATAATTTCATGTCCATGAATTCAAATGATTTCTATTAGCAATTCCTACTTTTTGGCAAAGTGTCCTCTGAACAGAAGCATATTATCCATAATAACGCCAAAATCTTTTGAAGATGACACCTTTTGTATTTCATTAATTCACCACTAGTATTCATCAGATATCTAAAACTTTGGCCGTGTGATTCAATATGGACATGTTTACATTTACCAAAGTTAAAAACATTTCCCACTCAATGGCCCACTCTTCGGAGTTGATAACAGATTTTTCTAACCTAGTGGCTATGTATTTGACACTATTACATACCTTTGCATCGTCAGCATATAGCTTCATACAACATGCGATAGCATCCGGCATGTCATTTATGAAAATCACAAATAATATTGGCCCTAAAAAAAGAGCCCTGGGGGTATACCGGAGGTTACATTTGACAATTCAGAGCATCGACCGATCAATACTACCCTTTGCCTTCGATTTGCTAGAATTCTTTTATCCAAGCATACGTTTTTTAAGAAGGCGTTCGTGCGATACCTTGTCGGACGCTTTCTTAAAATCGAGGTAAATGACGTCGACATCTTCACCATTGTCTGTGGCATCTGAGACTTCTTCTACACACTCTATTAACTGAGTAATGCACGATCTGCCAGCAACGAAACCATGCTGAAGCTTATTCTTTGTCACATGGTCTACAAGTGCATTTCTAACATGGAACAGATGTCAAACTAATTGGCCTGTATAGTTTTTAGCAAACTTCCTGTCACCACTTATAAAAATAGCACTAACGTTGGCTATTGCTTGGTAATGTTGCTTGGTAATGTTGTTCTTCAAGTGACGTTTTTTTTTTAATATGGATGATAGAAGTGGAGCTTGTGCTTAACTGGTTTCCTTCAGGAGGATGGGGTGAATTTTGTCAGGGCCCTGGGATTTGCCTTTTTTGAGCTCTTTTGTACTTTTCAAAACTTTTACCTCAGCGATATCTATTGAGTCTAGGGGTTCTTTATTGTCCCGACTGCGAAATTCAGGCCTAAAACAAGATGTGTTGGTGAAACAATGATGCCCCCAGACAGCGCATGTTAAATATAGAAGTAGTATCCCTAAGCAATCGAAATGTAAGGCCAATGTTCAAATCGTAAAAAGTAGGCCAAAGCCCACATGGTCAAAAATTATAGTACCACTAGAAAAGTCTTGTGGCAAGGAATGGACATGTGAAATATGAAAGCCCTAACATTAACCAAGTTCAAGAGGTCAAAAATTTTGTTCCCACTAGAAAGGGCTTGTGGCAAGGAATGCACATATGAAATATGAAAGACCTACCCATTACCAATCGAAGGTTATGGCCAAGGTTATAGTTTTTAAAAAGTAGGTCAAACATCAAGTTCAAGGTCACAAGGTCAAAAATTATGGTACCACTACAAAGGGATTGCGACAAGGAATGCACATGTGAAACATAAAAGCAATACCACTTACCAATCGAAAGTTATGGCCAATGTAAAAGTTTTGAAAAAGTAGGTCAAACGTCAAGGTCAAAGTCACAAGGTCAAAATTATGGTACCACTAGAAAGGGTTTGTGTCAAGGAATGCACATGTAAAATAAGAAAGCCCTACCACTTACCAATCGAAAGTTATGGCCAATGTTGAAGTTTTAAAAAGGAGGTCAAAAGTAGATCAAATCTCAAGGTCAAGGTCACGAGGTCAAAATTTCTGGTACCTCTTGAAAGATCTTGTGATAAGGAATGCACATGTGAAATTCGAAAGCCTTATCAGTTTCCATTCAAAATATATGCCCAATGTTAAGGTTTTTGCGGACAGAGCAACTGAGAAACAGACATGTCAAACAGACGGACAGACAGACGGACCAAAATCTATATGCCCCCGAATCTTTGATTCCGGGGGCATAAAGATTCGGGGGCATAAAAACAGCAGTGTTTCCACTAACCCGACCGACCCTGCTTCAGCCCCCCCCCCCCCCCCCCCCCCCCCCACACACACACACACACACTCCGACTCTACTATTTTTATCATTAAAAGAACAAAATAGAAATTGAAATACCGACCCTACCATTTTCAATTTCCGGCCCTACCCAGTGTCGTCTTTGCGTTTTCCCATAGTAATTTCGCGTTTTAAGTACATTTCTAAAGTTTTGGGCATTTAGTACCTTCCAAAATACAAGGCTGACTTTTTTAGCATCTAAAATGAATTATGATATACAGTGCAAATCTCAACATGGCAATTTTATTAACAACAAGAGGGCCATCATGGCCCTGGATCGCTCACCTGATCCATAGGGTAACAAGTGGGCCACCGAGGAGAGCCATTATTGAACCCAGGGCTATGATTTGAATAATCTAGATAGTGGTCTAAAAGGTGAAGCTTCAAACCAAATATCAAAGACCGGAGCCTTCTGGTTTCAGACAAGTACATTTTTTTCCTTATATAAGTCTATATAAAACCTGCGGGCCCCGGGGAAGGTCAAGTTTTGGCCCCATGGCTATAATTTGAACAATCTTGGTAGAAATCCACAAGACAAGCTTCATAACAAATTTCAAGGACCTAGGCCTTCTTGTTTCAAACGAAGATTTTCAAAGGTTTTCCCAATATAAGTCTATGTAAAACCAGTGGGCAACATGATGGGCCCATTTTGGACCCAGGGCTATAATTTGAACCATCGTGATAGAGGTCCACTAGACAAAGCTTCATACCAAATATCAAAGACCTGAGCCTTCTCGTTTCAGACAAAAAGATTTTTAAAGATTTTCCCTATATAAGACGACGAAAACTAAAGGACCCCATGACAGGGGCATTTCTGACCCTATGGCTATAAATTTAACAATCTTGATATAGGTCCTTTAGATGAAGCTTTACATCAAATATCAAAGACCTGGGCCTTTTGGTTTCAGAGAATGAGATTTAAAAAGGTTTTCCCAATTTAAGTCTATGTAAAACCAAATTGCCCCGGGCCGGGGCATTTTTGGCCCTAGGGCTATAATTTGAACAATCTTGATAAAGTTCCACTAGATGAAGCTTCACACCAAATATCAAAGACCTGGGGCTTGCAATTTCAGAGAAGAAGATTTTTTTTTAAATTTTCCTTACATAAGTCAATGTAAAACCAAAGGGCGCCGGGTTGGGGTCATTTTTTACCCAAGGGATATAGCTTGAACACTCTTGATAGAGATGCACCAGATAAAGCCACATACCAAATATCAAAGACCTGGGCCTTGCGGTTTCAGAGAAGAAGATTGTTCAAGATATTCCCTACATAAGCCTATGAAAAAACCAAAGGGCCCCGAAGCAGGGGCATGTTTGGCCCTAGGGTCATAAATTAAACAATCTTGATAGAGGTCCACTAGATGAAGCTTCAAACCAAATATCAAAGACCTGGGCCTTGCGGTTTCACAGAAAATTTTCAAATATTTTCCATATATAAAAAGTAGAAGTGGAGGCAATGATCAGGAATCGATACAATTAACCCACAGCTTCCATCAGATACACCAAAGAGAAAGAAACACAAACATGAAACAACAGACCCTAATGGAAACATCAACAGCGGAAAGCCGAAAGGACAGTCACTTTCCCACAAAATGGCCGATAGGCTATCCAAAATAAAATAACACAAGCGGTACAAACACCCAAAGACAAACCTAAGACTATGTAAAACCAAAGAGCCCCGGGAAGGGGGCATTTTTGGCCCATGGCTATAATTTGAACAATCTTGGTAGAGGTCCACTAGATGAAGCTTCATACCAAATATCAAAGACCTGGGCCTTACAGTTTCAGAGAAGAACCTTTTTAAAGATTTCCCCTACGTAAAACCAAAGTCTATGTAAAACCAAAGGGCCCCGGGGTGGGAGCATTTTAGGCCCTAGGGCTATAATTTGAACAATCGTGATAGAGGTCCACTAGATGAAGCGTCATACCTAATATCAAAGACCTGAGCCTTGCAGTTTGAGAGAAGATTTTTAAAGAGATTCCCTATATAAGTCTTGTAGTTTCAGGGAAGAAGATTCTTTAAGATTTTCACTATGTAAGTCTATTTAAAAACAGAGGGCCTCCGGGGTGGGGGCATTTTTGGCCCTAGGGCTAAAATTTGAACCAATCTTGGTAGAAGTCTACTAGATGTAGCGTCATACCTAATATCAAAGACCTGGGCCTTGCAGTTTCAGAGAAGAAGATTTTTTAAAGAGATTCCCTATATAAGTCTAAGAAAATCAAAGGGCTCCGGGGCGGGGGCATTCTTGGTCCCAGAGCTATAATTTGAACAATCTTGATAGAGGTCAACTAGCTGACGCTTCATACCAAACATCAAAGACCTGTTCCATGCAGTTTCAGAGTAGAAGATTGTTTTACAGTTTTAAGTAAAGATAATCTATTTTTAGCTCCTGTGACCTAGATGTGCAACGAACCGGAACCATTTGAATAACGTTAAAAGGGGACCACTAAAGTATCATTCCTGTCAAGTTTGGTCAAAATCCGATCAGTGGTTTAGATGTCGTTTGAAGAAATTGTTTACGCTCACATAGACAGACGCACGCACGGACGCACGCACGCAAGACGCGCAAAAGTGATACCAAAAGTGACAGGTGAGCTAAAAACATGTACAAAAACAAAAACGCATTAAAATACAGACCCGACCCTTTTTTTCTTCTCACGAGAAAACATAAAACAATTAGAACGTGTTTTCCTACAAAAACACAGATGCCCCCCCCCCCCCCCCATTTTTTACCTCTAAGTATTACCTTGACATTGGAGGTATTGACCTGGGTCGTGTGTGCATTACATCATCCAATGAAGGTGAACATTTCTGCAAAGGAACTTTAAAAAGTCCATCAAGAAATAAGAAAGTTATTGACCGTACAAGAAATCAGTCCTTTTTCACCTTGGATCTCTAAGTATGACCTTGACCTCTGAGGTCCCTTGGATCTTAGGCGCAACACATCTTCTCATGATAGTTAACATGTCTGCGAAGTATTTCCATAATCCATCAAAGACTAGGATAGGTATTGGCCGTACACAAAAAGAGCCCTTTTTGACCTTTGACCTCAAAGTATGACCTTGACATTGGGGGTACGGACCTTGGTCTTGCACATGACACATCGTCTAAAGAAGGTGAACATTTCTGCAGGTTACTTTAAAAGTCCATCCATAAATAAACAAAGTTATTGACTGGACACGAGAAAAAGCCCCATTTTTGACCTTTGACCTTTAAGTATGACCTTGACCTTGGGTCATGCGCGCGACAACCGTCTCATTGTGGTTTACATTTCTAGAAAGTAATTTCAAAATCTATAGTTACTGACCGGACACGATTTGCCGATACAGACATACATACACGATTTTGTAGCGGTCACAAACTTCCAAGGAAGATAACTCAAAAAGTATAAATGCGAGAGTTATACTTCTTGACCTCCAAGTATGACCTTGACCTTTGAGGTACCGACCAGAATCGTGCTCTCGACACATACTCTCATGGTGGTTAACATTTCTGCCAAGTAATTTCAAAATCCATCAAAAAATAAATCTATTGACCAAACACAGAAAAAGGCCATTTTTTACCTTTGACCACTAAGTGTGACATTGACCTTTGAGGTACTAACCTGGGTCATGCCCGTGACACATCGGCGCATAATGGTTAACATTTCTGCCAAGTGATTTTAAAATCCATCTAAAAATAAGAAAGAAATTGACCGAAAACGAAAAAAAAGCCCCTTTTTTACCTTGGGCCGCTATGTATGACATTGACCTTTGAGGTACCGATCTGGGTCAGGCGCGCCACACATTGTGTCATGGTGGTTAACATTTCTGCCAAACAAATTTAAAATCCATCTAATAATAAGAAAGTTATTAGCCGGACACAATTTGCCCATACATACACGATTATATACCGGTCACAAACTTCCAAGGGAGATAAATCAAAAAGTATAAATGCGAAAGTTATTTCTTTAACTCCAAGTATGACATTGACCTTTGAGGTACCGACCAGAATCGTGCCCTCGACACATCGTCTCATGGTGGTTAACATTTCTGCCAAATAATTTCGAAAGCCATAAAAAATAAATCTATTGACCAAACACAGAAAAAGGCCCTGTTTTACCTTTGACCGCTAAGTATGACATTGACCTTTGAGGTACAAACCTGGGTCATGCCCGTAACACATCGACCCAAGATGGTTAACATTTCTGCCAAGTAATTTTAAAATCTATCTAAAAATAAGAAAGTAATTGACCGAAAACGAAATAAGGCCCCTTTTACCTTTGGCCGCTATGTATGACCTTGACCTTTGAGGTACCGACCTTGGTCAGACGCGCGACACATCGTCTAGTGGTGGTTAACATTTCTGCCAAACAAATTAAAAATCCATCTAATAATATGAAAGTTATTGGCCGGACACGATTTGCCCATACATACATACACGATTTTGTCACCCGTCACAAACTTCCAAGGAAGATAACTAAAAAAAGTATAAATGCAAGAGTTATGGTTCTTGTACTCTGCACGTCGTCTAATGTTGATTAATATTTATATGATGTTTCGTGAAGATAGCTTGAATCATTTTCAAGTTATAGAGCGGACACGATTTTGTGACAGACAGATGGACAGACAGACAGACGCCCGGGGGAAAAATAATTGGTATAAATGAAAGTTTCTGCTACCTACCGACCAAACGTTTTTTGCATGTTAGTGGAAACACGTCTGTTTTTTTACGTCTCAGTCATCTTAGAATACACATACAGTAAAATTTCACAAATGTGATTATGACTTGTCATTGCCAGTAATATAATGTTATTAATCAAGTAATTTCGTATTGGCCAAGATACAGGTCCGAGGTCTGCTGTATTGGCCTCGGCCTTCGGCCTCGTGCCAATACAGCAGACCTCGGACCTGTACCTGGGCCAATACGACATTACTTGATTAATGACAATTTTATTTATTGACACAATTAAAAACATGATTTATGATTTTTGAATATTGGTTGACCTTGTGTAATCAATTAATAATGGTTATTATTATTATAGCAATACAATAAGGATGCTTTAACTTTATTGGTCAGTGACAGCTATATGACTAACAGCAATATAATTTGGACGTTTTACTTATCGGGTCAGTGACAATCATGTGCCCAGTAGCAATACACTGTGGACGATTTCACTTTATTGGTCAGTGACGGCCATGTAACCATAGCAATATAGCTTTGATACTTTTCTTTGTTGGTCAGGGAAAGTCATGTGACCAATAGTAGTACAGTAAGGATGGTTCAACTTCATTTGTAAGTGACATTACTGTGACAAACAGCAATACAGTTTGGACTTTTTATATTTATTGGTTAGTGATAGTCATGTGACCAATTGCAATACTGTTAAGGCATTTTACTTTATTAGTCAGTGATAGTCATGTGACCAACAGCAATACTGTTTGGACATTTGTAAAAACCTGATTGGTAATTACGAGGACTGTTCAAATACGAATGCAACTAAGCACATAAAAATGATTCCGTGAAAGATTTCGATGAAAAATTTATTTTGACCCCTCAAAGTATTCCCCTTTAACAGATATACAAACTTTCAGTCTTCTGATCCGATCATTGAATGTATTTTGGTAGTCTTTTCGAGGTATACTATGAAGGCACTGGAATATTGCAGAAACGAGGTGTTTGCGCTGTACAAATTTTCGACCAGAAAGGCATTTTTCAGCCGCGGGAACAAAAAAGTCACACGGGGCAAGGTCAGGGGAATACGGGGGATGAGGGAATTCAACAACCTTTTCCTGCTTCAGATAGTCTAGCACAATGAACGCCTTGTGCGATGACGCATTGTCATGCAGCAATCTGACATTGGCCAAACCAGTTGCGGGTCTTCGTTCTTTGAAATATTTCTTCAATTTTCGAAGAACTTTATTCTTGTAAAACTTCGCATTTACAGATTTGCCTTTAGGCACAGCAACCTGAATAGCAGGGCCCTGATTTGAAATGAATATGGCATACATTACCTTCTTGACGCTCATGGTCCGCTTTGCAATGCATGGTCTTTTGCAATACTTTGTTGCCCATATTTTGTTCTGAATCTTTCGTTTTGGCTCAAAAAAGTGAACCCATGTCTCGTCACCTGTGACGCATTAGCGAAAGACCGTGCATTGTAATTTGGAAACTTTTTAAGCAACTTCTTGGCGCACTGAACGTGTGTCTTTTTCTGCTCATCTGTCAACAGATGGGGAATCCATCTAGCACAGATCTTTCTCATTTTCAAATCCCGTTTCAGAATAATTATTGTATGAGGTGCTCCTAATGAGATGCCAACCATACTAGCCATTTGCCTAGTGGTGTATCGTGCATCGGTAGCAACTATTTCTTTTACTCTAGCAACCATCTTGACAGATGTTGCTCCTTTCGGCCGACGATCATGTGGTGCATCTTCAGTTGAGCATAGCCCACAGCTGAATTTCTTACACCAACGAAAAACTGTCGGAAAAGACATTTCATTATGCCCATAAACCGAACATATTTCATCAAAAATGTCTTTGCACCGTATACAAAGAATACAACGATTCTTAATATAGGACTGTATTTCAACGGCGTACCCTGACCTTCTTCCAACCATGTTTTGTATTGGTATACAAGAGTAGACAGTGTTTTATGAACGATATACATGGCTAAAGTGGACGGATTTTAACAGGTTTGGTATCAATGTATAGGTAAAATGTTTTTCTACGCTGTGATATTTATTTCCAGGTGATTCTCGCATTAGTGCATGAGAAAACGTTCTACTTGCATTCACATTTGAACAGTCCTCGTAGTAGTCATGTGACAAATTGAAATACAATTTGGACATTTTAAATGTATTGTGTGTGTGTGGGGGGGGGGGGGGGGGGGGAGGGGAGGGGGGGGGGGGAGGGCATGGGACCAACATTATGGAGGTTTCAGCTTCATTGGTCAGTAACAGTCATACGACTAATAGTTATAAAGTTTACACGTTTCAACTTTATTGGTCCGGGACAGTCAAGCGACCAATAGCAATACATTTTGAGCGTTTTGACCGATTTGGTTTGTGACAGTCATGTGACCAATAGAAATACAGTTTGGACGTTTTTACTTTTCTGGTTTGTGACAGTCAATAGACCAACCGCAATGCAGTTTTTCCCCCTTTTTGGTTCGTGACAGGCATGTGGCCAACAGAAATGCAGTTTGCGTTAGTCATGTGACCTATAGCAATACAGTTTGGACGTTTTATTGATCTGTGACAGTTATGAAAACAAGAGGCCTGTAGTGGCACTGGATCGCTCACCCGATCCTTATTATAGAAATAAAACTGGGTAATGTAAGGTGGATTGGATGGTTTGAGCAATTTTGTTTTTAACAGTGATCCAAGAAACATTTATTTGACATTATTTTGTATATTAAGGAGAAGAAGTCATTTTCTTGATTGTATATTTTTTAGTTCTGGTGACGGTGGTAGGGGGCTAGACTTGTCACAAGAAACCTACATTCCAGCATGGTTCAAAAGTGATGACAAAAGAGGTCAAAGCTCAGGGTCACAAGTCAAAATTTTTGTATGGGTGAGAGGCCCTTGTCAGAAGAAACATACCTGTCAAATATGAAGGCTCTATCTCAAATAGTTCAAAAGTCAGGATAAAGAAGGTCAAAGGCCAAGGTCACAGGTCAAACTTTTTGTGAAGGTTGGAGCCCTCGTCACAAAGAACATACATGCAAAATATGAAGGATCTATCTAAAATTGTTCAAAGTTATGATAAAGTAGGTCGCAGGTCAAGGTCACGGGTTAAATTATTTTTGCATGAGTGGGGAAGCCCTTATCAAAAGGAACCTACATCCCAAATATGAAGGCTCTATCTCAAATAGTTCAAACGTTATGGCGAAGTAGGTCAAACGTCAGGGTCACAGGTATTTTTTGTATAGCGGGAGGCCATTATCAGAAGGAACAGTTGTGTCAAATACGAAGGATCTATCTTAAATAGTTCAAAAGTTATGATAAAGTAGGTCAGAGATCAGAGTTACACATCAAAATGTTTGCAAGGGTGGGAAGCCCTTGTCACAAGGAACATACATGCAAAATATAAAAGCGCTATCTCGAATTGTTCAAACTTTATGATAAAGTAGGTCACAAAGTCAAGGTCAAGATCACAGGCAAAACTTTTATTGTGTGAGTGGAAAGCCCTGGTTACAAGGAACCTGCACCCTAAGTATCTCAGGTAGAACAATTATGACAAAGTAGGGCAAACGTCAAGGACACAGGTCAGAAAAAGTTTTGTATAGGTGGGAAGCCCTTGTCACAAGAAACTTACATGCCAAATATGAAGGCTTTATGTCAAATAGTTCAAAAGGTATGACCAGGCAGGTCAAAGGACAAGTTCTCAGGCCAACATATCCGTATGGGTGGGAAGCCCTTGTCACAAGGAACATACATGCCAGATATAAAGGATCATTCTCAAATGGTTCAAAATTGATGATTAAGTAGGTCACAGGTAGTCAAGGCCAAGGTCACAGGTCAAATTATTTTGCATTAGTGGAAGCCCTTGTCACAAGGAACCTACACGCCAAATATGAAGGCTCTATCTAAGGTGTTTCAATGATTTGATCTACTGTCCTACTTTTTGACGCGACATGACCCATATTCGAACTTGACCGATATATTGTCAAGATGATCATTCTGAGTAAGTTTGGTGATGATCGGACCAAAACTGTGACCTATAGTGTGTTGACGAGGTTTTTCTATGATTTGGCCTAATGACCTACTTTTTGGCCCGACATGACCCATATTCGAACTTGACCGTGATATTGTCATGATGAGCATCCTAAGCAAGTTAGATGATATTTGGCCAAAACTTTTGCCTCTAGCGTGTTCACAAGAAAAGTTAACGCACGGACGACGGACGACGCACGACGACGCCGTACATCTCACAGTCACAAAAGTTCACCATGACCTTCGGTCAGTGAGCAAACAATGACAATTCAGTTTGGAAGTTTTAACTTCATTGGTCAGTGACAGTCATGTGACCAATGTCAATAGAGTTTGGTTGTTTTAACCCATTGAACAGTGAGGGTCATGTGACCAATAGCAATACAGTATGGCAATTTTTATTTATTGGTCAGTGACAGTCATCTGACCAAAAAAATACAGTTTGCACGTTTTAACTTCATTGATCAGTAATAGTCGTGTGACAAATAGCAATACAATTTTAACGTTTTAACTTCTTTTATCAGAGACAGTCCTGTGACCAATATCAATAGATTTTGCGCGTTTAAACTTTAAAGGTCAGTGGTAGTCATTTGACCAATCTCGGTACTATTGCACACAAAGTAATAAAACGTGACGTCAAAGACAGCGTTAAGAACCCGCGAATAATGTCATTGTTTATGAACCGACGTCATAACATAGACGGCAAATAAACTGAATTTAACCCTTTCACTGCCAAGCTGTTTTAAGGAATTGCAAAATGTGCACGACGTAGACGTTTTCGATAAACAACGTCTAACGTCAACGTCTTACGTTGTCGATTGATATATACCTGTTGAGACGTTAACGTCATTTACATCAGTAACATATTAATTGTTTTGTTTGATTTGATGTTAACGCCCCCGTCAACACTGTATGTGTCATTTTGGGGACGTTGCTTCCAATTTTGTGGGACTTTTACCCGACATTGAGATGAAATTACATGAAGCCCTGTCGCCCAATGAAACCGATAGGGTTTATAAGCATGGACGGTCCGACTCGCATCGCTTTGCCTGAGCAGGCTTAGATCCTCTAAGCGGTTTACCAGTACTCGTGTGTGGTCACATTAATATGTCCTAGATTTTGACACAAGCCCCACCCTCAGGCATGAAACCAGGATGTGCTTTTTTGAAATCTAAGAAGACTAAGGCTGACACGATTAATCGTATAATCGATATATCGATCGATAAATTCCACAAAAATGATTATCATTTCTGATTTGCTCTTAATCGATTACTTGTTAGGTACAATTTACTACCCAAAGTTATGCCTAAACTAGCGAGATGAGTGACAAACAGTGCAGACCCTGATGAGACGCCGCATTCTGCGGCGTCTCTTCTGGGTCTTCACGGTTTGCTCAGGCCTGTCTGTTCAAATAGACATATGGTAAAGTGCAACATATGGTAAGAGTCATGCTCAGACAGAAAGCCAGACAGGTAAAATAATGACAAAAACCTTAGCGATTACAAATCGATTATCGATCGCAATGACATGACTGATAATCGATTATCTTTTCAGCTCCGATTAGCCAGCCCTAAAGAAGACCCTCGGAATCTTAGAAGACAGTCTCAGGTACACAGTTCTAAATATGAATGCTTTGTGATGGGTGAATGTCAATTTATAAACATTTGAATAGGCCCCCGCACATCGGGGCTTGAAGAAATAGATGGGCTGCATGATGCTTCCACGCAGAACTGAAACCGACCGTAATCGAGCACAGGTAAACCGCTTTCAGGATCTAAGCCCGCCCAGGCAAACCGGTGCGAGTCGGAACGTCCATGCTTATAAACCTTATTGGTTTCATTGGGCGGCAGGGTTTGAGATGTCATTTCACTCAATGTCGGGTAAATGTCCCACCAAATTGGAAGCAAAGTCTCCAAAAAATAACATATACAGTGTTGACGGGGACGTTAAACCTCGAATCAAACAAAACAAACGAACAATCAAACATAAGCATTTGAAAAATTGTAACACAGTATTGCAATGGTGTCCTGTGTCCTAGCCCTGGTTAAAGACTTCACGTCTTTTTTTTTTTTTTTTTTTTTTTCTTGTTGTTTTTTTATAGTTTTTTTTTTTTTCGCTTGGGGCTCTTTCAAAGATGGCAGCTTCTTATTGAATAACCATTCCGCCGTGGCTTTTGTTGCTTTCGAAAGAATTACTAAAATTTACCATTTTTGTAGCATTTTAGTATTTCAATGTCAAAAGTGGAATTAAAAGGAAATGATTATCATTTTTGTGGATTCGTGTGAGACGCCAAGTTCTGCAACGGAAGGTCAGGTGGTTTTTCTCCGGGTACTCCGGTTTTCGCCCACCTATGATTAACGATCGGCTCGATATGAGTGAAATAATCTTGAAAGGGCCGTAAAACCCAAACCAAAAAAAAAAAAAATTGTTGATTCTCCGGCGAATCACTGACAAACTTAGCATAAAGACCTTCCCTTCGGGCTTACTGCAGTCTGTGAGTGATTCGCCGGATAAAATTCACAATAATGAAATTCATTCCTGTTACAGTCGACCTTCCATGGCTCGACCCCCTTTGGGATCATGTAAATGTATTCGAGACAGCGGTAGTTCGAGCCATTGAAGGTTACTGCCAAGAGGCATAACGAGATACTTTTGAACATCTTTCGATTTTACATAATGAAAATTTTTGCTGTGTGTTCTCATTAGAATCGCCTCACCGAGGCGATTCTAATGAGTACACACAGCATACATTTGTAAGATAAAAGACTAAAATCTCCTTAATCATCCCCACCATTTCTTATCTTGAGGATTTCCCTAGGGGCTCAAGTATGAGTTCGACCCAGCCATTGGAAACGAGCCATTGGTGTTCGAGCCATCGAAGTTCTACTGTATATATAACCTCAAGTGAGTGGGTGCTAGAGTTTTACGTCCCACCAATAGCTAAGGTTATATGGAGACGGGACCTCAGTTTAAAGACTCATCCGAAAGTCTGGAGAAGCCCGGGATCGATCCTGCGACCCCTGGTTTACAAGACGAGTAGCGTAACCATTACATCACGGAGGCTTCTATATAACGTCAAGAAATAGTGAAGACACAGGTGAAGAGTTCAGATCAGAACGACAAGAAATCCTGAGATTAGAACGATAAGAATCCCCGTTAAATAAGTAATAAAGTTTCCTTTTAAAAGGAAGGCTTCCCTAGTCTGTTAAGTTGAAAATCAACCATTTTCGCTCGCCTTTCGAAAGTAGGGGGGAGCTATTGCCATCCCCCGGCGTCCGTCTTCGGCGTAAGCGTCGGCGTCCGCATTTTGGTAAAGTTTACCTGCAAGCAATCATTTGTGCTGTTTTACAAATTTATGTTCAAGTAAAGTTTTCTTTTGGTAAAAAACAATATTTCACATATTCTTTTTCACTCGATTTCCCAGGTTATTATTATTATTATTATCATTATTATTATAAGCCAATGCAACGTCATGGCGTTGCATCGACGTTGTGGCTCTAAATAAGCACGATTTTCCTGGTAACGTTTTTACGGAAACTGTTTCAGTGTTAGCTGTCCTTCTTAAATCATTGAAAGGAGGACAATGTACGTAGGAACTATTTTATAATTTATATTCACAGACCCGGCGAGGAGTGAAACCGCAACATCGGTGCGCTCACTATAATGGTTAAAAAAAAAAAAAAAAACATCGACCTTTATAAACAGCGAAGGCTGAATGTGGCGAGCTGCTCACTCACACAGGTTTTAGGCTGGTGGAAAATTTGTCAGAAAAGACAGAAACACGCACATGTTAAGCTTTTAAATTGTTCGTTTAACGCGCAATTTGGTTTCAGAGGTGAACAATGGCATGTTTTGTAAAATGACCATGTTGGTAGGTACGAGCGCTGATTCATAAATAAGAGGTCTCTTTCTGCCTGCGTTCGAGGCACGACCGAGTCAAGTTATGCAATCGAAGGCCAGGTGGTTTAAAACGGCTTTTCTCCATATATATATATATATATTTTTTTTTTTTTTTTTTTTACAAATCCTTAAGAAAAGACAAGTTGGCTGCTTTCAAAAAGCATCCAATAGGTTTGGTCTTGTCAGTTTAAATTCTGATTTGAGCAAGTTGATATCATTAACCCACTTAGTGCATTTTTGAATACAAAAAATAAACTTTTGTACAAAACGTGTATATAAAATTTCGAAGTCTGTGACCTTGGTATCAGGAAGGGTAGGTAGTGACGAGTATTCTGTGGTAAATTGTTTAACGCCATGACAAGTATAAACTAAATGTAACTTACATATGGTTTGCACATGTATAGCACAAAACTTAACCAAACGAAAATGTATACCGAATTTTTCAAAGGGTCATAACTTTGTTAATATTTGGTGGCATATCTTCACATCATAGCCTTACTACATACACATTTTAGGCTTGATCGGATGAAAACTGTATAGTAGGATTTATACGGAAACGAAAAAAAGTTTACGGACGGACGGACACCAACCCCGTAACTTAATACGACCTTTTTTTTTTTTTTTTTTTTTGTTATTGTTGTTTTTCAAACGGGCATATGAAAAGATTTTTCCTAAGTCATCAGGCCTTCTGTAGGGCCTTGGTTATCTATTTCATTTGTTGTTAACGTCCTTGTAAACACTGTATGAGTCTTTTTGAGACATTGCTTCCAATGTTGTGGGACTTTTTCTCGGTACTGAGATAAACGGGCAGATAAAACTCCTTCTCAAGCCCTGTCACCCGATGAAACTAAATGGTTGAAATGCATGAACGGTCCGACTCGAGCCACTTTTCCTGGGCAGGCTTAGACTTTCTAGGCGATTTAACACTACTCATGTGCGGCCGGTATCAGCTCTGCGTGGAAGCATCATGCAGCCCAATCTATTTCTTCAATCCTCGATGGACGGGGGCCGATCAGACCTTGGGGCAATATATTGGACTGCATGAGCTGAAACCGACCGAACTTTGAAGTATTGCTGAACCGCCTAGGAAGATCTAAGCCTGCCCAGACAAAGTGCTGCGAATCAGACTGTATCTTAAACCTCGGCAGTTTCTTTGAGCGGTACCTCCGCAAAAACCTGAAATTTGCTATCCTTTTGGATATCTTTCTGGATCAAAATTTAATTGTAAAAAAAACTGATTAGTAATACGTCAAGTATTGAGTGGAAATAAAGAACACCACTCTCGGCTTATCAGATACAATAGCTCCCATCGAATGCGCCAAAAACTCTTTTAACAACTCAGTCTGTAACTGGTGGCAGGTCACTTAGTAGTCATGAAGTTTTTGAAAAGAAACTATTGCTATCTGTGCTGGGCTCAAGAACAATAAACAGCGACCCATCAACGTTATGACTTTGTTTCGCTCCCTAAATATTTTATATATTTGGAAGAGTTAGAACCTTCGACCTTGGCACTGAGGTTAATTCTAGTAGCACAGACAAGAAAATGTTTTTACACACCCAGCGATCTTCTTTTATGTTTGGTTTTACGATCCTTTCAAGATTATTTCACTCAAATCAAGCCGCTCGTTAATCGGAGGTGAGTGAAAACTAGAGTACCCGATGAAAAACCTCCTGACGTTCCGTTGCAGAACTTCTCATTATGTGACCTGAGCCATGCTCAAACATACACCGTTGAGAGACCTAATGATTAAGAGTCAGCACTCTTATCCACTAGGCCACGGAGGCCCGTTACTCCCAGCGATCTTTATAAATGAGGAAAAATAACGTTCTCTGTCTTTCCAACATTTACATATACTTATTATTAGAGCGTACCGAAATATGTTCAGAATATATAAATCTGTTCCTATCTGTGTAAAGTAAACTTTGCAAGTTTTGTTTATTTGTATTTAACGGCCCACTCAACACTGATTTTGGTCTTTTTTTGAGCATGTCAGTGTACCTACCCATGCTTTTCATGAGCAGGCTTATCCGTAAGCACTTTACCAGTTCAGTGCACATTCTGTCGCCAAAAACTGACCCCTGCCCTTCCTGAATCAGCGGAAGGGAGAGAATGACCATAGAAAAGATTTCATAATCTCCACGAAAGAATGTTGCCGACCCCGGTAGGTATCGAACCCGAGTCTTCCTTATCGCCAGTCAGACTGCATCCGACTGAGCTACCACAGCCAGCCACACTTTGTGAGTAGTAGTAGTTATGCTCTGTTGTTTTTCGTTTCCATGGCCCCATGGACTTACTCCATAATGGCATTGCAAGACGTAATATTTGCGAAAATGACTGCTACTCCTGCAAAAGTAGTTTCTCTTTGGATATGTCTAAGGGGTATACTCTTAAAGGAAAGAATTTGCCCCTGGGGAGCAAATTCTCCCCTTTTAGAGTAGACCCCTTGAGAAGCAAATTCTTCCCCTTTTAGAGTAGACCCCTTTTTCAGTTGGACAGAGCCAAAAAAGTAGCAACCATAAGGCCCTTAAAATTGTATTTCCATAACGAAATCATGCCTATAGAATTGTGATCCCCTTTAATATGTTCTATAAAAGGGTTATCCTTTGGAAGCAAAGAATACACCACAGAACTAAAAAATATGGTGTGCACATGTTTTCTGAGCCAGACTAGCTAGTTTCGGCCAATTAGGCCTCATCAGTGACCCTAAGATATTTTCCAAATTCCACAATGGAATCAATGATCCCAAAGGACAAGAAAATATAATCTACACTATGTAGGGCAGGGAGACGTTTTACCGCCGCCACACATTCCCACACACCAGTTGTAGTGAAGTTAAATATGGTAGTTGACCAATTAATTGGAACACCCTAGCAGTTCGAACACCCAAAATTATTTCGAATTAGTGGCTGAAAACTTTCTCAATTAATTTGAACTCCCAAATTTTTCAGAAAGCAGATTTTTTAATACTTCGAACACACACAAAAAATGCCGAAAAATGCAAGCATTTCGGACCGTTCCCGGGTTTTCATTACAACATCGTACTGGTCGTATATGAGCTAGCGCACGAAAAAAAAGAAAACTTAGCATGAAATGTGTGCGACTTCCAAAGACTCGGATTAACATGCACTTTGTAAGGCAAATGGTTTTCGCTTCTCTCACTTTGGATAGCCCTGTGGTAGTGGAAGGTTCATACCCTCACCGAATACTGATCAGACTGCTAGAAACGCAGGCTGCAAGTGCTTAGATCAACCTTGATGAGCCACAGGAGTTTCGCTTGTTTATGTTGTGAAAATCCCATCGTCTGCATCAGGCTCATGCGATCAGCGAAGACTCTAATCGGATTGCACGAATGAGTACGCTAAGATGTGTCTTCGCTGGTTTCTCAACGACCTGCAAACACTGAACATGCGCACCCACTAACAGTATGCAAGGCAAAGGGTTTCACTTAGCCTTGTGACTTCGTAAGATTTAAGGGTTCAGTAAAGACTGATCACATTGCATCGATGTTCAGGCTGATCCTAGTCGGTGATGTAGCATTGTGGCCTACAAAGGCTTGGATCACCATGCATAGACAAGTGTTTTCGCGTTGCTCTCAGACTCTTAGGAGCGTAGCTTCAGCTTTCATTATTATTTGTGTGACAGTGTTACCCTTTTTCCATGTGCTGTGGCATTGATTCAATGCCTCTTTGATAGCAGAAGCGCCCCTTTAATATTAATTGAGTTTCCCGCCTTTTTCCACAGAACGTCTTTGAGCACGTGCGAGTGAAATTCATGGTTGTTGCATGCAAAAAGGTAGTTTAATTCAGGTTACCTGGTTGGGCTACCCTGGTTTTCTCAGGAGCAAGTGAAGATGCCCATTTATTTCACGGTGACAAGGTTTTATTGGAAGTAATTTCGGGGAACATAATAAAGAAAATAAGTCATATTCGGTGTGGGGGGAAGACTCAGGTCATCCTGCACATGCATGCAGTCTGAAAAGTCTTCGTTGTTCGTATGTGCCTACCATGGCCTCTGTGCTAACAAGGCCGTAGGAAGGATTGTGAGATTGGGGCGGCGGACGGGGGTAGGTTCGGAAGGGGGTGTCCCCCTTCCGATTGGAGATTTTTGAAAATATGACTCTAAAATGGTGCGATTTCCTGCAAATTCTGACATAAAACAACAGTATATTTCATTGTGTTTATTCCTTTTAAAGTCAAGCATTCAAACAATTAGAGAGTACATTTATACCATACTTTCAAAAGTGCGTTTCAGTTAACCAATGTTATATTCCCAAAAATGGTAACTTGTTTTACCGCAATAGACCATTAAACCGGAATTGTCTTTATTGTAGTTGTCCAATTTAGGGTCCACTTACTTTAAACGGTCGTTAATCACCATCTTATTGCCTCTGGCAATAATTGTACCGCCGCTCCAATAAACAATAAGCGATATGACACGCGCGGGTTGATGTAGATTTATGTTAAATAAGAGATCAGGTGTCTTAGGTTTTAGATTTTTGCATTGAAAAAAAAAATGCATTTTTGGCCAAAATATTGGGGCGGCGGCCGCCGCCCCTGCCGCCCCTATTCCTACGGCCTTGGCTAATCAAAGAATAATCAAAGAACAACAGGTGAAAACTATGGCCACATTGGCTAGATGCGCAGGTTAATCTGGTCCTTCGTTTGAAACCTTTTTTTTTCGCCGTGCGCCGGCTTAAAACGACGGCGGGTACATTTTACCGGCCCAATCTGCTTGCGACGTTACAAAAACATCCTAAGCTACCAAGTGCAAGGATCAGTCTGTTCAGATCTCCTATCTCGAGTAAAATACTTATTGCGCATGTGCGTACAGAAAAGACTGATAAGTCTGCACAGTTGTGCAATCGGGATTGTGTCTTCAATGTTAAAGAGGTTTGAAATGTTTCATCGCGCATAAAGTGAAGATCACATTTGTGTATGATGTCCGCATTTTCTTTTTCTTGTTACTTGCCTATCTAAATAACATGATGGTTTTGCATTCGCACAGTCTAATCAGTCTTCGCCGGACTACTTCGATGGGCATTGAATTGCTACATGCCCCCGGCTCACGCTAATTTGAGACTGCTTATTAGTAAACAGAGAACACACAAACAAGGCTGCGCAGTCTCGCCTGAGGCTTAACTATGTGCTTAAACAATATAGGTGGGGGTGGGGGGTGTGAAGTATCTATGCGCCTAGCTCCACTGGGTAGCTGCACGTGCGGGTTTCAACATCCCATCCCATATATACATGTAGCTGGACTTTGTCCGGAACAAAAAAAAAAAATATTACAGACTATAAGGAAATTCTTTGAAAAATCCTTTTTTTCCTAGATATGGGCTACTCTTAAGAAAAGAATTTGCTCCAATCAATTTCTGTTATTCCTGAGATCACAAATTGACTCGCCCATTTTAAAGGGAATAGTGATAGTTCAATAGGTGTAAATGTCATTAATGGCAATGTGTATCGCATTCAAAGACCCCCAGCACACACTGACTTATTTATAGATCAAACTTTTCTGCACTGCATAAGTGATATTTATAACTTCTAATCACGTGCGGATTGACAGGGCCACCGGCAAAAAACGCAGTTGTATAAAATATTGAACACAGCCTGATCCAATGTATGGAATTCTTTCAGATCAAACAGTTCTAACACTGATAAATTTTCAATCTGATATTTTCTAATAATTCCAACACCCGGATCAGTATTTATTTTTTACTGTTCGAATTAATTGGTCATTTACAGTATGTTCTTTAAAAGGGTTATCCTTTGGAAGCAAGGAATACACCACTGAACTGAAAAATATGGAGTGTACATGCTTTCTGGGCCAGACTAGCTAGTTTCGGCCAATTAGGCCTCATCAGTTACCCACAGATATTGTCAAAATTCCACAATGGAATCAATGATCCCAAAGGACAAGAAAATATAATCTACACTTTTATATAGTAAAGCTCGGGTCTGCAGGGGTATACATTAGTTTCCGTATTCATGCACTGAGACACTAGATTGTGGGTACTCGATAGAATCGCCTCGTCGAGGCGTTTCTGTCGACTCCCCGCAATCTATGTTTTGAGCAAAGAAGGCAAATATTCCAATTTTTCTTTTTAAAATTTCTTTTTCTTTGGCCAAAAACTGACAATGTATTTGAATAGGTGTGTTTCGAAATACGGTAAAACTGGTAGACTAACTGCCACACCTGCCAGGTGTATCCATTTCCCTTTAGATATTTTTAATGTTGGAGTTGAAACGCTTGCTTTTCGGTCTGTTTCGCTATTCAGACAGGCTGTTTCCTGTTATTGCAGTATAGTATTGCATCATCGTTAAAGCTGATAGGTTGATCGCGTCACGTGCCCCTCCATGGAACAGTTACAATCTGGTCATTATACCCGGTTTGCCCGCCTCATGGCGACCAAACCAAAAAGCATACGCCAACAAGTCAGTGTACTGAACAACCCTCTAACCCCAATTTCATCTAGAGAAAGTTACAGGGGTACACATTATTTTCCTTTTGTTTTTTTGGCTCAAAACACCGAACACCTACAATCTATATTTGGACTGGAAAAAAAATCACATCACGAAAACACGCCTGCCTAAATTTTACCCCCTTAAATCCCATTTTCATATAGTAAAACTTACGGTGATATGCATTATTTTTCTTATTTCTGCTCAAACATAGACAGTGGGTAATCTTTAGAACCGCGTCATAGAGTCGGTTCTAACGAGTACCCACAATCTAATTTTAGAACAGAAATATAAAAAAAATCTGAATACCCACAATCTAATTTTAGAGCAGAAATATGAAAAAAGTCTGAATTTTTTATCGGAAAATTTTCATTTTTGGTGGCAAAATTCTCAATACTTTTGTGTTTTCGTAATGTACTGAAAAAATGCAAGTTCAAGAAATATAAAAGCCATATTTTTAGCACATAGATGTTTTATATTTTGGCCCCATGCAGTGCAGAAGACAAGTTTTAAGAAAATATGGTTACTTTCGAGTCACAACAAGTACGCTTATTAAGTCGAATACGGCAGTGAAGATACAACAATAAGTATAATTTCACCATGCACGGGGTACCGGGAAATGGGAAAGAATTTGAGATGACAGGAAGCAAGTACATTGACCTAACCCATATATGCCTAGCGACCCATTTTGAGAGATTGACAAAGAGTGCAGACCCAGATCAGACGCCGCATCTGATCAAGATCTAAACTGTTTGCTCAACGTACATGCGTTTTTTGCAAAACTTACCACAAAAAAAAAATACTGACATCCCTATGCTTAGAAATTGACCACTCCAGACTTATAAAGGTGGAATATTTTATTGGCATCTATGGATTAATTATCCCTTGACACACACCAGGATCTGTTTCTACTGTAGCCCGACTTCTTGGAAACGCTTTATAAATATATATCATGAAACGCTTTATAAATAGACATCGACGGGCGCTGCATTCTGTTTGTTCCGAACGCGTTTTCGCTGCGTAAATATGTGGAGAGCAGTCTTATCTGTAGGGCTTTTCCAGTTACGTCATAAGACGTTCAGAAATAAACTGGGGTATCACCAATCCAATCTAAATGGCTTCCAATCGAAATTGGAAGCCAAAAAATATCTAGGCACATCTTAGATTATACTAAATTATTTTTGATCGATTGCGATGAAAGCTTTAAGCATATTTGAATCGCTCGCGAACACTCATTCAGGATGTTATCACGCGCGCGAAAGGGAGGCAGTGACTTTTACACCGACCACGTTAGCTCAGTACCGGCCCTGATAGCTCAGTGGTAGAGCGTCCGCTTCGGGAATGGGAGGTCACGGGTTCGATCCGCGCCATACCAAATGCGTGAAAATGATACTAGGTGCTCCCTTGGCAGACGCTCGCACAATCAGGGGCAGTCCTAGGAAGATAAATGAAGGCAAATAAGTACTTTGTCGCAACAAAAGTCCCGCCCCCGCCCATAGGAGCTTGAAGAAATATATGGGCTGAATGATGCTTCCACGCAGAGCTGAATCCGGCCCCCACACTAGTACTGGTAAACCGCTCAGAGGATCTAAGCCTGTCCAGGAACCGCGGTGCGAGGTGGACCGTCCTTGCTAATAAATCCTCTTGGTTTCATTGGGCGACAGGGCTTGAGATGTCATTTCATCTCAAGTGTCGGGTAAAAGTCCCACAAAATTGGAAGCAACGTCTCCAAAATGACCTTTACAGAGTTGACGGGGACGTTAAACCTCAAATCAAACAAACACAAAGCAATAAAAGTCCTATAGAGCTTATATATGCGACGTTTAATAAAGCTTCTATATTATATGCATAACGAAGAAATACCACGATTTCTCAATGAAATAAAAATGATAATCACCTCTGGCTTAGGAAGATTTATTTCCCATAAGGAAATATTTCCCTCTAGCCGGTCCTACTTTTCCAATGCAATCGTTTGTTTGTTTGTTTGATTTGAGGTTTAACGTCCCCGTCAACACTGTAAAGGTCATTTTGGAGACGTTGCTTCCAATTTTGTGGGACTTTTACCCGACATTGAGATGAAATGACATCTCAAGCCCTGTCGCCCAATGAAACCAATAGGGTTTATTAGCATGGACGGTCCGCCTCGCACCGCGGTTCCTGGACAGGCTTAGATCCTCTAAGCGGTTTACCAGTACTAGTGTGCGGGCCAGATTCAGCTCTGCGTGGAAGCATCATGCAGCTCATATACTACTTCTTCAAGCCCCTATGCAATCGTTATATTTAGACGCGGGAACGTTTAATGCACGTCGACGCGTTGTTCTCGACGATGTAAACGACGTCTCCAAAGATGTAAACAACGTTCAGTATGTATGGCGTTAGACTCGAAGGCAGTGTTGAATTAAAGAATACATAGACATAAAAACTAAATTAGGCGAAAGTTTTGTTATTGTACTTTCGCATTATACTTTCGTTTTATCACCATAATAATTTTAGTTCTTTTATTTACATTCAAAACAATAGAAATTGCTTTCAAGATTGCGTCTATACAGTTTTTGTTTCAGTCATCTTATGTGTCACTGCACCGACTACCGTTTGCATGGTCTGTATGTTAAGAATGAACTGTACAAAGAATTAGATGAAAATTATCCATCAGCTTTATCAACATGCATGTAATATACAGTTTATTGACTCAGTCCATTTTAAATATGGGAGTTATAGTCCTCGGGAGGTTGAACATCCAATACAGACACTCGTGCGCAAGCGCACTCGTTTCTTTATCGGATCTTCAACCTCCCGCGGTTTATAATTCCTATATTTAAAATGGTCTGAGTAATAAACTCTAACTATATATTTTATTTTTACCACTGCTATTCATTTACACCTGGGTGGAGTGGGGCAGTGACTTTACATGTCTTACCCAAAGACAATTCGCCTCCGGTGGCCGGATTCGAACCCACAACCTCTGGATCATAAGTCGAAGGCACTAACCACTGAGCTATAAGAAGCCCATCGGTGTTTGAAGAAATAGACTGGGCTGCATGATGAAAACGACAGTGACATGAGTACTGGCAAACCGCTTGGATGGTTTAACTCTGCCCAGGCAAAGTGGTGCGAGTCGGACCGTCCATGCAAATAAACCCTATTGGTTTCACTTAGCGCCGCGATTGTGATGTCATTTTATCCAACAAAATTGGAACCAACGTCTTCAGAATGACCAAAATAGTGTTGACGGGGACGTTAAACCACAAATCAAACAAACAAATCTTAAGAAAGTTGGAAATGGAGTAGAAAGGTTCAGCCAACATAAATAGAGTAAAACGGCGGTATGGTCAGTTTACCTTAATCACACATTTCAAAGCCAACATGCAACACGTCTACAAAAACAAATCCTACCTTGAAAATAAGTCAGTTAGCACAAACTACATTCCATAGTTCTGGTCAGCCATTTTATGTAGTCTTCATAGGTTTGCATTTAATCAGCGAACACTTACCCTGAAATTGAAACTAAACACTTAAAATATCAATTCTAACACAGCGCGCCTATATAGGCAATGGAAAATAACTGTGTTTTATTCTACAACAAATCACGGCAAGGAAGAGCGTGACGAGTGACGACATTAAAAACTGCAAATTTATGACGTCACCAGTCGATTTCCTTGATGTTGGACGGTGTAACGTCATTTTCTCGCATCGAAAACGTTAGAAAAGGATATAAATGCATGTGTTTCAGTCGATAATTTTAGCGGGATTAGTTTCAACAATGGCGAAAAGTGGTGAGAATTTGAAGGAAACAACAGTATTATTGCCGAGTTTCAGCGTGTTAGAATCGAAATAGATCAGCTCTAGCCAATGATTTGTTGAGTAATAAATCACAGTTTGTCGGTCAGTTGTAAGTAGACAAATCGCACGCGCTACGCGCTCGTGATTTGTCTACTTTACAACTGACCTCCAAACTGTGATTTATTACTCAACAAATCACAGATAGAGCTGATCTATTTCTTAAACAACCTGATATATTCATATGCAAGACAATTTGCTTGACATGTCAGGCGAATCGTCTAGGCGATTCATATCTCCATCTGAACCCCACTATATCTGTTCTGTGTAAAGTAGGATTTATAGAACAATTCCGGAATTTTGTCCTGCGCAAAGCAGGAATTATCATTTTGTTGCGCAAAATGAGAATTCCTACATTGCGCAAGACAATTCCGGAATAGCCCCAAGCTTGACATGTCAGGCGAATCGTCTAGGCGATTCATATCCCCATCTGAATCCTACTATATCTGTTCTGTGAAAAGTAGGATTTAGGGAACAATTCCGGAATTTTGTCCTGCGCAAAGCAGGAATTCTCACTTTGTTACGCAAAATGAGAATTCCTACATCGCGCAAGAGAATTCCAGAACAGCCCCTGCGCAAAACTGAGAATCGGAACAAAGTTGGAATAATTTAATTTTTCTGTCTTTAATTTCTAATTTATTGCTATTATGAATCATATTATAAAAATATTAATTATAAATTCTTAAGAAGTTCAGAAAATGCATTTTGAGATCATATTTCGTATCAAGATATCTGGAAGTAATTGATTGTTTGATTTGGGGTTTAACGTCCCCGTCAGCAATGTATAGGTCATTTTAGAGACGTTGCTTCCAAGTCCCGACATTAAGATGAAATGACATCTCAAGCGCTGCCGCCAATGAAACCAATAGGGTTTATATGCATGACCGGTCCAACTCGCACCACTTTTCCTTGGCATGCTTAGAACCTCTAAGCGGTTTACCAGTACTCACGTGCGGTTGGTTTCAACTCTGCGTGGAAGCATCGAGCAGCCCATCCATTTCTTCAAGGCCCGATGGGCGAGGGCGAGGGAGTAATTGAACTAGAATGATAAATATGTTAACATAGTTTGTTGCACTACGGAATAGGGACTCAAATCATTATGTTTGGTTTGTTTAAGATTATTTCACTCATTTCCAGCTGATCATAATTCAGCGGTGGTCGAAAACCGGAGTCCCCAGAGAAAAACTACATGACCTTCTGTTTCAGCACTTGGAATCTCACATATGGCCAGATGAGAGACCTAATGATTGAGAGTCAGCGCTTGTACCATTTAGGCCATGGAGCCACATATTATAAATAAATATTAAAAGTCAAAACAAAACGTTTTACCCAACATTAGGTACAGAAAAGAACGGATCCAAATCAATGGACGTGCGCGACTTCAGCAGTTCTAAGAAAGTTGTTTTAATTTAAAGACAGTCTATAAATTATAAAGACTGTCTGCAAATTCAAAGACTGACACAAATAAAATCATGAAAATGGTGTAAATCAGAAAAAAATCGCATTTTGCTATTTACAGTAACTTGGACATTATCTGTAGAATATTCAGTAATTACATATATGTGCAACTTGTCTTTTATTTAATCAAATTCATTCAGCCATAATTGAAGAGTTCTCAAAAACAGGTTTGTAATAAGATTAATGTGTAAAATGAGCTAAGGAATTATGTGTATAACGCTTATATCATTTTGTCAACATGCCGACCACTCGCTTCGACAGAACTAAAATCAGTAAAATGCGGGGTTTTCAAATGTAAGTTTAGACAATATTAGGAGTTTACAGAGCCTTTTTTTACTGTGATAAAAGTTATTACCATGTTCGTGCTTGTTTAAGATACCCTGCCGAGCCCGCACCCACAAACACCTAGACTGGGGTGAGAAGTATGCGCGAGGAGTGATAGATGATGTTTTAAGGAGGCGTTAATGGTAACGCCGAACAAGTCCAAACTCGTTTAATACCCTAGTGCTCTAGAAACGATGAGGCAATGAGGATGTATTGAGGTAATGAGCAGGCGGCAAGTAGGTAGTAAGGGGTAACCAGAAGGCAGTGACGGTAACCAGCGCAAGCGTGATGTGTGATTGTTGAAGATGTTTTAAGAAGACGGTTTTGTTTTGTTTGTTTGATTTGAGGTTTAACGTCCCCGTCAACACTGTAAAGGTCATTTTGGAGACGTTGCTTCCAATTTTGTGGGACTTTTACCCGATATTGAGATGAAATGACATCTCAAGCCCTGTCGCCCAATGAAACCAATAGGGTTTATTAGCATGGGCGGTCCGCCTCGCACCGCGGTTCCTGTACAGGCTTAGATCCTCTAAGCGGTTTACCAGTACTAGTGTGCGGGCCGGATTCAGCTCTGCGTGGAAGCATCATGCAGCCCTTATATTTCATCAAGCCCCTATGGGCAGGGGCCTTTTAAGAAGACGGTAAGGGCAACTCCGAAAATACCCAAACTCGTTTCCCATAGTGCCCTAGAAACGATGAGGCAGTGAGGAGGTATTGAGGACGCGGTGAGGAGGTAGTGAGGAGGCGGTAAGTAGGTAGTTAGGGGTAACCGAAAGGCAGCGAGTGTAACCAGCGCAAGCGTGTTGTGTGATTGTTGAAGATGTTTTAAGGAGACGATAAGGGCAACTCCGAACATACCAAAACCCGTTTCCCATAGTGCCCTAGAAGCGATCAGGCAATGGAGAGGTATTGAGGAGGCTGTGAGGAGGAAGTGAGGGGTAACCGGTAGGCAGTGAGGGTAACTCGGGTTGTGTGATTGTTGTAGATGTTTTAAGGAGACGATAAGGGCTACTCCAAACATACCCGAACTCGTTTCCCATAGTGCCCTAACAGCGATGAGGCAATGGGGAGGTATTGAGGACGCGGTGAGAAGAAGTGATAAGGCTGGGAGGGGGTAGTGAGGAGGTAGTGAGGACCGTGTATGACATAAAAAATAATAGGAATTTATACAATATTGCAATCTTAACCAGCAGTAAGTTCCCGAAAAAAGGTCGCCCACCACAACCATCACACACAAACACAGCATCCATAATGCCCAGGCAGGGGAAAGAATGAGAAAGTGATTGAAGATGTGAGGAGAAGGCAACGAGGGCAAAGACCTAACTGGCCCATAAGGTGGGAGGAGGTAGGTAGCGGGGGGGGGGGGGGGGGGGGGCACCTGTGCAAGAGTGATGAAAACAAAGATAGATTTATCATCCAACAATAATAGGAGTCAATATTACTCTCTTAAGTACGCGCGCGAAAAAAAAATGGTGCGGTTTTTCAAAGCCTAAAATCTGACTGCGATAAAAATGGCGCGTTATGACGTCATCAAACATGGCTTACCGGATATGATGACATTCCAATATGGCCGACTGCATGTTATATAAGATGGTGGACAGGATGTGACGATATCCAAGATGGCGGACCGGATATAACGACAGAGGGACCAAATATTCTTAAGGACTAGATTGCCCCAACCCTTTTTCACCTACTATAACGTCCCCGTCAACACTGTAAAGGACATTTTGGGGACATTGCTTCCAATTCTGTGGGACTTTTACCCGGCATTGAGATGAAATGACATCTCAAGCTCTGCCGCCCAATTAAACCAATAGGGTTTATAAGCGCCGCTTTGACTGGGCAGGCTTAGATCCTCTAAGCGGTTTACCAGTACTCGTAGGCGGACCGGCTTCAGCTCTGCGTGGAAGCATCATGCAGCCAATCTATTTCTTCAAGCCCCGATGGGCGGGGACCGAAAACGATATTTAGAGAGAATAAAATGCACACAGTCTTTTACAACGCATGTTGTTAATGAGATGGGGACTGAGGCAGCGTACGAGAATGTTTTATCATCTTCATGATTGTCCTTGTGTTAGTCTTTCAATCCACAGACGCCGGCCACAGTCAGTAGCTCAGTCTGATGCGCGTCTGACTGGTGATCAGGAGGACGCGGGTTCGACTCCCGCCGGGGTCGGCAACATTCTTTCGTGGAGATTGATCATGAAATCTTTTCTACGGTCATTCTCTCCCTTCCGCTGATTCAAGAAGGGCAGTTGTCAGTTTCTGGCGAAAGAATGTGCTCTGTACTGGTTAACCGCTTACGTATAAGCCTGCCCAGGAAAGTGTGGATGGGTAAACTGACCGGCTCAAAAATGACCTAAATAGTGTTGACTGGGCCGTTAAACTCCAAAACAAACAAACAAACAAATTTTCTCTCTCCCGCTGATAAAAGAAGGGCAGTTGTCAGTTTCTGGCGAAATAATGTGCACTGTACTGGGTAACTGCTTACGTGTAAGCCTGCCCAAGAAAGTGTGGATAGGTAAACTGGCCGGCTCAAAAAATGACATAGTGTTGGCGGGGCCGTTAAACTCCATTAGAAAAAAATTAAATCCACAGACTAAATGTCTTTAACTTTATAGACAGACTTTACATTTATAGACGGTCTTTAAATAAAACAACTTTCTTAGACCTGTTCACCATGGCATTCCTTACTGCATGGTGTTAATGATATTCCTACCAGCGGTGCTGTCATAATCTTCTGTAAATGCTAAATACAGTCTGATCAGTGTGGCCACCTTTTGCCTTATTACAATTGTAATAAGCATCATGTTACAAGTCTGTCCCCGCCCATCGGGGCATGAAGAAATACATGATGCACGAATACTGCTCTATATTTAGGCTACAAATAAGAAAACTATCGAATTTTTTCATCTAAAAAATAACAAGAGGCCCATGGGCCACTATGCTCACCAGAGCTCAGGCGGGTACTACCCACTGGCAGCCATGTATGGTTTTAATTCATTGATTATAAAGTCTCCCAAACGAACCCCCATTTCCAAATGAGCACCCATGTGGACTCTGTATCTGAAATATTAGGCCTTTTATGAGGTGGAGGGGTGGGACATGGACCCAACAGAGCCAAGGTTGGTATCACTGAATGCGACAGGAATATGGTATCACTGAATGCGTCTTATCATAAGGAACAAGAATATATATGGTTTAGGGGTGTGGATGTGTACAGTTCCTGAGATATAAGGCCTTATAAGCTGTGGAGGGGTTGAAGCAGACCCCAGGAAATCCAAGGTCGTTGTCCTTGAATGTGTCTTATCATTAAGGACCAAGATAATATATTGTTTAGGAGTTAGGATCTGAACTGTTTCTGAGATATGAGGCCCTCTAATGAAGTGAAAGGGAGAGGAATGACCCCTGTTGACCGCCAAGTCGGTGTGACTGAATGTGTCTAATCACAAGGAACGAGAATATATATGATTATGAGGTGGGTTCCTAATGGTGTCTGAGATATATGGCCTTTCATGAAGTGGAGGGGCGGGCCATGGCATCACACATTGCCCTAGCACAAAGAGACCCCAGGCACATGTGACTGAATGGGCCTTATCATAAGGAACACAAATATACATGCAAAAAGGGTGGGGATCTCAGCAGTTTCTGAGATATATGACAATTTATGAAATGGAGGGGTTGGGCATGACCCTGGCGCACCCCAGGAGACCCCTAGGTTGGAATCACTGAATGCGTCTTATCATAAGGAACAAGAATATATATGGTTTAGGGGTGGGGATCTAAACGATTTCTGAGATATTAGGCCTTTTATGAAATAAAGGGGATGGGGCATGGCTCGGGCACATCCCAGGGAACCACCAGGTTGGTGTGACTGAATGCGTTTTATCATAAAAAAAAACAAGAATATAGACGGTTTGGGGGTGAGGATCTGAAGGGTTTCTGAGATATATCGCCTTTTTTGAAGTGGAGGTGTGGGGTATGGCTCCAGCGCACCCCTGAAGATTCCTAGGTTGGAATCACTGAATGCGTCTTATCATAAGGAACAAGAATATATATGGTTTAGGGGTAAGGATCTGAACGGTTTCTGAGATATTGGGCCGTTTATGAAGTTTAGGGGGTGGGGCATGGCCTGGGTACATCCCAGGGAACACCCAGGTTGGTGTCACTAAATGCGTCTTATCATAAGAAACAAGAATATATATGGTTCTGAATCATCTCCGATATATCGCCTTTTATGAAGTGGAGGTGTGGGGCATGGCCCTAGCGCACCCTTGGAGAAGCCTAGGTTGGAATCACTGAATGCGTCTTATCATAAGGAACAAGAATATATATGGTTATGGGGTGGGATCTGAAAAGTTTCTGTGATACTGGGCCTTTTAAGAAGTAGAGGGGGTGTGACATGGCCCGGGCACACCCGAGGAGACCACCAGGTTGGTGTGACTGAATGCGTCTTATCATAAGAAACAAGAATATATACTGTTTTGGGGTGGGGATCTGAAAGGTTTCTCAGATACATCCCCTTTTATGAATGGAGGGGTGGGGTATGGCCCCGGCGCACCCCGGGAGACACCTAGGTTGGTATCACTGAATGCGTCTTATCATAAGAAACAAGAAAATATGTGGTTTAGGGTGGGGATCTGAACGGTTTCTGAGATATTCCGCCTTTTACGAAGTGGAGGGGGTGGGCATGGCCCGGGTACATCCCAGGGGACCCCCAGGTTGGTGTCACTGAATGCGTCTTATCATAAGAAAAACGAATATATATATACTTTAAGGGTGGGGATCTGAATGGTTTCTGAGATATATGGCGTTTTATGCACTGGAGGGGGTGGGGCATGGCCCCGGCACACCCTGGGGGACCCCCAAATTGGTATAAAAGCATGTGGCTAAAAGAAGTTCACTCAAGGAATAGTTCTACGAAAGGTTTGCTAAAATATCTGCAATGACTTGGCAGTAAACGCCATTTTTCAATTTTCCCCATTATAAGTCTATGGAAACTCTAAGTTGCCATAGCAACCGAACTAATGAGCCGATTTTCATAACAAGAGGGCCATGATGGCCCTGGATCGCTCACCTGATCCATAGTGTAATAGGTGTGTCCCAGGGAGGGCCATTATTGGCCCCAGGGCTTTAATGTGCATAATGTTGAGGGCGGTCTTAAAGGTGAAGCTTCATAACAAACAACAACAAAGGCTATAATTTGAACAATCTTGGCAAAGGTCCACTAGATGAAGCTACACACCAAATATCATAGACCTGGGCCTTGCGGTTTCAGAGAAGAAGATTTTTTTAAAGATATTCCCTACATAAGCCTATGCAAAACCATATGGCCCCGGGGCTATATAAGGCTATGTAAAACCAAAGGGCCCCGGGATGGGGGCATTTGTCGCCCCAGGGCTATAATTTGAATAATTTTGGTAGAGGTCCACTAGATGAAGCTCCAAACCAAATATCAAAGACCTGGGCCTTGCAGTTTCAGAGAAGAAATTTTTTAAAGATTTCCCTTTATAAGTCTATGTTAAACCAAAGAGTCTCAGGGCGGCGATATTTTTGGCCCCATGCAGGGCTATAATTTGCATAACCTTGATAGAGGTCCACTAGATGAAATGTCACACCAAATATCAAAGACCTAAGCCTTGTGGTTTCACAGAAGAAGATTTTTAAGATTTTCCCTATATAAATCTATGTAAAACCAAAGGGCCCCGGAGCGGGGGCATTTTTGGTTTCAGGGTTATAATTTGAACAATCTTGATAGAGGTCCACTTGATGAAGCTTCATACCAAATATCAAAGACCTAGGCCTTGTGGTTTCAGAGAAGAAGATTTTTTAAGATTTTCCCTATATTTGACTTTGTTAAACCAAAGGGCCCCGAAGTAGGGCCATTTTTGGCCCAAGGGCTATAATTTTTACAATCTTGGTAGAGGTCAATTAGATGAAGCTTCATATCAAATATCAAAGTCCTGGGCCGTGCGGTTTCAGAGAAGAAGATTTTTTAAAATTTTCCCTATATAAGTCTATGTAAAACCAAAGGGCCCCGGAGCGGGGACATTTTTGGTCTCAGGGCTATAATTTGAACAATCTTGATAGAGGTCCACTAGATGAAGCTTCATACCAAATATCAAAGAGCTAGGCCTTGTGGTTTCAAGATCTTTTAAAAGATTTTCCCTATATTAGTCTATGTAAAACCAAAGGGCCCCGGAGCGGGATCATTTTTGGCCCCAGGGCTAAATTTGAACAATTTTGGCAGACGTCCATTAAATGAAGCTTCATACCAATTATCAAAGTCCTGGGCCTTGCGGTTTCAGAGAGGATGATTTTTAAAGATTATCCCTATATAAGCCTATGTAAAACCAAAGGGCCCCGGGATGGGGGCATTTTTTTTGCGCCAGCACTATAATTTGAACAGTCTTGGTAGAGGTCCTTTAGATGAAGCTTCATGCCAAATATTAAAGACCTAGGCCTTGTGGTTTCAGAGAAGAAGATTTTTAAAGATTTTCCCTATATAAGTCTATGTAAAACCAAAGGGCCCCGGAGCGGGGGCATTTTTGGCCTAGGGTTATAATTTGAACAATTTTGGTAGAGGTCCATTACATGAAGCTTCATACCAAATATCAAAATCCTGGACCTTGCGGTTTCAGAGAAGATGATATTTAAAGATTATCCCTATATAAGCCTATGTAAAACCAAAAGGCCCCGGGGTGGGGGGCATTTTTTGTCCCAGCACTCCAATTTGAACAATCTTGGTAGGGGTCCTTTAGATGACGCTTCATAACAAATATCAAAAATCTAGGCCTTGTGGTTTCAGAGAAGAAGATTTTTAAAGATTTTCCTATATAAGTCTATGTAAAACCAAAGGGTCCCGGAGCGGGGGCATTTTTGCCCAATGGCTATAATCTGAAAATCTTGGTAGAGGCCCATTAGATGAAGCTTCATACCAAATATCAAAGTCCTGGGCCTTGCGGTTTCAGAGAAGGAGATTTTTAAAGATTTTCCCTATATAATCCTATGTAAAACCAAAGGGCCTCGTGGCGGGGGTCTTTTTTGCCCCAGCACTATAATTTGAATAATCTTGGTACGGGTCCACTAGATGAGGCTTCATACCAAATATCAAAGACCTGGGACTTGTGGTTTCAGAGAAGAAGATTTTTTTAAGTTTTCAGTGAAAAGAATTTATTTTTTTTGCTCCTGTGACCTAGATGTGCAACGGATCGGAACCATTTGAACAACTTTGAAAGGGGACCACCTAAGGATCATTCCTGTAAAGTCTGGTCAAAATCCGATCAGTGGTTTAGGAGATGTCGTTGGAAGAAATTGTTTACGCACGCACGGACGGACGCACGCACGGACGCACGACGGACAAAAAGTGATCCCCAAAGCTCACCTCGTCACTACGTGACGGTGAGCTAAAAAAAAACAATCCCCCAGCCCAAGGATGCTACGTATAAAATTTGGGCCTAATCGGTCCAGTGGCTTCAGAGCAGATGTCGTTTGAAAGTGTAAACGACGCAGACGCAGACGACGAAGACGGAGAACGTCCATCCTATAAGCTCCCCCGGAGCCTTCGGCTTTGGTGAGCTAAAAATAAATGCTTCTAAAGTCCGTTCATTACGGAATATCTGGAGCGGACAAGATATTATCTTGTTCGGACAACATATCTTGTGCGGACAAGATATGATCTTGTTCGCACAACATACTATCTTGTGCGCACAATATATTATCTTGTTCGCACAACATATTATCTTGTTTGCACAACATAGATCTTGGGAAGTTGTGCGGACAAGATATTATCTTGTGCGGACAAGATAATATCTTGTGCGGACAAGATAATATCTTGTGCGCACAAGATCTATGTTGTGTAGACAAGGTATTATCTTGTGCGGACAAGATAATATCTTGTTCGCACAACTTAATATCTTGTGCGGACAAGATAATGTCTTGTCTGCACAAGATAATATGTTGTCCGCACAAGATAATATCTTGTGCGGACAAGATAATATCTTTTGCGGACAAGATATTATGTTGTGCGGACAAGATATTATCTTGTCCGCACAAGAATATCTTGTGCGCACAAGATATTATCTTGTGCGCACAACTTATAAAATAAAAAAAAATCATGTCCCTTCCCGGGTTCCGTAGTTCAGAAAATCTGAATCATTTTTTTTTATTTTATTTTCGTTTCTTTCTTATTTTATTTATTTCTACTGATACTGCGTCGGTCACACTTGACCATTACCGCAGGTGTACATTACATACACTCCAGGGACCAGTTGTTCAAAGCATGGTTAGCTTAATGAGCTCATTAGTGGTCATATTGTTAAGTGTTCTAGCAAGAACAATATTTAAAATTTTGGTATTTTTGTTGGAAAAATGTGAGCAGCTTTTGCAAAAGCTGCTCTCATTTTTTCAGCAAAAATATCAGCATATTTGCCACAATAAATGATCAAAGTTTTAACGATACGTTAACTAACGACGTCGTTAGTTTTGAACAACTGGCCCCTGGTTTTCTTGCTTTTAATACTCGTTTTAGCCCATATCATTTTGAAAACACGCCTATTCAAATACACTGTAACCTTTATCGCCGAAAAAATGAAAATTTTAATAAGAAAAATTGTGATATGAGGCGGCTCTAACGAGTACCCACAATCTATATTTTAGAGCAGAAATATGAACAATAAGCTTTACCCCTGTAAACCCCGGTTTCACTATATAAAAGTGGGGTTCAAGGGGATCAAAATTATATAGGCGTGTCTTCGTGATGTGGGAAAGATTTAGATTTGACCGTCCGCCAACTTCTGACATTTTTTACCTTTGACCTTTAAGTGCAACCCTGACCTTGGAGGTACGGATCTCGGTTTTGCGCGCGACACATCGTATTAGGATGGTTTTAAAACATTTCTGACAAGTATTTTCAAAATCCATTCCAGAAATAGAACAGTTATTGACCGTGTTTAAATTTCAGACCGTTTTTGACCTTTGACCGCTAAGTACAATCTTAGCCTTGGCGGTACGGACCTGGGTTTTGTGCGCGACACATCGTCTCCTGGTGATTAACTTTTCTGCAAAGTAATTTCAAAATCCATCCAGAAATAAGAAAGTTATTGACTGCTTTTAAGTTTCGGAAGGACAAACAAACGGACGGACGCAAGAGGGAGCAGCTATGGGTTGCACCGCAGAAATACGGGCAAATTGACACCCAAGAATGGTGTCCATCGTAGACACATTCCTACTGCCGGGGTTTTCGCAACTCAGAACTCATCTCTGCACGTTCAGACCCACAGGTCAAGGTAAATCATGGACACCGAACTTGTGCAAATAAGATGTTTGCCAACAACACCTACATGTATACCCCGACCCCACCTTTACACCCTGTAAGTCATTAGAAAATATCGATTTATGTCATGCAACTCTCAAGTCGATTTTTCCCCGCAAGTCCGACCAGTACACATATACCCTCTCACGAAAGCGGACGGACGCGCCGACGGACGGACAGCGACATGTCACCATAATACGTCCGATTTTTTTTTCAAACTGGCGTATGAGAATGTGTATACCCCTCTGAACACCATTTTCCTCTACAGATAGTGTTATTTACAGGGTTGGGGGTGGGGTGGGAGAAGGGAGGGATGATAATTGGACAGACTTGATAACCAAATCACATAGTGTTTTTTTCGCAGCTCTGATGCAAATGTGTGATAATTTTCTTACTTTTGTTACAAACATAGACTGTGGGTGCTCGTGAGACCCTTAATGAAAGTTGATTCTTACGGTTACCACATTCTCAGACTTGTTTGTTTTACTTCTACTTTGAGCAAAAATATGGGCAATAATGATACCAAAAACGCCACTTTTTATATAAAGTAGGGTTTACACTTCATATTTTCCAGTTCTGTGGTGTATTCCTTGCTTCCAAAGGATAACCCTTTTACAAGGACTTCTCAACGTGATGAAAAATATAAATGTCTTCATTTGCAGTTAAAACTCAATGGGAATTGTTGATGTTTGTTTGATTTGATGTTTAAGGTCACCGTCAACACTATGAAGGTCATTTTGGAGACGCTGCTTCCAATTTCGTGGGACTTTTACCCGACATTGAGATGAAATGACATCTCAAGCCCTGTCGCCCAATGAAACCAATAGGGTTTATAAGCATGGACGGTCCGACTCGCACCGCATTGCCTGGGCAGGTTTATATCCTCTAAGCGGTTTACCAGTACTCGTGTGCTGGCCGGATTCAGCTCTGCGTGGAAGCATCATGCAGCCCATTTATTTCTTCAAGCCCCTATGGGCGGGGGCCGTAATCGTTGGTGATTGCAAGGGAAAATATTGTTCGAGCCAGGGCACAGCATTCCTACAATTGCATATGCGCCCAGCGAAGACTCGGCTCAGCCTGCGCGCAGTCTGATAAGAGTCTTCGTTGTGCGCTCTAAGAACAGCTGAAGGCCCAATGCTCCTTCATGCAGCAAGGAAGTCTCTGACCAGATTATATGGATGCGCAGGCTGATCTGGTACTTCCCTGGGCGCACCTGTAAATCGAAAGAAATGCTGTGCCCAGCTCAATTTTCTTTTTTTCGTACCTACTACGGTTACTGCGATCGGTCCACACGATTACTAGTAAACCGCTAAGAAGGCCTTAGCCTGCCCAAGCAAAGTGGTGAGAGTCGGACCGTCGTTGCATATAAACCCTATTGGTTCCATCTGTTCATCTGGTGACAGAGTCTGAGATCTCATTTCAACTCATAGTCGGGTAAAAGTCCAACAAAACTGGAAGCAAAGTCTCCAAAATGATCTAAGTAGTGTTGACGGTGACGTAAAACTGTCAAACCTCAAATCAAATAAATAAAACTGCGATCGATCACTTTTTGACCATCTAATACTCGCAGGTGTACATTAAATACACTCCAAAGCTTACACAGCAATCATGTTCGCACCCCCCCCCCCCCCATCGGGACTTGAAGAAATAGATGGGCTGCATGATGCTTTCACGCAGAGCTCAAACCGACTGCACATGAGTACCGGTAAACAGCTCACAGGCAAAGCCCGTCTTTTCGCGGACGACACGGCCGTTTACCTTACTGTTGGAGGTCCAAATGATGGCAAAGTGCTACAAAAGGATCTCGACAATCTGGCTATGTGGGAGTCCAGATGGGACATGGAGTTTAACCCCTCCAAGTGTCAAGTGGTGAGGGTGACAGCCTCCAGGAGACCAATCAATACCTTGTATCACTTACATGGCCAGGTCCTGGAGGCTGTGAGTTGTGCTAGGTACCTGGGGGTTGATATTTCGTCGTCCCTATCTTGGAATTCCCACATAGACAGAATTACAGGGAACGCAAATCGCACATTGGGTTTCTTGAAACGAAACATTAAGACCAAACTTCCCAAAGTGAGAGAGACTGCCTACAACACGCTGGTCCGCCCCAAACACGAATACGCTTCCCAGATATGGGATCCCCACACTAAAGACAAAACAGCCCAAATCGAAAAAATACACGAGCCGCTAGATGGACCACTAACAATTATGATTCCAGGTCCAGTGTTACAACGATGTTTGAAGGCCTAGGCTGACGGACACTCCAACAAAGAAGGTCAGACGCTCGCCTATGTCTATTCTACCAGATTGTCTACGGGCTAGTGGCAATACCCATGCCAGCTACATACAGCGTAAAACTTCGATTTCAAAAAAATGCCACTCAATGACCTTCCGCCAGGTCCACACTTACAAGATTTTTTACAAATACTCTTTCTTCCCCCTGGCTATTGTCCAATGGAATGCTCTCCCAGAATCAGTTGTATGTTTGCCAACCCTTGAGGCTTTCAAGGGTGAAGTTGGCAAACTGCACCACTCCCGCCCCTAATTCCCGAAAGTGATTTTTTTTTCATTTTGATTTTAACTTCTCTACTTCACCAACTGTTTTTAACCCCTATCATCTTTTATCCTCTCACTATCCCCTCTTAACTTTTGTATATATTTTCCTTCTTATTTCAGCACGACAGCGCACACCTGCCTAGAATGCCCGCGAGGGCGTGAGGCAGTATATAGAGATAGGTAGATAGGATCTAAGCCTGCCCTGGCCAAGTCGGACCGCCCATGCTTATAAACCCTATTGGTTTCTTTGGGCGACATGGCTTGAGATGTCATGTCATCTCAATGTCGGGTAAAAGTCCCACAAAATTGGAAGCAACGTCTCCAAAATGGCATGTACAGTGTTGACGGGGACGTTATCCTCAAAACACAAACAAATCCCAGCAATCATGTTATTACGATAGGGATATTTAACCAGCGCAGGGGATGATTCTCTCCGCACTGGGTCCCGATTCGAAAGACGCTCCATTTGCTTAATTTGTGGCATTCGTCTCCAAAGGACACCAAAATTTTATCACCACTGCCGGGGATCGAACAGAGCCTGTAGAATCCCCTGCAGGCACAAAACGTTGACTCAACGTTTTCAACGTTGTTTCAACGTTAGTTCAACGTTGAGTACCTGCTGGGTCAGAGGCAAGTGCACTAGCAACTGCCAGACAAATCTGATAAAAAACAATTTAGTCAACTTACAAATACACATCTCCTCCCTCATCTAGCAAAATGTCTTCTGTCTTCTACATATGATTACACCTTCTGTATTTCTTTCTTTCTGTACTGCGCCCACAGACCATTGAAAAATACATGAACAAGAAAGCATGTATCACAAAAAAATCATGCAACCATCGACCAATGGGATAAAAAGATCAATCGTCTGGTCGTGAACTTCTCTCACTGCCTAATGCATGGGACTATTTAAGGCGAATGGATACACGCACAAACGGAGGTAACTCTAACTAAATGTGGCGGAAGCTTTTCTTTTAAAACAAGGCGCGTTAACAAATCCATATTCACCATATTTGCATTATTTGCTGGCTCCCAGCTTGCACGTTGTTAATATTGGAAAAACAGGTAACCAGACCCCCTGACCTTTCACGGTCAGGGGGATCTGGTTACCTGCTTTTCCAACAATGATAACCTTGAGACTAGGAACCAGCAGACAATGCAAATAAGGTTAATAATGAATAGCATTGTTCACATTGTAAACCGCAATTTATCCAACCCCGCCCATCGGGGCTTGGAGAAATAGATTGGGATCCACGGTGCTTCCACCCAGAGCTGAAACCGTCTGTGCGAATGAGTACTGGTTAGCCGTTTAGAAACACTAAGCCTGCCCAGGCAAAGTGGTGCGAGATAGACCTGCATGCATATAAATCCTTTTGGTTTCATTAGGCGGCAGGTACCGAGATGGGCGGCAGGTAACCAGATGCATGCATATAAATCCAATTGGTTTCATTGGGCGGCAGGTATCGACTAAATGTCGGGTAAAAGTGCCACAATATTGGAAGCAACATCTCCAAAATGACCTAAATAGTGTTGACGGGGACGTTAAACCAAAAATCAATCAAAACCACACTGTATACATTTACATGGAAAAGTGGCAGCCCAATCTATTTCTCCAAACCCCGATGGTGGCGGGGTTGGGTGGGGGCAGACGCCAATATAAACACACGGTTGTGTAAGGGTTATGTTGTCTACCAGCCCTTTCCCGAAGCTGACGTCCATATACAGCAATGGGGCACTGACCGAACTCAAGTGTGCAGAAGAAGTATCATCTTGTTAACATGTCCATGAAACCAACACCCCCTAATCCCACTTTATACAGAGAAAACTGGGGTTTACAGAATATGTGTGTGTGTGTGTGTGTGTGTGTGTGTGTGTGTGTGTGTGTGTGTGTGTGTGTGTGTGTGTGTGTGTGTGTGTGTGTGTGTGTGTGTGTGTGTGTGTGTGTGTGTGTGTGTGTGTGTGTGTGTGAATTCGGGTTTAACGTCGCTTTCAACAATTTTTCAGTCATATCACGACGGTGTCTGGTTGCGACAGGGAGCTCAATGCTCACGTTTATAGTGCTGCCTCACTGAAGTATCATGTCCCAGACACATTACATGATACCACACCCAGTCACATTATCCTGACACTGGATCGACCAGTCCTAGCTCTACCCCGTAAATCTGAGTGCCAAGCGAGGAGCAGCTAGTACCATTTTTAACGACTTTGGTATGTCGCGGTCCGGGATCGAATCCCAGACCTCCCGTTCCCCGGAGCGGACACTCTAACAACTGAGCTATGGGGGCTGGTGGGTTTACAGAATAAAACATTATGTTATCTCATTTGTGTTCCAAGACATTGGTTGTGGGTACTCGTTAGAACCGCCTCAACGATGCGATTCTAACGAGAACCCACCTATGTTTGCAGTTTCAAAAAGAATAATATCATAGATTTTCATCAGTAAAGTCACCATTGTGTAGATATGAAAGAATGCACTTAGGGGATAACTGTATTCAAAATTGTCATTTGGGGAGGTAAATCGGCGGTTTTACGGTCGGAAATTTCGTTTTACGGCGACGCGTCAGTTATCCCCATCCTAATGCACTTATTCGGTTGTTTTGATAAAAACTGTACTATTGTGCACAAAACGGCAAACGCTGTGAGCTGCGTATAACCAAATCCCAGCCAATGAAATGCGACGTTACTTGATGACGTCGGGTTTCCGACAGTATATCACAGAATATACTGTCGCAAATTTTTGACGTTATCCAATCAGACGTTGCGTAACATACGCAAGTGCATTAGAATATGCGTTCAGTGGCAGTTCTTTCTCAGAATAACATAGGAGGAAAACAGGTGCACAATTATGATTTTTTTTCAGTGAGAAATTTTAGCAAAATGTTCATCTATATTACATTTCCCTAGGAGATTTACTACCATTTAGCCTATTTCTATGGGGTGCCGTTTTACTATTTAATCCGTATTTATAGATATCCATAATTATTTATGGATATCTATAATAATAATGGATATCCATAATTCGAATTATTATTATAATTATCCATTATTATTTGTGGATATCTATAATTATTTATGGATATCCATAATTTGAATTATGGATATCCATAATTCGAATTATGGATATCCATAAATCGAACGGAATACATTATTTCCATAAATCGAATAATAGATATCCATTATTCGATTTATTGATATCCATAAATCGAATTACATGTATGAATATCCATTATTTGGCTGATTTATGGATATCCATAAATCGAATTATGGATATCCATAAATCGATTTATGGATATCATTAATTTAGATCGAAATAGGGATATCCATAAATCAAATTATGGATATCCTTAATTCGCATTTTGGATATCCATTATTCGGCTGATTTATGGATGTCCATAAATCGAATTATGGATATCCCTAATTCTCCTCTGCGCATAAACCTAATGAATAATGACTGCTCCCTTTGCAAAACAAAAATCGACTATTTCCGTCAGGCTTTCGATTAAGGTGGGATGGAGGTGGAGGTATTGCGGTAGGCTAAGTGGTGGCCTTTGTTGTGGGAGAGATATGTTTTGCTTGATTTGAGGTTTAATACTAGTTCATTTTGGAGACATTGCTTCCAATAGCCTTCATTGAGATGAAATGACATCTCAATCCCTGTCGCCCATTGACTCGTACGCCTTTGTTTCTTTCGCCAGAAACTGACAACTGCCCTTCTTGAATTAGCGGAAGGGAGAGAATGACCGTAGAAAATATTTCATGATCAATCTCCACGAATGAAAGTTGCCGGCCCCAGCAGGTATTGAACCCGCGTTCTCTTGATCACCAGTCAGACGCGCATCCGACTGAGCTACCGAGGCCGGCGCAGCCTAATCTATTTCTCCAACCCCCAATGGGCGGGGGCCAGGAGATATATCTGCATCTGCCTGGTACTCCATACACCTCAAGTAGTGTTTTTTATGGATATACATGTATGTTAATACTATATATAACGACCATGTGCATTTTTCTCACGAAAGCATACATGGATTGCCTGTTTGGGTCATTATAATCTTAGAAGCCTGCGTGGTGCAGTGGTTACGCTACTCGCCTTGTAAACCAGGGATTGCAGGATCGATCCCGGGCTTCTCCAGACTTTCGGATGAGTCTTTAAACCGAGGTCCCGTCTCCGTATGACTTTAGCTGTTGGTGGGACGTAATACTTAAACTCACCTTACATCCGACTTTTAGTGTCCTTAGGTGCGCAGTCCTCATAGCGGTGATTCCAGAGAAACCGGAAGCGTTCAAGTGGTCTGAATTTCAAGATCTTACGGCTGGTTCCGATATTTATCTGCACACATGGCGGTCGTTCAGCGTATGGCGTCCGTTGCTTTGGAAGCCTTACGGGCTGAAAAGGATGCACGGCAGAGATGTCCCTTTGACTGGCCACCATCAACAGAAGTCTTAGGGAGAAATCATTAAACCAAAAGCTTTTGCGGTGATTTATGGATATCCATAATTCGAATTATGGATATTCAATATTCGGCTGATCTATGGATATCCATAAATCGAATTATGGATATCCATAATTCGATTTATGGATATCTATAAATACGGATTAAATAGTTAAACGGCGCCCCATGCATTTCAATGAGATTTTGGGAAATCTCACAAAATCGCATCCGCAAATTATTCCTGCGTATCTCAAGAAAAGTCTTCATTGCTTCACTTCAAGGGACCGTAGTGGACAACCGCATAAACACCTAGCCTTTGAGAGTATTCTTGCTGACTGTCATCATGGCTTTCGAAGTCAAAGGTCCTGCGAAACTCAATCAGCAATCTGGATGGGGCCATAAATCGTGGCCACAAACAGACTGACTTGATCATCATAGCCTTCGCAACGGCCTTTGACAAGGTACCTCACAGAATGCTTTTGTATAGATTGGACTACCATGGGATAAGAGGATCTACACATAAGTGGATCAGCTCATGCCCTGCCAGCACCAACCACGGGCCAACGTCGGGCCGATAGCGGTACGACGTGGTATCGGCCCGACGTTGGCCCGGCATTCTTTGCTGGCTGGGTGGCTGTCTGGGTGCTTACGGCAAGTTTTACTTGACAACCAGGCGTCTCATTCAGCCCCTGTTTTATCTGGTGTCCCCCAAAATTCGGTCCTTGGACCGGTCCTTTTCTTGGTATTCGTTAATGACCTCCCTGATAATATCAGGTCATATTGTTTGCTGATGATTGTGTCCTGTATAGGAACAAGGAACATATAGTCTCTTTCTGACTGTCTTATTTTACAAGATGACCTGGATCGACTAGCACAGTGGGAGGCCGATTGGCAGATGGAATTAGGGTGCCACGACACCATCCGGACAAGCAAATTAAGTTTAATTAAACACTACACCAGCAAATTGGTTCGCCCTCAACTTGAATATGCATCACCCATTTACCATCCCTATTATGACGTAACACACGCCGTAAAGTGGGGTTCAACCACAATCGTAGTTTGACATTATGAAAGTTAGTACTTCGCAAATAAATGAAATCAAAAAGATTCTAATTTTCTTTTAAAATTAATGTTACTTATTATAACATATTGAAAATCGAAAGCTTTTGAGACAGGCGGTGTTCAGGGTTAGATCTAGCCCATATATGCGCACTGATGATGATGATTTCGTGTTTAACGACGCTTCAACCCTCTTTGTGGGTCATAAGCGTCAAACGGTTAATGGTTAAACGGCATGAACATTACGATAACACACACGTGCGACATAGTGCATTTTTCACATCTCCAAAATGGCTACTTTTCTGATGAAAATCCTTGATATTTTTGTTATAAATGTTCAAAACATAGGTTGTGGGTGCTCGTTAGAACCGCCTCAGTGAGGCGGTTCTAACGAGTACCAACAACCTATGTCTTGGAGCAGAAATAAGAAAAATAATGTATACCCCTGTAAACCCCAGTTTTCTCTATATAAACTGGGGTTTAGGGGGGTCTTCAATTTACGGAGATGTTCACGTGATGAAGAATTATGAGAATATTAAAAGTAAAAAAAAAATCAGAATGATAATGTTTAAAAATCTGAAACAGTTAAATCTTATGAAAAAGTCCAATTTCTTTTAAAAATGAAATAATGTTTTCTTACATGCCTTCAATGAATGATAGAGATTTATCAGTGAAATATAAATCGATATTTTCACTGTTTCAAATCTAACTCTAATTTCAATTTTATCTTTGTCAGATAACTGAACAATACTGAAATGTGTTCTAATTGACGCATAGCCCGTTCATGTGTGACGGGGACGTTACTGACGTCATTTATGACGCTGACGTCACGTCTTTTGTCGCGCGACGTTAGACTTGCCAGCAACTTCTTTGGAAAACTACTCTCTCAATTATTTCATTAATCAATCATAATAATACCATCCCAGGCCATTTCTCAGGTGCAAACTTTTAGTTTACACCCAATAGTATACCCACTAAACACGATGGACACCACTAAATTGACGCGAAACGAACAGGAACAAAGATAATTTTCTCCGAATGTGAGCGACACCATTAAAGACGCTAAATATTGCCTTTTGAAGCATGTAAGAAACAGAAAATTTGATTTTTTTCAGTGCAAGATCAAATTTTATTTCACTCATGAACACAAAAACTGCTATTTTCACTCGTGGCTACGCCACTCGAGAAAATAACAGTTTTGGTGTTCATTCGATGAAATAAAATTCGATCTTACACTGAAAAAATCAAATTTCCTCTATATGCACACTGATCACTAGCAAGGACCTGACTGCTACATAACTGAAAACCTGACTGATTTGATATGATCAAACATTTTTACAGTCCAACTTCAATGGCTCGAACACCTTTCGGACCTCGAAAATCTGTTCGAGACAGAGGTAGTTCGAGCCACAGAGGGATACTGTCAGGAGGCATAACGAGGTACTTTTTGACATATTTTCAGTGTCCTGTAATGAAAATGTGTGCTGTGTGTACTCATTAGAATCGCCTCATCGAGGCGATTCTAATGAGTACACACAGCATACATTTGCAAGATAAAACACGAAAATATCCTAAATATTACCCTCCCTATTTCTTGTGTAGGGAAATTCCCTAGGGACTCAAGAACGAGTTCGACCCAGCCATGGTAAACGAGCCATCGGTGTTCGAGCCATCGAAGTTCTACTGTATATAAGACATGTGTACATTTTCTCAGTTGTCAAACTTCGTCACTTGGGATGAGAACACTATTGACCATTTTACTGAAGGACGTTCAATTTAAGTTTTAAACAAAACACCCAGAATCAAGTGGACAGTGACTGTTTTTAAATTGCTTTTTAATGTTCAGGTAGGAAACGCCGGACAACGTATAATGTCACTTACCGCATACGCGAACAGCGACGGCCCAGGCGCGGCTGCCCATCCGTGCAGTGTCGCCAGGACCTGCGTTGTTCCAACGCATGCAGCACAGGGTCAGAAGAACATCCAAGCTCGGGATCAGACAGTTAGATCCACCAATATGCTGATCATTAGAATGTGACGAACGTCCCCTCGGGAGGTAGTAAGTATCATTATCCCGTGTGACGACCCGACTGTCAATATTTGGCATGAAATTGCTCATGCAAAACCTTGGCACGTGGGGTGACGTAGGCCAGAGTTAATTCATTCATGACTGGATTTAGATTAAACATATTTTATTGCATTCCTCTATACAACATTAGATAGTCCTCTCCCTAAACATTTACAAAGTAGTTTTAAATGGTACAGTGGTAAATATGAAACAGTTTTAAGTAACATAACACATGTTTTTTTGTTGTTGTTTTTTTTGCCATACATGTCACGAACGATTACGACCCGTTCGGGGTTCCTATATTTCAGAGACATCCCTTCTCGGCGCGGAACGAATATGATTGATTTGCCGAGCATAGGAGCATTCGAAACAGGACCTTAATTACAAAGAATAAATATTCAATCGAATCTGTGGCTATCTTTTATAAAGTTTAGTACTGCGGATATGATTCGCTTATTGATTTGTATGTCAAATGTTCTGCTGCCGTACAGAAGTAAATCTAAATCTAAGTTTATGACAGGTATGTAATTTAGAGCGTCTATAAGTATTTGTCGTTGTTCTTCAAACAATCTACATTCGAAGAAAAAGTGTTGTGCATTTTCAAATGTTGCACCACATCTACATGAGGGTGATGATACTATGTTGACTCTATGAAGATCTGCAGATAAATTACTGCTGTTATGGCGGATTCTAGTTAAAACTATATTAAGTTTTCTTTCTCCAATAAATAAGAAGTTGCTAGCCTTATCTTTCTGGTTTTTTAATTTCAGTTTAAAATCAGTAATAGTTGCAGCATTTCTAACGGCTGTATCTAAATCATTCCAAAGACGTAGGGTTGACGGGAAAAAGGACGAATCGAATGAGCACAATCTGGTAAAAGGAATCTGGAAGTCTTGACAATTTCGAAGATTATAATTTGTATCGTCATTTACACGGTTCGGCAGAAGATCAGATAAGTAAGACGGAGCATCATTTTTAACAATCTTATACATAAGTGTGAGTTTCTTCTTCTGTCGTCTGTCTTCTAAAGTATCCCAACCGGTTTCGTAATATAAGGAATTCTTTGATGCGAAAATTGGTAAGCCCGTTACGATTCTTGCAGCGTTTAATTGCATTTGTTCTAACCGGTTTACTTCAGTCTGATTACAGCCGTCCCAAACCTCGCTAGCATACTCTAAAAGTGGTCTGATATAAGTCAAATATACTTTATTTAGGGTTTCCTTTGAGAATCTATATTTCAATTTTCTGAGAAAGGATACTTGTTTTGCAGCTGATAGAATTATTGAGTCTACATGGGCTGTCCATTTGTTATTTGATGATAAGATTATTCCTAGGTGTTTGTGTGTTTCAACGATTTTCAAAATGGTGTCGTCCATAACAAGTTGGATAGCATAGTCGTAATGTATGTTTGATGTAATCATTACTTCAGTCTTTAATGCATTAAATAAAACTAGTCAAACTTTAGCCCATTTACTAAGTTTGTTTAAATCTTCATTTATTGTTCTTTCTATCACAGCAGGCTCAGGGGAGGAAAAACTAAGGGAAGTGTCGTCCGCAAAAAGACGTGCTAGTCCTGTTAGTTCATCTGCAATGTCATTTATATATATAAGAAACAACAATGGTCCAAGGACTGATCCTTGGGGAACACCAGCTGTTATATATTCGAATGATGAACAAGTATTATTTATAGATACCTTTTGATGCCTCATATGAAGATAATTTTCAAGCCATTCCAGAAGATCTCCTCGAATTCCATATTTTTCTAATTTAAGTATTAAACCACGATGCCATACTCTGTCGAAGGCTTTTGATATATCACAAAATACTTGACAGTTGATTTCGTGTTTCTCAAGTGCTAAACATGTGTGGTGGACTACTTCTATTAGGTGATGCACTGTCGAGTGCCCTGGTAGAAACCCTGACTGGTATTTATATATCAAAGAATTGGAAACTAAATGATTATATACATGTTTGAACACGACTCTTTCGAACGATTTACCTACACAACTTATCAAAGAAATAGGTCTATAGTTACAAACTTCATTTTTTTTCTCCTTTTTTATAGACCGGCATAACAATTGCTGATTTCCAAATGCTAGGGTATATTCTTTTACGTAAGGATAAATTGAAAAGTTTACACAAAGGAGCGGCTATTGTTCTACATGTGTTTTTTAACATTCTGTGGCTTATGCCATCAGGACCACAAGCTTTGTTTACATTGAGAGAGCTTAGTATATCTATTATTTCAGTCTCGGTAATATTAATACTGTTTATTTGAATATTTGTCCTGCTATTAAAAGGAGGTAGTTCTAAATTACTGTCGTCTACAGAAGAAATAGAGCAGAAATACTCATTTAATGTGGATACTTTTTCTGTATCCGTAAATGCATAAGTACCATCGGATCTTTTTAAAGGTGGAATAACTGAACTGCTGTTACTCTTCTCCATAAATCTTCCCATTACTTGCCAAAATGTTTTGCTACCCCTTTCATTGTTAGTAATCATATCTTCAAGATTATTGTTGTAATTGTCTTTTGCAAATTTCTTCATATTATTTACGTGATTTCGTTGCTTTTTATACCGTTTGATATGATCATCTTTTTGTGTTTGAAGTGCCTTTTTTCGTAAACGATCTCGTAGACGAATATTATATCGTAGTTCTGATGTGAACCAGGGTTTGTCGTTCGGCCGTATAAGAACTTTATTGCAAGGTATACATGTTTTACAAAAACTAGTGAAAATGTTTGTAAAATTTTCACTGCATTCATCAACTGATAACTCAGAATTAATTTCTCTATTCCAATCATATTGCTGTATTAGGTTGTTGAGTTTGTCAAAGTCAGCATTTCTGTAATTCCAAACATCCCTATAATAACACTGGAGAAGACGTATAGGTATTTGTAAGCTTGCGTATGTTGCTTTATGATCGCTTATTTCATTATCTACTGGTATAGTTCCGGATTCCGATATGATACATGTATCGCTTACAAGGATTGGATCTATAAGCGTCGACGAATTTTGAGTGATACGAGTGGGTTCTTTAATAACATTTGTAAGATTAAACATAGATAAACAGTCTCTTAGCTGAACATTTATGAGAGGTAAGCAATCAATATTAATGTCTCCAGCTAGTACCACATGAGACGTGTAATCAAGAGCAGTTTCTAAGCTTTCTTGAAGTTCCGAGACAAAAATCGACTGTGATGCTACGTAATCGCTGCGATAAAAACAACATAAAAGAACTTTAAAATCCTTCAGATTTACCTCGACCCATATTGTTTCGAGCCTCGGATTTTCTAAGTCTTCTCGTCTGTCATATTTTAGTAAGCTGGACATGTATATCATTACCCCACCTCCATTACGGGTTCTATCTTTGCGAAGGGGCGGGTCAAAACCTTGAAACTTTAAAGACGCAGAGTCAAAAGTATTGTCTAAGTGTGTCTCACTGAAGCAAAGAATATGAAAATCGTTTGCTATATCATTCAAATATTCTGTTTTATTACGGATACTTCTCGTATTTAAGTGAAATATATCTAGAGATTTTATGTCGGTGATATTTGGTCCTGGATTTAGTTCAACATCCATACAGGCAAGCAGTAATACGATTCTGTAGACCGCATATGCATCATTTTTGATATAAAGGCGCAGGAACAGCAATATAAATATTGTTCTTGCACAGTAGGCTGACAGGCGCAGATTCGTAAAAGATCCTAGAATTGCAACTCTCCTATGCGTAGCAATGTGAAACAAACCCACCGCCGCCCTATACGCTGAAATTTCAATCCCCATTTGGGTGCAGAAAATAATGAATTGTTATGAAGGGCTGCAGTAGTCTGTAACTACTCATTCCTAAATGCAGAGAGTGATGTCTCCTAAAACGTCGACCCGATACGGGTTTCGCAATTCGGTCATGACATATATAACAAATGAGGACATATATACAAAGACAAATAACCAAAAAACACTCCATATATACAGTGTACTAAGCGTGGTGGGCAAGGAATACGGATTTAGTTTTCATTTCAAAGCGGTTTTCTGTTTTATAGCTGGCGTTTAAAACTGACCATACCCCAGCTGGAACACAAAGTCGAATTTGAACATCTTCGACGTTGTGCGCCCTCTGGGTATGGACCAAATACAGGCTTCAACGAGAGAAAAAGAATTGAGAATAATTGGATACATTAACGTTTTTAGTACGCTCATTATGCAGTATTTGTGCAATCTAAGTTCGATGACACAAACCCCTTTGGGACCAGGAGAATTATTCGAAACAGCCGTAGTTCGAGCCAGGGAAGGTTACCATACCAGGAAACACAATAAAGATAATTGTTGGATATCTCCTCCGTGTTCCATATTGCAAATTTCATGCTGCGTGCACCCACTTGAATCGCCTCGTCGAGGCGATCCGAATGAGTACACACAACACAATTAGCTTAAATAAAAGAATGGTATCTCCCTACATTATCCTGACACAAGAACTGGTTCGACCAATCCATGATATACGAGCCATCAGGGTTCGAGCCATTGAAGTTTTAATGTATATTAATTATTACCAAACTATTATTAATATTGCGACCGAAAAGTGACAAATGCTTCATATGAGTTATGTTTTGTGTGCCATTACGATAACACATCATACCTCAAAAAAGATAATTTTCTGATGAAAATTTATGATATTTTTCTTATTTATACTCAAAACACATGACTGGATTACAATTGTGTCAGTGTGTTACAAATATACAAAATGTTATTTTTTCACAATTCAGTTGGATTAATACATGTGACTCCCGATAGAACTATGATGCTGGGGTTGATATAAGGTAAAATCTTTGTTATACATATGATATGAGCCTCGTCCCAAGACCACCCACCACCGGCGAAGGACAAAGGCGGGAGTCAGTCTGCGCGAATGCGCATGCCGATCCGCGTCCCTGTCGCCCCCAAAGGCCACTAGGCGGACACTCGGGACGACGCTCGTTATGGTTTTTAATCAGAGTTTCTGCATTCGTCATCGCGATTGTGTCAGGGTCACATCAACCCCGCTGCGCCGTCAAACGATACAGCGACGTTGGGACACCCTCAACAACTACGGCGAGACGCATAAGCCGAGCAATATATCGTCACGAAAGCGTGTCCGCACAAATGCAGTGCAAACCCAACAGCTGAAACAAACGAATATTTTAAGATGAATAATTGTAACGATCCTCCCATCTCTGCCAAAAACACAAACTGCTAGTACTCGCAAAAACCGCCTCATCGAGGCGGTCTCAACGAGCACCTACAATCCACAGCCCAGAATGGAAACAAGAAAAACAAGGTTTACCCCTTACTATATAAGAGTGGGGTCAAGGGGGGGGGGGGGGGGGGGCAAAATTATATAGGCCTGTTTTCGCGATGTGACGCTGCGTCATCTTGTTTTTCTGGTTTCCTTTTTTTCAACAACGAAGCGAGGATAATACAGTGTCTTGCACTCAATAGGCATAACAGGGTCAAAACAGCGCCGGGGCATCGCCGATACCACATCGCAAGTCAAAACAGCATCAACCCTTTTTGTACAAAATGGAATCTTCCTCCTTACATACAGCAAGAGTCCATTTCAAAACCTAGGGGTTCCAGGCTGTATTTTCTTCAAAATTTATTTGGAAAGTGGCTGAACATTTTGCAAACAGTGGAGGTCCCGATCAGGCGCCGCGTTCTGCGGCGTCTGATCCGGGCCAGCACTGTTTGCCAGGCAACCCGCCTCAGGGCCTCTGGTACCAAATGGGTTAAATTAATGGAGGCGTCAAATGAACGGCGACCAGGCGCTGCCTCAATGCTGTATGCCTTTTGGGCTACGCTGGGGGACTCGATTGATATTTATGATTGGAAATTAGCCATTATAAGTTTTATGAATATGCTTAGTTACCGGAGTTTCATCTCGCTCGTAATATTGAGAAGTTGTTTGTTTTCCATAACGTTTGGACTTTGAAAATAATAATAGTCCAAATATTGCTTTCGCTGGTTTTTAAAGAATGGACTGTACACACTAAGAGGTAGTGGAAATTATCGCCGATATCATTTTTCTGACAGAGCTCACATTTCCTTTCGGAATACTCAACGTTTTCCCAACGACCTCTTTCAACTGGGAATTTGTTATTGCATTTTCTGAATTTTAGCATACTTAGAAGATTTGCGCCATGGAGTTTTGTTAAATAGTTTTCGGGTTTATTGTTAGCTTTAAAAAGTGCATAGTGTTGTCCTTTAGAAGACGATTGCACGGCAGAAGTCCGGTTTTGCAAGTACGGATTGGGTGCGCATGCGCGCGAGTGACTTCTTCCTCTTTTCCGGGAAACAATTTTTGGATATTTTTGGAATTTAAGGAATACCCTGGATGAGTCCTTTAACTTTTTCTCCTAAACTTTGTTTAAATATTTAGTTACTTGTTTATTTTGAAGGTTTAGTTAGGTTTTTACGACTTTTCATATTTATCACAGCCCGGATAATTTGGCTTGGCATTTTTTTACTTTTGCACCGAAACATAACTAGTTCAGGTTTCGCGGCGGATTGACATTAAGGTTAACAGTAAAGTTTAAATGTGATTTTGATGATATTGCCCAACAGAGGAGACTTTCCCAGACACCACTTGATATTTATTGCCCTTCAGTAACCAAAGATTCACCAGAAAACCAACAATAATGAGCCATTTTGCATTTGACCTCCTTTTTGGAGTGTGTTGCATGTTGCTGGCAACAAGACTTGCATCTCTTCTCAGTTGCAGTGGACAGGATCTACAGGAAATTCTTGTTAACTTCTTCCCAGTTTATGCGGACACATGTGGTACAACAGCAATCGACCGTAACTTTGCATTTCATTTGCCCCATGTTTGTACAATATCAATCTTAAAAAAATCTCTAAGAATGAAGGGGTTTCCTGGTTCAAATAAACTTTTCTACTTGTATATATTTACAGTTGTTATAGGTAATGCTTGGGATGTTGAATCAAATCCTGGTCCCAACTCCCGAAATGACAGTTCACACTTCCCTTGTGGCCTCTGTCAAAAAAGTGTTGGTTGGGAAGACCGGGGAATTTGTTGCGACACCTGCAATGTCTGGTATGTTACAACGCATAATGTAATAATGTAGTAATTACTACATTTTGATTTTTTTTACTACATTATGCGTTGGCATAGTCGACGCGAAATGAAGTAAAAAAATTATTTCATTTCGCGTTGATATGCACCATATCGACGCATAATGAAGTAATGATGGTAGAACATAGCTGTCTTCGAAAAGACTTAGGAAGCAATACAGTTAAATTCCTACAATTTAGACCACATTTGAGACGGTTCAAAAGTGGTCTTTAAGACCACAGTTGAACAGTCCAAAAGACGGTCTTCCACAAAAGCACACTGAAGGTCAAAATCACAAAGAAAATGTAGCTTTAACCTTCCAAATATGCTTTAAAAACAAAATTTGTATTAATTTTAGGTGGTCTTAATAGTGGAATTTCATTGTATTTGATTAAGCCAGTAGAATTAAAATCGTACGCCTTGCGCTATTTTGGTCTCATGCCTGATGTCTTTCCCTCATTTGTGTTTTAAGGCTCAACACATGATCGTGTAGTGCACACAGACAGACAGACAGACAGACAGACAGACAGAATGGACAAAAACTATATACCCTCTTGCATACTTCGTATGCCGGGGGTATAAATAGATGGGCTGCACGATGCTTCCACGCAGAGCTGATACCGCCCGTACATGAGTCCTCGTAATCTGCTTAGAAGGTCTAAGCCTGTCCAGGAAAACTGCTGCGAGTCGGCCCATCCATGCATATAAACCCTATTGCTTTTAATTGGACGGCAGCGATTGAGATGTCATTTCATCTCAATATCGGGTAAAAGTCCCATAAAATTTGAAGCAATGTCTCCAAAATGACCTAAATAGTCTTGACGGGAACGTTAAACCTCAAATCAAACAAACAAACTGTTGACGCATAATGAAGTAAAATTAAGTATGCCACCCATCGCCGCAAAATGTAATAATTCTTTCATTTTGCTCAAACCTCTTAGTATCGACGCATAATGTAGTAAAAACGACATTTTATTTCATTTCGCGTCGACTATGCCAACGCATAATGTAGTAAAAATTTCAAAATGTAGTAATTACTACATTACTACATTATGCGTTGTAACACTGGTATCACATAGGATGTCAAGGCATGTCATCAACTATGTATAGTTTCTACAACAGATCATTGAATAAAAATGTTGCATGGGAGTGTATGAAATGTGGAATGCCAAACTTTTCCACATCTCTGTTTGACACCTCATCTTCTATAGACACCTACAACCACTTTGAACCTTTATCTACCCTATCCGAGCCTGATAGTCCGATACCAGACAACATCGGCGCACCCACGGCAGCTTCATCGCCCATTGTGCAGCAGTCAAAAGAAGCTAAACGAAAGACCAAAAAGGCGGTCCTTAACCATCCCCTCAGAATATTGATCATGAATTGTCAGTCAATAAAGAATAAAAGGGCTGAACTTCATACAATTATCGACTCGGCGAAACCAGATATCATTTTGGGCAATGAGTCTTGGTTAACCCCAGAAATTAAAAACTCGGAAATTTTCCCTGAATCCTTTGAGGCCATCCGGAAAGACAGAGTTGGGGATGCACATGGAGGTGTCTTCGTGGTTTTCAAGCGAGTCCTACTCTGTACAGAAACTCCGGAGTTGGACACCAACTGTGAACTAGTTTGGTGTAAATTGAACATCATTGGATGTAGGACTTTGTACCTTGGATCTTTTTATCGCCCACCAGATCAGATTGACCCAGAATATCTTGAGGCTTTTAATTCATCTTTGTCTAGGATAATGTCAAATGCAAATGCCCATATTTTGGTTGGCGGAGACTTTAATTGTGGTGACATTGAATGGAGCAGCATGCAGGTGCCCCATGGGGTGCCTAAAAGGCAGACACAGCAACAACTTTTGGACATAATTAAAGAACACTGCCTGGCCCAAGTTGTTAACATACCCACCCGACAAGAAAAGACCCTTGATTTATTGTTTACAAATTCTCCATCCCCAGTAAGCCGAGTTAAGGGGATGCCCCCGATTGGCAAAGCTGATCATGACATAGTCCTTGTTGAGTATGACATAAAAGCTAAACGAATCAGACAAGTCCCGCGTAAAGTTTTTCTCTACAAACGTGCGGATATGGATGGTCTGCGAGACCATATGGCGCGATTTAAGGATTCGTTCCTTTCCTCTGACCTCTCGCACATATCAGTTAATGACTTGTGGGTCAGTTTTAAGTCCGAATTAAACACGGCAATGTAAAGGTTTATACCAACGAAAATGACCAAAACAAAATATAGGGCACCATGGATCGATAATACGATCAAGCATCTCATCAGAAGACGGAATAGAATGTATTTTCGTGCTCGCAAGTCTAGCAGCCCTGACGTTAAGAACCATTACAAACGGTTCAGAGCACATGTGCAATAGGTTATAAGAGATGCATATTGGAAGCATGTTTCCAGCATCTTTATCTTTGAAGATGACAATATAGATCCCGATAGTCCCCAAAAGAATGGTAAAGTTAAAAAGTTTTGATCATTCGTAAAGTCCCTGAAAAAGGATGCGTTTGGGATCATTTCGCTAAGGGAAAATGGAATTCTAAAAACAGATGCGCGCGATAAGGCTAATATTTGCAATAAACAGTTTCAATCAGCATTTACGCGTGAAACTGATGGTGAGCTACCATCTAAAGGTGCAAATCCGTTCCCCTCTATGGGGGACATAACAGTTGACCCCAATGCGGTCGCTAAACTGTTAGGTAAGCTCAAGATACATAAGGCATCTGGGCCCGATGACCTGAATGCCAGGGTACTTAAGGAATGTAGTGCTGAAATATCTCCTGTGTTCGCCTTTATCTTCAATCAATCACTTGCCCAGGGCACTGTACCAGATGACTGGCGACAAGCAAATGTAACCCCGGTCTATGAAAAAGGGGAAAAATATGATGCAGCAAATTATAGACCAGTGTCGCTAACATGCATCTGTTGCAAAACCCTGGAGCATATATTAGTAAGCAACATCAACAAGCACTTAGCCTTTGAGAGCATTCTTGCTGACTGTCAACATGGTTTCCGGAGTGAAAGGTCTTGCGAAACGCAGCTTGTTCAATTTTACCATGACATTGTGAGCAATCTGGATGGGGCCATAAACCGTGGCCACAAACAGACTGACTTGATCATCATGGACTTTGCTAAGGCCTTTGACAAGGTACCTCACAGAAGGCTATTACATAAACTGGAGTACTATGGGATAAGAGGATCCACGCATAGGTGGATTGGCTCATGGCTCTCTGGGCGTACAAGTTGTACTTGATGGCCAAGCGTCTGATCCAGTCCCTGTTTTATCTGGAGTCCCCCAAGGTTCGGTCCTTGGACCGGTCCTTTTCTTGGTTTTCATTAATGATCTCCCCGATAATATCAGGTCATCGGTCCGTTTGTTTGCTGATGATTGTGTTCTGTATAGGAACATATATTCTCCTTCTGACTGTCTTATTTTACAAGATGACCTGGATCAACTTGCACAGTGGGAGGCCGATTGGCAAATGAAGTTCAATGTGGCCAAATGTCACTCAATGAGAGTGTCACGACACCCTCCGGACAAGCAAATTAAGGTTGACTATACTCTTCACCAGCAAGTTTTGGAGCATGTTCAATCCGCCAAATATCTTGGTATCACCATCACTGACGATCTTGATTGGAGTCAACATATCTCAGAGATTACATCTAAAGCAACTAGGACTTTGGGATTCCTTAGACGGAACTTGGCTTTTGCACCTAGGCAGACAAAGGATGTTGCATATAAAACATTGATTCGCCCTCAACTTGAATATGCATCACCCATTTGGCATCCCTATGTTAAAACTCAGACTCAGCAGGTGGAGAAGGTGCAGAGGACAGCTGCTCGATGGACCTGTAGGCGATGGCGAAATAGAAGTAGCGTCGGTGACATGCTTAATGAGCTAGAGTGGCCGTCCCTGGAGATCCGTCGTGAGCAGTCCTCTTTAACCTTCTTCTACAAGATACACTCTGATTCAGTGTCTATTGATAAAGATAGGTACTTGACCCCTGTAACAGTGTCGACCCAAACAAGGGCATCAAAAGTAAACGACTCACAATATCGTAGATACCAGTCCTATAGTGATGCCCTGAAGAACTCGTTCTTTCCTAGAACTATTCCCCAATGGAATAGTCTTCCCTCCTCTGTGGTGAATGCCAAGTCCGCAGAAGAGTTCAAAGCCCGTACAGTGTAAGATTGGGACTCAGAGGTATGCGTTTTAGGATACCTCTGTTATGCAGATTGTAAATAGTTTTAAGGACGCATCCAGTGCCTCTCTTTTTTTTTTCTTTTTTTTTTTTTTCTTTTTTTTTTCAGCTAAATTCTAAATTTAGCCACCCAATCAACTGAGGTAATGGCCAGATATGACCGACTCAGTATAAGAAGATAGATAGATAGCTACTGATCTTGTAACCTATTTTTAACGAGTTTTGCAGCATTCTTTGGAACGTTTCTAAATTGTTGTAACCAGATATAATTCAGTCCACATACGTTGAGAATAGATTTGACATAATCGAGCCATTTAAAGCCGTGGCGTGCGTTAAACATATACAAATAGATCTTATGTGAAAGTTTGGATATCTTTCCATTCAACCGCCCCCGCCCATAGGGGCTTGAAGAAATATATGGGCTGCATGATGCTTCCACGCAGAGCTGAATCCGGCCCGCACACTAATACCGGTAAACCGCTTAGAGGATCTAAGTCTGTCCAGGAACCGCGGTGCGAGGCGGGACCGCCCATGCTAATAAACCCTATTGGTTTCATTGGATGACAGGGCTTGGGATGTCATTTCATCTCAATGTCGGGTAAAAGTCCCACAAAATTGGAAGCAACGTCTCCAAAATTACCTTTACAGTGTTGACGGGGACGTTAAACCTAAAATCAAACAAACAAACAAACAAAACTTTCCATTCAAGATTAAAGACTAGTAGTTTATAGTGCGAGTTTTAATATCAATTTCAATCGGATGTCTACCAAGTTCAGCATACAACATGTATTTTGGCGTGCTTTTTCGAGACTTAGTAATTTTTCTTAAGCATTCTGTATGAATACTCTCGATTATTTCAAGATTTCCATGACCGTATATTTCACTACCATAGGTAAGTATAGGCAAGACCGTGTTGTCAAATAATTTTATCTGCAGATCGAGTGGTAGATCCAGATTGTTTGCTCTCACAAACAATAAGTACATAGCTTTTCGAGCCTGTTCGGTTTTGTGTTTTTTTGCATGAATGAAACTGCCTGTTTTATGGAATAGTGTCCCGAGATATTTGTATTTGTTGACAACTTCAATTTCATGCTGTCCGAGCCTATAGCTTAGATTATTCACATATCTCTTATTGAATATAATGATTTTTGTTTTTTGATAATTTACTGTCAGTTTCCAAAGTTCGCAATATTCATTAAAAGCATCAAGAGATTTTTGGAAATCCTGTTCGTTGTTGGAGAAAATAATAGTGTCGTCGGCATAAAGCATGATTCTAATGCACTTGCGAATGTAACGCGACGTCTGATTGGATAACGTCAAATATTTGCGACAGTATATTCTGCGATATACTGTCGGAAACCCGACGTCATCACGTAACGTCGCTTTTCATTGGCTGGTATTTGGTTTTACGCAGCTCACTGCGCTTGTCGCCTTGTGCAAAATAGTACACTTTTTAGCTTAGCAACCGAAAAAGTGCATTAGAATGGGGATAACTGTATTGAAAATTGTCATTTGGGGAGGTAAATCGTCGGTTTTACGGTTGCAAATTACGTTTTACGGCTCCGCTAACGCGTCGCCGTAAAACGAAATTTCCGACCGTAAAACCTCCGATTTACCTCCCCAAATGACAATTTTCAGTGCAGTTATCCCCTAATTAACAGTTTGAGGTAGGTCATGATAATATCATTTTCATATTCTAATGTTATGGGCTCAGCTGAGCACGCATTGTTAAATTTGACACATGATTTAATGTTGTCATACATGTTGTAAATAATTTGAAAAAAAAAAATCCATAGACGGAATTTAATAAAAGTTTACACGAAATGCCATCTCTCCATACCGAATCAAAAGCTTGAGAAAAATCAACAAAGGCACAATAAAGTTTTTTTTTTTTTTTTTTTTTTACCTTAAAAATTTCTATAAGCTTAGCACAAAGCTGTGATCTAGTGTACTGTATCTTTTCCTTATCCCTGCTTGGTTCTCATTAAGTATATTTAAATTTTCAATAAAAGTTGTAAGTCTGATATTTAAAGGTTATGATCCTGGAAAAGGAGGTTGTGGACCCAGCTTTTAGCCATGTATGAGACAATAGTCACATTTGATTGGATATAATTATGAAACTGATGAGAAATACTTAGCTGTTATTTTTTTTCTTGCAGGGCATTATATGTGCATTAAACACATAAAGGAAACAAAGTGAATTGTCTCCTGAATTTCCTGTTGTGATAATAATTGTACATGTGGTATCTCTGAATTTCCAAGACTGAATTTTCCATTTGAGGCAGCGTTACCTCCCTTAGACAGTTAGAATGCTTGAAATTGCCACATGACACCCTTTTTTTGGTATAATTTTGTAGTTGGCAGTTTGTTTACCATGTTTTGGGGTAAGAAAATCCATTTGAAATGCAGATTTATCAGGTACAGGGTCAAATATTAATATGTAAGCTTATGGAAATGTAAATAGAAGACCATAACCTAAAACCGCTGTGAAGACCTTACCGCGACAGCTCAAAATCGTGATAGGTCTATAGTTAGCTGGAGCTGAACTATTGCTTTATTTTTATAGATAGGTGTTCTAGAGCCCTCAAGCCATGCAGTTGGCAAAATACCTGAATCAAAGATTTTATTGAATAAAGTTTCATACACTGGCAAGAATAGCTCTATAGTTGATTTTATGTATTCATTTAAAATTAGGTCCCCACCTGGTGTTTTTAGCATTTTTTAGGTTGTTAATGCATTTTCTTATTTCTTGACATGTAATATGGCTGTTTAAGATTTCATTTGTATCGTTTAATTGCATATCAAATGCTATTTTATCAGAATTTTTTATTATTTGTTGTCTCATTTATATTTCTAAAATGTTCGTAGAACTGATCTAGCGTTAGCTGTTGGGTTTGGGTGGTATTTTTATTTATACTATTTAGGTACTTCCAATACGCTTTACGGTTTTTATATTGCATATTTCTAAGTTTCTTTGCCTTGTCGATTTTAAACGAATATATATATTTGTTCATTACTTTTTAAAATTTTTACTTTGAGTCTGTAATTTATTTTTGTACTGTGTGCATTTATTCGATTGATACATTCGTCTTGCTTTGTGATATTCTTTTCGCGCCGCTTTGCATGCTGGTCCAAACCATGCTTTATCAAATGGGCCCCGTCAAGCGATTTTGGTACTTATCGCCTATGCGAGCAGCGAAGGTTCAGGCGAGCCTGCGCATACGCGCAGTCTCGCCAGACCTTCGCTGCTCGCTCATACAAGCAGTGAATCAATAGGAACCTTCAGACAGAAAGCCATAGTTAAAGTTTGTCATGACGGAATGCTCGAAGACCCAAATTCGCTTGGCGGGGCTCAAATGTTCTTTTGACTGGTTTCAGGGATTCCTTTGCAGCTTTTTAAAATACGTTTGAGATTTGTGTTGTACTTGCATTTATATTTTCTAAGCTTGGCACCATAACATCGACTAATTTTAATTTAACAATTAAAATGATTAATTATGAGTATAAGCTTATATCAACATCTTGAACCACTCATCTTAACTTGATTCTTTAGGTGTCTCCGATTACTTTGTATATTCTGTTCTGTTCAGTTATTTACTGTTCAATTCAACTTGTTATGGCGATTTCCATGTATGCAAGTTGCTGATTGGTCAATATTTTGCAGTCTATCAAGTCCGGTTTAAGTCCTTTACCTGGCCTCACAGCTTTTGTGGTCTTCGTTGAGGAACGACAGTGATTGAAAGCAAAAAGAGAAGTTACTTTTGTTATATTATTTTAATTCTGGCTCAGTACTAGCTGTTACTGATAGTAAATTTTATAGACAGATATTGTTGATTCTTAATCAGTTAATTACTATACAGTTTCTGTAATGTTATCTCTCAAAATGAAGTCATGAATTTACTTTGAAGATATTTCTTCTTAGACTTTCGCTCTTTGAGCAGCAAACTTTTTTCTTTTCATTGCTATTGTGCATTGTCTGGTTTGAATCCGAGATATGGCGACCGGAGGAGATAGTGAAGTCAAATCAAAGGATAGTAATATCCTCACCAGAGCAGCTACTGGAAAAGGCAGAAATGTTAATTATAAGCAGATGCTGCAGGGCAATTATAAAGATGCATCATCTTGGGATGACGCTGATAATCAGGACACCGGGTTATCCGATACCGTATTATACCAGGGCAATCCTGACGAAGTACCGAAACCGGAAACCAGTGAATTGTCGATGGGAATGGGGGATTCCCAAAGAAATCCTTTATTTTCACGTGGTGATCTAGACCTTCAGCTTCAGGCTGAAGAGGAACGGTTAGATATCTTACGGAGGCAGCTGGAAGAGGCCCAAAAAGAAGAACTCCTAAAAAAAACGGACTGAAGCCGATCAACTGAGACGACAAATCCTTGAACAGCAGAGGACAAATGGTAAATTAAGAGGTACGCCGAATGACATTTGTAAGCCAAAATCAGTCAAGAAACATTCAGAACAGAAAAAAATTGATGATATTTCTGATGGCACTGATATTGATGTCCATAAATTAAGGAAGAGTAAGCAATTAAGGAAATCTGTAAATAAACAACTAAAAAAGTTGGGATTGGCTGACGATGACATTTCTTCAGACAATTCGGGTCACAGGTCAAATTGTATGATATTTAAGGATAAACCTGAGCCTGAAGTTAAATCTAAAACCAGCAAATCTGTGGAGGCTTCAGGCTCTGATTTATCAATTTCTTATGAAAGTTCTGATTCTTCTTCCTCTTCTGACAGTCATAAGAGGAGGAGGAGAAGGAATAAGAAGAAAAAGTCTGGTATTAAAGCAAAATCTTCAGATACAGTTCGTTATCCCCAAAAATACCCTCAAGCCTATTTGCGATATGAATTTACAAGTGCAATTATTTCTTTTGACAAACTTGAATTTAACCTTTTTATTGCTGGGGAATTGGAAATTATTTCAAGTAGTAAAACAAAAGAAGTGGAGAGATCAGGTCGTTTGAATTTATTAAAGAAAATGATGTATTTGAACAGTTCTTATGATTTAAAAACATTGAAGTCCTTTTATGCTGCATGCTTAAATGAAATTGAACTAGGATTAAAAACATGGGGTGATGATTTTCATTACATTGAAAGTACTATCTTATCTAAACATGTTCCTAAACAAAAATCACAATTCTTCAAAAAATCAGGTGTCAAAAGTAAGGAAGAAGCAGAAAACAAAAAACCTTCTGAGGATAAATTGTGGTTCTGTTCTCTTTATCAGAGAAACAAATGTGCTCATAAATTGAGTCACACCGAGCAGAAGTTTGGACGTATGCATTTTGCTAATCACATTTGTGCCACTTGTTGGCAAAAAGATTCTAAAAAATTAGAACATCCAGAGTGCTCTTCTGCTTGTCCTTACTCTAAAATGTGACATAATATTCAGTGTAGATCTTTTCAAAACAGAGAATTCTTGGAAAATTTATTTTTATCTATTTTTTGTAATTTCTCCTTTGAAGGAAAATCTTCTATTCTCCCTGAACATGCTAAAAAATCACCTAGTATGTTTACAAGAAATGAAAAAGGGGAACTATTTGATATAGTTCCCAAGCAAGCAAATTCTTATCGTCAATTGTCTCCCCTTGCTGGTTCAGTAATATCTGATGAATTCAGTAAACATATTTGTCAGCATAAAGATACATGTAAAACGTGTAAAGCTGCCAACATTCAGGACTTCAATGACATTAAGCATAAACTGGATCTTCATAGAATTATACAGAAGTCAGGGAAATATAACTTTCAAAAGTGTAGAATTAGAGTAAATTTTAAAATTAATGTTGAATTTATGAGAAAAATGTTAATAAATTATAAAGAAAGACAAGTTTGTGATTTTTTAGAGTTTGGTTTTCTTATTGGTTTTGAAGGTTTTGATCAAGATTTACATTCCAAAGATGAACTCTGGAAATATAAAAATCACAAAGGAGCTACAGAATTTCCAGATGATATTCATGCATATATTAACAAGGAAATTAAATATGAAGCGATTTTAGGCCCTTTTAAAAGTAATCCATTTAGAAATAACTTAGCTATATATCTCCTTTGAATTTCAGTTCCAAAGAAAGATACAACTGAAAGAAGAATCATTATGGATCTTAGTTTTCCAAAAGGCAATTCTGTTAATGATTATATAGAAAAAAAATAAATATTTAGAAGAGAAAACTGTTCTTATTTTTCCAAAAGTAGATGATTTTGTGGAATTGATAAAATCTAAGGTAAAGGGATGTTTACTTTTTAAAAGAGATTTAAAGAGAGCTTACAGACAAATCAGTATTGATCCTAAAGATTATAATTTGGTTTCTTTCGTTTGGGAAAAGCATATTTTTTGTGATACTGTTGTAAGTATGGGTTTAAGGTCTGCCGCTTATTTCTGTCAAATGACTACGAATGCAATTTCTTTCATTATGTTGCAAATAGGAATAGCTATTTTAAATTACTTAGACGATTTAGCTTGGGCAGAAAAGACAGAAAATGCTGACTTTGCATATTACACTTTAGGTGCGATTTTACAAAAGTGTGGCTTTGAAGAGGCTACGCAAAAAGCATCCCCTCCATCAGAAATTATGTCTTTTTTGGGAGTCTTATTTAACACCCTAACAATGACTGTCGAGATAACTCCGGAACGCTTACAAGAAATCAGAAATCTTATTCAGTTGTGGTTACAAAAAGATAAGGCTTCATTAAAACAAATTCAATCTTTGTTGGGTAAACTTAATTTCATCGCTGATTGTGTCAAGCCAAGTAGAATTTTTGTTTCAAGGCTTTTAAATTGGTTAAGATCCATATATGGTTCTTCAGAGGTTTCACATTATATTCCAGATTATGTAAAAAAGGATATAGATTGGTGGCATAGGTTCTTACCATTATATAAAGGTATTTCAATAATGGAAATGGAGCTTTGGTCGAAACCAGATGCCATCTGTAGTTCTGACAGTTGTTTAACAGGGTGTGGAGGTTTTTGGAATGGTTTCTTTTTTCATTCCAAATTTCCCAAAAAATATATTAGCACACTAATTTCATATCAGTGTTCTGGAAATGTTAGCCATTATTATTACTTTGAAATTATGGGGATTATATTTTAAAGGTTTTTGGATTTACATCTATCTATTGTAGATGGATTTGTTTCGTGCAAAATTTATGATAAACGCGATGACTTTGATTTTGAGATTGTAAATTTTCCTTTTTTGGATGGTGATGTTCCTCGTGCGCCATCCTATGGCGTTTATATTTCGCAATTAATTCGATTTGCTAGAGTGTGTAGTCATGTAACTGACTTCAACACTCGCAATAAAGTATTAACGGCTAAACTCCTTAATCAGGGTTATCGGTACCATAAACTACGCAAATAAAAATCAAAAATGAGTTCCTTTAAGAGCAATGAAAACATTCATAAGAAAGAATATGGGTCATACTACGTAGTTTCGGCTAATAAAGCCTCATCAGTGACCCTGTAATGATCCGGCAAAGAAAGCCAGAGGAAACATACTGCAATTTTGCAAATTTCGAATAGGCAGTCGATACAAAGACTGATATAAATCAAATTGGGGTCCAAAAAATTAAAAACCTGTCTAGAATATGAGTCTAAACCAAACATTTATTTCCGATTTCTCAGAATATTCACGCTGATCTCAAAGGACCAAAAGTAAAATATAAACTAAGCCTTTTCAAAATTTTATAGACGCCATTCTGATTTAATTTCAAAATTCAATATTGGACTTAAATCTCTTCTGCAACAAGGTCTATCGGAACCCGAATTTTATGGTGACTTAGTATATAAATTCAGAAAAATATATAACCGCAATGACTTCAGCACCCAATTTCGTAAAATCATTCTTCAATATAAAAAGATTGGGTACAACATGGATATTATACGACAGACTGCATGCATGGTAGTTAACCCAATCACGGTTGGCAACTTTGCTTCCCTCTTTAATTGCACGCCGGTGGGTCAGGCCTCAGATTCTATGACGGCTCCAACGTAAAGGCTTATTGAAAATTAGAGATATAATGTTGGTTGGTGCCTGATGCTCTGTCTCTGGTCGGGCTCATCGGAGTCTAACTGTTGGTTTTCTTTTGCTCCAGCATTTCAGTGGTTTCTTGCTGTCGAGCCCTCACCGTTGTCTCACCTCTGTGGTTGTTTGATTTTTGTGTTCACGGAGATGTTGCACTGATGAGTTAGGAGGCCTTCATGCGGACTGAACAAATTATTTGTCTAAATCGCGGCGGAAGTAAGGGCGAGGATTGTGGCCACGTAAAATCGATTTAAGCCCCCCAGTGGAAATCTTCCACTGACCGTTCCAAGGCGGCTCTTCTGTGGCGATTTATTTATGTTGTTGTTTGTTACTTACTGTGTGTATCACTTGTGTCTTTTGGTTTTGGATGGCCATATGGCCATTTTGTGGGAAAGTAACTGTCCTTATGGCCTTCCTTTGTTTAGGTTTCCATTATGGTCTGGTCGCTTAATGTTTGTATTTCTTTCCCTTTGGTGTCTTTTATGGGTGGAGTAAGTTAATTGTATCAATTCCTGATCTTTGTTTTACTTCTACTTTGAGAATAGTTGTTTTCTGTGATAATAAATCGGTGTGTCTAATTCTATCCTCTGGCAAATCTAAATCAGAACAATTGCAAGAGTGCTTGCGAGAAATTTGTTTCTTAGCTGCTAGTTATCAGTTTGAAATCAAAGCCGTTCATCTAAGCTCTGAAGAGAATAGAATTTCTGATATTTTATCAAGATGGCATCTGGACAAGATGAATGAATTAAAATTTAAGAAATTGACTGAAGGATATTCTTTACAAGAATACAAAATTCCTGATAATTTCTATAAGTTGGTCAATGATTGGTAATTATTTCTTTTCAGATCTTCAGTTTCAAAATTTGGAGAGGGATCTGGATCGATCTAATAAAGCTGCATGTGCAGAGGGTACCAGGAAAAATTTCAAAGTACAATGGGAATCTTATTTGTTATTTTGTACTTACTTTAATTTAGTTAGTTTGCCTGCATCTACCAAAACTTTACAAATGTTTGCTCAATTTTTAGCAGGAAATTTAAATCTACAGACTCTATAAAGAATTACATCAATGGTGTTAAGAGTATGCATCGTTTCTTAGGATATTCTACAGAACATATAAATAATTTCATATTAAATCTGTCTTTAAAAGGAATGGCTAAATTAAAACCGTATTGTGTTAAACAAACAGATCCTATAACTCCAGAATTTTTATCTAAAATTGCTGAATTTGTGATTTTTTCTGACAAAGATAATATTGTATTTTGGTGTCATTTTCTATTTGCCTTCTTTTTATTGGCAAGGAAGTCTAATTTAGTTCCCACTTCACCCAAAGATATAAAAGAAAATAAAATTTTATTTCGGAGAGACATTCAGGATTATGGTGATCATTTGATCATATATATGAAATGGACTAAAACAATTCAAAAAGGAGAGAGAATTTTACAAATTCCTTTAATTCAAATTCCAGATAGTATTTTATGCCCTGTTTATGCTTACAGACAGGTGTGTAGAATAATTCCTGCAAGTTTAAATTCTCCACTTTTCATTTTATCTAATAGTAGAATTGTTACTTATTGTTAATATCAGGCAAAATTGAGGTATTTTATAGAAAATATAGGTTTGGATGCCAGTCAATTTTCATCTCATTCCTTTAGAAGAGTAGGTGCTACTCTTTTGTTCAAAGCTAAGGTTCCTGCGGACAAAATTCAGTTAATGGGTGACTGGCATTCTGATGCCTACAAAAAGTATTTGTCATTTGCATTAGATGACAAAATTGCTGTAGCAAAAATTATTAGAAGGTACATAACAAATTCTTTAGTCAAATTCTTGTCATAGAATCAGATCGCTCATATCTGGCCCAGAAAACTTGTAAACTTCAGATTTTCCTGTTCTGTGTTGCATTCCTTATTTCCAAAGGATAAACCATTTATAGAACATATTTAACGTCGCTAAAGCTTGTGTCTGGGAATGCGTGGCGGCCGTAAAAAGTCTCCCTCTCCTGCATCATAGTGTAGTTTATATTTTCTTGTCTTTTGAGATCATTGATTCCATTGTGGAATTTTGAAAATATTTGAGGGTCACTGATGAGGCCTATTTAACCGAAACTAGCAAATCTGGCCCACAAATGTGTACACTTCATATTTTCCTGTTCTGTGGTGTATTCCTGCTTTTAAGGGATAACAGTTCTTATATACACTGTAACAGTTGTTATATATTACATTGTCACTGTACTGTACTGTGTGTATGATCTGAGGGGGTGTCTGCTAAGTAGACTTCCGGCAAAATACGTAAGACAGTGTAAAGGAAACAGAACACAAGGCAAAGCATAATTATATATTATATGAAAGAACACAAAAAAGCAAAGTATATAAGGCAGATCACAAAAGTCAAAAAGCATTAAACAAAATACCAAATGCAACAAGGTTGGGCGGTCAAAAGTCAAAAAGCATTAAACAAAATACCAAATGCAACAAGGTTGGGCGGTCAAAACCAGGGGTGGTTTTAACCGGTTAAAACCGTCCTGGTCAATGCTCCCAGAGTGGTAAATACTGGTCGATTGAAATATTGAATGGTCAATTGAATAATTTTAGTGTAGAAAAGGCAAAGCTACTGAAAACTATTTTGAAGTTTTTCTTTCTTTACTGGAGGCTGATCATTTGATAGAGTTTCAGGTTCAGATGATTTTTCTTCAAGTGGCCTCTAAGCAATACTTTCTGGCTTTTTAGCCCTAGGCATCTTTGTCTATGACTCATCAGTCTTAAGACCTTAGTACTAACTTCAACACCTTAATTAAGCATAGCTGCATACAGTCAACCAATCTTTTTGTCACAGGATCCAAAATAAAAGAAAATAATTATATACATTTTTTTGTTTTTGTTGCTGTTATCTTCCAAAATAGTGAAGAAGTTCCAAATTGGGTCTTTAGGTTTCTTTCATGTTTGACACCTTCAGTAATAGCTTGATGATAAGATACTGTCTATATTGCATAAAAATCAAAATTTCACACATTAGGAATAAAGTCTGGTGTCAGTTTATAATACCCCTATTAGGGACATGTAATTGGTCAATTTAGCAATTAGATCTTTGCCACACCCACTGCAGTTTTGACAGCAATTTATAGGTGTTGCAGATACTTTTTAAATATCAAAGACATCATTGAATCTTCAAATATTGTTTGGTTAATAAAGGACCTTTTATAAATCCTTCAAAATCCATGGTACATTCAGCTTATTCATATTCCTGTAAATCAAAATATGAACAATCAATCTAACCTATAAAAAAGAATGAATTTAAAGATTGTTTGATTGAAAAGAACAGGCCTGTCTACAATTCATTGAGTCAATCCAGCCTCTTCATTTGACCAGCAATAATGTCTTTTGACTTTTGATGAAATAAAAAATACCTCAAATAATTACTGTTATTAATAAAAACTATTTTGTCTTGTTCAGTGATGAAACTATAGTCTAACATCATGTACATAATGTAGGGGGAAAGCTTTTAAGACCAATTTAGCAACAGGACAGAGGCATATACTCCAGTGATTTAATCAACCACCATTCGACCAGTATTGACCAGTAATGACTGGTTAAAACCGGTTTTAACCACCGGCCCGGTCAATACTCATATTGACCGGCTTTTTGCCAACCTTGGAACCGGCCCCGATAGCTCAGTTGGTAGAGTGTCCGCTCCGGGGAACGGGAGGTCTCGGGTTCGATCCCGGGCCGCGACATACCAAAGTAGTTAAAAATGGTACTAGCTGCTCCTCGCTTGGCACTCAGATTTACGGGGTAGAGCTAGGACTGGTCGATCCAGTGTCAGGATAATGTGACTGGGTGTGGTATCATGTAATGTGTCTGGGACATGATACTTCAGTGAGGCAGCACTATAAACGTGAGCATTGAGCTCCCTGTCACAACCAGACACCGTCGTGATATGACTGAAAAATTGTTGAAAACGACGTTAAACCCGAATTCACATACACCCACACACACACACACATTGCCAACCTTGAAATGCAATACACAAAAGACAGAACACAAAAGTCAAAACAGGTAAAGCAGAATACAACGAGCAAAAATATGTCAAAATACATTTAGCATAACACAAAATGCATTACACAGAAGGCAGAACACAATGCAAATTAACAAATACGACTGAACTTGATTGACTGATTGCTATAATGATTGATGTTTATCAACGCAAAATATACATATAAAATGTTCAAAAAGGATTTCAACATATGCATTAGTTTAAGATACAATGGGATTTCAAACAAATCAACTGTTTACACTGTTGAGAACAGACTATGTTTCAAAATGTGACCTTGCCAATATATAGGTCAGGATCAACCCATGGCCTTGATACCACAATGCTTCTCCTTAATTTAAAGGCAGTCGGCACAATGGTTACAGGGAAGACAGTACGGCTGACAGCTAGTTGAACAAGTGTTATATAAGTACCAGAGAGAGCAAATAACCTTGCAGTCCCCATCAGTAAAATTACAAACAACTTCCATCAAAAAGTCATCAATTGTAAGTAAAGAGCCAACAGTCATATTAAAATAAACATGCCAGTCATGGTACCCGACCATAATTATCATATCAATTTTGATACTAGTGTCTTGGGAATTCCATATCCAAATTATTGTGTCAATTCATTGAAAAAGTCTGAGATGTAAGGGAAAATCATTTGATAATAAAATATCATAAATATCAGTTTGATCTCCATGTAGTGAAAGCTTGATTTGTTTGCGGTTGAATGGTTTCGTTATGTTTCAGGCCTGCTTTGACGCCCATGATTGCTAGGCAACAAAAGAGAGTAGGGTATATTCTCTTGGCTAGGACTTAATAAATCGAAATATTACATGCATAACAGAGAAATACCATGATTTCTATCAGACATAAACATGATATTTTCCTTTTAGCTAAGGAGAAATATTTCCTCTTGGCCGGAGAAATAAATCTTTGTAGCTGGAACTACTTTTGACACAAGAAACAAGGTACTGCTTTTGCAATGAAATCGCTATATTCAAACGCGGGAAAGTTCAGACACGTCGACGTTAATCATGACGTAATTTCAATGGTGTCTGAGAAGATATCAACAGACGTTCAGAATGCGTGACATTCGAGTAGGATGCAAGGTTGGAATGAAGACTATCTGGATATAACTACTGAATGAGGGGTACGTTTGGTTACCGTTCTCTCGCATTTTTAATTGTTTTATCACTATAATACTTTATTTCTATTATTTTCATGCATTACAATAGGAACCGCTTTCAAGATGGCGTCTATACAGTTGTTAAATGGGTATACGTATTTTAGCATGACTTTTCATAATTTAAAACTTCTTATATTACTTTGGGCCTGAAATGAATCCCCTAATGTCTCTAAAGAGATCAACTTCGTTCTAACGTCAAGCTGCAACTTCCCGGTATCATTCCAGCTACCTTGTGCACTGAAACGATATGAGCGGTCAAATGAGATTATGTCCCTCAGCGTCCTCCTTAACTGAATTCTTCAAATGCGCCTGCTCAAGCATCTAGTGGAGTTAGATGTCTACTATCTGGTCTGAGTCTTTGTCTTGTGCTATGCTCCTTATGTGCGAGCAGTGAAGACTCTGGCGGAACGGCGCGGATGCGCAGTCACGGCAGAGCCTTCACTGTTCGCATATTAGTACCAAAGTCTCATGTGCTGGCTGGTCTTTATTTCAGAGGCACAGAGTGTATCTAAAGCTGCACTCATTTGGAAATTCATTTCACGTGTCCAGAGTATGTGTCATGTACATTTATTTTAAATATCTTGACCATGGCTGAATACAGAAAAAAAAACACACACACACCAAGCTCATTCTCGGATGAACTGTTTGCAATAAACCTGCATAGGTACATCTCCCGTCTTTTCCCGATGATCGTATAATTCATCCAGCTTTTCCGGAACGTCTTACGAAATGCCTTTCTTCGCGCCTTGACCAATGAAATTTACGCTATACAATACAAATAATTCAGATCACAAAAGCGAGAACTCAAAAACACAGAACTCAAAAGTTAAAATACACAATACACAAGTCAAGAAGTTTAAAGTCAGAAGACCATTACGCATAACACAATGTCACATATAGGCTTCCGTAATAACTCGTACTTGGTCTTAAACAAAGAGAGCGTATATTCTAGACTACGTCTGCGATTTCTAGTATGGGAGTAGGGGCATGCTGTTTGGACATTGGTTTCCGCCACACGTCCCTCGCCCCAGCCTGGACAGTCAAGGTCCTTTTAACGTTTAATGTATTGTATTGGATTGGTGAATGTGTGTACGACCAATAGTTCCGGAAAATTTTATCAACAATGCATACATTTTTTTTTTTTTTTTTTTTTTTTTTGGTTTTGGTTTTACGGCCCTTTCAAGATTGTTTCACTGATATTGAGCCGATCGTTAATCAGAGGTGGGCGAAAACCGGAGTACCCAGAGAGAAACCACCTGACTTTCCGTTGCAGAACTTGGCGTCTCACATGTGACCCGAACGAGGCTCGAACCACTACAATGCATACATGCTCATGTAATAGTTACAATGAGGACCATGTAATAGCATTCGTGCCAAATGTGTAAATATGTTATCCTCCTGAAATAAAGTTATTATTATTTTATTATTATTACTATTATTATCATTATTATTGTCGTTGTTGGGTGGCAGGGCTTTACCTGAACATATGTCGTGACAACATTTCATACACGTTTGACTGTGGGGACCTGTCATTGAAAGCTAGTTCTGAAGATCATATTTCTTTAAAACAGTGAACATTCTCTTTCTTTCTTTCTCTCTCTCTCTCTCTCTCTCTCTCTCTCTCTCTCTCTCTCTCAGTTTTGCTTTTACCTTCTTGAAAGTTAACCAGAATGTTTGTCTTGAAAAGACCGAAGTTTAGACAGAATAGGTGTTAAGTTGGAATATGGGTCATATATGTGCTCTACTCAGCTGAGTATGAAATTTATAGTGCTCGTGAAAATAAAATACTAATAAGTTGAGCGATTTTTCTTTATCAGATACATTTAGCAGAGAATGTTATTTGTCCTGCTCACAAATTATAAATGCCAACAATTGTTGGCATTTTAAAATTTGTGAGCAGGACAAATTTCATGCTCAAGTGAGTTGAGCATGAAAAGAGTTTTATAACCTCCGGCCCAGTTCGCGGGTTGGGTTTGATACTTATTTTGGGTTTAACGATACGTCAACCCTCGTGGGTCATTTTGTGACGTCTCCCAGAAAAAGGGAACACAAATGTACAGAAGAGATAGTAGGGAGATGAAAGTGAGGGACATAGGGGAAAAAGCAAAATCAATGGAAATGTAGAAAAAGAAGAAATAAAAAACCTAACCTGCTGCAAGCACACCAAACCGTGTCCAACTGTAAGCTAGTATCAGTTAGACGCCCCATTGACGCAAGATACACGTCACCTTTGTCTTAACCGACCGCCCCTAATGGATTTGACAGAAGACATCGGAGCGTGACAGCTCATTGGTTAGTGCACTTGCCTCTGATGTTAGAGGCCCCTGGCTTGATCCCCGGCAGCGATGAAAACATAATTCGGCGTCTAGACACGCTCCACTGGTATCATTTGCAGGTATGAATGTCATAAAGTGCACCGTCTTTCGGATCGGGACGTTAACTGGAGGCCCTATATGGAGGGGGAGTCATCCCCTGTGCAGGTTAAAGACCCCTTCCGTAATTACATGATTACTGTGTAGGCTTTCCTCGTGCAATCTGGAGTGACTATAATACACACCGTCTGTATCTCCTCCTGGCCTTAAAGCAAAACTGGAAGAAAGAAGGAAAGAACGCTGAATACAATGGATTTGACAGAACGAAGAATGGAATTTTGTCTTGAGACATTGCTCAGAAAATTACACTCGGTAGTTTTATTTTTTTTTTTTTTTTTTTATTTCAGTTACCTGATGGTAACCCATTTATTCTCTCCGTCGTTTGATATACAGTGGGCCGGGGAGGACCATCACACTGTATACCTTACAAACTACATATTTTCAAATAGAGGATCTTTCATGAGTGCTCATGTAATATTGAATTTATTAAACGAGTTGAGGAAAAGGGATAAAATGCGAGGCTTTGCCGAGCATTTTATCCCTTTTCCTCGACGAGTGTAATAAATTCAATAATACATGAGCACGAATCTAAGATTCTATTTATCATATGACATTTAAAATGCATTTTATTCACGATTGTTTACAAAAATATCAATATTCCGCCATTAGTAAATGCGACGTCGTTAAGGACGTCGTACATGTAACGTTACGGGACGTATCTAGCTAATTTGCATATTTAATCCACTAGTGGATTATCGAAAATATTACATGGCGTTATTACACTCTCAGACGCGACGTCATATGATAAATAGAGGATCTTACATGAGTGCTCATGAATTATTGAATTTATTAAACGAGTTGAGGATAAGGGATAAAATGCGAGGCTTTGCCGAGCATTTTATCCCTTTTCCTCAACGAGTTTAATAAATTCAATAATACATGAGCACGAATGCAAGATTCTATTTATCATATGACATTTAAAACGCATTTTTTTGTTTACAAAAAATATCAATATTCCGCCATTAGTAAACGCGACGTCGTTAAGGACGTCGTACATGTAACGTTACGGGACGTATCTAGCTAATTTGAATATTTAATCCACTAGTGGATTATCGAAAATAATACATGGCGTTATTACACTCTCAGACGCGACGTCATATGATAAAAACAGACTTTTGGTTTTTGAATTTACGGCCCTTTCAAGATTGTTTCATTCGTATCAAGCGATCCTTAATCTGAGGTGGATGAAAACCAGAGTACCAGAAGAAACCCTGTAAAACTGGGCATCCCGCATGCGACCCTAGCCAGGCCCGAACCACAGTGGTGGAATAAAACGGACTTAACATTGTTTATAAACATGGATAAACTGCCCTATCAACGTCATTTCAGTTGTGGGTTTATATAAGGTAATAGACATGCAATATATATCGTATTTAATAAACAACCCATCATCAGGTAATAGAAATATCATATTCGAAAGAAAAAAAAAGTGAAAAAGCGAAAACAAAGTCTCATTATCCCAGCCTCACTCTGCATGGCAGCACCTGTATTTTTATATTTGACTATGTTAAGGAATTTATATATATATTTATATCTGTCAGGGGTATAAATCACATTAACCCTTATCTTGCTGAATATCATTTAAGCCACACCCATTTCTGTCTATCAACCAATCAAATTACTTGATGTAGTTTGTTACTACAAATGCATAAACTGAAAGCCTAACAGTGTGGATCCAGATCAGATGGCTTCTTCTTCAGAAGCCATCTGATCTGGACCCACACTGTTTGCAAAGATAAGGGTTTCGTGAACAGCAAGACAAGAGTTAAAGTATGTGTATTATGATGTTCACGATAGCATTTTTTATCAGGCGGATGCCTTGTTGTAATGTAACTCAGTGTATTGTATCTATTAATGCTTTGTATTTGATCCATTTATTTTCGAATTTATCCAGACATTCATTTTTTGTTGCTGTATGTTGTTTCAGTATATGAAAAATTTTTATTTTATTTTGCAATGCAGTCAATGACAAAGGTAGATGAAGACATTTTGTTGCATATATATAGTACTTAAGAATAATAAAAAAACCTAGATCTGCATTTGAGTATATAATTCCTACATTGAAAATAAATAGTTCCTCAACTAATGGGAGATTAATATTTTTGGTTTTTAGCCAGTTATTGAAATCTGCAAGTAATTTCTTAGTTTCCTGGCAATGCCAGAACATATGTCTTATTGTCTCTTCTTCTTGACAGAAGGTACAACTAGGGCTTGGTGAAAGCTTTATTATGTGTAGATATTGTTTGTTGAAAGAATTCGATGGTTAATTTTTGTGTGAAACCATTGTAACTTGGTTCCTAAATGTAAATGAAAAGGCAGAGAATAAATAGAATTCCAGGTTTCTTCCTCAATATTATAACTGTTGTTTCATTTAACAGGGAGGTAGGTTTATCTGTATTTCTGTTAAGGGAAGAATAAAAATCTTTGCATCCCTTCCTTGATTTTATTAGGAACAAGATATTTGCAGGACGAAACGGTGAAGCTGGTTTCTTTGTGAAGTGAATGATGTTATGCTTCTCTGCAAAATCCTTAATTGCCTGTTTTAGACCTAGAAATTGGACAAAATTTGTTTTAACCTTGTAATTATTTTCAAATTCCTCTGTGAAAAAAAAATTCTCTTTTTTCATGAATGATTTGTCTACTTACAACTGACCGACAAACTGTGATTTATTACCTAACAAATCACAACTAGAGCTGATCTATTTCGATTCTAACACGTTGAAACTCGGCAATAATGCTGTTGTTTCCTTCAAATTCCCACAACTTTTCGCCATTGTTGAAAGAAATCCCGCTTAAATTATCGACTGAAACACATGCCTTTATATCCTTTTCTAACGTTTTCGATGCGAGAAAATGACGGAACACCGTCTAACGTCAAGGTAATCGACTAGTGACGTCATGAATTGGCAGTTTGTAATGACGTTATTCGTCACGCTCTTCCTTGCCGTGATTTGTTGTAGAATAAAACACAGTTACTTTCCATTGCCTATATAGGCGCGCTGTGTTAGAATATACCATAATGTTTAGAAGTAAAAATGAGCCCCGCCAAGCGAATTTGTGTCTTCGAGCATTCCGTCATGACAAATCTTAACTGCGTATGCCCAGCCATTCAGAGGGGCCAGGGATATGGCTTTCTGTCTGACGGTTCCTCTTGATTCACTGCTCGCATAAGCGATAAGTACCGAAATCGCTTGACGGGGCCCAAATGATGTTGAATGCGCTTTATGCAAATGTTTTGATACATGGCGTCGGAAAGATCTATGCAGCTGAAAATCGAATATGGAACAAGGAAAACTTGGATTTATTCCTTATTCCATATTCGCAATTGAAACTTGCTGGTTTTGTTTGTTTGATTTGAGGTCTAACGTCCCCGTCAACACTGTATAGGTCATTTTGGAGACGATGCTTTCAATTTTGTTTGTCTTTTACCCGGCATTGAGATGAAATGACATATCAAGCCCTGTTACGCAATGAAACCAATGAGGTTTATAAGCATGAACGGTCCGACTCGCACCGCTTTGCCTGGGCAGGCTATTAGACCCTCTAAGCGGTTTACCAGTACTCGTGTGCGATCGGATTTAGCTCTGCGTAGAAGCATCATGCAGCCCATCTATTTCTTCAAGCCCAGATGGTCGGGGGCGGAACTTGCTGTATTTTGAAACCTATACAAGTATGCTTAAAATTAAAAATGATAATGAATGTGCCATACGCAAATGTTCTGCTACATCGCGTCGCAAAGTTCTCTGAAGCTGAAATTCGAATATGGAAAATTTTGATTTATTCCTTATTCCTTATTTGCAATTGAAAATTGCTGGGTTTTGAAAATTTTACCATTATGCTTAGAAGTGAAAATGACGATGAATCCACTATACGTAAATGTTCTGTTACACCGCGTCGCAAAGATCTATAAAGCTAAAAACCGAATAAGAAATTGATTTATCCCTTTTCCTTTTTCGCAAATACGACTTGCTGCATTTTGAAACCTATTCCAGTATGCTTAGAAGTAAAAATGATGATGAATGCACCATACGAAAATGTTCTGTTACGCCGCGTCGCAAAGTTCTATAAAGCTGAAAATCGAAAACGATATAAGGAATTCTTTGACATATTCCTTATTCCTTATTCGCAATTGAAAATTGCTGGATTTCGAAACATATACCATTATGCTTAGAAGTAAAAATGATGATGAATCCACTATACGCAAATAATCTTTTACACCGCGTCGCAAAAAGATCTATGAAGTTGAAAATCGAAAAAGGAATAAGGAAAATTTGGATTTATTCCTAATTCGAAATTTAAACTTGCTGGATTTCGAAACATATACCATTATGCTTAGAAGTAAAACTGCTGATAAATCAACTATACACAAATGTTCTGTTACACCGTGTCGCAAAGATCTATGAAGCTTAAAATTGAATAAGGAATAGGGAAAATTTTGATTTATTCCTTATTCCTTAATCGCAAATACTACTTGCTGGATTTTGAAACTCATACCATTATGCTCAGAAGTAAAAATGATGATGAATCCACTATACGCAAATATTCTGTCACAACGCGTCGCAAAGATCTATGAAGCTGAAAATCGAATAAGGAATGCGGGAAACATGGATTTATTCTTTATTCCGTGTTCGCAAATACTACTTGATGGATTTCGAAACCTATTCCATTATGCGTAGAAGTACAAATAATGATGAATGCACCATATAAAAATGTTCTGTTACACCGCGTCGTAAAATTCTATGAAGCTAAAAACAGAATAAGGAATAAAGAAATCTTTGATTTATTTCTTATACCTTATTCGCAATTGAAAATTGCTGGATTTCGAAACCTTTACCATTATGCTTAGAAGCAAATAAAAAAATGATGAATCCACTATACGCAAATGTTCTATTTCACCGCGTCGCAAAGATCTATGAAGCTGACAAAACAATAAGGAATAAGAAAAATGCTGATTTACTCCGTATTCCTTATTCACAAATACTACTTGCTGGATTTCGAAACCTGTACCATTTTGCTTAAAAGTAAAAATGATGATGAATGTATCATACGCAGATTTCTGCAGCACCCTGTCGCAAAATTCCCTGAAGCTGAATAACGAATAAGGAATAAGGAAAATTTTTATTTATTCCTTATTCATTATTCGCAAATAATACTTTCTGGATTTCGAAACTTATACCATTATCCCTAGAATTAAAATGATGGTGAAGCCAACATACGCAAAAGATCTGTTACACCGCGTCGCAAAAATTTATGTATCTGAAAATTGAATAAGGAATCATGAAAATTCGGATGTGCGAGTTAAATCTTATTCGCAACTGAAACTTGTTTGATTTCGAAACCTATACCTAAATCGAATAAGGAATAAGGAAAATTTGGATAAATATTAACATGCCTTAGTCGCAAATAATACTTGCAAGATTTCGAAACCTATACCATTATGCTAAGAAGTAAAAATGATAATGAATCAACTATACGCAAATGTTCTGTCACACCGCGCCGCAAAGATCTATGAAGCTGAAAATCTAATAAGGAATCAGAAAACTTGGATTTGTTCCTTATTCCTCATTCGAAAATACAACTTGCTGGAGTTCGAAACCTAAATCATTATCCTTAGAAGTAAAAATGATGATAAATGCACCATACGCAAATGTTCTGTTACGCCGCCTCGCAAAGATCTAGTATGAAGCTGAAAATCGAAAAAGGAATAAGGAAATCTTGGATGATTTAATCCTTATTCGTTAATCGCAAATAATACCTGCTTGATTTCGAAACCTATACAATTATGCTTAGAAGACAAAATGACAATGAATCAGCTACATGTATAAGCAAAAGTTCTGTCACACCCCGTCGCAAAGATCTGTGAAGCTCAAAATCGAATAGAGAAAAGGTGAAAATTGTTTTTTGTTGTTTTTTTCTTATTCCTTATTTGCAAATACTAGTTGCTGGATTTCGAAACCTATACATGTAAACCATAATGCTTAAAAGTAAAAATGATGATGAATGTACAATACGTAAATGTTCTGTTGCTCATCGACGCAAAATTCTCTGTAGCTGAAAATCGAATAAGGTATAAGGAAAATTTTGATTTATTCCTTATTCCTTATTCGCAAGTAATACTTGCTTGATTTTGAAACCTATACCATTATGCTTAGAAGTAAAAAAAAAATGATGAATCCACTATAAGCAAATGTTCTGTTTCACGGCGTCGCAAAGATCTATGTAGCTGGAAATTGAATAAGGGATAAGAAAAAATTGGCTTTATTCTCAATTCCTTATTCGCATATACTACTAGCTGGATTTCGAAATCAATACCATTATGCTTAGAAGTAAATATGATAAAGAATGCACTATGCGCAAATGTTGTGTGTCACCAGTCGCAAAGATCTATGAAGCTGAAAATCGAATAAGGAATAATGAAAATTTGGATTTGTTCCTTATTCCTTATTCGCAAATACTACTTGCTGGTTTTCGAAACCTATACCAGTATGCCTAAAGGTAAAAATGATAATGATGTACCATACGCAGTTCTGTTGCACCTCGTCGTAAAATTCTGTGAAGCTGGAAATTGAATAAGGTTTCAGGAAAACTTTGATTACTTCCTTATTCGCAAGTAATAACTGCTGGATTTCGAAACGTATACCATTATGCTTAGAAGTAAAAATAATGATAATTCCACTATACGCAAATGTTCTGTTACCCCGCGTCGCAAAGATCTATGAAGCTGAAAATCGACTAAGGAATAAGGAAAATTTGGATTTATTACTTATTCCCTATTCACAAATACTACTATGCTTAAAGGTAAAAATTATAATGATGTACCATACGCACTTCTGTTGCACCTCGTCGTAAAATTCTGTGAAGCTGAAAATTGAATAAGGAATCAGGAAAATTTTGATTTATTCCTTATTCGCAAGTAATAACTGCTGGATTTTGAAACCTATACCATTATGCTTAGAAGTAAAAATGATGATAATACCACAATACGCAAAGATCTATAAAGCTGAAAATCGAATAAAGATTAAGGAAAGTTTGGATCTATTCCTTATTTGCAAATACTACTTACTGGATTTTGAAACCTATAGCTTTATGCTTAGAAGTAAAAATTGCGATGAATGTACCACACGCAAATGTTACGTTACACCTCCTGGCTAAGTTCTCGGAAGCTGAAAATCTAATAAGGAACCAGTGCTTCAGCTGAAGTGCACGACCCGCCGGATGCTTTTAGCTTTATGAGTGTTACCATATACAGTTAAGATTGCGATAAACTTGTCCATTTACGCGTATTGTTCGCGTGACACACGCGCATTGCGTGCGTGTGAAATTATCGCGTTTCAATGCGCGGTTCATCGCGTTCATACGAGATTTGAACGCGTTAAATATCAGCCAATAAAAGTGCTCATTCGAAACGCGTTAGGTAAATTCAATACGCGTTTCTGTGCGAGAGAATTTCAACCAATAAAAATACAACATGTATGTGACGATAAAACGAGTGATGAAAACGGGCCAATCAAAATCCTCGTTGCTTGTATGTTTACTATTTTGTGTTTTTTTTGTTTTTTTTTAATTCGTTCGTGAATTAATGACAGTATATTAAATTGGTCTTTCATATCAGTTGTGATTCCTTCGGATAAACAAACACACCTACATTTTGTATTGCATAACATCTTTAGAGATAAAACTCACTTGGGGGTATTCTGAAGAATGTCATATAGGTAGGGGACCAGATGAGGGTAATTATTTACCCTGGGGTATGTAATTTACAAGCCACCGCTATTTACTGGTTAATGGCGGCTCATCAGAACCGCCTTGTCATGGTGTTGATGGCTGTTTCTAACAAGTACCCACAATCTATGTTTGGAGCAGAAATAGGAAAAATATTGTAGACGCCGGAAAAACACAGTTTTTAACCCATATGACAATATAATCTTCTACCCTACACGTTTGGAGTGGTTCAATTGTCAGGTATGTGCTGTTTGATGTAAGTTGTACCAAAATGTATTTTCTTTGAGCAAACAGTGCAGACTCAGATCAGACGCCACGTTCGAGACGTCTTATCTGGGCCTACACTGTTTGTCAATGTCCCAAAAAGGGCCGCTAGGAATATATGGGTGGACGTTGATATCTCGACGCACACTGATCATACTTATTTAGTATACAATGTTATCCATAGCACCAGCCACTTCGGCCAGGCCCTTAGGTGTGTGTGTGTGTGGTGGGGTGGGAAGGGGGGGGGGGGGCAATAATAAGGTCACACTAAAAGTTTTGCAACAAAATTCCTTATTTACCACTGGCCAGTACTCGAAAATTCTTATAACAAAGCAAGTTATTTTTTTTTTTATTTTATTTTATTTATTTATTTTTTTTTTTTGGAAATTACCTTTCAGAATTATTACCCTTATTTCGGGCCGATCGTTATTGAGAGGAGTAGTACCCTGAGAAAAAAAAAGCCACGTGACTCGTTGTTGCAGTTCAAATGTGGTCGGAGTGATTTTGTTCAGTTTCTATAAAACTGCGTGTGTGAGAGTTACTTTTACGACCCACCAGCAACTGAGGTCATATGGAGACGAGACCTCGGTGTAAATAAAAATAAAAAATGAGTTCCTTTAAGAGCAATGAAAACATTCATAAGAAAGTCTGGAGAAGTCGGGAATCGATTCAACGACCCTTGCTTTGCGAGGCATTATAAATCTGGGACATTGCACCTGAATAAATATGGAAATTAGCTCGCATATGCTGGCGTCACATTTCGGGCTGTCATCAGAATGTTCCATCAGACCTCATAGCTCGACTGGAAAAAGTGTCATTTAGGTCATGCGCGTGGACGGGCATCACAGAAGCACGCCTATTCAGATATATTGAAGTTTTATCAATTAAAAAAAAAAAAAAAAACTGAAAATTTTCAGATCAAGAATCTTATATTTTTCATATCTATGCTCAAAACAAAGATTTGGGTACTCGTTATAACCGCCTCGACGTTCGGTTCGGTTCTAACCAGTATCAAGACTCTATGTTTTAAGCAAAAATAAAGAAAAATTATACATACCCTTGTAAGCCCCAGTTTTGGGTTAACATCACGAAAACATGCCTATATAATTTTGACCCATTGAACCCCAACTTTATATAGAAAGACTGGGGTTTACTGGGGTATATCTTATTTTTCTTATTTCTGCTCTAAATATAGATTGTGGATACTCGTAAGAACCGCCTCGATGAGGCGGTTCCAACGAGTACCAACAATCTATATCTAAATTTAGACTGTGGGTACTCGTTAGAACCGCCTCATCGTTAACGAGTACCAACAATCTATATTTTGCGCACTCGAGGCGGTTCTAACGAGTACCCACAATCTATTTTTTAAGCATAAATAAGAAAACTATCACAATTTTACATCTAACATTTTCGTGTTTCCGGCGGTTAAGTTTATAATGTATTTGTATAGGCGAGTTTTCGTACATGGACGTGTTTCCGTGTTCAATACCCCGTAAACCCAACTTTTCTCTAAATAAAGTGGGGTTTAGAGGGTGTTCATTAAAAGGCTTGTTGACCAGATGGAAAATAAATTAAGAAAAAGGCAATAAATAAATAAATAAATAAAAAATAAATAAATAAATGAGCCCTTCTGTGAGTGAGTGAATGAAAAATGTTTAATTCTGGTCTTGACATCTTGAATAAGTGAAGATAATGAGGTGTTATTTTAACCCATTGTATGCGGGAAACCACTAAATGGGTACCTTGGCAAACAGTGCAGGCCAAGATCAGACTCCACAGAACGCGGCGTCTGATCAGGGCCTGCACTGTTTGCTAACAGAATTTTCCATCAAAAATTGAATGAAAACGTAAAAATGGGCCTGACACCCCTTATATCAAAAATGGAATTGTCCAACATATAGCAATGGAAGAGTCCACTAGCATACAATGGGTTAACTAACTAGCTTTATAGCTCCCAGGTGCACCTGGGTGTCATAAAACTGTTGATCAATAAACATCCTGCATTTTGGCAGTCAACTTCGTCAACTTCAATCACTATGCAGTACCTATATTTTTCCATTTACCCCGAGGCAAATTGCACAGTTTTACTGCAACTGAATAAATGTCTTGTCCATTTACCTTTATTTTCTCTGTTTCAATTTATTCTGTTTATGGTTTTGGAAGTAATCAGATAAAAAAAAAAAAAACAAAAAACTTAAACGACCTAAATTGGATGAAAAGATAAGAGCGTAGTTACGCGGTATTGATTGGTTGCTTTGGACTCGCGGAGAATGTTGTATCTACGTTATCGACACGCAGGCCTGATTGGCTAATCGGAAATCGCGATTTATTCGCAGTATCGCGTTTTTCATAAAGAAAATTCATTGGTTAAAATGTAATTTACAGTTGAAACGCGTGAACTGCGCGTGCGAATCTCCCGCGTTACAAACGCGAGACAAGTGAGTGTGCGCTGACAAGATAATAGCAAGCGTATCTGTATGGGAATGGCGGCCATTTTGGTCATGGGACCTGGACCTAAAACGGTTCCCCCAATAAATGCGCCTTATCGTAAGGAGCAAAAATACATCTTATACTTTAGTACTGTATTCTGAATCGTTTGCAGGATAAAATGCTTTTTCCTTTTTCCAATACAAAAGCATATGTCTCAAAGTTTGACCTAGGCACAAAGAAGGTCAAGGTCAACCCAGGGTCACCATTTTAGCAATCTATGATGGGCCTACGTCCCAGATGCTATTTATCAAGTTTCGTGGAAATCTGCCCAGTGGTTCTGGAGAAGACTATTTTTGAAGGGTTTTTACCATATATGGCTTGGCGGCCATTTTGGTCATGTGACCTGGACCACATGAGCAAATTTTGGTTTCCCCCATCCCATAGAGGCTCCATATGAAATTTGACTTAAATCGGCCCAACGGTTTCCGAGGATAAGTGGTTCAAAAATTTTCACATTTTTTCGCCTCGGCGAGGCTATACTAAATGGAATAGAATATTTCGCAAGTTCATTGGTTAGATCTCATTGATATCTATCAGTATGCCAAAATTGTTTAAATATTCCAAGCGGTTAAGTCACTATCACCAATTTTCACAAACGGGTTATGGACGGACAGACAGGCAGACCATGTATGGCTTGGCGGCCATTTTGGTCATGTGACCTGGACCCCATGAGCAAATTTTGGTTTCCCCCATCCCATAGAGGCTCCATATGAAATTTGACTTCAATCGGCCCAACGGTTTCCGAGGTGAAGCAGTTCGAAAAATTTCACATTTTTCGCCTCGGCGAGGCTATACTAAATGGAATAGAATATTTCGCAAGTTCATTGGTTAGATCTCATTGATATCTATCAGTATGCCAAAAATTGTTTAAATATTCCATGCGGTTAAGTCGCTATCACCAATTTTCACAAACGGGTTACGGACGGACAGACTGACAGACCATATATGGCTTGGCGGCCATTTTGGTCATGTGACCTGGACCCCATAGCAAATTTTGGTTTCCCCCATCCCATAGAGGCTCCATATGAAATTTGACTTCAATCGGCCCAACGGTTTCCGAGGTGAAGCAGTTCGAAAATTTTCACATTTTTCGCCTCGGCGAGGCTATACTAAATGGAATGTAATATTTCACAAGTTCATTGGTTAGAGCTCATTGATATCTATCAGTATGCCAAAAATTGTTTAAATATTCCAAGCGGTTAAATCACTATCCTCAATTTTCACAAACGGGTTACGGACGGACAGACTGACAGACCATATATGGCTTGGCGGCCATTTTGGTCATGTGACCTGGACCCCATGAGCAAATTTTGGTTTCCCCCATCCCATAGAGGCTCCATATGAAATTTGACTTCAATCGGCCCAACGGTTTCCAAGGAGAAGCAGTTCGAAAATTTTCACATTTTTCGCCTCGGCGAGGATATACTAAATGGAATGTAATATTTCGCAAGTTCATTGGTTAGATCTAATTGATATCTATCAGTATGCCAAAAATTGTTTAAATATTCCAAGCGGTTAAGTCACTATCACCTATTTTCACAAACGGGTTACGGACGGACAGACAGAATGATAGACTGACAGAGTGACAGACTGACAGAATGACATGGTGATTTTAGGGCACTTAGAAAATCAACCGACTTCAGTCGGTCGCTTTTTCTGCGGGTCGTGCAATAAGGAAAACTTTGATTTATTCCTTATTCGCAAGTAAAACTTGCTGGATTTCGAAACCTTTGCTTAGAAGTAAAAATGATGATGAATCCACTATACGCAAATGTTCTGTTTAACTGCGTCACAAAGATCAAGAAGCTGAGAATCGAATAAGGAATAAGGGAAAATTTTGCTTTGTTCCTTATGACAGGTTCCATTTAAGAACGTAAAATGTCCGTCAAATTTCCGTCAAATGCAATCAGATGTAAATTTTTCTGTGATTAATCAGATTCAATAAATTGATATATTTATGGTGAATAAAGTACAAGAAAAAAATCAAGAAAAAGAAATTTATCTGTTGTTATTTTGCGTACAAATGGAGAAATGAACACAAGTATGCAGCAAGACGTCGATTTTTTTGACGGACAGAACTCCCGACTTCTTCACCATGTTGATCAGATTCGCGATTTTTTTCGACTAATTTCTAAGTTCGAAATGAAACAAAGGTATTTTGCTGTTGGGGTATGTATTTCTTTGTTTTCAGTTTGCTTTGTTAGACTTTTCTATGGTTAGTTTTAAAAATAAAGGAATTAGAATGTGGGCACTGGAAACATGATATAGTCCGTCAAATATTACGACGTTCACAAAAACGGTCGCTCATCTGTTTTCATTGACATTTCTGGCGGTTGGGGATTCAAATTTAGTGTAAAACAGTTAGTACTTTCTGCTTATACGGTTGGTTTCAGTTAATTTTGAGAACATATCTTGATACATTAACAAGAAATGCTGCGACCGTAATTTCTGTCAAAGATAGATAATGACGTTCGCACAATTGATCCGGGGCTAGAGCGGTTACTTCCCTTATTTTTGCAGTGAAAAGAAACGGGGATTATATCCGTACATATATCCGATTAAAAAAAGATGGCTGATGGGCTGACACGCAGATCGGCGATCTAATAATTTTGTGGAAGTGAGTGTCTGTCGACTTTTTTTAACGTTCGCAACTGTTGACGGTAGCAACTTTTAGTGCATTTATTGGTAAATATAAATTTTAAAGCAGGGAAAACCTATTGATGCCCAGTTGTATGCACTAAATTGACGAAAACATCGTCGTCTGATGCTACCAGTGGCGGGAAACTCGTCGAGCTGTTGCGAATGTCGCTTTTTGACGGACATTCTTACTGCAAACGTCATATACTGACAGACACAGTTGGTGCTATCGTCATTCTTTGACGCCTGTTATTGTTGCGATCGTCGTATTTTGACGGTTCGGGGACGTTTCGGTCCTGAGTCGTTTCGGTCCCTGGGTCGTTTCGGTCCCGAGTCGTTTCGGCCGGGTCGTTTCGGCCCAATTTCGGGGGTGGGTCGTTTCGGCCAAATTGGTGGGTCGTTTCGGCCTGATTTTTCTATCACTTTATTTATATGTATATATATATATTGTTTTTCGAAGATCAGCCTGTGGTTTTGCTATCTTTGCTCGTTTTAAGCCTTTAATAGGTCAGAAAACAGAGTGCTTTTTCGAACTGCGTAGACTCGGAGATCAGCCTATGCTTTTGCTATCTTCGCTCGTTAAGTTTTTAATAGCTCAGAAAACAGAGGTCTTTTCAAACTGTGTAGACTCTGATCACAATGAACAGATTTATAGGTTATTAAGTCTTTGAATGTATCACAACGACAGATGCAGGCTGATCATATAAAATAATAACATCGTTCAGTTTTTAATAGCTCAGAAAACAGGGGGGCTTTTTCAAACTGTGTAGACTGATCACAATGAACAGATTTAGAGGTTATTAAGTCTTTGAAGGTATCACAACGACAGATGCAGGTTGATCATAAAAAATAATTACATCGTTCAGTTTTTAATAGCTCAGAAAACAGGGGGCTTTTTCAAACTGTGTAGACTATGATCACAATGAACAGAGGTATAGGTTATTAAGCCTTTGAAGGTATCACGACAAATGCAGGCTGATCATATAAAATAATTAGGTTACATTTAGCAAATATTTCGCATGCTGTTCTCAAAATGTGCGTATCATTGAACCTAGTACAGTAGAATTCTGCTTAAAGACCACTTCTATATTAGGACCACTCCGCTATTTAGACCGGTTTTCGCCAGGCCCAAATTATTTCTTATATAATTAATTAAGACCACCCCGCTATTCAGTATTATGACCGCTTTCAAAAGACTGAATCTACCATTATTGTTCTTTATTGAGACCACTTTTTGGCCAAGCCAAGTTAATTTTGTATCTCTCAGTCCATTGATCAATATAATTTTTTTGCTGGATTCCTCATCATTACAACAGATATTGGTAATGTTGACACATTTCCCTTAATGTGTGAAAAACAGCAGTTTACCTGTACTAATCAGTGTGTTGTTTGACAAGATTTTTTATGCTAGGTCTAAGCATGTCCAGGAACCGCGGTGCGAGGTGGACCGTCCATGCTAATAAACCCTATTGGTTTCATTGGGCGACAGGGCTTGAGATGTCATTTCATCTCAATGTCGGGTAAAAGTCCTACAAAATTGGAAGCAACGTCTCCAAACTGACCTTTACAGTGTTGACGGGGACGTTAAACCTCAAATCAAACAAACAAAACAAATTTTTATGCTAGGTGAATAAATAGTTTTAATAATAATTATTTCGGTAATGTGCAGCTCTGTTTTCTTCAGAAAGAAGATTATTGTGGAACAATTGTTATCATTATTGTGTAATTTTTATTGGTGTAATATTGCCTATAATTACATATCGTCTGCTGAGTGCAATAACGCTGTAACTGACATTTTGGTCGAAATAGATTTTTTTTTTATTTGCATAAATGGGTACTTAGGACTTGACACACTTGGTAAATAAGTTCTGCAGCTGGATTCTGCCTCAATCATGATTTATTTCAGCAATTTGGAAAAATTTTGTCACTTACACCGTTTTTGCTCTGACTTGTAGAGACAAAAGTTGGCGCAAAAACAGTGTAAGTGCACTTACCCCATTTTTGCACAAAGTTTTTTAATACCTCAAAAATATTGAATCCTGCTGCTTGATATTCAGAATAAGCACGTATGTACCATGCAGAATGTATAAAATGTGACATATTACCTACCAAAGGTCTTTAATTTACTGCTTTACCATGTAAAAGGCAAAGAAGTAATAAGGTTTGTACATTTACACCGTTTTAGCGCTGGATGCACTTACACCGTTTTTGCACCAAAACACTCGGCGCAGAAATGGTGTATCAACCCTTAAATGCTAAATATTTCTTTTCAAATTCATTTATTCAACAATAAACATCACACACAAATGAAAGAAATCGCCATGAAGTTAAGAAACCAGCTTACTGTATGGTTTTCTATGCCATTCTTTAATAAAACAGTTTTTTGTCTCTCCTGAAATGTTGACATTTTGCACTTACAACGTTATTGCACTCAGCAGACGATATAATGAGGAAAAGAACAGTAAAGTTAAAGACAGCAAGATTTACTAAGAAGCAATAAAATAGGCACAGTGCACATAAAAAATATTTAACACGACATGCTTATGCACCAACCTCCGCCCACACTAAAGTGTGTCCGTCCGTTAAGCTAGTCTGTCAAGAAAATACAACTCACCGAAGGTTATTCAAAGATCAAACTAATTACCGAAGGCTAACCCGAAGGTAATATAGTTGTCTTGGTAATAAACGAAAGTTAGTCTATAATATACTATCTACCGGAGGTTTGATAAATAATATATTATCTACCGGAGGTCTTTTCTTTAATTTTTTTGACAGATTAACCAAACGGAGTAACACACGTTAGTGTGAAACAGAGGTTGGTGCATGTTTTTTATTTTGCAAACATATATGGTTATATACATGTTTCAGTCTTTATTGATTACAAATCACAACAAGTTTATATTAATAGTGTTATTCAACATTGTATATACAGTGTTTATGAGATTGTCTACTGACAGTCTTCATTAACAGTATTAATTATAACATATTAACAATGAACAATAATTATTCTTCTATTACTATTGGGTTGTCTGCATTGTGTCCTGGTTCTAAGGTTGCATTGACGGCACCTTGTGCGGTCATCCATCCATTAACTCTCTGAGTTACGTCTAACAGTGAAGGGGATGGCTGAGCCAATAGGCTTTCCTCATGAATTGATTCTAGTCCAGATTCTGACGACATTGATTGGTCACTTGGTGGTGTAGGTGGAGGGGTTGGCTCATCTGGTATTAGTCTTAATAGATCGGGAATGCTGATTCCAGTAGTTCGCTCCACTTCATGGTAGCACTCTTGATTACCACTAAATGCAAATTCAATTAAGTCCTTGATTTTCTGAGGTCCTAGACCTTGCTCGTTAGCCTTCTTTTTGAGGTCATCTACCTCTTCCTCTTCAGTTCTCCTTCTTTTTGGTTCCCATTGTATTGATTCATCTAGATCTTTAGCATCTAATGACTCTTCTCCGAATTTTAGGGTTCTTTTGACTGGTAGAGGTTCTTTGGTTTGTTGTATTGGCTGTTTGGGCGTCTTCAACTCAAATTTAGGTGTAGAGGTGTCATGTATACCTGCTGCGAAACCTAGTTGTTGGTCAATATCTTGTGGGTCGTCCAATCCGAATGATGTATCCCAATACTTGCATCTGCGGAGAATGAACAAGAGGGTTTTGCTCATTGTTTGTAGACAAGTGGTTATCATCATCATCCGTTGTGCTGCTTTACTTTGCCCCATAGATATTGTCGTGTCCCATGGCTTTATTCTAAGTAGGAGTCGTTGAATAATACCGTAGCCCGCTTTGAATGTCCTGTAATCTCCGGTATCTATGTCATTGTCTGCATCATATTCATTCTTTGTCATCGCAGATATTAGTCTCGGCTGTCTATAGTTATAAAAGTCCCAGTAATAATCCTGGGCGTCTGGTCTGCTTATTAGATGCATTCATGATATGATTTTTTTTCAAGTCCTCGTCCTGTGTGTTGTATTGGAACAGTGCGTAGGGCTGTATATTGATATCTTGGATCCTGCCAGTAGTAGCTGGTGGCTTGAACCGGCTGTTGTATATCTTGTCCATTAGGTTTTGCTCTGTCACTTCCTATTATAAATTTATTGAGAGTGACTCCTTTGTTTTCAATGGCTCTGTACAATTCCTCTGATATCTTGTCTGTGAGGTAATCCATCATAGGATCATTAGGAGTTTCTGGTACCGGGTTTTCCTCTGTTGCTGTGTCAAAGATATTTCTGATATAGGTGAACATCTGGTGAAAGAATCTGGGATCTGGTGATTTCCCATCTGGAATGTTCTTCAAAACGTCACTCTCTACAAGGTTTCTGAATAGAAACATCCTATTCTGTAGTGTTGGGGCCTCGTAAGAAAAGTTGACCCATGGAATCTGGTTGCACGTCAATATCACTGGAGTGCGCTTTAGTCTAGCAGGTTCTTTGTTTTTGACGTTCACCATGGTAGGAATGCCCTCGAATATCTTTTTAGCCTCTTCAATCTGTTCTGGTTTTGTGAGCAGCATCTCAGGTATTTGTATCCCCTCTCTATCCACACAATTCATATAAGCGAAGTCCTGTGATTGTATGGCCTGGCCCATTACATCGTGCAAAATAAATGGCGCTGTCCAGAACGTCTTTCCGGCATTGCTGGCTCCCTGCATGGTGAAACAGTTGACTTTTGGAAACCTTTTGTCTAGAATACAGTATAATTTCAGTAAGAAGTCTCCTGGAATGATCCTCTGCTCCTTACACCACTCATGGAAATATACTGCAGTGTCGTAGCAAGACATACTATCATCTATTACTGGGCAGTTTTGTAAGAAGGTATCAATATAGGTAAAGCCCTTCTGCTTCTTTTCAATATCTATTTCCATCAAGGCTTGCTGAAAGACCTGTTGGAAGGCGTAACCAAACTTTAACGTACGAAATAGGTCCAATTCTGCCCTGTCACCACCATCCATTATTGCAATAAGTAAGTCAGTAACAGACTTCTTCTGGTATTTGTCGATGAGGGACTTGATGATATCTACTTTTCCCGCCGTTTTATTTGGTGGCAACTTGTGCATCGCATTGTTGATCTCCATGGCATTCATAGTTTTCCTCATTTGGTTTACACTGGCTCTGTTGATTGTTTCGTTTTCTGCAATATAAGTGCCTGGAGCTGGAACATTTACGTTTTGCTGCTTCTGGAATTGGTCATCTTTTCCGTTTACGTTTAGCTTATTTCTCATCCAGTCCATACCAGGTACTCTCTGCATGTTGTTATCTTCTGTAGCCTTGTCATCTTGGTTAAAATCTAGTTGAAGCTGTTCATTAGTTGATGATGCAGAGTTGGTAAGTGCTGTAATATGCACTTGTAAAGCCATGTTATTGACACCTAGGAGGATTCGTGGTTCAGTGAGTAGGTGTTTTGTCAAGTTGTCGAAATAGCGTATCTTTTGCGACTTCATCTGAACATTGTGCTGTCTTAATCTGGTTGAGGTGTGCTTGAAGCTCCAGGTGTCTTGTAATTTCTTGTCAGAATATACAATCATATGTATATGAAGTCCATGGAACGTGCATTTGTCGTCGGCAATACCGTTGTGCCAAAAGAAGGCTGTAGGATATGAGTTAGATAGAGCTTTAATAGCGTCCACAATTTCTTTCTGATAAATCTCCATTGCATTGTATCTATCAAGAGGTGTGCAGAAGTTGTGAGTAGCTTTGTTATGTATTCCTCCGTTGAAATCTTCATCATCTGCATAGTTGGATAGATACGATCCAGCTTGCGATCTCTTGAATCTGCCATTCTCGTCTGTTTGATACACTTTGTTTAATATGTCGTCTGTTGATATTTTGCCATCTAAATCACTTATGACAGTACTATAGGTGTTGTTTAGGTCTATAATCTCGTCGTAGATCTCAATTGGTTTCTTCTTCAGTGGATATCTAGAGATTTGTAGATTCTCAGATCTGGAAAGAGAGTTTAAAGCCGTGTTATGGTAAGTCCATTTCGGCTGAAAACGGTCTCTTACCTGTTGTAAATGACGCTCGTAGTCCTCCAAGTGTGTTTCCTGATATAGATAGGTCGACTTTGGCTTGCATGGTGTTAATTGCTGCATTCAGTTCTGTGATTTGGTCTTGTAACCCCTCCATTTGTTGATGACTTACCTGTTCATCTTGTTCATCGTCATCGTCGTATGTTGGTCTACCTAGTAACCTGTTATGTACTAATCTCAATGGGTTTTCTAGTGTTTGAAGTCTTTGTGCATCACTTATGGCCATGTTTCTAAGCTGTTCAATTTCTTCATTATTATCTGTTACATATTGTTCTAATTCTGCTAATTGTGATTGTATGAACTTGTTGGTATTACCTTGAGATTGTTGGAACTTTGTATATTTGTCATAGACATCTAATGCAATTTTTAGTCCTTTTAGACCTTTTTTAGCATTGTTTTAATTGTACTTGTGGCTGAATCGACAGCTGTATTGACTGCATTGTCTACAACTGCCCCTACAGCCTCACTTACAACTTCACCAGCTACTTCTTTGCATACGTCTGCTACAGTTCCTCTTAATGTATTACCAACTTGTCCTAAAGCATTACCTAGAGCCATTCCTAAACCACCTAAGACACCACCGGCTACACCACCGGCTACACCACCGATTAGTGAGCCCCAGAAATTGCTTCCTGCTTGTTCTAAGGCTATATGAATTTGTGGTATATCTACATCTATGTCAATATCGGCCATTTGTTTTAATCTTCCTTCTATTTCTGCTATTTTTGCACTAATTTGCATAGGTGTATCGAAACCTTGTTGTTGTATCTGCAGGTTTTTTTATATCTGATGACATATCATCCAAGATGTAATCCATATCGTATGCTGCATCTTTATATATATATGTATTGTTTCTTTTCAGGTATATGATCAGATATAATAAAATACGCATAGTGGAACACCTGGATATATGTATGTATCAACCTGTCTCCTAATAATACATCTGATTCTAAGCGTTTTGAAGTTGCAAACCGTGTCTTTGTGTTAATAGTAACATACATTTTTCCTGACTTTGCGTTAAATGGTGCGTTCATATGTACGTCAACTAACCATATCTTAACATCCGGCATACCAAATAGAATGTTACCCATCAATAACTTTATGTTATGGGTGGAGAACCGTTCTATATGTGGTTGATTTATGGATGCTCTAAATTGCATAGATATCCACCAATTTAATTCTGGATGTTGAGCTTCCCAAACGTTTGCTTTTAACTGTTTTAAAAACCTTTCTGTTGTGGACATATCATAACTGTGTTCTGCAAATGACAGTAATTTATATGTTAACTTATTACAGAAAAATAAACCTAATACTGCGGAGTCTTGATCAGAATTAATAAAGAATGTTGGTATATTTTGATCAGAATGTTCCGCATTTTTATCAAATGTCCATTGATGACCAAATGCTTCCGTACCTTGACCTGCTTTAGTGTAGTGAAATTGACCTTCAGTGTTGAAAGCTGTTGACCATAAACCTTGATCCATATGTGGTACTGACAAATAGTAAATTAATTTTAGTGGTATTGGCGTCGGAAAATAGAATGGTGTCGATAACTGATACCACCATTCTTCTTCAGGCTGTGATACAGTCTGTTTTATAAATTGCGCCTGAAAGAATAATTTCAGACAATTGCACAAAAATGCCTGACAGTTCATATTAAAATGAGTACTGTTATTGTGGTCCTGAATCATGCACACAACAATCATATGAATCTATCTATAGGTAATAAAGGGGTCAAAGGTGCAAACTACTGGAAAACAGACAATCTCATGCATTTATTTCGAAGGTTAATAGCAGTAAAAGTTTAAAATTAAGTGTTCAGTCAAACAGTAGGCACATTTCTGACAAAAATTAGTTTAGCAAGCACTTGTTCCGTCAATAAATAATGCTAGCAACAACTTGTTCCGTCAAGTATTATGTCAGCAACAATTTGTTCCGTCAATAAATGTTGTTAGCAACAATTTGTTCCGTCAAGTATTATGTCAGCAACAATTTGTTCCGTCAATAAATGTTGTTAGCAACAATTTGTTCCGTCAATAAATGATGTTAGCAACAATTTGTTCCGTCAAAAATAGTTGTTAGCAACAGTTTGTTCCGTCAAAAAATGACATTCTCAACATATTGAAAGTTAAATAAATCAGTATCTGACATGTCTTCTGCAGAGATAGTACTTCCTTTACATTAAGTTTTCAATCTTTTGTCACTTTGAAAAATTGTTGCAAACTGTAATACAGCTAACACTTAATTTTTTTAACTTTTTAAAGTTGTTAACATAAAAATGTCCGTCAAATATTCTGTCAAAAATATGACATTAGCAACACAAAAATTAAAATGCGATTTTTAGGCAAAATAATTTGGTTATAATTTTAATTTTGGTGATTTTGACATAATGTAACAATAATCTTGCCATCAACACTAAAAAAACAGCAGATTTTTTATACAACCCAAAAAAATAATTAGGGAGTTAGTTTGACGGAAATTTTATGTTCTTAAATGGAACCTGTCTTATTCGCAATAGATACTTGCTGGATTTTGAAACCTATACCATAATGCTTATAAGTGAAAGTGATCATGAGTGTACCATACGCAAATGTTCTGTTACATCGCGTCGCAAAGTTTACAGCAAATTAGGGGACATAACGCCATGAGTAATCATGAGTAATTAACCGACATCGCTAGTTTTCGAACTCATCCGAGATGTTACCACTGACTTTCGTCTATCTAAGTTTCAGAAAGATGAGGTCAAAACTGAGGGGGCTACGGTGATGACAATGTCAAAAATGGGCATTTTCAGTAATCAAGGGGATGTATGGGCTGACGTGGCGGTTTTTGATCTCATCCGAGTTTTTATCCCCAGCCATCTTACATACAAGTTTCAGAAAGATCGGATCAAAACTAAAGGCGCTGCGGTGATGACAAGCATTTTCCCGTTGAATTTCTATGGGACCTTGTGGTTGCCTGCCATAGAATTTCGTTCAATATTGATACAAAAGCTAATTTCATCGTTGCCCCACCAAAGGCATGCTACTGATAAGAAATGATTGAGATCAGCATGTAGGCTGCAGAGATATAACTGGTCAAAGGTGCTGACGGACGGACGACGGACGACCCACCATACTGTAAGCTCTCCTGGAGCCTTCGGCCTAGGTGAGCTAAAATGATTGCAAATATAAATACGGAATTAGGAAAAGAGAATAAGTAACAATGTATAAGGAATAATGAGCAAGGAATAAGGAACAAGGAAATGAGGATTAAGGAACAAGTTATTAGGAATAAGGAGCCAACTTCATACTCGTAAAATCGATTTAAGCCCACCAGTGGAATTCATTTCACAGACCGCTGCAAAGCGGTTCTTGTGTCTCGGTTTATTTTTGTTATGGTTTGTCTTTTGAGTGTGTGTATCGCTTGTATTGTTTTGTTTTGGATAGCCAATTGGCCATTTTGTTGGAAAGTAACTGTCCTTTGGGCTTTCCGCAATTGATGTTTGTTGTTTCATGTTTGTGTTTCTTTCCCTTTGGTGCCACTGATGGGAGCTGTGGGTTAATTGTATCGATTTCTGATCACTGCCTTCACTTCTATCTAGCTGCAATAGTTCAAGGGTAATGACAAAGTAGGTAACTGGTCAAGGCCATAGGTTAGTGGGAAGCTCTTGTCACAAGGAACCTAATATGAAGGCTCTATCTCATAAGATTTAATAGTTATGATAAAGTAAAGCTAGGGTCAAGGTCACATGCCAAAATTTTTATATGGGCGGGAAGCCCTTGTCACAAGAAATCTACATGGAAAATATGAAGATTCTATCTCAAACGGTTCAAAAATTATGGAAAAAAGGTCACAGATCAAGGTCAGGGTCAATATTTTTAGGGTGAGTGAGAAGCGCTCGTCACAAATCACAGGTCAAGATCACATGTCAAAATTGTATGGGTGGGAAGCCCTGGTCACAAGGTACATACATGCAAAATATGAAGACTCTATACCAAATGGTTTAAAAGCCCTTGTCACAAGGAACCTACATCCCAAATATCAAGGCTCTATCTTAAGGTCACAGGTCGAAATTTTGTTAGGGTGGGAAGCCCTTGTCAGAAGAAACATACATGCCAAATATGAAGGCTCTATCTTAGATGGTTAAAAAGTTATAACAAAGTAGGTCAACGGTCAAGGACACAGGTCAAAATTTTGCATGGGTGGGAAGTCCTTGTAACAAGGAACATACTTGCCAAATATGAAGGCTCTATCTCAAATGGTTTAAGAATTATGATAAAGTATGTCACATGTCAAGGTCAAGTTCACCGGTCATCTATGGTATGAACAGGAATCTCTTGTCACAAGGAACTACATGCCAAATATGAAGACTCTATCTCAAACGGTTCAAAAGTTATGAAAAAAAGACCCACTGATCTACTGCATGATTCGACATGACCTACATTCGAAATTGGCCAAGGTATTGTCAAGATGACCATCCTGAGCAAGATTTATGATAATTGGACCAAAACTGTGGCTTCTGGAGTGTTCAGAAAGTTTTTCTATGATTTGACCTACTGACAAACTTTATAGCCCGATATGACCCATATTCGAACTACTTTATAGCCCGATATGACCCATATTCGAACTTGAGCGAGATATTGTCAAGATGATGATTCTGAGCAAGCTTGATGATGATTGGACCAAAAGTGCGTGGTTGTATGATTTGACTTACTGACCTACTTTTTGACCCGACATGACCAATATTCAAACTTGACCGAGATATTGTCAAGATGATCATTCTGGGCAAGTCTTATGATATTTGGATCAAAACTATGGCCTTTAGAAAGTTAACTCTTATCATGCTGTTCACGACAACCCTTATCTTTGGAAACAGTGCAGATCCAGATCAGATGGCTTCTAAAGAAGCCATCTGATCAGGATCTGCACTGTTTCACATTCAGTTTATGAATTTGTAGGAATAAATAACATCAAGTAATCTGATTGGTTCAAAGTCAGAAATGGGTGTGGCTAAACTGAATATTCAGCAAGAGAAGGGTTAACATGGTTTTTCTATGATTTGGCTCGCTGCCCTACTTTTTGACCCGACCTGACCAATATTCGAACTTGACCGAGATATTGTTAAGCCTTGTCCTGCTGAATATTCATATATGTCACACCCACTACCGATTATCAACCAATCAGATTACTTGATGCAAATTATTGCAACAAATTCACAATCTGAATGGCAAACAACGTAGATCCTGATCAGATGGCTTCGTCAGAAGCCATCTGATCTGGATCTTCATTGTTTGGAAAATAAGGCGTATCCGGGCTCAGCAGGACAAGGGTTAAGATGATAAGTCTGAGCAAGATTGATGATAATCTGGCCAAAACTGTGGCCTCTGGTGTGTTCACATGATATTTTATGATTTGACCTACTAACCTACTTTTTGAACCGACATGACCCATATTTGAACTTGACCGAAATATTGTCAAAATGATTAGGCTGTGCAAGATTGATGATAATAGGATTAATACTGTGGCCTCTGATGTGTTCAGAAGGTTTGTCTATGAGTTGACCTACGAGCCTACATTTTGATCCGATATGACCCATATTCGAACTTGACCGAGATATTGTCAAGATGATCAGTCTGAATAAGTTTGATGGTGATCGGACCAAAACTGTGTGTTCACAAGATTTTCTATGATTTGACCAACTGACCTACTTTTTGGCCTCAAGTGTGTTCACAAGGTTTTTCTATGATTTGACATACTGACTTACTTTTTGACCCGACATGACCTATATTCAAACTAAACTGTGATATTGTCAAGACGATCATTCTCAGCAAGAGTGATGATGATCGGACCAAAACTGTGGCCTCTAGTTTGTTCACAATGACTTTCTATGATTTCACCTGCTGACCTACTTTTTGACCCAACACGACCAATATTCAAATTTGTCTGAGATATTGCCAGGATGGTCCTTCTGAGCGAGTCGATGATGATTGGACTAAAACCGTGGCCTCTAGTGTGCTCACAGGTTTTTTCTATGATTTAATCTATTGACCTACTATTTGGCTCGACACGACCCATATTCGAACTTTACCGAGTAATTGTCATGATGATCATTCTGGGCAAGTTTGATGATGATTGTACCAAAACTATGGCGCCCAGAGCGCTCACAAGAATGACAACCATTTTCCTATTGTAAGTCTATGACACCTTGAAGTTGCCAAAGCAACCAAAGTTTTTATTCAGCTTTCATAAGCTAAGAAATGTCATAGATCCCCCACTAGAGGCATGCTACAGATGAGAAATGACAGAGATCGTCTAGCAGGTTGCAAAGATATATCTGGTCAAAGGTGCTGACGGACTGACTGACAACGGACGGACAGACGACGGCCGATGGATCGAAGACTATACTATAAGCTCACCTGGAGCCTTCGGCCCAGCTGAGCTAAAAACTTGTGAATGCTCTAGTGGTAATTTTCAGCTTAATCAGCTCCAGACGTGCTCCAAATGAGCCCCGCCATGCGAATTTGGGTCTTCGAGCATTCCGTCATGACAAATTTTAACTGCGCATGCCCAGCCATTCAGAGGGGCCAGGGATATGGCTTTCTGTCTGAAGGTTCCTCTTGATTCACTGCTTGTATAAGCGAGCAGCGAAGGTTCTGGCGAGACTGCGCGGATGCGCAGGCTCGCCTGAACCATCGCTGCTCGCATAGGCGATAAGTACCAAAATCGCTTGACGGGGCCCAAATGATGTCCTTGAAAAAATCTGGGTGAGCTACAGAACCAGGTCAGTGAGCAAGATGGCTGTCAGGGCTTCAAACACAAACCCTTTAAATGGTTTAAACGGTGATTTTGGTCTTTCTTGCCTTTTCCCTTTTTCTATATTTAGAAGAAGACTAAAAACAATAGCAATGCATGTGTAAAGTTTAAAACAAGGTTATCTGTGAGATATTATGATAAGAAATATTTCATTGTCAATAAAAGATGAACTTATCAGGCGGATAAAGAAATAGAAAGAGAATAACTGAAAAGCGTTAGTTTTATTTCGGATACATACTAGGGCTTTTGAACGAAACCAAATGTGGGCAAGGACAGAGACATACCAAATAGTCAACATTTAGTAAGTATAAAGAAAAACAAACAAGCAATGACAATGTTTTGGCATACATTCTGGTGTCGTACAATGCAGACTTTAACATTAAATCATTTAACATGAGAACATATCTGCAAACTAACGACCACCTTGGGCGATTGACTGTTTTAGACCCCGGTGTCTATAAAATTCCAACCCTCATCGCCGATTTCAATGCAGTTTATTCATTACATAGAGCGTCAATGACGATCATTGAATTTATTAAACGGGTTGAGGAAAAGGGATAAAAAGCGAGGCTTGGCCGAACATTTTATCCCTTCTCCTCAACGAGTTTAATAAATTCAATAATACATGAGCTCGAATGCAAGCTTCTATTTATCATCTTTTTTCACGATATTTTTTTTTTTCCAAAAATGTTAGTATTCCGCCTTTAGTTAACGCGACGTCGTTAAGGAAGTCGTACGTGTAACGTTACGGGCATATCTAACTTATTTGCATATTTAATCCACTAGTGGATTATCGAATATATGGGCACCGTCAAGCGATTTGGGTACTTATCGCATCCGCGCAGTCTCGCCAGAACCTTCGCTGCTCGCTCATACAAGCAGTGAATCAAGGGGAACCTTCAGACAGAAAGCCATATCCCTGGCCCCTCTGAATGGCTGGGCATGCGCAGTTAAAATTGCTCGTAGACACAAATTCGCTTGGCGGGGCTCATATTATGATGACGTTATTACATTCTCAGACGCGACGTCATATTATGATAAATCACGAATACAGTGCTTATATAATTCTGAACCACTTGAACCCCACTTTTATATAGCAAAACTTGGGTTAAGATGGTTAAACCTTATTGTTCTTTTTTCTGCTCAAACATATAGACTGTGGGTATTCGTTAGGACCGCCTCGATGAGGCGGTTCTAACGTGTGCCCGTGTGCCCACAATCTTTATTTTGAGCAGAAATAAGAAAAATATCACAATTTTTTCATCTTAAATTTTCTTATTTTCGGCGGTAAAATTGACAATGTATTTGTATAGGCGTGTTTTTGTAATGATTTCAATGACAAAGTGATCCACATGTTGACGGGAATCAAATAGCGTAGATTTGAATGATTGCCTGATTGACTGTATTGGAGTTTAACAACCCAGTCAACACTATTTTAGGTCATTTTTGAGCCGATCAGTTTACCTATCCACACTTTTCCTGGGCAGACTTATACGTAAGCGGTTAACCAGTACAGTGCACATTCACTGACAACTGCCCTTCTTGAATCAGCTGAAGAGATAGAATGACCGTTGAAAATATTTCATGACCAATCTCCACGAAAGAATGTTGCCGACCCCGGCAGGTATCGAACCCGCGTCCTCTTGATCACCAGTCAGACGCGCATCCGACTGAGCTACCGAGGCTGGCAAAAATAGCGTGGAACTAATTAAGAAGTTCAAAATCGGGGCTTAGCACTCAAAAACCATCTGCTGTCACTGAGAGCGTAAGAGAACTACGGAGAGCTGAACACGAGAATAAGTCTGGTTGACATCACGTGAACAAGTCCGTGAAATATAGACCCCCTTAACCCCCACTCTATAAAGAGGAGTATAGGGGGTAAACATTATTTTCCTTATTTCTGCTCCAAGACATAGGTTGTGGGTACTCGTTAGAACCGCCTCAACGAGGTGGTTCTAACGAGCACCCAAATCCTATCTTTGGAGTGTAAATACGAAAAATATCACAATTTTTCATCTGATTTTTTTTTATTTTTCGGCGGTAAAATTTTCAATGTATTCATATAGGCTTGTTTTCGTAAAGGATGCTGCAGATTGTCAGAAACACTTATATGACACTATACCACTCCACATCATTGCTTCCTGCCATGCTCATTTAGGGTATCAAGTTTGTTTTATTTGTTGGAAGGGTTACAAAACTTCGAGAACTTTAAGAAAACTTTGCAGTCCCTGATCAGGTCCCGCGTTATGCGGTAAGGATCTACACTGTTCGATCATGTCCCTTTTGCAAAGGTTAATTCACTCCGGTTGCTGTCGTGAATTATATTTTGCAAACTACATAGAGGGTATTTGATTATTTCAGTGTAAGCTCCATTTTTATTTCATCGAATTAACACCAAAAGAAGTATTATCACGAGTGGCGAAGCCACGAGTGAAAATATTTTTTTGGTGTTCATGAGTGAAATAAAAATGATCTTACACTGAACAAAATCAAATTTTCCGTTTCTTATATGCTTTAAACTAAATTATTGAAGCATTTTTAAAGCGTCAGCCGTCACCACGGGGAACAATTTTTTTCAAATGGTGATTTCGCGTCGATTTAGAGGTATTCAACGTGTTAAATGGGTATTATAGTGGGTGTAACCTGAAAGCTTGCACCTGAAAACCAGCTTGGAATGTTACTTTATCAAATCGTTCACGTGGATTCTGCATTCAACGAATGTCCGCAGCTGTTAAGTTCGTCTGGCGTCACGTGCATTATTTATGTTTCGTTGGTGATAAAAGCGACGTCATCGACGAAACGTGCGTGACGTCATTTCTGACAGACAGTTTTAACGTTTAGCTAATTGACATCTAACAAAAAGAACCTTTCGTTCATACATCAGATACACTGAATGAAAATAAAATCCGCCCCTCGGGATCACTCTCAGGCGTCACTCGGAAAGCCTCCTGATGCCGGATAGTGACCCTCGGGACGGATTTTTCCATCCACCCCTCACACCCATATAAGATTCTATATGATATCATGTCAGTGTAATAAATCGTTTTCTTCCTATGCCGTAGAAATTGAATGTTTCTGAAATTAAACGTTTCTGGTGAATAAATGTTCTATTTGTTGTGCTTGTTTGAACGGCAGTTCCAACGGGAACCAAAAATCGATGTTTATGATTTGTTGTGCTTGTTTGAACTGCCTCACGGGAACCAAAAATCGATGTTTATGATTTGTTGTGCTTGTTTGAACAGTCTCACGGCAACCAAAAATCGATGTTTATGATTTGTTGTGCTTGTTTGAACAGTCTCACGGCAACCAAAAATCGATGTTTATGATTTGTTGTGCTTGTTTGAACAGCCTCACGGGAACCAAAAATCGATGTTTATGACATCAATACACACCTAGAATACACGACTATTTAGTTCTGACCTATTTGAACCCCACTTTTATATATTGAAACTGGGATTTACAGGGATTAAGCTTATTTTTCTTATTTCTGCTCTAAAATATAGATTGTTGATACTCATTAGAACCGCCTCGATGAGGAGGTTCTAAAATGTACCCACAATCAATACTTTGGGCAGAAATTCGAAAAAATAAAAATAATCATCCTAAAAAAATCGTTTCTTCGGCGGTAAAATTTACATAGACGAGCTTACACGAGTATTCAGTGTATTATTGTTTATTAAACCACATGTAGTTGAGGAAAAAAAGTTAAAATGCAAGGCTTTGCCAAACATTTTATCTCTTTTCCTAACACATGAGCACGAACGCAATATTCTACATATAATATGACATTTAAAACGTTTTTAATTCACGATTTTTTAACCAAAATGTCAATATTCCGCCATTAGTAAACGCGACATTGTTAAGGACGTCGTACATGTAACGTTATGGTACGTATCTATGGTTGTTAAGTTAAAAATTGTGCTATTTTGCACAAGGCGGCAAGCTCGGTGAGCTGCGTAAAACCAAATGGCAACCAATGAAAAGCGACGTTACATGATGACGTCGGATTTCCGACAGTATATCGCAGAATATACTGTCCCAAATTTTTGACGTTATCCAATCAGAAGTCGCGTTACATACGCAAGTGCATTAGAAGTGAGGTTTAACGTCCACGCCAACACTGTATATGTCGTTTTGGAGACGTTGCTTCTAATTTTGTTGGACTTTTACCCGACATTGAGATGAAATGACATCTCAAGCCCTGTGGCCAAATGAAACCAAAAGGGTTTATAAGCATAGACGGTTCGACTCGCACCGCTTTGCCTGGGCAGGAATTAGATCCTCTAAACGGTTTACCAGTACTCATGTGCGATCGGTATCAGCTCTGCGTGGAAGCATCATGCAGCCCATCTATTTCTCCAAGCCCCGGTGAGCGGGGGCTGTTTGTCTATGTAAAGCAGATCTAGGGTTTACAAGAATGTTCGTTACAGTTATTTGTGAATGAAAAAAGATATAAAATTTTAGATGAACAACGGTCCATGCCGATGATGTGGAAAAGTCTTCCCTTAATCTTCTTCTTCTGGAATCCGGCTACTGCTGATTACCTCTGCGTCTGCAGCAATCATATTGCCGCCAACATCTACAGATCAGCCGACACCCATACACAACCAATCGGAACGCTCTATCCCGATGCTGGCGAGTGCAAACCTGCATACAACGACACCTCCCATCCCCATTTCGTTGCTGTTATTCATTTTCATGAGGTAAGTACAGGCCCTTAGACTCGACGTTAGTCCTCGGCCTCCGCCCATCGGGGCTTGAAGAAATAGATGGGCTGCATGATGCTTCCATGCAGAGCTGAAGCCGACCCGCACACGAGTACTGGTAAACCGCTTTGAGGATCTAAGCCTGCCCAGGCAAAGCGGTGCGAGAGTCGGACCGTCCATTCTTATAAATCCTATTGGTTTCATTGTGCGACAGGGCTTGAGATGTCATTTCATCTCAATGTCGGGTAAAAGTCCCATAAAATTGGAAGCAACGTCTCAAAAATGACCTTTACAGTGTTGACGGGGACGTTAAACTTCAAATCAATCAAACAAACAAATCGACGTTAGTCCCTATAAATCTGATTAATGCTCATCACATCAGAACATAAATATCATAATTCTGTTACTTTATACAGCTATATGGGATCACGTATTCTTGCACACCAGACAAGGAAACAAGGACAAGGAAATCCGCGATTTTACCCTGGGATAGAAATTTATGTTCTGACCCTGGTGTTCCGACCCCAAATCGAATATAAATGCGTGTTTGATAAATGCACTGGTTGATTACGACCTTGTATGCGCCGTCGTTAAGGTTGACGTCATGCACGATCCGTGACGTCACTTTACATTCCTGCAGTGTCAACACAATATGGCGGACGTTGGTAACCGAAGTGACTGCAGCATTGAAATTCCGCGCTAAGAAATGGAAGGTATGCAAGAAAAAGAATCCAATATGGATGTGAGGGGTGGATAGAAAAATCCGTCCCTCGGGATCACTGTCCGGCATCACTCGGCAAGCCTCGTGATGCCGGACAGTGACCCTCGGGACGGATTTTTCTATCCACCCCTCACACCCATATAAGATTCTTATGATCTGTCTGAGAGCGATATTTTCCCGAGCCTAACATTTTGATTCTTGACGCGGAACATGGCGTCACATCCCCCGTCTGAGCGAGCAGTTAGGCGAGGGCTAGGCATGATTAATCGGATAATCGATTATGCAGTCGATAACTTCCACAACAACGATTATCATTACTGATTTGTTTGCAATCGATTATTTGATGAGTACATTTTACTACGCAAAGGTGTGCCTAAAAAGCTGTATGAGTGGCAAACAGTGTAAACCGAGATGAGACGCCGCGTTCTGTGGCGTCTCATCTGGGTTTACACTGTTTGGTCAGGTCTGTCTGTTTAAATACATACGGAAAAGAACAGCATATCGTAGGAGTCATGCTCAGATAGAAAGCCAGACAGGTAAAATTATGACCAAATCTTCATTGATTACCAATCGATTATCACTCGCAATGACAGGAAGATAATCGATTATCTTTTCTGCTCCGATTAGCCAGCCGTAGCAATAAGAGAGGGCAAATATCGCTTTCAGGTGGTGAATGTGATCCAATGCTTCTCGTTAAGAATCAAAATAACGAATTTGTAAAATTGAAAAGATTTTTCATGGAATTTCGTACATGAGGCCAACATTGCTGTAACGTTTTCAAACGAACTCTTTTGAAGCAGACGCTGTGGGAACTTCGTTTACACATCATTTCATCAAACAAGCGTTTTTGCACGCTGTACGTTGCTGTAAACATCATGTTAGAACGACAGTTCTTGCATAAATACCTATGCACATAGCGGTTTGAAGCCATTGTCAAATGAACACAAAGCCGTGCCAATAAAATCAATGTTCAAATCATGAAATTCACGTGCTGTTTGAACATTGATTTTAAGCCTTTGATTTGACAAGATGGGCCTTGTCTTGTTTAGGTTTCGTTGAGCGACGTGACGTTATCGCCCTGAACGTAGCATTTTATGATGACGTCAGAGGGTTATTGCGTAACAACGTCATTGTAATCAGCATTCTTGCATAAAAACCTATTTGCACGGCTGTTTGAAGCAACTGTCAAATGGACCGAAAGTCGTGCTCAAACAGCAAAAACTGTGTTCAAATCATGACATTCGCGTGCTGTTTGAACATGGATTTTGAGCTTTTGATATCACAAGACGGGCCTTGCTTTGTTTACGTTAATTGAACGACGTAACGTTATCGTCCTGAACGTAGCGTTTTATGGTTCTATGATGACGTCAGAGGGTTATTGCATGACAACGTCATTGTAAACAACATTCTGAACTGGCCGCCACTTTGGCTTGCCTGTCGCATTTGAAGAGTTTGTATGGAATTTATATGGAGCTTTTGGGTGTTTTCGTCAAAATTTGCTGTCGGAATCGTAAGTTATGCAAGAACAACGATCATCCATGGTTATTTCATTGCATTAACATTTGCCGGATCCCTCGGAAGATATTTGAACATTCGGCCTAGCGGCCTCATGTTCAAACAGCTTCCTTGAGACCCGGCGAATGTTAATGCATGAAAAACCATGGTTGATCCCTATATTCTGAACCAGCCGCCATGTTGGTTTGCCGGTCGCAGTTGAAGAGTTTATATGGAATTTATATGGAGCCTCAAAATTTGCTGTTGGAATCGTAAGTTATGCAAGAACAAGGATCATCCATTGTTATTTCATTGCATTAACATTTGCCGGATCCCTCGGAAGATATTTGAACATTCGCCCCAGCGGCCTCATGTTTAAAGAGCAGCGAGGCGGTTCTACCGAGTACCCACAATCTATATCTTTAAGCAGGAATAAGAAAAATATCACAATTTTTTATCTAAAAATTTAGTTTTTCTCGGCATGTATTTGTTTAGGCGTGTTTTCGTAATGAAATGTAGAAGTGCAGGCAATGATCAGGAATCGATACAATTAACCCACATCTCCCATCAGAGACACCATAGGGAAAGAAACACAAACATGAAACAACAGACCCCAGTGGAAACATCAATAGCGGAAAGCCAAAAGGACAGTTACTTTCCCACAAAATGGCCAATAGGCTATCCAAAAAAATAATATAAGCGACTCAAACACCCAAAGACAAACCATAACAAAAATAAACCGCGACAGAAGAACCGCCTTGGAACGGTCAGCGGAAACGAATTCCACTGGGGGGCTTAAATCGATTTTACGTGGCCACTTCCGTCGCGATTAAGACAAATAATTTGTTCAGTCCGCATGAAGGCATCCTAACTCATCAGTGCAACATCTCCGTGAACACAAAAATCAAACAACCACAGAGATGAAACCACCGTGAGGACTCGACAGCAAGAAACCACTGAAATGCTGGAGCAAAAGAAAACCAACAGTTAGACTCCGATGGGCCCGAAAACGTTATTATAACCTTGGTTCAACGTTGAGCCGGAAGACCTCAGGTAAACCTGTTCATCCTTAGGTTTCTACAGATCTCATAACGAAAGCACGCCTTTATAATGTTGACCCCCTTGAACCCCACATTTATAAAGTAAAACTGGGGTTTATAGGGGTAAACCTTATTTTTCTTATTTCTGTTCTAAAATATAGATTGTGGGTAATCGTTAGAACTGCCTCTATATTGTGAGCAGAAATAAGAAAAATATCACAATTTTTCATCTTAAAAACTTCTTTTTTTTCGGCGATAAAATGTACTCTGTATTTAATTCACAGTCCTTTGTAACTATTAATTGTCACAAGCTTCGCATTGTAATAACGCTTAGTGTCCACTCGACGCTCAGTGTCCATATGAAAACTAAGCGTTGCGACTGCAAGATAATCACATAACAATTCACATGGACACTAAGCGTAGCGACGATTGATAATTTGTGCGATCACCATGTCATTTTAACTTAGCACTCATTCAACTTCAAAGAAATATTTATTTTTATTTATTTTTTTTTTTTTTAAAAATGTTCGTATGTCGAATGCTCCTCTTCAGAAAGCCATCATATTTGGAGTCGGCTCTCATGACACGGGTACTGACCCTAGGTTTGGTGTCCCGGAATGGGACTAGACATTAAACCTAGGGAAAATCTAGACATTAAACCTAGGGTCAGTTCTCATGGCATGAAAGCCGACTCCAAATATGACTGCTTTCTGAAGAGTGGCAGTCGACATGTGAAAATTTTGAAGAAAAAAAAGTTCCTTGAAGATGAATAATTGCTTAGTTAAGATGACATGGTGAACGATAAGCGTTGAGATCGCACATATTATCGACAGTTGCGACGCTTTGTGTCCATATGAACACTAAACACTAAGCCGCTACGCTTAGTGTCCATGTTGAACACTAAGCGTTGCGACTGCAACGCTTAGTGTTCAACATGGACACTAAGCGTCATGTGGACACTGAGCGTTGTTACAACGCATTACATTATTTCTTTGAAATACTGTTCATACTGGTGTTACTAATTACCGGTGTATTAAGTGTTCAAGTCAGTATATAAAACAAACTATTCAACTGATTCAGATAAAGTGTGTCTAGATCAACTTTTATGATTCCTTCAACGGATATAAACAATACATTTTTAGCTCACCGTCACGTAGTGACGAGGTGAGCTTTTGGGATCACTTTTTGTCCGTCGTCCGTCGTGCGTCCGTCCGTGCGTCCGTGCGTGCGTCCGTGCGTAAACTTTTTCTTCAAACGACATCTCCTCCTAAACCACTGAGCGGATTTTGACCAAACTTCACAGGAATGATCCTTAGGTGGTCCCCTTTCAAAGTTGTTCAAATGGTTCCGGTCCGTTGCACATATAGGTCACAGGAGCCAAAAATAGATTTTTTCACCAAAAAACTTAAAAAATCTTCTTCTCTGAAACTGCAAGGCCCAGGTCTTTGATATTTGGTATGAAGCTTCATCTAGTGGACCCCTACCAAGATTGTTCAAATTATAGTGCTGGGTCCAAAAATGCCCCCGCCTCGGGGCCCTTTGGTTTTACATGGGCTTATATAGGGAAAATCTTTAAAAATCTTCTTCTCTGAAACTGCAAGGCCAAGGTCTTTGATATTTGGTATGAATCTTTATCTGGTGGACCCCTACCAAGATTGTTCAAATTATAGTGCTGGGGCCAAAGATGCCCCCGCCCCGGGGCCCTTTGGTTTTACATAGGCTTATATAGGGAAAATCTTTAAAAATCTTCTTCTCTGGAACCGCAAGGCCCAGGTCTTTGATATTTGGTATGAAGCTTCATCTAGTGGACCACTACCAAGATTATTCAAATTATAGTGCTGGGGCCAAAAATGCCCCCGCCCCAGGGCCCTTTGGTTTTACATGGGCTTATATTGGGAAAATCTTTAAAAAATCTTCTTTTCTGAAACTGCAGGGCCGAGGTCTTTGATATTTGGTATGAAGCTTCATCTAGTGGACCCCTACCAAGATTGTTCAAATTATAGTGCTGGGGCCAAAAATGCCCCCGCCCCAGGGCCCTTTGGTTTTACATGGGCTTATATTGGGAAAATCTTTAAAAAATCTTCTTCTCTGAAACTGCAGGGCCCAGGTCTTTGCTATTTGGTATGAAGCTTCATCTAGTGGACCCCTACCAAGACTGTTCAAATTATAGTGCTGAGGCCAAAAATGCCCCCGCCCCGGGGCCCTTTGGTTTAACATAGGCTTATATAGGGAAAATCTTTAAAAATCTTCTTTTCTGAAACTGCAAGGCCCAGGTCTTTGATATTTAGTATGAAGCTTCAGCTAGTGGACCTCTATGAAGATTGTTCAAATTATAGCCCTGAGGCCAAAAGGCCCCCGCCCCGGGGCCCTTTGGTTTTTCATAGACTTACATAGGGAAAATCTTGAAAAATCTTCTACTCTGAAATCACAAGGCCTAGGTCTTTGACATTTGGTATGAAGCTTCAGCTAGTGGACCTCTACCAAGATTGTTCAAATTATAGCCCTGCGGCCACAATGCCCCCGCCCCAGGGCCCTTTGGTTTTACATAGACTTATAATAGAGATAATCTTTGAAAATCTTCTTCTCTGAAACAACAAGGCCCAGGTCTTTGATATTTGGTGTGAAGCTTCATCTAGTGGACCTCTATCAAGATTGTTTAAATTATAGCCCTGAGGCCAAAAATGCCCCTGCCCCGGGACCATTTGGTTTTACATAGGCTTATGTAAGGAATATCTTTAAAAAAATCTTCTTCTCTGAAACCACAAGGCCCAGGTCTTTGATATTTGTTGTGTAGCTTCAGCTAGTGGACCACTACCAAGATTGTTCAAATTATAGTGTTGGGGCAAAAAATGCCCCCGCCCCGGGGCCCTTTGGTTTTACATGGGCTGATATTGGGAAAATCTTTAAAAAATCTTCTTCTCTGAAACTGCAGGGCCCAGGTCTTTGCTATTTGGTATGAAGCTTCATCTAGTGGACCCCTACCAAGACTGTTCAAATTATAGTGCTGGGGCCAAAAATGCCCCCGCCCCGGGGCCCTTTGGTTTTACATAGGCTTATATAGGGAAAATCTTTAAAAATCTTCTTTTCTGAAACTGCAAGGCCCAGGTCTTTGATATTTGGTATAGCTTCAGCTAGTGGACCTCTATGAAGATTGTTCAAATTATAGCCCTGAGGCCAAAAGGCCCCCGCCCCGGGGCCCTTTGGTTTTTCATAGACTTACATAGGGAAAATCTTGAAAAATCTTCTACTCTGAAATCACAAGGCCTAGGTCTTTGACATTTGGTATGAAGCTTCAGCTAGTGGACCTCTACCAAGATTGTTCAAATTATAGCCCTGCGGCCACAATGCCCCCGCCCCAGGGCCCTTTGGTTTTACATAGACTTATAATAGAGATAATCTTTGAAAATCTTCTTCTTTGAAACAACAAGGCCCAGGTCTTTGATATTTGGTGTGAAGCTTCATCTAGTGGACCTCTATCAAGATTGTTTAAATTATAGCCCTGAGGCCAAAAATGCCCCTGCCCCGGGACAATTTGGTTTTACATAGGCTTATGTAAGGAATATCTTTAAAAAATCTTCTTCTCTGAAACCACAAGGCCCAGGTCTTTGATATTTGTTGTGTAGCTTCATCTAGTGGACCTTTGCCAAGATTGTTCAAATTATAGCCTTTTGTTGATATTTGGTATGAAGCCTCACCTTTTTAGACCTCCCTCAACATTATGCACATTATAACCCTGGGGTCAATAATGGCCCTCCCTGGGGCCCACTTGTTACTCTATGGATCAGGTGAGCGATCCAGGGCCATCATGGTCCTCTTGTTAAATAATAAATACCAACCGACCAAGTGCTTTATTTTACCCCTGCCACCATTCCAAATGTCCAGTGTTACTAATTACCGGTGTATATGTGAACAAATCTTGTAGAAACTTATTTGGGTAAAAGGGTCTACATGTGACGAGATTCTGTAATGAAATAGTTATTGGCCTTCAAAATGAAAATAAAAACGGCCTGTTTAAAAGTTTTTTTTCTGTTTCTATAGCATGTTTTATGACGTATACAATTTTATTAACTGTACATGACAGAACATACATCATGATTTATGACTACATATAAAAGAAATCATATACCCTGAGAACAAGAAATTTCTGTTATAGTTTTGCCTTTTAGACAGAGGGAAAAGCATCTTCTAAATAATAAAGGGGGAATTCCGAACGATAATAACGCACGCCATAACGATTCGGGTAGAACGGAATACACCGGTAATAAGTATACACCGATAATAAGTGTGTAAGGGATATATTGTAGATTGGCTATCTGGTACGAGATAAGGATATCAGAGTCACCAACTGTACAGGACATCCGGATAGTGAAAACATTTGTAAGTCATTTCTTGGGGAACTGGTTTTCAAATCATTCTGTTATGAAGAATAATTGACATTATCGCAAGTAAGGGCATCAAAACAGCCGTGTGGTGCGGAGCGCAGATTGTTTTATTTTATCAGTTACCCCCTATATGAACTGCATTGTAACACATTGAACTGATACATATATGCTATCTCAAGACAAGTTAGCTTTATAAGGTCAACGTGATATTGCACTTTATGAATGAACCAGACTACTTGTCATAAAAGGCAAAAATGTTATTATTACTTGAAAAAATGTGACAATAATTATAAAAATAATATCATAGGAAACATTACGGTGAGCTGATACTAAATACACCAATTATTGCACACCGGAATGTTGGGACACACTGAGGACAGTCGATAACTGATCTTAAATTGCCTAGTTAAGAATGTACAAGGGGATAAACTGATAAATAGAATACCAGATTCGTGTCATTTGATATCAAGTTTATCAGGCTCGGCTTCGAGAACGCGTGTAGCATCGCTCGGCAAGCCTCGCGATTCTGCACGCGTTCTCAAAGCATTGCCTTATAAACTAGATATCAAAAGACACGAACCTGGAATTCTCTATCAACCCTTCCGGGCCAGTAGACCGAACAGGCTACCTCCGCAAACCAGTCGGCATCTCATCAGCAACTATATTGCTTGTCTTTTCATAGATCACTTTCCCTGGCCCCTTTTTTCATCAATGCATATTTCCAAATTCGACATTAGAAGAGGCCGTTTGATAATAGATACAGAGATGTAAGTGTTAATGTGCAGTCTTAGATGATGAGACCTGGTTGGCATTGTCCTAAACTAGCTAGCCTAGCCCAGAAAAAAGACTGGTACACTCCCTACTTTCCAGTTCTGAGATATATTCCTTGTCCCCAGAGGATAATCTTTTTATGGTACATATCATAAGCCAATTGGCGTGTCACTTCATCTCGACTACTGGTATTACAAGGCCTCCTGGCAAACATTCTGGTGGGTGGCGAAAAGTCTTAGGACTGAAGCGACGGTTTTACGTGTCCATGGTGTTCAATTAACCCACTGCATGCGGGAAACCCCTAAAGGGGTACCTTGGCAAACAGTACAGGCCCAGATCAGTCGCCACAGAACGCGGCGTCGTCTGATCAGGGTCTGTACTGTTTGCTAACATATTTTTCCATCAACGAAAAAAATAGGCCTGATACCCCATATATGACAAATGGACTTGTCCAACATATAGCAATGGAAGAGTCCACTAGCACGTCATTGTGCAATAATGATGTCGCTTCTTTATCTTGCTAACACTTTACAGATGAAAAGTTTCCTTGGATCTGCTTTGGCATTCCCAATGCATTTCATTGAAAAAAAAAAAAAAAACAACAACAACACGGCATTCTTTGATCTACTTAAAAACACACACACAAAAACTGTATATGGCCGTTTGTTAACATTTCTTCATTCATAAAGGCACGTGAGCTTTGATATTGACTATATTGACTGGCATCTCTGATTCCTACAATGGAACGTTTTCTCAGTTTTGTGTCAACAAGGAGATTTGGGCCAGCAAATGAACATTTAACGGTCGAAATCTCCTTGTTGACAGAAAACTTTCAATGGTAGGTCAAAGTTTCCTTGTTGACAGAAAACTGAGACACTTTCGCGACAAAGGAATGGATTTTTTTTTCTGTTTTCTGTCAACAAGGAGATTTTCGGCTTACGAATGAAAATCGGTGAGTCCAAATTACATTGTTGACAAAAAACTTAGAAAATTTCTATTCCTTTGTCAAAGGTAAATGAGATTTGTTTTAATACTCTGCATGTTTCCGCAGAAAATTCTAACCAAGGAAAAAGTTAATGTGAAAAGACCATGTCTATATACGAAATAGCATTGTCAGATGTTTTCATATTTCAATAATAATAATTGGACCGTACATTTTTTAACAGTTTTCAGTCAAATTACCGAATGTGGCGAGGGAACACTATTTATTTGGCGCAATTTAGAGGTTCTTCAGAATACGAACCTTGAATTAATCCATTTAGATGTATTGTTTTCGTGAACAAGGTTTCATACTTTCTATTCACAGTAACAACATCTTTGCCTACAATGCCAACAGCTACACACCCTACATCAATGGCACAGAACGTTACAAACAAGAATTCCGTTACAGCTCACACAACTACGATATCGCCGTCTCACACTTCACCAAAGAGCTGTAACAAGATAGCATTGTTTATGGATATTGTCCGTGACAAGAACGTCGGCACAGCAACATCACCACATTGTGCTGATAATGTCAGTTTCGGCGCTGACGCCGTTATTTCAGCATTTTGCGGCGCGCCGACACATCGCAGATGGTTGAAGGGAAGAAAGGTATGTCCCAGCGGGCACACAACGTGAGGGCAACGTTATATCAACGTCGATGCGACGTCATGACGTTGCATCGACGTTTATACGACGTGGCGTGAACGTCGTTTACGCGGTGGGGTCATAAGATTGTTCTTATCACAACGATTAATGATTCAAAACTTACATGTAGGGCGTCACTGAGATGTGACAAAGAATCTCGTTGACTTGTACTTGTACAGAAAACTACTTGAAGCATAACTTTGCACAGATACTCATAGTTTCAATAATAATGAAAATAATAATAATTATAATTGTTACCATCATCATCAACATCATCATCATCATTCCAGTGAAGCCTCTGTCCATTATTTTGCAGGTTGTAGATTTCGCTGGAGCCATACTTAAATACTCTCCCATCGGTAGATTTTATACGGACGGCAAATATAAGGGATTTGGTGCTGTTTATCTGGGTTATTTCAATTCTACCCTCTATGTAAGTATGTTCTTGCATCTCTCTCTCTCTCTCTCTCTCTCTCTCTCTCTCTCTCTCTCTCTCTCTCTCTCTCTCTCTCTCTCTTTGACTTTGTTTTATTTTATTTCCTTTTTCCTTATTCACAATTTATAATTCCGGAATTTCATAACCCATACCATTATGCTTAGAAATAAAAGCGATAATGAATGCGCTATATGCAAACGTTCTATCGCACCGATTCGCAAGGTTTTATGAACCTGAAAATGGACAAAATGCACGATTCTTTCACCAACCCGCTGGGCTAAAGGTAAAAGAAAATCTGACATAGTAATTGTCACGTCATACCAAAGTCGGTACAACGTCATGGCGTCGGTGCAATGTCACATCTACGTCGGTACGCCGTGACGTTGCAGCGCCGTTGATTTGACGTTGCCCTAGCGACTTGTGCCTGCTGGGGTAGTTTGAACCCTCGAAATTCGCAAACAAGTGAAAATAACCATGAATGAGCTATATGCGAATTTTCGATTGCAAAGGTTTACAATGTTCTATGAATTCTGAAATAGGAAATTTTGATTTTCTTTTATTCGAAGTTTGAACCGCCTTAATCTCATACCATTATGTTTTGAAGTGATAATGAATGAGCTATTGCACAGGTTCGCAAAGTCCTTTGGATCTAAAAAGCGAATAAGGGAAAAATGATTTAGTTCCTTTTTCCATATTCGCAGTTTATAATTCCAAAGTTGTATATCTTAAATACTGAGTCTTTTTTGTAAACTAATTGACCTAAAATTAACTTATTTTAATAGGGGACGAAATTGGACCTTACCTGACATGACCTGTATAAAAATTCGGTCAGCCAGAAAGACTAAGGGAAAGGATATAAGGAAAAAAGGAAAAGGGAATAAGGAAAAGGAAAAATAAGGGAAAAGGAATAAGGAAGCAACTTAATTATCGTGGCACCAAGATCATAGGCGACAAGCAAAGGTCTCTAATCTGGGACCCTGAGCAGTGTATTTCTATGTGTACAGTAAAATTTTTATATTAAGACCACCTTTGGGACTGTTCAAATGTGGTCTTTAAGCAGGCATGGTGGGCGAACCTTGCTTACCAAGTAATACTTACTATCCTCGCACGCCTGATTACACCATTCCTTCTGGCGCCCATGTCTGTTGACCTCAATATTCTGATTGGTCATTCTATCACGAAAACACGCCTATATAATTCTGACCACCTTGAACCCCACTTTTATATAGTAAAACTGGGGTTTACAGGGGTAAACCTTATTTTTCTTATTTCTGCTCTAAAATATAGATTGTGGGTACTCGTTAGAACCGCCTCGATTATTTTTCTTATTTCAGCTCTAAAATATAGATTGTGGGTACTCGTTAGAACCGCCTCATCGAGGCGGTTCTAACGAGTACCCACAATCTACAATCTATATTTTGAGCAGAAATAAGAAAAATATAACAATTGTTCATCTTAAAATTGTCGTTTTTTTAGGGGGTAGAATTTACAATGTATTTGTATAGGCGTGTTTTCGTAATCGTTGACTAATTTATGAGTTTGGATTACGGCTTCGTTTTGTGTCACAGTAAGCTAAAAACCTCTTCGAGTATGTACGGTCTGTGAAGACTCAAACCTGTTAACCCCGTATGTTGCTAAACCGTCTTCAGTTTTCATTGCGATAACACATCCGTGCGACATAGTGCATTTTTTTAAATCTCTAAAATGGCTACTTTTCTTATTAAAATCCCGGATATTTTTCTCAACGAGGCGGTTCTAACGAGTACCCACAACATATGCCTTGGAGCAGAAATAAGGAAACTAATGTTTACCCCCGTAAACCCCAGTTTTGTCTATATAAAGTGGGGTGTAAGGGGTCGTTCATTTCACGGACTTGTTCACGTGATGTGGTGTGAAGAGACTATCCATAAAGCTCCAAACAATGACTCTGGTCAGACTGACGAATGCGCAGTCCGATTTATGTCTACATTTTGCATTATTTGCGTAAACATACATTTGCTTGATGCTGTTCAATGGATGTATGCATGTAGTTCAATTTACCAACAAAAACATTTTCTGTGTAAAACTGGAATGAAATGGTGTGAAATGGCACAGCTATGAAGAAAATTGAAAATCAAAGCACTGGAGGTGCTGATATGGCGATTGTTAAAGAAATTTGGAAAGCGTCAGGCAAAGTTTGCATATGGTTGGAAGTTTAAATGAGGCTAAAAGGATATAATACGTAGTTTACATCGGGCTTGAATATATTGTAGGGTCACTAAGGAGGCCAAATTTGCCGATGCCAGCTAATCTGGCCCATTTCTTTGGTGTATCTCGCGCTTCCAAAGCGTAAATGTTGACTGAATACATTGACTACAGCTGGTTTTAGTCATCAAATTGTTTTTTTTTTTATTGTTGTCGTCTCTTCTTATTATTGAAGATTTTTAGAACAATAATATTTATCTTAATCCTTTCTTACAAGTATTTCAGCTTAATACACTTTAATTCTTAATGACAACTTTGTGTTCAGTTTAAACAATATTTATTTTGAACTATTCGCCTATACAGAACACAATATTACAATGTTATTAATCAAGTAATTTTCTATTCGCCCAGTTACAGGTCCGAGGTCAGAGGACTTGTAACTGGGACAATACGAAATTACCTGATTAATGACAATTTTATTAACTGACACAATAAAAAACATAATTATTGGTTTTTGACCTCAATGTTAATATGGATGACCTCCGAACAATACAGGATAGTCAATTAATAATATATGGTACATTATGTGATAAAATTCTTAAAGCTTATATAAATCATCTCCGAGTTTATAGAATAGTTATATCAGAAATGACACAATGCATACATATAGTTCTTAAAGTGGTATCTTTTAAAAGCTCCTTAACAATGTACCAATAAAATGGTTGCCACTTAATTATCCGTTAGAACACATGCATAAAGTAACAGAAGGATGGGAACAATTTCGTCCTAGGTTTAGAGGCCCGGTTTGGGCGAAACATCCCTAGTGTGAGACGTCCCATTCCCGCGGTAGTCACGGGTTGTACCATCGGCAACATCACTCTACTGTTGACTATGGGGCGATTGTTGAAAACAAATTGTTATCCATTTTAGTTAACTACTTTAAAGCCGACCATAACAACTCATATCAACATATCGATATTAGTCCGACCTTAGCCTGGTATTTTTGCTGGATAATAAATGTGTGTGTTTGAATTCTGCGTCACTCCAACAGCTAAGGTCATACAAGGGCGGGACCTCGGTTTGAAACTCACCCGAACGTCTGGAGAAGCCTGGGAGCGAACATCCCATCTCTATGAGGCGAGTAGCAGAACCACTACACCATGGATGCTTTAGTGGCTGACTACAGAATACAGAAGTCATTTCTTGCATAAACAATGATGTGAATAGCTGTTTGAAATCATTATCGACTTGACCTAAAGTCGTGGTTAAAAGAACAAAACCATGTTTAAAACAGGTGCGAATATTTTGCCAACTGATATTGGCTTACAGTTTGGCAAGGCATGTTGTCGTTGCAGCAGGTTAGGGTAGAGGAGAACGTTTTTTTTTTTTGTGTGTTTTTTTTTATTTCTGCTGTTTCTTCGCTTTCCTTCATTTTCTTCCATCTTCCCTCCCTTTCATCCTCTGCGCTCTTTTCTGTCGCTTTTCTCCCTTTCTCTGGGAGACGACAAAAATGGTCCACAAGGGCTGACGTGTCATTGAACTCCAAAACAACTAATCCACGTTCAAATCAGGTTAGGTGTTATTGAACATATTGTTTTCTTTCTTCGTTAGAAATGCTAAAGACGAACCAAACTGAATTCAAAATTGCCCTGTGATTAGGTAAATTATATTTTGCGACGAAAAAAAAAAAAACAACAAAATACCTTCCAAAAATGGCAATTGTAATTTTATTCACATTCCAGTGGACCTATATATTTGTAAGGTGTACATTTATACAGTTTGACAACATGAATAAAAGCTGTCAACTACATAAAACCCAAATGTCATCCAACGAAAATGGAAGTGAAGGCAATGATCAGGAATCGATACAATTAATCCACAGCTTCCATCAGAGACACCAAAGGGAAATATACACAAACACGAAACAACTGGATCCCAAGGGAAACAGCAACAGCGGAAAGCCAAATTGACTGCTACTTTCCCACAAAATGGTCAAATGTCCATCCAAAACAAACATACAAAAAATAATAAGCGATGTACACACTCAAAGACAAACTATAACAAATATAAACCGCGTTAGAAGCGTCGTTATCTGATTACATGGGATTTTCAAACAATATATCACAGAATATACCGTTGCAAATTTTGACATTATCAATCAGACGTCACTTTACATACGAGTCGTAAGCATGCGCATTAGAATTGTTTATCTGACCTTTTGCTGCTGGTTCCCGGTCTGAAAGTTATTAGTGTTGGGAAAACAGGCAACCAGGGGGATCTGGTTACCTGTTTTTCCAATACTGATAATTTTCACAGGAGATGACTTTGATATAAGCAAAAGCTTACTGTCCTGTTAGTTGCTGTTGTAATTGATTGTACATGTACATTATTCTTGACAAATAAATACTGTTTAAACCAAACAAGCCAGCAAACAATGCAAAAATGGTGAATAGCGACACCGCAATCAAATAAGAATTTCTACAAACCGTTTCCTAACGTCAACGTCAGATCTATTTGCGGAGTTTACCTTTGTTTACAACGTTTTCAATGCGGCGTCAAGTTGACTTTGATGATCTTCTTAGCTTTTTCGAAGATTTTATGTTGATTTACGGGATAGTTTCGACAAACATTTCCAATTTAAACTAAGTTATGCCAGAAAAGTGATCATTCATGTTAATTTCATTGCATTTATATTGCCGGGTCCCTAACCACCAACGGACTTACGTTAACACTTTGGAAATTATCCTTATAGTCTATTTGAACCGTAGCTCGCAATATCAATTAAGTGTTGTTGAGGACCTGTACTGCCATGTTAATCTAGTTGTAGTTCTCAGATCCGGTGTTGTTTATTTTCAGATTGTTTCACAGAGTTGCCATACCGGTTTAGAGATCAATGAAATTAACGCCCCTTCTTCGATTCTCCAGCAGAACGAGTACTATGAAATTAAGTGGTGATATGCGTAGCTTTGTTGTTGAAATAAAAAACTTGTACTTGAATTACTGTTCAATTGTTTATTGATGTTAATATACTTAGTCAAAAAAGTAACTATACCAACTTTCGGCTGAAACTCACCAGATATCTGGCAGCTATTGAGCTAAATTTGGCTGTAGACATTTAAATCGGACGTTTAGCTAGAGAATGCTCAAACTTGCATTTGCCCATACCTTTCTGGTTCAGAGTTGTCTTGCAATATGTGCCTAGAAAGATTTTGGTAGAAAATGGACATTGCGCATGCGCATAAAGCTCTTATTGTCTAAGATGAAAGACAATATTCTCTAAACATCGGATAACAATTTACTTTTACAATATCTCATGATCTCGCATTATAAGCGAGGTTTTAATTTGTGAAATTCTCAAATTATCTCCATTGCAATTAAAAATATAGCATTTTTCGAACTGCTGTAATTTTTATTCCTCTCAACCAATTTTTGCCATTTTTTCAAAAACGCTTTGTGTCCACCATGATGGTAAAAAATACAGAAAATTCATGTAACATGTAACACTATCGATTGCGATTTTCTATGGAGTTCCCATTGATAGCAGCATTTGCACACAACTTCTAAGAATTTGAGGTCAATATGTGATAGCCTGTTTCTCGTAGCTGATGCAACGTAAGTTCCAAATCTTTTGTGAATAGACGCAAATGGTATCTAAGGAAATGTCACATGTATCAACTTTTATAAATGTAGGGTACAGGGAAACTTTTTGATGTTAAATCATAGCATATTTTAATGATTTTATCTGCGAAAATGACACAGTGACCCCTTGGGTGTTTAAAGCAATAGTCTACGATGATGTGTTTAAGAAAACAAAAACGAATGGTGCTTTTGCACGAAAAAAGGAGTCTTCTTATCACAACATAACAAACTTTGTGTAGATTTTATTTGTAGTAGCTATAGTTACAGAAGCAATTTTATGTATAGGAACTTTTTTGACTGAGTATATATTGTAAACAGATTTATACACTTTTACTTAGTTAACATGTCCGATTTGACGTGTAAGTCTACAGATTTGATATATGTGATAACCTAACGTGCTGCAAATTGTAAAATGCAGTATGTCGGGCGAACTAATCGCATGTTAAAAAACAAGATTTAAAGAGCACTGTCGTAGAATGAGAAAGCCTAAAAACTGAAACCTTCTTATATCGTCATTTTAAACGTATAGGCCATTCTTTAAATAATATTTCTTAACAACCGCTGGAAAAAATTACTATGATATATATTCTACATCTAGGTATAACATTATTAAAAGACACGAAACTGAATTAAAATGGATTGAATTATTACATACACCTTTTCTGTTTGGCTTTATAATATATATAATGACAACATTTATCATGAGGGAAATATTACAAAAATACCAGATTTTTTTTTATTTTCTCGCTTCTGGGCCGTCGAAAGAGTAAAACTAGATCGCACGGCACCAGAAAAAAATGGCAACTATAAACGTAAATTGCGAACAATACCAAACTGCAGTGACTGTCCATAATATTATTGAATCTTGAACGCCACTCAATGCTTGCATTTCTAAGGTCATTACCCATTTCTGTATTACGTATTCTGGATATCGAGGCGAATAAATTCTACGATATTTCTAATCAGTTATATGATGCTGCTCTTTTAACTAGAGGTTTTACCGAGCATGCTTTTCGTCCTTTCATCGATTCTGTAATTAATCACAAATGTCACTACATGACAATATATTTCATTAATAAGGGTTTGGATTTTATAGACTGATCTAGTATCTTCTGGAAATGTTCGGCGATTTCATCCATTGCTGCTTATTTTCAAAATACTGAAACACCCATAGTTTGCTATAAATACAATAAACCTGTTAGATCTATCATTTTTAATTTCACTAAACTTGTTTCTGATCTGGATATTGATACCTACTCTCCTAATACCTGAGATTGTAAAAAGAAGTGAAGGCAATGATCAGGAATCGATATATTTAACCCACAGCTCCCATCAGAGACACCACAGGGAAAGAAGCACAAACACGAAATAATTAGACACCTAGGAAACACCAATAGCGGAAAGCCAAAAGGACAGTCAATTTCCCACAAAATGGCCAATTGGCTATCCAAAACAAAAAAGTATAAGCGATATACACACTCAAAGACAAACCATAACCAACTTAACCGCGAAAGAAGAATCGCCTACATCATAGTGTAGTTTATATTTTCTTGTCCTTTGCGATCATTGATTCCATTTTGGAATTTCGAAAATATATGAGTGTCACTGATGCAGGCCTAAATGGCAGAAACTAGCTAGTCTGGCCCAGAAAACATGTACACTCCGTATTTTCCAGTTCTGTGGTGTATTCCTTGCTTCCAAAGGATAACCCTTTCTAGAACATATTTAACGTCACTACAGCTGGTGTCTGGGAATGTGTGGCGGCCGTAAAAGTCTCCCTGCCCTATCAATGTGTAGTTTATATTTTCTTGTCCTTTGCGATCAATGATTCCATTTTGAAATTTTGAAAATATATTAGGGTCACTGATGAGGCCTAAATGGCCGAAACTGGCTAACTGGCCAGAAAACATGTACACTCCGCATTTTCCAGTTCTGTGGTGTATTTCTTGCTTCCAAAGGATAACCCTTTCTAGAACATATTTAACGTCACTACAGCTGGTGTCTGGGAATGTGTGGCGGCCGTAAAATGTCTCCCTGCCCTACATCAATGTGTAGTTTATATTTTCTTGTCCTTTGCGATCATTCATTCCATTTTGGAATTTTGAAAATATATGAGGGTCACTGATGAGGCCTAAATGGCCGAAACTAGCAAGTCTGGCCCAGAAAACATGAACACTCCGTTTTTCAAGTTCTGTGGTGTATTTCTTGCTTCCAAAGGATAACCCTTTCTAGAACATATTTAACGTCACTACAGCTGGTGTCTGGAATGTGTGGCGGTCGTAAAAAGTCTCCCTGCCCTACATCATAGTGTAGTTTATATTTTCTTGTCCTTTGCGATCATTGATTCCATTTTGGAATTTTGAAAATATATGAGGGTCACTGATGAGGCCTAAATGGCCGAAACTAGCTAGTCTGGCCCAGAAAACATGTACACTCCGTATTTTCCAGTTCTGTGGGGTATTCCTTGCTAACAAAGGATAACACTTTCTAGAACATATTTAAAGTCACTATACAGCTGGTGTCTGGGACTGTGTGGCGGCCGTAAAAAGTCTCCCTGCCCTACATCATAGTGTAGTTTATATTTTCTTGTCCTTTGCGACCATTGATTCCATTTTGGAATTTTGAAAATATATGAGGGTCACTGATGAGGCCTAAATGGTCGAAACTAGCTAGTCTGGCCCAGAAAGCATGTACACTCCGTATTTTCCAGTTCTGTGTTGTATTCCTTGCTTCCAAAGGATAAACCTTTCTAGAACATATTTGGAACGGCTAGTTAAACGAATTTCACTAGGGGGCTTAAATCGATTTTACGCGGCCACAATCCTCGCCCTTACTTCCTTACTTCATTACGCAGTGTATTGCTATCCTGCGTCCAGTCATATAATTACTGGCAATTTTAACATTATTCCTGATTCGAGGTTACGATATATATTTTCTAAAAGACCTCTTCTAAAACTGATTTCAACAAGCGTAGAGAAGAAATCGCTGCTGCCTTAAACGAATTTGGTCATTGATGGTATGAACGAGAGTATGTTGAGTATAAAGCCCTTAAAGACTGGAAACTCAGCATTCGGAAACTAGAGAACAAACGCATTTCTTTCTACGCTCAAAATACGAACTTATTCCCTCCTAAACCTTAGACGTCTTTACGTCACCTTAAACTAGGTGTAGTTTGTTTTGGCTCCAGCAGATCGTCGTTGTAGTCGTTGTTTGACAGCTCCAATGTGTTAACGCACAGCTCACAGGAGTGTCGCCAAAGGGAAAGAAACACAAACACGAAACAACCAGACCCCAATGGAAACATCAATAAGGACAGTTTCTTTCCCACAAAATGGCCAACTTGCTATATAACTAAAATAATATTAGTAAAACACACATTCAAAGATAAACCACAACAAAAACAAATCGCGGCAGAAGAACCGCCCCGGAACGGTAAGTGAAAAGAATTCCACTGAGGGGCTAAAATTGATTTTACGCAACTGCAATCATCGCCCTCACTTCCGTCGCGATTTAGACAAATAATTTGTTCAGTCCGCATGAAGGCCTCCTAACTAATCAGGGCAACGTCTTCGAGAACACAAAAATCAAACAATCACATAGATGAAACAACGGTGAGGACTCGACAGCAAGAAACCACTGAAATGCTGGAGCACAAGAAAACCAACAGTAAGACTACGATGTCTAACTAAGGCCTATGAACTACAGACTTTGGCTATAGAGAAGGCTGTGGTTGATGACTACTTTTGTCATCAGCCACCAAATTTGCATATATGTGTTACAGATGACCAAGACAAGCTCCATACTCGATATTTGTTTGTTAATCTGCATAAAAGACCATACAAAGCACGGTTTATTGCAAATTCAAGCTCTTGTACCACCATTGAACTTTCTAAATTATTAACTTCATGTTTTACTGCCATCAAAAACATGTGATTAAGAATTGCGATAAAGGCTTTGGAAGATCAGGAAGAAATCTGTTTAGGTCTATAAAAATTCTAATGAAATTTTAAATAAATTGAAATCCAGACGTTTTCGTGCTTCAAGTCTGTCTACTAATGGTTTTTCCACCCTTTATTCTACATTTCCTCATAATTTTTTAAAGGAAAAACTTTTCGATTTACTTGAATGGACACTTCATAGTGAAGATTCCCTCTGTCTTGCAGGTAATGTGAAAAAAAGTTGTTGTTTTTTTTTTCGCTTCTGAAGAGCATAAAAATTATACTTTATGGTCATGTGAGAAAGTTCATGGAGCTCTCAACATTCTACTTGACAATATTTACATGAGAAATTGTGGGTATTCCGATGGGTACGAATTGCGGACACCTTGTGGCTGATCTGTTTTTGTTTTGTTATGAACATACTTTCTGACTTGACCATAAAGTATATTTTTATGCTCTTCAGAAGCGAAAAAAAGCATTTCTTACATTGCAAGCAAGATGGAGGGAATCTTCCTTATGAAATGTCCAGTCAATTAAATCGAAAAGTTTTTCTTTTATAAGATTTTGAGCAAGTATAGTGTAAATGGTGGAAAAAAATGAACGGGTATGGGTCGGTAGGTCGCTAAAACTTTTATTTTTTGTCAACTTTTTTTTTGATGGAAAAAGAGAGCAAAAACAGTCAAAAAGGCTAAACTCTAATTATATTACCTTAAAGCATCCAAATAATGAGGTTAAAAGCATCAAGGAGTCAAATGAACCGGGTTTTAATTATGAATTTTGCTATTTGACAGTTTTATGAATTTTCATCAAAAGTGCTGGAAAATATTAAGGTCGATAGGTAAGAAAATGTGTTTATTCATTTTGAAAACACGCCTATACAAATACAAGGTAACCTTTATCGCCGAATAAATGGAAATTTTGAGATGAAAAATTGTGATATATTCGTTAGAACCGACTCATTGAGGCAGTTTTAACTCGTACCCACAATCTATATTTTAGAGCAGAAATAAGAAAAATAAGGTTTACCCCTGTAAACCCCAGTTTTACTATATAAAAGTGGGGTTCAAGGGAGTCAAAATTATATAGGCGCGTTTTCATGATGTTTTTTTTCTAGATTGCAATAAAAATTGCAAGGTCGGCAGAAAAAAAACAGGGTCTGTCGGGTAAGCGGAAACAGTATTTTTGGTTTTTTTTTTTTGGCCTTAAGTGATTATGGTGCTGAGTGGCAGAGGTCAGGCCCAGAGGTTATAAAACTTTTTTCATGCTCAACCCAGCTGAGCATGAAATTTGTATGGCTCAAAAAAAATAAAATACTAATAAATTGAGTGATTTTTCTTTCTCAGATAGCAGAGAATGTTATTTGTCCTGCTCACAAATTTTAAAATGCCAACAATTGTTGGCATTTTAAAATTTGTGAGGAGGACAAATATCATGCTCAAGTGAGTTGAGCATGAAAAAAGTTTTATAACCTCGAGACCAGAAGTCTATAAAAACGAGTACATATTAGGGGCGCACTCTTCAAGAGCTTCATCACTAAAACACGCCTATATAATTTTGACCCCCTTGAACCCCACTTTTATATAGTAAAACTGGGGTTTACAGGGGTAAACATTATTTTCTTATTTCTGCTCCAAAATATAGATTGTGGGTACTCGTTAGAACCGCCTCGATGAGGCGATTCTAACGAGTACCCACAATCTATATTTTGAGCAGAAATAAGAAAAATATCACAATTTTTCATCTGCTAATTTTGGTTTTTGCGGCAGTAAAAATTATAATGTATTTGAATAGGCGTGTTTTCGTAATGTGGATAAATAGTTTGGGCTACATGGTGCTTCCGCACACAGCTGAAACCGACCGAACTTTAGTACTGGTGAACCGCTAAGAAAGTCTAAGCCAGTCCGGGAACAGTGGTGCGAGTCAGACCGCTCCTTAAACCCCATAGCGGTTTCTTTGGGCGGTAGGGCTTGAAATGTCATTTCATCTCAATGTCGGGTAAAAATCCCACAAAATTGGAAGCAACGTCTTCAAAATTACCAAAATAGTGTTAACGGGGACGTAAAACCTCAACACAAATAAAATCAAACACATTAAGGGCTTCACATTTTTTGTCTGTTATCTGTGAGGCACTGGTGGCAATGACTGTCGTGATTTATTCACACCTCTTGAACACCCGTTTACCACAAACACCAGGTTTTTCAGGTAAGCTGTAATCCTACAAAACAAAAGAAAATTACCTATCAGATGCACCCTAAACGAATGAATAAGCCATCTCACGCGAAAAGGACACTTACTGAATAAGAGTTCTTGCATAAATACCTATGCGCATGGCTGTTTGAAGCCATTGTCAAATGGACCAAAAGCCGTGCTCAAACAGTAAAAACCATGTTCAAATCATGAAATTCGCGTGCTGTTTGAACATGAATTTTGAGCTTTTGATATCACAAGACGGGCCTTGCTTTGTTACCTTACGTTGAGCGACGTTACATTATCGCACTGAACGTAGCGTTTTAGGGTTCTATGTTGACGTCAGAGGGTTACTGCATGACAACGTCATAGTAAACAACATTCTGAACTGGCCGCCATTTTGATTTGCCTGTCGCATTTGAAGAGTTTATATGGAGTTTATATGGAGCTTTTGTGCGTTTTCGTCACAATTTGCTGTCGGAATCGTAAGTTATGCAAGAACAACGATCATCCATGGTTATTCATCCATGGTTATTTCATTGCATTAACATTTGCCGGATCCCACGGAAGATATTTGAACATTCGGCCTAGCGGCCTCATGTTCAAACAGCTTCCTCGGGACCCAGCAAATGTTAATGCATGAAAAACCATGGTTGATCCCTATAAACAGCAACGCCTCAGGAGAGCCAGCGCTTAAGCGCCGTGTTGCCAGAGCCTTTCACGCAAGAAGTCATGCCGCTAGCATATGTATAAAGCATAAATCAGAAACCACCTAAATGTTTTAGAAAAACATATCCATGAGCAACAAAGCCAAATGTCTTGGCTAAAAATTGATGTTTTGTCTGATGAAAGTTTTTTTTTATTCTCATTATTAATCAACCACAATAGTAAAGCATTAATATGGCCAAAATTGCCTGCACAAAACAGATGACAAACAGGGCAAATACGGGGAAAAGAGGGCCAATACGAGAAAAGGAGGGCTATTTCGGAAAACACAGGGCCAATACGACTCTTTATAAATTGACTATCCTGTATTGATCAGAGATCGTTCGTTTTAACACCAGGTCAATCGATATTAATCGGAGGTCATGTGATATTAGGCTGAGGTCAACAATCAATAATATAATAATTTCGTATTTAGCCTGTAACTGGGCCAATACGTAATTTCAAATAATTGATACAATTTGAAAACTTGACCTCAGGTTAATTTTGGTTGACATGGTGTTAATACGGATGGCCTTCGATCAATACAGGACTGTCGATTAATAATCATGGTTTTAACTGTGCCATATGATGTTACTAATCAAGCAGTCACTAGTCTGCTGTTGTTTCGTATTGGCCCAGTTACAGGTCCGAGGTCTGCTGTATTGGCTGGAGGCCAGTTACAGGTCCGAGGTCTGCTGTATTGGCTGGAGGCCAGTTAAAGGTCCGAGGTCTGCATTATTGGCTGAAGGCCAGTTACAGGTCCGAGGTCTGCTGTATCAAGTTGGCTGGAGGCCAGTTACATATCCGAGGTCTGCTGTAATAGCTGGAGGCCGAAGGCCGAGGCCAATACACAGACCGAGGACCTGCAACTGGGACAATACGAAATTGCTTGATTAAGGTCAATTTTATTAATTGACACCATTAAAACATGTTACTCAGAAATTACTAACATCATATTATTACTTGATTTGTAACATCACAATATTACGGCCCCCGCCGATGGGGCTTGAAGAAATATATGGGCTGCATGATGCTCCCACAAAGATCTGAAACCGACTAGCACACGAGTACTGGTAACCCGCTTATATGATCTAAGTCTGCCCAGGCAAAGCGGTGCGAGTCGGCACGTCCATGCTTATAAACCCTATTGGTTTCATTGGGCGATAGGGCTTGAGAAGTTATTTCATCTCATTGACGGGTAAACGTCCCACAAAAATGGAAGCAACGTCTTCAAATGGCCTTTACAGTGTTGACAGGGAGGTTAAACCTCAAATCAAACAAAATATCACATTATTGAAGTCATTTAATAAAATTATCATTAATCAAGTAATTTCGTACTGGCCCAGTTGCAGGTCCGAGGTCTGCTGTATTGACCCAATGTTTCGTCATTACAAAACACCCTTTATTTCTGAACTCGCAATTTGAACAGTTGAGATTGAGGGAATGCAGAATGGTAGGTAGGGCTGGCTAATCAGACTTGAAAAGATAATCGATTGTCAATGATATCATTGCGATCGATAATCGATTAATAATCACTGAAGGTCTATTACAATTTTACCTATCCTAGCTTTCGGGCTTAACATGACTCTTACCATATGTTAACTTTGCTGTATGTTTTCACAAAATCAGACCTGAACAAACAGTGTAGACCCAGATGAGACGCCGCAGAATGCGGCGTCTCATCAGGGTCTACACTGTTTGCCACTCTTCCAGCCAATTTAGACACAACATTAGGTTATAAATTTTGCTTATTAAATAATCGATTCTTATCAAATCAGTAACGATAATCATTTCAGTAGAATGTATCGATTGATTAATCGATTATACGATCAATCGTGTCAGTCTTAATGGTAGGCTTTGCCATTACCAAAATACCCCCTTTTCTATACTGGCAGTTTAAAAGTTGATATTGTGGGGAATCAGATGGGTAGGCTCTGACATTTCATCTCAGTGTCGGGTAAAAGTCGTGCAAAATTGGAAGTAACGTCTCCAAAATGACCTATATAGGAGCAAATTCTTTTCTTTAAGAGTAGACCCATTTATCAATAGGACGTGTAGAAAAGCGGACAGGCTGTCCCGAAAGTTGTCTCCCTTTGAAAAATGGCGGACGAATCTGCCAGGTGTCCCCATTCCCCTTAATTGCTTTAAAATTGACAATAACAGTCAGACTAGATTGTTTCGAGATACATTACCAAAACATTTAATCAAAATGTACGACCGTCCTTACCAAATTAAGCTCGCCATCTTGTACTGATACAGCAAGTATATACTTCTTCCCACCCTTTGGATCCACAGGCGTACATTCTTTCGTCCAAACTCCATCTTTAAATGACCTGGCGATGGTCTGAAAAATAAATTAACGTGTCGTATTCTGATTTCACAGCCGGCCACGGTAGCTCAGTCGGATGCGCGTCTGACTGGTGATCAGGAGGACGCAGGTTCGATACCTGCCGGGGTCGGTAACATTCTTTCGTGGAGATTAATCATTAAATCTTTTCTAGGGTCATTTCTCTCCCTTCCGCTGATTCAAGAAGGGCAGTTGTCAATTTCTGGCGAAAGAATGTGCACTGTACTTGTTAACCGCTTTCGTATAAGCTTGCCAAGGAAAAGTGTGGATAGTAAACTGACCGGCTCAAAAATGACCTCAAATAGTGTTGACTGGGCTGTTAAACTCCAATACAAACAAACAAACAAAATTCTGATTTCACGATGGCTATATAACGATAGTATTTTCCTGGACTACGGTATGAGACTTTTTCGCCTGTGCGACGCGAACTGCCGTGGTTCGAGCCTCGCTTGGACCACATGTGAGACGCCAAGTTCTGGAAAGGCAGGGTGTTTTTTCTCCGGATACTCCGGTTTTCGCCCATCTCTGATTAACGATCGGCTCGATATGTGTAATTATCTTGAAAGGGTCGTAAAACCAAAAAAAAAAAAAAAAGAGAAAAAAGTCACAAACTGTTCAAATTGTGGGTCATCTCATTCATTACGAAACAACGCATATACAAATGCATTTTATACTGCACCGCCGAGAAAAAAACGGCAAATTTGCGGTATTTAGCTTATTTCTTATCAAAATATAGATTGTGGTTACACGTTAGAACCGCCTCATCGAGGCGGTTCTAACGAGAACACACAATCTATATTTTAAAGCAGAAACATGGAAAATAATCCTTGCCCCTGATAACCCCAGTTTTTCTAAATAAAAGGGTTGTTCAAGGGGATCAAAATTTCGTGTTGTATCGATCTAAGTTGCACTCGACTTCACCCAAGGTATTCAGGAAGTCCATGTAGAAGGGAGACCCCTCTCCTCCCCCAGCCCCCCCCCCCCCCCTCCCCCTCGAAAATAAATTACATACATTGCATTATGATAACACACCCGTGTTACATAGTGCACTCTTTCTATTTCAAAAAGATCCTTTTTCTCATTAAATATATGCTTATATTTTACGACAACATACAGGCGGTTCTTTCCAGTACCCATAGCCTATGTCTTCGGAGCAAAAATGAGAAAATCTAGAGCCAGCGTTTATGAAACACTATGCCCCCTTTACAAACTGAAAAGGAATTATAAGTACATGACCTGATCAACTTTTGAAAACAAAATGTGTTCTTGTTAACTTCTGAAAAAAAAATCAGAAGTTATGGCCGTTTGAACAGTTCGGGATTTTAATCTTGCAACCATGATATCTCAAAATCGGTTTAAGCTATCGCCTTGAAAGTTATCAGGCTGATAGAGTATGATAAGTAAATGACCTGGTCAACTTAAGAAAAAAGTCTGAAAAGTTTTCTTTAGTTATGGCCCTTTGAAAATTTGGCATCTCAGGGCAAGCATATGATTGGGGCATAGTGTTTCACAAACACCATTTCCAGTTAACTTTTCATTTTTTTTTTCAATATAAAATGAACCAGCGAACGACAAAACCTAGAACAAGACAAGTGCGCCCAGCGAAGACTCAGATCGCCTGCGCATCCGCGCAGTCTGGTCAGGGTCTTCGTTTTGCGCTCTAAGGATAGCTGAGAGTCCAATGCTCCTTCGTGCAGCAAGAGAAGTCACTGGTTAAACTATATTGATGTGCAGGCTGATCTGATTCTTCGCTGGGCGCACATGTAAATTGAAGCAAATGCTGTGCCTCGGCTCGTATAGACTTGTGCGAAACTATTCTTCTAGTTGTAGGCTAATCGTTTTGAAACATTGCGTGTGTGTTTGCGTGTGTATTATCGTCTACAAACGTGCATATGCTTTTGGTATTGTAGCGTGTACAGGGTCGTCCACGAAGTCAAGCAACGCGGTCACCCATCCAGATACTAACCGCGATCTGCGTTGCTTAACTTCGCGAATAAGCCAACCACTCTACCTGCGTCGCTAAAAGATATGGAACAGTATTAAGGTAAAAACTCAATTATGCAATGTGCAATTACAAAATGAATTGTTGAAACCGCACTTTGCATTATGAACCTTTCCATATCTTACTACTTTATTCGAATATGCAACATGCACATTCTAATTTGAGACCTTTGTATTTAAATATGACATTTGGACGTCCTATTTTGCAATATTCAGTTTCGATTCTGCTGTGGTTAGACGGGGTACCAGTCATTGAGGTGACGGTAACGTTCGTTAATGTCCGTGGATTTGCCGTATTTTTTTCCGATGACAAGCGTCCGTTTGAGAAGATCGCATTCGCTTTTCCAGGGGCAAAATTCAAGCCAGCAGCAATAAATTTTATCCTGCTATATAATAATTCGGATATTTACAATAATGTGTACGTTTGCATCTTTAAAATAAATTTTACAGCGGGGTTCCTTATTTATATATTTATGAGAAACAGGATTTTTATTTAAAAGTTAATACTTGTTTGACGAAGGGGAAAATATTCTATCGTTGAATATTTACTAAAATAAATTACCATGAGGGATTAGTTTGTGCCGAATCCATGGATTTGAAATGAGCATAGATTGTTAAATTGATTATTTCATACAATTTTCATAAATCTGATCCTTCTGAGGTGTTACTTATAAAGATATTAGTTACTAATTGCAACCTCACTCAAAACTCAAATGTTTGGATATTATAGAAGTACGTATATGTCCGCTCAGGGAGTTACCGAACGATGGTCTCCCTGTTCGCGGGCATGGATTCGTTCCCTGGGACCTTACAAGCTGACCATACGGGGAAACTGGTATACAACAACCAGTGCCCCAATTCCCATTGTTATTCTGTTGTAAATACTTACTCATACTCAGCCCCGACCCACAACCATAGAAACGCACCTCTGGTCACAATGACAGCTGTCGTATTCATATGTCCGTCTGTCGTCATAAGTTAGACTTGGGCATGATGTCTTTCATCCAACAGAATCACAACGCAAACATATTTGGTCGTCTGTCAGTTCGTCCGTCCGTCTGTCTTCAGCCAGCAAAACCTTGCTGAGCTAGTGTCGCGACTGTCTTAACCAGCCTACTACATATTTCTTCAAGTTCTACATGTAACGATTTGGCAAATGGAGTGGCTGAATCCAAACCATTTTGTACTTACATGTATTTCCATGTATTAGGTCTACGCCAAAGTTTTTTCTTCTTCTTGTTTTATTACAGTTAGACCGCGTACAGCGTACCCAGGTTTACCTGGCGGAACTTAACGACATTATTTATTTGTATTTATTTATTCACTTATTATTAAAGTGTACAGAATCTAGAAAAAAATGTTTTTGATGCATTAGATTCGTACATTTTACCGCCGAAAAATACAACAACAAAAATTGTAAGATGAAAAGTCGTGATGATATTTTTCTGACTGTTGCTTAAAATATACATTTTGGGAACACGTTAGAAGCGCCTCTTCGATGCGGTTCTAACGAGTACCCACAATCTATATTTTGGAGTAGAAATGAGAAAAATAATGTTTACTCCTGTAAATCCCAGTTTTACTCTATAAAAGTGGGGATCAAGTGTGTGTGAGGGGGGGGGGGGGGGGGGGCAGAATTACAAAGATGTGTTTAATGGTGGGATGCGCTTGGTGTGTGAGTGCGTTTTTAGTTTTACGTCTCACCAACAGCTAAGGTCATACGGAGATGGGACCTGGGTTTAAAGACTCCTCCGAAATTCTGGAGAAGCCCGGGGTCGATCCTGCGATCCCTGGTTACTGAGGCGAGTAGCATAACCACAACACCACAGAGGCTTCCAGCGCTTGATATGTTACATTGTAGCAGGTGCGGGTTTTCCACCTGCACTCCGGTATGAAAGTATTTGCTTCGCGTCATGTTTTGTCAAAAAAGTGGAAACCTTTGCGTTCTGTCACTTGAAGCCAAAAATCTAGTATAAAAAGTCAGATAGTTTTCTATTTTCTTATAAATTAATGAATGCATTTAACACAAACAGTTACGAACATCTATATAAACATGTGACAAAATAAACAGGGAATCAGACCCCCGGCCCTCGGGGCTTGAAGAAATAGATGGGCTGCATGAACTGAAACCGACCCGCACACCAGTACTGGTAAACCGCTTAGAGGATCTAAGTCTACCAAGCCAAAGCGGTGCTTACAAACCCTATTGGTTTCATTGGGCGACAGGGCTTTGATATGTCATTTCATCTCAGTGTCGGGTAAAAGTCCCACAAAAGTGGAAGCAAAGTCTCCAAAATGACCTATATTGTGTTGACGGTGACGTTAAAACATCAAATCAAACAACAGAACCAAAATGCCTAGTTTTAGAAATTCCGTTGGATATGGCCTAAATCAGAAATAAATGTTAGAGGGAACGTAAGTCGTAGTTTTCACGAAAGAGAGTTGTAGCTATGTTTGCTTTCAAGTGATCATAAAGGAGCAGTCTCACAACAGTCTACACGATTTGGACAGAGCCTTTCTGCGCCATACACAATTAGTATAAGTATTTAAAACAAATTTATATTTTAGAGGTGCAATGGCCTGAACACATTTGCTATATATTTAGATAAAACTTGGACACAAAACAAACCAAGCAAAGCTGATTCCTGGTCTGACATATAAAATAAAAATTATGTGTGAATGATTTTATCGGGAAGGGTGTAGTGTCCCCAAATCGTCCGTTTTATGCCAAAAATATAGTTCTCTCATTTATTTCACCCCTCCGTGTCACCAATACGCTTGCAGATTTTTTGGGGTATCGTACTACGGAACCCGGGAAGGGACATGATTTTTTATTTTTATTATGTTGTGCGAACAAGATAATATCTTGAGCGGACAAGATATTATCTTGTTCGGACAACATATTATCTTGTGCGGACAAGATATTATCTTGTGCGGACAAGATATTATCTTGTTTGCACAACATATTATCTTGTGCGAACAAGATAATATCTTGTCCGCACAAGATAATATCTTGTCCGCACAACATATTATCTTGTTTGCACAACATAGATCTTGGGAAGTTGTGCGAACAAGATATTATCTTGTGCGGACAAGATATTATCTTGTTCGGACAACATATTATCTTGTGCGCACAAGATATTATCTTGTGCGGACAAGATAATATCTTGTGCGGACAAGATAATAAGTTGTGCGAACAAGATAATATCTTGTCTGCACAAGATCTATCTTGTGCAGACAAGATATTATCTTGTGCGGACAAGATAATATCTTGTTCGCACAACTTAATATCTTGTGCGGACAAGATAATATCTTGTCTGCACAAGATAATATGTTGTCCGCACAAGATAATATGTTGTGCGGACAAGATAATATGTTGTCCGAACAAGATAATATCTTGTCCGCACAAGATAATATGTTGTCCGAACAAGATATTATCTTGTGCGCACAACTTATAAAATAAAAAAAAATCATGTCCCTTCCCGGGTTCCGTAGTACGGTATCTGCCGAATACAGGCGGACGTTTACGGGAACGGTACGAAAGAACGATCACAGCGCCACTGAACGAGAATAATGAGAACTAGAAGAAGCAGAATCGGAATTTCAAGTTGCAAAATAGGACGAGAAACAGAAAGAAAACTACACAAATTCCAAAATCAGACTACAAAAATGAATATCATAATGCAGTGTTGCACAATTGTAACTGAATAAAGCATAACACAATATCAAAATTGCATATTGCAATCTCAATGTTGCATAATTGAGTTTTTACCTAAATACTGTTCCATAAAAAGAGCCGGCTCGTTGTTTGACTTCGTGGACGATCCGGTACACGCTACATTGGTGGCAACGGTGGGATGGAAACAGTGCCGCTGATTTGTTACATAGACTCCGCCCTCGGGTTTAGCCTTGTGATGCATGTGTTACTTCGGGACGAAGTCAAGAAATGAGGGGGAGAAATGTAACGGTTATGGATAAATACCACTTCTACAGCCTTGCTGTAGGAGCCGGCTCTTTTAGCGACGCGGGTAGAGTGGTTGGCTTATTTGCGAAGTTGAGCAACGGATGTCGCGGTTACGAGGACTGTTCAAATATGAATGCAACTAAGCACATAAAAATGATTCCGTGATAGATTTCGATGAAACATTTATTTTGTCCCCTCAAAGTATTCCCCTTCATTAGATATACAAACTTTCAGTCTTCTGATCCAATCATTGAATGCATTTTGGTAGTCTTTTCGAGGTATCCTATGAAGGCACTGGATTATTGCAGAACCAAGGTATTTGCGCTTTACAAATTTTCGACCAGAAAGGTATTTTTTTCAGCCGCGGGGAAAAAAAAAAGTCACACGGGGCAAGGTCAGTGGAATACGGGGGTGAGGGAGTTCAACAACCTTTTCCTGCTTCAGATAGTCTTGCACAATGAACGCCTTGTGCGATGACGCATTGTCATGTAGCAATCTGACATTGGCCAAACCAGTTGCGGGTCTTCGTTCTTTGAAATATCTCTTCAATTTTCGAAGAACTTTATTCATGCAAAAACTTCGCATTTACAGATTTGACTTTAGGCACAGCAACCTGAATAGCAGGGCCCTGATTTGAAAAGAATATGGCATACATTATCTTCTTGACGCTCATGGTCCGCTTTGCAATGCATGGTCTTTTGCAATACTTAGTTACCCATATTTTGTTCTGAATCTTTCGTTTTGGCTCAAAAAGTGGACCCATGTCTCGTCACCTGTGACGACATGTATAAGCGAAAGACCGTGCATTGTAATTTGGAAACTTTTTAAGCAACTTCTTGGCGCACTGAACGCGTGTCTTTTTCGGCTCATCTGTCAATAGATGGGGAATCCATCTAGCACAGATCTTTCTCATTTTCAAATCCCGTTTCAGAATTGTATGAGCTGCTCCTAATGAGATGCCAACCATACTAGCTATTTGCCTAATGGTGTATCGTGCATCGGAAGCCACTATTTCTTTCACACTAGCAACCATCTTGGCAGATGTTGCTCTTTTCGGCCGACGATCATGTGGTGCATCTTCTGTTGAGCCTAGCCCACAGCTGAATTTCTTATACCAACGAAAAACTGTTGGAAAAGACATTTCATTATGCCCATAAACCGAACATATTTCATCAAAAATGTCTTTGCACCGTATACCAAGAATACAACGATTCTTAATATAGGACCGTATTTCGACGGCGTACTCTGACCTTCTTCCAACCATGTTTTGTTTTAGTATACAAGGGTAGACAGTGTTTATCGAACGATATACGTGGCTAAAGTCAACGGATTTTAAACAGGTTTGGTATCAATGTATAGGTAAAATGTTTTTCTACGCTGTGATATTTATTTCCAGGTGATTTTCGCATTAGTGAATGAGAAAACGTTCTACTTGCATTCATATTTGAACAGTCATCGTAATACCTGGATCTGGATGGGTGACCGCGTTGCTCGACTTCGTGGACGACCCGGTACACGCTACAGTATATTCGTGAAATTATTGTTAATATTGTTTTCTAAATTGTTTTTCTTTACAACATCCGTTTTACTTGAAACAGTATTTGTTTGTATAGGTGTTGGTACAGTATGTATCTTGTGTGCGCAACTCCTCTCAGAACAGTGTACCAATCTTATTGGAACTTTGCATGTGTTCTTGACGTTGTCTGTAGAGATGCATTTGGTATAAAGCTGACACGATTAATTGGACAATCGATTAATTGATCGATAAATTCCACAAAATTATTGTCATTACTGATTTGCCTGTAATCGATTATTTGACATGTACAATTTACTACCCAACGTTATGCCTAAAACAGCTGGATGAGTGGTAAACAGTGCAGACTCTGATGGGACATTGCGTTCTGCGCTTGCTCAGGCATGTCTGTTCAATTTTTCATATGCTAAAGTGCAGCATATGGTAAAATTATGACCCAATTATGACAAAATCTTTACTGGTTACTTGTCGATTATTGATTGCAAAGGCAAGACTGAAAATCGATTATCTATTCAGCTCCGATTAGCAAGCCCTAATTTGGTATATTCTTGAAATTATGTCTTTTGTGTTTTGTTTTTTTTTTTGTGTGTGTGTGTGTGTGTGTGTGTGTGTGTGTGTGTTTTACTTTTTTCTAATGAGTACGGATAATTTGCGTCTTGGAGTAAAATAAACAAAATAATCGATACCGTGTAAACCCCACTTTTCCTACATTTGGGCTGTCTTAGGTATCCAAAGGGTTCAAGTGATTTATACGTGCGTACATACCTTCATATGGAATATAGGATCCTCCTCTTTTTCTTTCCATTCTATTTCTTCGTTTAATTTACTCTCAAAGACATAGTCTACCCCGAAAATATTGGTTTTATGGTGGAAAGAGTTGTCTTCCCGTACAATGGACATAACAGTTTCCGCAAGTACCATATTCTTCAACTCATCGGGAAATTCTGAAAAAAAAAAAAAAAAAAAAATAGAGGATCTTACATGAGTGCTCATGTATTATTGAATTTATTAAACTCGTGGAGGAAAAGGGATAAAATGCGAGGCTTTGCCGAGCATTTTATCGCTTTTCCTCAACGAGTTTAATAAATTTAATAATACATGAGTTCGAATGCAAGATTCTATTTATTATATGACATTTAAAACGCATTTTATTCACGATTTCTTTACAAAGATATCAATATTCCGCCATAAGTATACGTGACGTCGTTAAGAAAGTGGTACATGTAACGTTACGGGACGTATCTAACTAATTTGCATATTTAATCCACTAGAGGATTATCGAATTTATTACATGGCGTTATTACATATCAGACTCGACGTCATATGGTAAAAACGATAACACACCCGTGCGACATAATGCATTTTTCACATTTCAAAAGTGGCTACTTTTCTGATAAAAATCCGTGATATGTTTAGCTCACCTGGGCCGAAGGCTCCAGGGGAGCTTATAGTATAGTGGGTCCTCCGTCGTCCGTCGTCCGTCCGTCCGTCCACACTTTTGAGCAGCTATATCTCTGCAGCCTGCAGGCTGATCTCAATCTGTAGCATGCCTCTGGTGGGGCATTGATGACATAAGCTTTTTTTTGAAATCGCATGAAAACTTTGGTTGCTATGGCAATCACAAGATCCCATAGACTTACAATGGGAAAATGCTTGTCATCACCGTAGCCCCTTCAGTTTTGATCAGATCTTTCTGAAACTTATTTATAAGGTGGCTGGGGAAAAAAACCTCGGATGAGTCCGAAAACCGGCCAAGTCGGCCCATTTATCATAGAGTTACGTCCCATTGATTGCTAAAAATGCCGATTTTGACCTTGTCATCCCCGTAGCCCCTTCAGTTTTGATCGGATCTTTCTGAAACTTATATGTAAAGTGGCTGGGGATAAAATCTCGGATGAGTTCGAAAACCGACCAAGTCGGCCCATTTATCATAGAGTTACGTCCCTTTGATTGCTGAAAATGCTGATTTTTGACCTTGTCATCACCGTAGCCCTTTCAGTTTTGATCAAATCTTTCTGAAACGTATATGTAACGTGACTGGGGATAAAATCTCTGATGAGTTCGAAAACCAGCCAAGTTGGTTCATTTATCACAGAGTAACGTCCCTTTGATTGCTGAAAATGCCGATTTTTGAGCTTGTCATCACCGTAGCCCTTTCAGTTTTGATCGGATCTTTATGAAACTAATATGTAAGGTGGCTGGAGTAAAACTTCGGAAGGGTTCGAATACCGGCCAAGGTGGCCTATTTATCATAGGGTTAGGTCCCTTTGATTGCTGAAAAGGCTGATTTTTGACCTTGTCATCACTGTAGCCCCTTCAGTTTTGATCGGATATTTCTGAAACTTTTATGTAAGGTGGCCGGAGATAAAACCTCGGATGAGTTTGAAAACCGGCCAAATCGCCCCATTTACTATATAGTTATGTCCCTTTGATGGCTGAAAATGTCGATTTTGACCTTGTCATCACCGTAGCCACTTCAGTTTTGATCGGATCTTTCTGAAATTTATATGTAAGGTGACTGGGGATAAAACCTAGGATGAGTTCGAATACCGGCCAAGTTGGTCCGTTTATCATTGATTTACGTCCCTTTGATTGCTGAAAATGTCGATTTTTGAACTTGTCATCACCATAGCCCCTTTAATTTTGATCGGATCTTTCTGAAACTTGTATGTAAGGTGGCTGCGAATAAAACATCGGACGAGTTCGAATACCGGCCAAGGTGGCCTATTTATCATAGAGTTGGGTCCCTTTGATTGCTGAAAATGTTGATTTTTGACCTTGTCATCACTGTAGCCCCATTAGTTTTGATCGGATCTTTCTGAATCTTATATGTAAGGTGGCTGGGGATAAAACCTCGGATGAGTTTGAAAACCGGCCAAGTCGCCCCATTTACTATATAGTTATGTCCCTTTGATGGCTGAAAATGTCGATTTTTGACCTTGTCATCACCGTAGCCCCATCAGTTTTGATCGGATCTTTCCGAAACTTTTATGTACGGTGACTGGGGATAAAACCTAGGATGAGTTCGAATACCGGCCAAATTGGCCAATTTGTCACAGATTTACGTTCCTTTGAGTGCTGAAAATGCCGATTTTTGACCTTGTCATCACCATAGCCCCTTCAGTTTTGATCGGATACTTCTGAAACTTATAAGTAAGGTGGCTGGGGATAAAATCTTGGATGAGTTCGAAAACAGGCCAAGTCAGCCCATTTATCTTAGAGTTATGTCCCTTTGATGGCTGAAAATGCTGATTTTTTACCTTGTCATCACCGTAGCCACTTCAGTTTTGATTGGATTTTTCTGAAACTTATATGTAAGGTGGCTGGGGATGAAACCTCGGATGAGTTTGAAAACTGGCCAAGTCGACCCATTTATCTTAGAGTCACATCCCTTTGATTGCTAAAAATGCCAAATTTTGACCTTGTCATCACAGTAGCCCCTTCAGTTTTGATCGGATCTTTCTGAAACTTATATGTAAGGTGGCTGGGAATAAAACCTTGAATGAGTATGAATACTGGCCAAGTCGGCACATTTATCATAGAGTTACGTGCCTTTGATTGCTTAAAAATGCCTATTTTCGACCTTGTTAGCACAGCTACCCCTTCAGTTTTGATCGGATCTTCATGAAACTTACAAACAAATAAGTCAGGCTGAAAAGCTCGGAGGAGTTTGAAAACTCGTGAGGTTTGCCTATTTGTCACAGAGTAACAACCCTTTGATTGCAGCAGTTAATTGCTTATTTTTGAACTTGTCATCACCATAGCCCCATCAATTTATATCCAATCTTCTTAGCAAGTCAGGAATAAAAGCTTGAATGAGTTTGAAAACTGGTGAGGTCAGCCTATTTATCATAGAGTTACATTCTACTTGATTTGCAGAAATCACTTACCCTGTCATCACCATGTCCTTCCATTAATCCTTCAGTAAAGGTTGGCACTTCCCGAAACTTTGAATCTGTTAGCTCAGGTGAGCGATACAGGACCAGCTTGGTCCTCTTGTTTCTTATTCATACTGCAAACATAGGTTTCGGGTGCTCGTTAGAACCGCCTCATTCAGGCGGTTCTAACGAGTACCCACAACCTATTTCTTAGAACAGAAAAAAGAAATATAATGACCCCCCCCCCCCCCCCGAAAACCCCAGTTGTCTCTCAACAAACGACCCAAAGTTACAAAGCATAGAAACTCTTCAGTGTTGATGTCCACGTGACTATAACTAATTTGTATTAAATCCAAGTAACAGTTATTTATAGATAATTGTCACGTCATTCTTATCGTTATGACATAAGAGTGTTGTGAAAAAGAAAGCACATCATGTAAAACATTGACTCGACGCATGCGCTTGGGCATCGACAAACATTTAAGACACATAGACATTCGGCGGCGTCTGATCAGGGTCTATAAGCTGTTAACATACAGTATTAGAATTTTAGGGTTAAACGAACCAGTCTGAGTCCGCGTTCTCTCCCATTTTCTCAAGCTACACTCAAAGAAAATCCAGCACGCAAACACGCCTATATAATTTTGACCCCCTTGGACCCCACATTTATATAGTAAAACTGGGGTTTACAGGGGTAAACCTTATCTTTCTTATGCCCTTGATGGTATAAACCTTAACTCATCTTGGGCGGATTGTCTTGACACTTGTTATGTAGCATCAGTACTAAACATAAAAGTAGGTAAGGTAGTACAGAACTGTACGGAACTCGAGGAGGGACATTCATTATTAGCTCACCAGGGCCGAAGGCTCCGGGGGAGCTTATAGGATAGGCAGTTGTCCGTCGTCGTCTGCGGCGTCGTCTGCGTCAGCGTCTGCGGCGTCTGCGTCTGCGTCGTCTGCGTCAACACTTTCAAACGACATCTCCTCTGAAGCCACTGGGTCGATTGGGCCCAAATTTTATCTGTAGCATTCTTGGGCTGGGGGATTGAAAGTTTGTGTTTTTTTATGAAAATCGGCTCAATAGTTTGGTTGCTATGGCAACTTACAGTGTCCATAGACTTATAACGGGGAAAATTGAAAAATGGCATTTACTGCCAAGCCTCTGCAGATATTTTGACAACACTTTCATAGAAATGTTCCTTAGGCAATCTACTATCTGCCATATGATTTTAGGCCTACTGCTCATTTTTATTGGTTGCCATGGAAACCAAAATGCAAAAAAAATAGAAAAAAAAAAAAACTTAAAAATCATCTCCTCAGAAACCGAATGCTCTATTAGGCTGAGAGTTTTTTTGAAATATTCACCATATTTGCCTTTACAGGTTTTGTGTTTTTTTTTTTTATAAAATTTGGCTCTTTAGTTTGGTTGCTATGGCAACTTAGATTTTCCATAGACTTATAATGGGGAAAATTGAAAAATGGCATTTGCTGCCATTTTTTGCAGATATTTTGACAACACTTTTATAGAAATGTTCCTTGAGTAACTGTCTCTCAGCCATATGTTTTAATGCCAACATGGGGGTCCCCAGCTTAAGCCGGGGCCATGCCCCACCCCCTCCACTTCATAAAAGGCCATATAACTCAGAAACCATCCAGATCCCCACCCCAAAACCGTATATATTCGTGTTCCTTATGATAAGATGCATTCAGTGAAATAAACCTGGGGGTCCCCCGGGTTGTACCGGGGTCATGCCCCACCCCCTCCATTCCATAAAAGGCCCAATATCTTGGAAACCTTACAAATCCCCACCCCTAAACCATATATATTCTTGTTCCTTATGAAAATATACATTCACTGACACCAACTTGGGGTTCCCCCGGGGTGCGCCTTGACCTTGCCCCACCCCTTCTTCTTCACAAAAGGCCATATATCTCAGAAACCATTTAGATCCCCAACCCAAAACCATATATATTCTTGTTCCATATGATAAGACGCATTCAGTGGCACCAACCTGGGGTTCCCCGGGGTTGTGTTGGGGTCATGCCCCAAACCTCCATTTCATAAAAGGCCCAATATCTTGGAAACCTTACAGATCCACACCCCTAAACCCTATATATTCTTGTTCCTTATGAAAATATACATTCACTGACACCAACTTGGGGGTCTCCCGGGGTGTGCCTGGGCCTTTTCCCACCCCATCTCCTTCACAAAAGGCCATATATCTCAGAAACCATTTAGATCCCCACCCCAAAACCATATATATTCTTGTTCCTTATGATAAGACGCATTCAATGACACCAACCCGGGGGTCCCCCAGGTTGTGCCCCACCCCCTCCATTTCATAAAAGGCCCAATATCTTGGAAACTTTACAGATCCCCACCCCTAAACCCTATATATTCTTGTTCCTTATGAAGAGACTCATTCATTGACACCAATTTGGGGGTCTTCCTGGGTGCGTCGGGGCCTTGCCCCACCCCTCCATTTCACAAAAGGCCATCTTTCTCAGAAACCATTCAGATCCCCACCCTAAAACCATATATATTCTTGTTTCTTATGATATGAATCATTCATTGAGACTAACCTGGGGGTCCCCCAGCATGTGCCGGAGTCGTGCCCCACCCCTTCATTTCATTAAAGACCCAATATCTTGGAAACCTTACAGATCCCCACCTCGAACCATATTTATTGTTGTTCCTTATGATAAGACACATTCATTGACATCAACCTGGAGGTCTCCCGGGTCAAGCCAGGGTCTTACCCCACCCCACCACTTCACAAAAGGCTATATATCCCAGAAACTGTTCAGAGCCCCACCCCTAAACCATATATATTTATCTTCTTTGTGATAAGACACAATCAAATAACACTAGCTTGGGAGTCATCTGGACTGCCTGGGTCATGCCCCACTGCTTTACTTCATTAAAAGCCATACATCTCAGAAATCATTCAGATCCCCACCCATAAACTATAATATTCTTGTACCTTATGATAAGACTCATTCAGTCACACCAACCTGGGGGTCATTTTGTGCTATGGCAATGTTCCCCGCCCCTCCACTTTAAAGGGCCATATATTTCAGAAACCATTCAAATCCCCACCCCATAATCATATATGTTCTTGTTCCTTATCAATAGCACACCCACTTGGGGGTCACAGGGGCCATTCCTCTCCTCTCCACGTCATAGAAGTGCCTCATATATCAGAAACCATTCAGATTCCCACCCATAAACCATTTATATATATTCTTGGTCCTTATAGGGACAACAAACTTGGGCTTTCCTGGGATCAACAGGACATGCCCCAACCCCTCCACGGCTTAAGAGGCCTTATAACTCCACCGCTACACCATATATATTCTTATTCCTTATGATAAGACGCATTTAGTGATACCAACCAGGGCTCCATTGGGTCCATGCCCTACACCCTCTACTTAATAAAAGGCCTAATGTTTTAGATACCGAGTCCAGATGGATGCTCATTTGGATATAGGGGTTCATTTGGGAGACATTATAATTGGCAGATTAAAATGATATCATGTTAAAATACATGGCTGTTATTGGGCAGTGCCCACCTGAGCTCTGGTGAGCATAGTGGCCCATGGGCCTCTTGTTTTAATATGTGGTGCGATCAAGATGATATGTTGTGCGCACAAGATATTACATTGTCTGCACAAGATCTATGTTGTGCAAACAAGATATGTTGTGCGAACAAGATAATATGTTGTGCGAACAAGATAATATCTTGTGCGCATAAGATATTATGTTATGCGAACAAGATAGTAAGTTGTTCACACAAGATATTATGTTGTCCACACAAGATCTTGTTCGCACAACATATTAAAATAAGTTGCATGTCCCTTCCAGGGTTCCGTATGGAAGGGACATGTTATTTATTTTAATATGCTGTGCGAACAAGATAATATCCTGTGCGCACAAGATATTATCTTGTGCGAACAACATAATATCTTGTGCACACAAGTTATTATCTTTTGTGCACATGATAATATCTTATTCGAACAACTTAATCTCTTGTGCGCATAAGATATTGTATTGTTTGCACAACATTGATCTTGTGCGGACAACACAATATCTTGTGCGCAAGATATTTTAAAATTGTGCAAACAAGATATTATGTTATCTACACCAGATATATGATCTTGTGCGCACAACATATCATCTTGTTCGCACCACATATTAAGAAATGCATGTCCCTTCCCGGGTTCCGTATAGTTGTGTCCTGTCTTCCCTATTTTCAAAGGCACATGCAGATGACAGTTCTGTTCTACCAGCCTTAACCCTTATCTTGCTGAATATTCATCTAAGCCACACCTATTTCTGTCTATCAGCCAGTCAAATTACTTTATATGCAATTTATTGCTACAAATTCATAAACTGAATGCCAAACAGTGTAGCTCCTGATCAGATGGCTTCTTCAGAAGCCATCTGATCTGGATCTACACTGTTTGCAAAGATAGGGGTTGTCGTGAACAGAAAGATAAGGGTTAAATGAGCCGACTATACAGGGTTGAAAGGTTCAGACACATATGATGTACAGAATAAGAGGACCACGATTGTCCTATGTCGCTCACCTGGGCTAAACGTTTTACATACATGAACTTTACATAGAATTTCACCAGGTAGACTGTTTTAATACTTTTGGTTTCAATGGGCGACAGGGCTTGAGATGTCATTTCATCTCAATGTCGGGTAAAAGTCCCACAAAATTGGAAACAATGTCTACAAAATGATCAACACAGTGTTGACGGGGACGTCAAACCTCATATCAAACAAAACAAACAAATTGTTTAAAGACTTTGTCAAAAATTTAGCCACATGATTATAATTTGAACATTCTTGTTAGAGACCCACCAGATAATTGGCCCCCGCCCATAGGGGCTTGAAGAAATATATGGGCTGCATGATGCTTCCACGCAGAGCTGAATCCGGCCCGCACACTAGTACTGGTAAACCGCTTAGAGGATCTAAGCCTGTCCAGGAACCGCGGTGCGAGGTGGAGCGTCCATGCTAATAAACCCTATTGGTTTCATTGGGCGACAGGGCTTGAGATGTCATTTCATCTCAATGTCGGGTAAAAGTCCCACAAAATTGGAAGCAACGTCTCCAAAATGACCTTTACAGTGTTGACGGGGACGTTAAACCTTAAATCAAACAAACAAAGACCCACCAGATGTATCTTTGTACCAAATATCAAAGGCCTAGGCAGTCTTTAACACATAAGATTTGCGGCCCCCGCCCATCGGGGCTATAAGAAATATATGAGCTGCATGATGTTTCCACGCAGAGCTGAAACCGACCCGCACATGAGTACTGGTAAACCGCTTAGGGGATCTAAGCCTGCACGGGCAAGTCGGCCCGTCCATGCTTATAAACCTTATTGGTTTCATTGGGCGACAGGGCTTGAGATGTCATTTCATCTCAATGTCGGGTAAAAGTCCCACAAAATTGGAAGCAACGTCTCCAAAATGACCTTTACAGTGTTGACGGGGAGGTTCAACCTTAAATCAAACAAACACACAAGGTTTTATAGTTTGCCCTATATTACCTATATCTGTGTAAAATAAGTGACGCCTTCCAGGGCTATAATTTTAACAATCTTGGCAGAGGTCCACTAAATAAAGGTGTACACAAAATATCAAAGACCTGGGTCTTCTGGTTTAAGTCTATGTAAAACGTGGGCCCTGCCACAGGGCCGTTTCTTTTTTTGGCCCAGGGCTATAATTTGAACATTCTTGGCAAAGTCCACCTGATTAGGGTGTGTTCCAAAAATCAATGTTCTGGGCCTTCTGGTGACAGAGGAGAAGTTTATCAAAGATTTTACCTATGCAAGTCTATGTAAAACATGCTGCCCCTCGGTGGTGCCATGTTTGGCCCCTGGGCTATAATTCGAAAAAAAACTTTGCAGAGGTCCACTAGATGAAGCTGTGTTCCAAATATCAAAGGCTTGCGCCGTCTTGTTTCAGACAAGAAGAACTTTAAAGGTTTCTCTTATATAACTTTATGTAAAACAAGTGGACCACTGGGAGGGGCTTTTTTGACCCCAGATCGATAATGTGAACAATCTTGGTAGAGGGCCACTCGACGAAGCAGTGTGCCAAATATCAAAGGCCTGGGCAATTTGGTTTCAGACAAGAAAATGTTTAAACGTTTTCCCTATGTAAATCTATGAAACATAGGGCCATTCTTGGACTTAAGGCTATAGTCTGAACAATCTTGGTAGAGGTCTGCTCGACAAAGCTGTGAACCAAATTTCAAACGCCTGGGCCCTCTGGTTTCAGACAAGAAGATTTTATAAAGGTTTTCCCTATATAACTCTATGTAAAACAAGTGGACCTCTACGCTGGGCCATGTTTGGCCACAGGGCTATGATTCTAATAGGCGAAGGTGTATATCAAATATCAAAGGTCTGGGCCCTCTGGTTTCAGACAAGAAGTTTTTTTTTTAAGGTTTGCCCTATGTAAAACATGTGGGCCCTCGACATGATCATTTTGGCACTATACCAGGTTTATAAATGAACAATCTTGGTAGAGGTCCACCAAACAAAGTATAGGGCACCATGGATCGATAACACGATCAAGCATCTCATAAGAAGACGGAATAGAATGTATTTTCGTGCTCGCAAGTCTAGCAGCCCTGACGTTAAGAACCATTACAAACGGTTCAGAGCACATGTGCAAAAGGTTATAAGAGATGCATATTGGAAGCATGTTTCCAGCATCTTTACCTTTGAAGATGACAACATAGATCTAGATAGTCCCCAAAAGAATGGTAAAGTTAAAAAGTTTTGGTCGTTCGTAAAGTCCCTGAAAAAGGATGCGTTTGGGATCACTTCGCTAAGGGAAAATGGAATTCTAAAAACAGATGCGCTCGATAAGGCTAATATTTGCAATAAACAGTTTCAATCAGCATTTACGCGTGAAACTGATGGTGAGCTACCATCTAAAGGTGCAAGTCCGATCCCCTCTATGGGGACATAACAGTCGACTCCAATGGGGTCGCTAAACTGTTAGGTAAGCTCAAGATACATAAGGCATCTGGGCCCGATGACCTGAATGCCAGGGTACTTAAGGAATGTAGTGCTGAAATATCTCCTGTGTTGGCCTTTATCTTCAATCAATCACTTGCCTAGGGCACTGTACCAGATGACTGGCGACAAGCAAATGTAACCCCGGTCTATAAAAAAGGGGAAAAATATGATGCAGCAAATTATAGACCAGTGTCGCTAACATGCATCTGTTGCAAAACCCTGGAGCATATATTAGTAAGCAACATCAACAAGCACTTAGCCTTTGAGAGCATTCTTGCTGACTGTCAACATGGTTTCCGGAGTCAAAGGTCTTGCGAAACGCAGCTTGTTCAATTTTATCATGACATTGTGAGCAATCTGGATGGGGCCATAAACCGTGGCCACAAACAGACTGACTTGATCATCATGGACTTTGCTAAGGCCTTTGACAAGGTACCTCACAGAAGGCTATTACATAAACTGGAGTACTATGGGATAAGAGGATCCACGCATAGCTGGATTAGCTCATGGCTCTCTGGGCGCTCACAACAAGTTGTACTTGGTGGCCAAGCGTCTGATCCAGTCCCTGTTTTATCTGGAGTCCCCCAAGGTTCGGTCCTTGGACCGGTCCTTTTCTTGGTTTTCATTAATGATCTCCCCGATAATATCAGGTCATCGGTCCGTTTGTTTGCTGATGATTGTGTCCTGTATAGGAACATATATTCTCCTTCTGACTGTCTTATTTTACAAGATGACCTGGATCAACTTGCACAGTGGGAGGCCGATTGCCAAATGAAGTTCAATGTGGCCAAATGTCACTCAATGAGAGTGTCACGACACCCTCCGGACAAGCAAATTAAGTTTGACTATACTCTTCACCAGCAAGTTTTGGAGCATGTTCAATCCGCCAAATATCTTGGTATCACCATCACTGACGATCTTGATTGGGGTCAACATATCTCAGAGATTACATCTAAAGCAACTAAGACCTTGGGATTCCTTAGACGGAACTTGGCTTTTGCACCTAGGCAGACAAAGGATGTTGCATATAAAACATTGGTTCGCCCTCAACTTGAATATGCATCACCCATTTGGCATCCCTATGTTAAAACTCATTCTCAGCAGGTGGAGAAGGTGCAGAGGACAGCTGCTCGATGGACCTGTAGGCGATGGCGAAATAGAAGTAGCGTCGGTGACATGCTTAATGAGCTAGAGTGGCCGTCCCTGGAGGCCCGTCGTGAGCAGTCCTCTTTAACCTTCTTCTACAAGATACACTCTGATTCAGTGTCTATTGATAAAGATAGGTACTTGACCCCTGTAACAGTGTCGACCCAAACAAGGGCATCAAAAGTAAACGACTCACAATATCGTAGATACCAGTCCTACAGTGATGCCCTGAAGAACTCGTTCTTTCCTAGAACTATTCCCCAATGGAATAGTCTTCCCTCCTCTGCGGTGAATGCCAATTCCGCAGAAGAGTTCAAAGCCCGCACAGTGTAAGATTGGGACTCAGAGGTATGCGTTTTTGGATACCTCTGCTATGCAGATTGTAAATAGTTTAAAGGACGCATCCAGTGTCTCTCTTTTTTTTTTCTCCAGCTAAATTCTAAATTTAGCCACCCAATCAACTGAGGTAATGGCCAGATATGACCGACTCAGTATAAGAAGATAGATAGATAGATAGACAAAGCTGTGTACCAAATATCAAACTCTATGTTAAACATGTGGGCTCCTGGGCGGGGCCATTATTTGCCCCCAGGGCTACAATTTGAACAATTTTGATAGAGGTACACTAGATGAAGATTCACGCAAAATATCAATGTTCTGGGCCTTCTGCTTTCACACGAAGATTTTTAAAGGTTTTCCCTATATAAGCCTATGTAAAACATGAGACCCCCGGGCCCCGTACATTTTCGTCCCAGGGCTGTAATTTGAACAATCTAGGTTGAAGTACATTAGATGAAGCTTCATAAGACCTGGGGCTTCTGGTTTCAGACAAGAAGATTCTCAAAGAGTTTCCTTCTATAAGCCTATGTAAAATCTGTGGGCCCCTGGGCGGGGCTGTTTTTTTTTTTTTTTTTTGTCCAGGGCTATAATTTGAACATTCTTGGTAGCGGTCCATTAAATGAAGACATAATTAAATAAATCTTGGTCGAGGTTCCCTAGATCCCTAGATGAAGCTTCATGCCAAATATCAAAGACCTGGGCCTTCTGGTTTCAGACAGGAATATTTTTAAAGTATTGTTCTTATTCCCCCCTTTTCGTTGCCATGGCAACCAGAAATCTGCATGGATTGAAATTCTTTGAACAACTTCGAGAGAGGACCACCCAAAGATCATTTCTGCCACGTTTCGTCAAAATCTGCTCAGTGGTTTAAAATGTTTAAAGAAATTGTGGACGGACGGACTTCCGGACGGACGACTACGACGAAGACGGACGGTGACTAATCGCAATAGGGCCTCCGGAGCCTTCCGCTCAGGTGAGCTAAAAAAAAATTGGGCTAGACATTAGAATGACTTGCGACACCGGATTCTAAATTTGGGCTGCATAAATGAATATCGTATTGCTCACTGGAGGTCGTTTTAAGGTGAATGAAAACCTTGTATGTTTTTTTTTTTTTTTTTTTTTAATATACCTTTGTCTCCAACCCCTACGAAAACTAATTTTGTCATGGTGAGTATTTCCTCCCGTCGTAGTACAGAAAGTACGAAAGTTATCGCCCATGGAAAATGACGGAAAATTGTCCGCCGCTGGGAGGAGACAAAAATAATTTTGAAAGAGTTGTCCCTCTCTAAAATGTTTCCATTCACCTGTTCACATTGACATGCAATTTATATGAGCCCCGCCAAGCGAATTTGTGTCTTCGTGCATTCCTTCCGTCATGACAAATTTTAACTGCGCATGCCAAGCCATTCAGAGGGGCCAGGGATATGGCTTTCTGTCTGAAGGTTCCTCTTGATTCACTGCTTGTATGAGCGAGCAGCGAAGGTTCTGGCGAGACTGCGCGGAAGCGCAGGCTCGTCTGAACCTTCGCTGCTCGCATAGGTGATAGATACCAAAATCGCTTGACGGGGCCCAATTAATATTAAATATCACAAGCGCCCTGAACTTGAATTAACGTGCATGCATGCAAATCATCCGCACCTGGTGCAGATATGCAACTGCATTGTAATGTAATCCAGCTGAAAAACTATTTCTTTATTACTTTTTGCGTATTTTGATCCTGTTTTGGGGTCAGTTGTTTGTCAATCGACCCAAAGTTACTAAGCACAAATAGCTCTTCGGTGCTGATGACCACGTGACTATTACTGATATACAAGTAAATGAATGCCAGTTAAGGTTATTTATATAGATAATAGCCGCGTGAAAAGGGTTATCGATGGAATGCGGACTTGTTTCATGTGTTTGGTTTGGCACAATGCGGCGTCTGATTAAGGTCTTCGCTGTTTGTTTATAGTTCAAGAATTGACAGTTTAAACGAAACCGTCTAAATCCCAGTTCAGGACCTTTTTTCAAGTCTACACACCAACCAGTGACAGCCCCCGTCCATCGAGGCTTGAAGAAATAGATTGGCTGCATGATGCTTCCACGCAAAGCTGAAACCGACCCGCACACTAGTACTGGTAAACTGCTTAGAAGGTCTAAGCCTGCCCAGGCAATGTGGTGCGAGTCGGACTGTCCATGCATATATGCCTTATTAGTTTCAATGGGCGACAGGGATTGAGATGCCATTTCATCTCAATGTCGTGTTAAAACTCCCACAAAATTGGAAGAAACGTCTCCAAACTGACCTAAATAGTATTGACGGGGACGTTAAATTCAAATCAAACAAACAAACAAACAAGTCCGGGTAATGAACGCCCTTATAAACTCAACTTTATATCAGAGAAAAGTAAGGTTTTCAAGGGTTTACGAGGGCGAGTCAATAAAAACACCATTGCTTTTTCTGGGCGAGATCGCTCTCTTCTTTTTCGATGTAATTGTCCTCTAGAATGATACACTTGGACCAACACTGTTCCAGTGCCATCAACCCAGAACTGAAGAAGCTGTGGTCCTTGTCTCCAACCTACTTCTCAGCTCCTGCCACGACTTCTTCGTTGGACCGGAAAATATTCTTGTAGTCTAAGCAAACAATATAGACCCTGATCAAAGCGTTTGACCCTTAAATTCCTATACTGTAAGCAAACAGTGTAGACCCTGATCAGACGCCGCGTATTTTGTGCTGTCTGATCTCGGGTCTATATTGTTTGCCAAACGCAATCCATGATTCCTGGCCAGAGTCTATAGATAACCCTATTACGCAACACGCGACCCCAACGCAGCTATTTTCTATAATTAGCCGTTTCCTTGGTTTCCTACAAATCAGAGATAGTCCCGTGGACTTTAGCACTGAAGAGATTCGGTGATAAGTAACTTTAGAACGACTGACACACAATCGGCCCCAAACATGCATCAAAAGCAATAATGAGAAAAAAAAAACTTGCAACATGAGAGATATATTATCTCACACGGAGGCGTATTCTAATAGTCTATGAACCGGACAATAACGGAAGACGGCCCCCGCCCATCGGGCCATAAGAAAAAGAATGGGCTGCACGATGCTTCCACGCAGAGCTAAAAGTGACCACACATGAGTACTAGTAAACCGCTTAGATGGACTAAACCTGCCGAGGCAGGTGGAGCGAGTCAGACCGTCCAGCGCATATAGCCCCTATTGGTTTCATTGGGCGGCAGGGTTTGAGATGTCATTTCATCTCAATGTTGGGTAAATGTCCCACAAAACTGGAAGCAACGTCTCCAAAAGGACCTCAACAGTGTTGACGGGGACGTTAAACTACAATCAAACAAACAATAACGGAAGGGCACGGGTTCTCTTCGGCTACTCGACTTTTTTCCTTACTGTTCTGGAATGGCCTTTACTTGTCAGAATCCACTGTATAATAATATTGGGACCCCGCCCATTGAAGCTTGGAGAAATAAACTGGATTTCATGGAAGGTCTAAGCTGCCAAGGCAAACTGGTGCTAGTCGGACCGTCCATGCATATATATGGGGCGCCATTATACTATTTAATTAATGGATATCCGTTATTATTTATGGATATCCATAATTATTTATGGATATCCATAAATCGAATTATGGATATCCATAAATCGATTTATGGATATCATTAATTCAGATCGAATTATGGATATCCATAAATCGAATTATGGATATCCTTAATTCGAATTATGGATATCCATTATTTGGCTGATTTATGGATATCCATAAATCGAATTATTGATATCCATAATTCAACTCTGCAAATAAACCTAATAAATAATGACTGCTCCCTTTGCAAAAAATAGGAAAAAAAAAACTCTACTAGGTCAAAATCGTGACGTCAGCGTCTCGGGTCGATCAATTACCGTAAGCGTCCTAATAAATTATAAAATTAAAAGAACATTAACTTTTTTCGGCGGATACCAAAAGTATTTCACCTCGTGTGTTGAAAACATCCGAATTTTCACTCGTGCTTAGTACTCGTGAAAATTATGATGTTTTCAACACACTCGATGAAATATTTTTGGTATCCACCTCAAAAAAGTAAATATCCTCTATGTTTTGTTTTGATTTGAGGTTTAACGTCCCCTTCAATACTATTTAGGTCATTTTTGAGACGTTGCATCCAATTATGTCGGGCATTTAGACTTCATTGAGATGAAATGACACCTCAATCCCGCGGGCCTTGGTAGCTCAGTCGGATGCGTGTCTGACTGATGATCAGCGGAACGCGGGTTCGATACCTGCCGGTGTCGGTAACATTCTTTCACGGAGATTGATCATGAAATATTTTCTACGGTCATTCTTCCCTTTCGCTGATTCAAGAAGGGTAGTTGTCAGTTTCTGACGAAAGAATGTGCACTGTGCTGGTTAACTGCTTACGTATTTATAAGCCTGACCAGAAAAAGTGTGGAAAGGTAAACTGACCGGCCCAAGAAATGACCTAAATTAGGGTTGACTGGGCCGTTAAACCCAAATACAAACAAACAAACAAACAAACATCGCAATCCCTGTCGCCCATTGACTCGCACGACTTTGTTTGGACAGGTTAAGGCCTTTTAAACGGTTTACCAGTACTCTCAGCTCATGCAGCCAAATCTATTTCTCCCAGCACCAATGGGCGGGTGCCAGGATGTATATCTGAATCTGCCTGGTACTCCATACATCTGAAGGATATATGTTAATACTATATACATTGGAATTCTGCTATTAAGACCACCTAAAATAAAGACTAATTCTGCTTTAAAAAGCATATTTAGAAGGGTGCAGTTATTCTTTCTTCGTGAATTCTGCACACAATGTCCTCCGGTCAGGGACCAACTTTGGAACTGTTCAAAAGTGGTCTTAATATAGGAATTTTACTGTATAGCGACCATGTGCATTTTTCTCCAGAAAGCATGCACGGATTGCCTGTTTGGATCATGATAATCTTACGTCCGACTTTCAGTGTCCTTAGTTGCGCAGTCCTCATAGAAGTGATTCCAGAGGGACAGGATGCGTTGGCCGGAATTTCCAGATCTTACGGCTGGTTCCGATATTTAACTGCACACATGGCGGACATTCAGCGTATGCCGTCCGTTGCTTTGGAAGCCTTACGGGCTGTTTGTTTGTTTGATTCGAGGTTTAACGTCCCCGTCAACACTGTAAAGGTCATTTTGGAGACGGTGCTTCCATTTTTGTGGGAGTTTTACCCGACACTGAGATGAAATGACATCTCAAGCCCTGTCGCCCAATGAAACCAATAGGGTTTATTGGTATGGACGGACCGCCTCGCACCGCGGTTCCTGGACAGGCTTAGATCCTCTAAGCGGTTTACCAGTACTAGTGTGCGGGCCGGATTCAGCTCTGCGTGGAAGCATCATGCAGCCCATATATTTCTTCAAGCCCATATGGGCGGGGCCGCCTTACGGGCTGAAAAGGCTGCACGGCAGAGAGGTCCCTTTGACTGGCCATCATCTTCCAGCGATGATGAAGACTTTTGAAGATTTTTACATTAAACAATCACGTGTCTTAGGGACAAATCATTAAACCAAAAGCTTTTGCGGTGATTTATGGATATCCATAATTCGAATTATGGATATCCATAAATCGATCTGAATTATGGATATCCATAAATCGAATTATGGTTATCCAAAAAATCGATCTGAATTAATGATATCCATAAATCGAATTATGGATATCAATTATTCGGCTGATTTATGGATATCCATAAATTGATTTATGGATATCCATAATTTATAGATATCTATAAATACGGATTGAATAGTAAAACGGCGCCCCATACATATAAACCCTACTCCTTTAATGGGGTGGTGTTATTTTCAAGTATCTCAATAACGAGTTAAAGTCACACAAATTCCGCCCCCGCCCATCGGGGCTTGAAGAAAAATATATGGGCTACATAATGCTTCAACGTAGAGCTGAAACCGACCCACACACGAGTACTGGAAAACCGCTTAGATGATCTAAGCTTGCCCAGGCAAAGCAGTGCGGCCGATGTTTATAAACCCTATTGGTTCCATTGGGCGGCAGGGCTTGAGATGTCATTTCATCTCAGTGTCGGGTAAAAGTCCCACAAAATTGGAAGCGACGTCTCCAAAATGACCTTTACAGTGTCGACGGGAACGTAAAACCTCAAATCAAACAAAACAAGTCAAACAAGTCCCACAAATTGGAAGCAACGTCTCCAAAATGACCTAATATTTGTTGACTGGGACGCAAACCTCATTTCAAACAAACAAATACCCCATAACATTAAATCCATTTGCCTCACCCGCGGCTGTCAAAAACTCGTCTACGTCATTCTTCACAATTTCCCACTTCCCGCAGTATAATTTCTCCGCCTGGTCATAATCTTCCGTAGACATGTTTATCCGTCGTGCCCTTCTGTAATCCTAAATAAGAAATAATGTGAGCAGAGCAGGCAACATTATATATATACGAGGGCGAGTCAATAAAAAACCAGCCTAACTTAATTCTGGGTGAGATCGATCTCTTCTTTTTCGAAGTAATTGCCCTCTAGGATGATTCTCTTGGACCAACACTGTTCCAGTGCCATCAGCCCGGAACTGAAGAGGTCATGGTCCTTGTCTCCAACCCACTCCTCAACTACCGCCTCGACGTCTTTCTTGGACCGGAAATTACGTCCCCGGATATCCTTTTTCAAGTTTGGGAATAGGAAATAGTAACTAGGAGCTAAGACCGGAGAATAGGTGGGATGCGGGTTTAGCTCGTACCCATTACGCTTCACAGCATATGTTGCAATTCTGCAAGTGTGGACTCTTGCATTGTTGGAGACAATCCCTTTGGAGAGTTTACCATGACGTTTTTCACGTATTGCAGTCCTCAGGTGGTCGAGCAAATTTGCATAATGCGCACCTGTTATTGTTCTTTTCTTTGCTAGAAAGTCCAACATAATAACGCCTTGTGCGTCCGATAATACAGTTGCCACCACCTTGCCAGCAGAGGGTTTAGTTTTTAACTTGTTTTGCCTCGGAGACTCCAGTCCTACCAACTGGCTACTTTAAGTGTTATTCTTCGGCTCATGATGATTGACCCAGGTCTCATCTATACAGTCACCAGACGCGATAAAAAAATCATCATCTTCCTTTGACCTGAACCGCTTCAACAAAGGGCTGTATACTGTTGTTCTTGTAGCTAAGGGAGTTTGGGACTCAAAGGGCTGTTAGCAGCGATCATGTAAAATTGTTGAAACGCTACCGTGAGATATAAATAACGCATTTCGCTATTTCTTCCAACTTAATTCGCCTATCAGAATACACCAGATCCCGTACTGTGTTACACATTTCTTCATCGGTGGCATCTGATGGGCGTTCAGACCTGGTTTCGTCCTCTAAAGACGATCTACCGCATTTGAATTCCCCAACCCAGAATTTAACTTGTGCATACGGTGGTGCAGAAGACCCATGAGCATTGGTCAACTCGCAATGTTTTTCCTGACCTGTTTCCCTCTCAAATACAAGTACCGAATTACAGCACGGTACTCAACTTTTGACGAAAAGCTTGCTTTTGCATCGCTAGCTATGTTTGACGTTCAACATCTTATGAGTGAATGACACGATAAGGGTGCAATTTTGCCCACATGCCTAAAACATGTATTGAAACAATGCATGATAACCTTGTTTGTCTCGGTCAGTTGTAAATGGGATATAGAGGATATTTACTTTTTTAGATGAATACCAAAAATATTTCATCGAGTGAGTTGAAAATTCTGATGTTTTCAACGCACGAGATGAAATGTTTTTGATATTTATCAAAAAAAAGTAAATTTTCTTTTTATTTGATAATATTTTAGGACACTTACTGTAATTGGTCAAATGGATCTTACGTCACAATTTTGACTTGGCTATGACGTCACAACTGTCAGTTGCAAACCATTTTTACAGTTCAATTGTTTGTGTGTTTGTTTGAGGTTTAACGTCCCCGTCAACACTGTAAAGGTCATTTTGGAGACGTTGCCTCCAATTTTGTGGGACTTTTACCTGATATTGAGATGAAATTACTTCTCAAGCCCTGCCGCCCTATGAAACTAAATGGTTTATAAGCATGGACGGGCCGACTTGCATTGCTTTGCCTGGGCAGGCTTAGATCCTCTAAGCGGTTTACCAGTTCTCCTATGCAGGTCGGTTTCAGCTCTGCGTGGAAGCATCATGCAGCCCATCTATTTCTTCAAGCCCCGAAGGGCGGGGGCCGAATGTCTAACAATGCATGATAACCTTGTTGGAAATGGGATAGACTAGTTACTTATTGACTTACCCTCGTATTTACCCTCTATACAGCTGTTTCTGTGTTTAAGGGGCCTTATACGTAAAGGATATCATATTTTCAGTCAAGATTTAAGCAAAGCAACCTTTTGCAGCTATGCATGACCCAAACAGAGATTTTTCTAAAAACATACACCTGTGGACATTAAAGCGTTCAAACTCCGATGAAATACCTTTCAATGAATCTGTTTGGATCAAGTTAGTTTGACAAGCAAATTGTCATTCATCAAAGTAGTCTAAAACTGGATCAAGCAATATACGTTGGTTGGTTTTATTGTGGCAAGCACTTTTTTCCATTTTTTGATCTGATTGACATTTGAGATGTATTTGGACAGTGAAGTGTCTACAATGAAATATACAACACTTTGTGTTTTGAATTTTTTCCTGTCTTGCAGTTGACTGACAGGATGTAAGGAAATATTGAATGAAACATCAGATCAAAATGAAATAAAACTCATCAAAGGTTTAAAGGATTTCTGTCCACATGTGTAGAATTGGCCAATAAATAATTGTTTCTTCAAACAAAACAGTCGGCTTGATCAAAGTTGGCCTTAGTGTCCATCATTGATGAGCTGTGCTATATAACGAGGAAGTCCATGTTTGTTTTTTGTTTGAGTTGAGGTTTTTACGTCCCCGTCAACACTATTAAGGTCATTTTGGAGACGTTGCTTCCAATTTTGTGGGACTTTTGTAAACCCGACATTGAGATGAAATGACCTCTCAAGCCCTACCGTCCATAGAAACCGCTAGGGTTTAAGGAGAGTCCGACTCACATCAGTTTTTGCTGGGCAGGCTTAAACCTAAGCTGTTTACCAGAACTCAAGTTCGGTCAGTTTCAACTCTGCGGGGAAGCACCTTGCAGCCCAATCTATTTCTCCAGGCCCCGATGGGCTGGGGCGCAAGAGGAAGTCTATGAACAACCCAAAAACTAAAACATTACGAAAACACGCTATTTCAAATATATTGAAAGTTTGACAACCAAAAATTGAAAATGTTCAGATAAAAAAATCGGATAATTTTCATGTTTCTGCTCAAAACATAGATTGTGGGAACTGGTTAGAACCGCCTTGGCGAGGCAGTTATAACGAGTAACAACATTTTATGTTTTTGAACAAAAATAAAGAAAATAATGAATACCCCCGTGAACCTCCTCTTTTCTCTATATAAAGTGGGGTTTAGAGGGGTCTTCAGTAAGGCTGACACGATTAATCGTATAATCGATTAATCGATCGATAAACTCCACAAAAAAGATTATCATTTCTGATTTCCTTTTAATCGATTACTTGATAGGTACAATTTACTACCCAAAGTTATGCATAAAATAGCTGGATGAGGGGCAAACAGTGCAGACCCTGATGAGACGCCGCATTATGCGGCGTCTCATCTGGGTCTACACTGTTTGCTCAGGCCTGTCTGTTCAAATATACATATGGTAAAGTGCAACATATGGTAAGAGTCATGCTCAGACAGAAAGCCAGACAGGTAAAATAATGACAAAACCATAGCAATTACTGATCGATTATCGATCGTAATGACAGAACTGATAATCGATTAGCTTTTCAGCTCCGATTAGCCAGCCCTAGTCTTCAGTTAACCTGATGACGTCAGATATTAAAATGTATATTGTGTGTGTACTCATTAACCTTTATCCCGCTAACCGAGGTAACCAATGCCTGCAGAAGCCATCTGATCAGGGTCTATACACATTGTTCAATTTGTGAATTTGAATGAATATCTTATTTCAAGCAAACTGATTGGTCGATAGTCAGTTTTCTTTGTTTGATTTTAGGTTTAACGTCTCCGTCAACACTGTATAGGTCATTTTGGAGACGTTGCTTCCAATTTTGTGGAACTTTTACCAAACGTTGATATGAAATGACATCTCAATCCCTGCCGCCCAATGAAACCAATAGGGTTTATAAATATGTATAGACGGTCCGACTCGCACCGCTTTGCCTGGGCCGGCTTAGATCCTCTAAACGGATTACCAGTACTCGTGTGCGGGTCGGTTTCAGCTCTGCGTGAAAGCATCATGCAGCCCATCTATTTCTTCAAGCCCCGATGGGCGGCTTTTGCCGCCGAAAAAATTAAAAAAAAAAAAATAGATGAAGGAGTGTGATATTTTTCTTATTTCTGCTCAAAATATAAATCGTGGATACTCGTTAGAACCTCCTCATTCTGAAACAGAAGTACAAAAACTGGGCCTAACTCTTTTGCTGGTTACTTCAGGACTCTAGGATATAGCTCATCAGGTCCAAAAGCTATAGTTTGGTTTAAGCCTTAAAGTAACTTGATCACTCCTGCCGATGACACAAAAATATTATCCATGAAATGGGCCGATCTTCCAGTCAATGGAACTTCCGTGAACTCAGTTTTATTAAACGCGTCAATAGTTCCTCTGCCCTTTCAGAGTCTGATTCAGCAACCCCGTTCCCTCCTTTTTAATAAGGGGCCGGATACCTTGCCTGTCTTTCTTCTGGCTATTGATATATTTGTAGACGTCTCTGTGATTTGCCTTTACACAACCTATTAAGTTATTCACATACAAAGCATGCTGATTTTTAATATCAGTCTTGATTTCACTATCGCGTGTTCAAAATTTGTCCGGAGTTTACTACTTCCCGTCTTTTTTTTTTTTTTTTTTTTTTTTGCCTTTGCATGCATGAATCTTATTCCTTCTGCGAATTTTTCTTCTTATCTCTGGCGTGATCCAGGGAATCGAAGATACAGACCTACTAGTTTTTGAGGGATATGATTTTCAATCGAGGTTTGGATCACAGAAGTTATCAAATCAAAGTTCTTCTGGCCAGACCGAAGCTCTGAATGACCATTAAAGTATTTCTCGTTTGCAAATCTGAGCGCATCCTTCCTCATGGTTTCATAATCACCTTTTTGATACGATTAGACCTTCGGCAATGGTTTCTTTATTGGTGAAATGTTTATTTCTAAATATCTGGAGACAATATCGTGATCACTTAGTTTATCTGGAGACTGGATATCTTCAAACTGCCCTGGCAAAGCTGTAAGAATCAGATCAATGTGTTCTTATCACGAGTGGGGAGGTTAACGATTTGTTCTAATCCATGATCATTCATAATGCCAATTAGTATTTGTCCTTCGGTCTGCCTCAACATTGTGCCTTGTTTGCTGAGCCCGTCGGGCCAAACAATGTCTCTGAAGTTGAGGTCACCTAGAACATGTACAGCCGAAAGTTTTTTTTTTGCCCCTATGCTGTGACTTAATGCAATTAAACTGATCTTAAAAAAAGTTATTTTTTCCATCGTACCATTTGGTGGTCGATACCAACTTGCTACGAAGTGAGTTTTATTTTCGAAAACCTTAACCCAGACCGATTCGGTGTCGTTTTCCAGTTCCACGAAGGACAAGTGAGGGATCTCTCTGTGAATGAGCAACATCACCCTACCGCCATGAGAGTTTCTATCTTTTCTATAGACACTGAACTGACAAGTTTCAGGGAAAAGCTCAGATGTGGTAATTGAACTGTCAATCTTTGTTTCTTGAATAGCCACAATATGTGGTTGATGAGTATCAAGGAAAGCTAAAAGTTTAAGATTTTTTCCTCTTATTCCATTTATGTTTTAGCTGCAGAGTTTCAAACCTTTTACAAAATTCGGCTTATTTCCGTCAGTAGTCAAAGATTTATCTCTATTGTCCCTTGACAGGGTTTCTAGCATCATTGATCATAGTATCTGCCGGAAAACCCCAGTGTGTGTGTGTGTGGGGGGGGGGGGGGGGGTACTCTGAATTTTGCCTGCTACATAGACTGGGACCCGGCATCTTGTGCCCGACCCAAAATGATTACCAAGATTGACAGTGTACCCCAAAAATATCCAGTGTATCATCAGACAGAATCAGAATTGTTACTGGCGACACGCCAAATGACATTCATACACCAGGACCTGTGATATGGGAATTTAGTCTCTAGCTCTAACCAAAGAGGTAAACTTAGTTTCACGATCCTCAGCACCTTCAGCCGTCGAAATAATCGAATCGGGAAGGGCATTCCAATCTTTAATGGTTCGGGGGAAGAACGATTCTTTATAAATGTCAGTTCTTGTAGTAAGGGTCTGAAACGTCATTGCATGGGGCTTTCTACAGTGCCTAGCTGGGGCGAACGAGGTCGTCCGCTGGAATGCTCGCAACACCCTTTAGACCTTTGTATAAGAGTATGAGCCTACTGTCTCTTCTCCTTTTCTTGAGAGACTCCCATCTTAATTGTCCTAGAATTCCAGTCATGCTCCCAATTTCAAAGCAGCAATTGCTTGTTACAAATCTAGCAGCTCTACTCTGAACTTTTTCAATTTCATCATTAAGGACCACTCCACTTGGGTCCCAGATGCAACTACCATATTCCAAGACTGGGCGGACAAGTCCCCTATATGCTGTCTCACTCACATCCTGAGGACACTGATGAAGATTTCGCCTCAGGAAACCAAGTGTTCTATTCGCCTTTGTACACATGTTGCTAATGTGTGTATTCCATCTCAAATCGTGAGTGATTGTCACACCAAGGTATTTAATGGAATTCACATTTTCGAGGACCGTTCCCTCTAAGGTGTAAGAAGCCTCAATTTTATTTATTCTCTTCCTAGTAATCTGCATAATATTGCATTTAACGGGTTGAAATCTCATGCCCCATATTCGTGCCCAACACCCTAATCTATCTGTATCCTTCTGAAGTTTCATTGAGTCCTCAGTATCTCTGATTTCCCGATAGCAAACAAAGTCGTCTGCGAAGAGCCTTATTTCTGAGTCAGTGTCCGTGGAAATATCATTGATGTACAGGGAGAATAGCAGCGGACCAAGAACAGTCCCCTGGGGGACCCCAGATAAATCTGGCGCCCATAATGAAGATTCACCATTAACCATTACGAAAACACGCCTATCTAAATATATTGAAAAATTTACCTCCAAAAAATGAAAATTTTCTGATGAAAAATTGCGATATTTTTCTTAATTCTTCTCGAAACATAGGTTGTTGGTACTCGTTAGAACCGCCTCGCTGATGCGGTTCTAACGAGTACCCACAACCTATGTCTTTGAGCAGGAATAAGGAAAATAATGTATACCCCTTCAAACCCCAGTTTTACTATATAAAAGTGGGGTTATAGGGGGTCAAAATAATATAGGCGTGTTTTCGTGATGAACAACACGCTGTTTTCTGTACCAAAGGAAGGAATCTATCCATTTGAGAGTCATAAGGACAATCGGCATGACGTCACTTCCGCTGAGGTCCACCATTTTCGGAGGTTTAAACAAAGGTATTCTGCTATATGGCCTTACCAAATGTGCACAGGAAATATTTTAAATCAGTCTCAAACCTCAGACAAAGACTTACTCTATATTATTGTTCCATATATTTCCTTTAATTTCTAACGATTGTCGATAAAAAAACAGACACATTTTGCTTTTAAAACTGTTTGAAAATGATCAAATTTTAGCGATAAAAACCGAAGCTTTCACCTCCACCAAATGAGAAAAATGGCGAAAAGATAACCGTTCTTTGTTTCTTTTTACTGAAGAGTTCCTTGCCGACCGTCCTTATCCTTCCTGGTGTATGAATGTCATATGACGTGTCACCAGTAACAATTCTGATTCTGATTCTGATTCCAATTTCATAACCAAATAAATTGGATTTAAGTAGTTCATGAGGAGGGGGGAGTTCATGAGGAGACCCCAAAAATCATCTGCAAATGTTAGCATACCCAGAGAAATATTCCCAAATTATACTGGGTTGCCTTCTGTCAAGAAAACAAAATCTCTTTTCACTAATTTCTGCCTATAATGATTGTATTTGGTAACATAGGAGCTTTAAACATTTTCTAACAGCATAGCTGTAATTATTATGTCATTGAAATGTTGTGCAGCAAGGAGAATTAAAACAACAAAAAAGTACTGATTACCACCCAGGAAATCCTGCTCGTAATGCTCAGATTGAGCGAGTAGCAGAAAGAGAGAAAAGAAAAAAAGGAGAAAAACAACAAAAAAAAACATTAAATTACAACAGTTTCTAATATGAATGATATAATGTGTCACCAATACCTATTGAACATTTTCAAAAGAAAAACACGAAACTTTTTCCTACCCCCGACCCTAAAAAAACTAAATAAATAAAAATACTAAAGTTTAAAATTTTGAACCCCAAAACTTTGTCACAGCCTATGTGGCAGGCAAAGTTCAGAGTACTCGGACCCCCGCACACACACACACACACACACACACACACACACACACACACACACACATACACACACACACGCACGCACACACACACACACACACACACACACACACACACACACACACACACACACACACACACACACACACACACAACACTGAGTGAAAACCAATTACCAGAATGTGCGGCGGTCTAATATCACTCCTAAGGGACAAGGGCACAAGAAAGAGAAAAAGAAAAACAACATAAATATGATGAAATGGCACCTAAATGAAAAGTTTAGACGATAAGGGCGAGTAAGTTTTAGGGAAATTTTACACCTCTGCTAAGGTCATATGGAGACGGGGCCTTGGTTTAAAGACTCATCTGAAAGTCTAGAGAAGCCCGGGATCGATCCTGTGATCCATGGTTTAGAAGGCGAGTAGTGTAACCACTACACCACAGAGGTTTCTAACATCCTGCAAGTAATGGTCAATTTGTTTGAATTGGGGTTTAACATATCGGTCAACACTATTTAGGTCATACTGGAGACATTGCTTCCAATTTTGTAGGACTTTTACCTAACATTGAAATGACTTCTCAAGCCCTGCTGCCCAATGAAACCAATAGGGTTTATAAGCATAGACGTCCAAGTCGCACTGCTTTGCCTGGGCAGGCTAAGATCCTCTAAGCAGTTTACCAGAACTCGTGTGTGGGTGGGTTTCAGCTCTGTGTGTGTGTTACAGTTTCGTATATTCCAATGCCGTTGCGATTCAATTACAAACACCCGGATGTTGTCACTTTTGGCGTCTTGGTTTCCAATATGGCGGTGAAGATCGGTCCAAACTAAAATGTGTTCGACAAACAAATAAAGTGTTAGTTGATCTCAGCAAGCTTTATATGACCAATGTTTCAATCGAGGGCTGCCCAATCGAGATCAGACAAGGCGACTGATAAACTTCCGTCTGGTGACAAACGATAGCACGCACGGGCACCTGATTCTAACCAGATTCCCCACTGAGTCTAGACCTCACTCAGACCTATAGTCTTCCAGAACACACCCCATTGGCATCATTTACAGGGATGAATGTCATAAAGAGTTGTTTCAGCCCACTCATTTCTTGCTTAAAGTTGCTATTTTTTTATAGGTCATCACAGATGAAGTCCAAGGACTTAATTTGTCGCAATAGTTAAAGACGCTTTTAATGTGTTTTTACACCAGTGAAAAAACTCATTTTTAGTCTCTTTAACTATTGTGGCAAATTAAGTCCTTCGACTTATCTGTCTTTCTATGTCACACGCTGCCGACATGCACAGACTACGATAATGATGTGCACCCATTCTTTATGGTTTTTGTTTTTATTTCTTGATAGCCCAGTTGCTGCTGAATGTTTGTGTGATCTGAAAAGACTCTGATCAGACTGCATGGATGTGCAGGCTAATCAGACATTGCTGGTATCACAATGACATGCACTGATTTAATAAAGAGACAAAATAAACTGCTTTTGTTGCCTTTCACAGGGTGCATGTGCTCTTGGAAGAAATCATTTCAAAGACGACAATCCCAAGGGCATTGCTCTATATCCCTTGTGTATTTCAATGGTAAAATATCATAGCAGTCAAATAGCATTACAATAACACACTCGTGCTACATAGCGCAATTTTTCGCGTCTCCAAATTGGCCATTTTTCTGATGAAAATTCTTGATGTTTTTCTTATACTGCAAACATAGGTTGTGCGTGCTCGTTAGAACCGCCTCAATGTGGCGGTTCTGATGAGTGCCCACAACCTATGTCTTGGAGCAAAAATAAGAAAAAATAGTGTATACCCCCGTAAACCCCAGTTTTCTCTATATAAAGTGGGGTATAGGGGGTCTTCATTTTACGGACTTGTTCGCGTGATTGCATCCCTTTTTTCTTGACAACACCATCCAAAGGCGGGAAAGCAATGAAAATACGAGGCACCGTCCTGTTGTTTCTTTTAAAAACTGGTTGTTTTCCAGCCGCATATGATCCGGAAGTTCCACGTAAGATTTTAGGTGTGGAGCCAGCTGCTCAGCTTATTTAGATGAACCACTATGTGGGAACTAGACATTTTAGGCAAAAAAAAAAAAGTAAAAGTCTTGTTTCCGGAAACATCAAAATAACTTTCTCGGTAGGTAGGTCGGCAAACTTTTTTTTTTGAAAACTTTTTTGGTATGGGAAAAGCATAAATTCTTTGAAAAACACCCTTAAAATCAAAGAAAAATTCTCAGAGGTCTCTAAAAAGTTTGGTACCGGTAGGCCTAAAAAAAGAAGGGTCGGTAGGGTTTCCGGAAACAAGACTTTTTTTGGCCTTATTAAAAAATTAGGCATCAAATTGGCTACCCATGGTCCTTAATTTTAAGTTGAAAATCTCATACAGGGGCGTAAAAAGTTGCACAATTGATATTTTGTAAGCTCACCTGACCGAAGGTCATGGTGAGCTTTTGTGACTTTGAGATGTTCGGCTTCGTCCATGCATAATTTTTCTTGTGAACACTCTAGAGGCCACAGTTTTGGTCCAAGCATCATCAATCTTGGTCAGAATGATAGTCATGACAATATCTCGGTCGAGTTCGAATATGGGTCATGTAGGGTCAAAAAGTAGGTCAGTTGGTCAAATTATAGGAAAACCTTGTGAACACACTAGAAGCCACAGTTTTGGTCCAATTGTCATCAAACTTGCTCAGAATGATCATCTTGACAATATCTCGGTCAAGCTCGAATATGGGTCATGTTGGGTCAAAAAGTAGGTCAGTAGGTCAAATCATGCAAAAAACCTTGTGAACACTCCAGAGGCCACAATTTTGGTCCAATCATCATCAAACTTGCTCAGAATTATCATGTTGTCAATATCTCAGACAAGTTAGAATATATGGGTCATGTCAGGGTAGAAAGTAAGTAAGTAGGTCAGATCATAGGCAAACCTTGTAAACACTCCAGAGAACACAATTGTGGTCCAATTATCATCAAACTTATCCAGAATGATCATCATGGCAATATCTCTGTAAAGTTAAAACATGGGTCATGTCAGTTTAGAAAGTGAGTCAGTAGGTCATATCATTGATTAACCTTGTGAACACTATGTAGGCCACAGTTTTGGTCCAGTCGTCATCAAACTTGCTCAGAATGATCATCTTGACAGTATCTCGATCAAGTTTGAATATAGGTTATGTTGGGTCAGAAAGTAGGTCAGCAGGTCAGATCATAGAAAAACCTTGTGAACACTCCTAGGGCCACAGTTTTGGCCCAATCAAACTTGCTCAGAATGATCATCTTGACAAAATCTTGGTCATGTTCGAATATGGGTCATGTTTGGTCGAAAAATAGGTCAGTAGGGCAAATCAAAGAAAAACCTTTTGAACACTCTGGAGGCCACAGTTTTGGCCCAATCACATCAAACTTGCTCAGAATGATCATCTTGACAAAATCTTGGTCATGTTCGAATATGGGTCATGTCGGGTCGAAAAACAGGTCTTTAGGTCAAATCATAGAAAAACCTTTTGAACACTCTAGAGGCCACATTTTTAGTCCTATTATCATCAAACTTGCTCAGAACGATCATGTTGAAAATATCTTGTTCAACTTAGATAGGGGTCATGTTTGGTCAGAAAGTAGGTCAGTAGGTCATATCAAAGAAAATCCTTGTGAACACTCTAAGGCCACAGTTTTGGTCCAAACATCGTCAAACTTGCTCAGAATGATCATTATGACAATGAATCTGTCAAGTTTAAATATGGATCATGTCTGGTCAAAAGTAGGTCAGTAGGTCAAATCATAGAAAAACCTTTTGAACACTCTAGGGGCCGCAGTTTTGGTTGACTCATCATTAAACTTGCTTAGAGTGTTCATCTTGACAACATCTCAAGTTTAATATAGGTCATGTTGGGTCCAAAAGTAGGTCTTTAGGTCAAATCATAGAAAAACCTTGTGAATACTCGAGAGGCCACAGTTTTTGTCCAATCATCATCAAACTTGTTTTCCGCTCGCACAATGAGGTTGCGAGGGGATATAGCACGTACGTGCATACATACTACTGTCTACATGTACATACTAACACACTTTATCATCACTCAAGCACCTATATTTATTGATGGATTTTAATATAACTTCACACAAATGTTGGGTATGATAATATCTGAAGTGAGTTTGACTTTTAGGGTTCTGGGCTTAAGGTCATGGTCACTGGCTATATTTAGAAAAAAAACTTTGTCGTCACTCTAGCACCCACATTTATTGATGGATTTTAATATACCGGTAACCTCACACAAATGTTGGGTATGATAATATCTTGAGCGAGTTTGACTTTCAAGGTCCTAGGCTCAAAGTCAAGGTCACTGTGGCTATTTTTCACCCTAGTGCATACATTTATTCATGGATTACACAAATGTTGTGTATGATAATATATCAAGCAAGATAGGCTCAAGGTCAAGGTCACAGTATGTAGCTATTTTTAGAAAAAAATATTGTTATGGCTCCAGTGCCTTCAATTATTGATGAATTTTAATATTATAATGTTATTAATCAAATTATTTCATATTGGCCCAGGTACAGGTCCGAGGTCTGCTGCATTGGCCCGAGGCCGAGGGCTAATGCAGCTCACCGAGGACCCGTATACTGGGTCAATACGAAATTACTTGATTAATGACAATTTTATTAATTGATACAATTAAAAAAACATGATTGACCTCACTTGACCTCAGTTAATATTGGTTGACATGGTGTTGATACAGATGACCTCTGATCAATACAGGATAGTCAATTAATAAAACTTCATACCAATATTCAGTACCATAATATCTCAAACAAATCAGACTTTCAAGGTGTTGGGATCAAGGTCAAGGTTCTTGTGGCTATTTTTAGAAAAACTTCGTCTTCACTCTATCCTCTACATTTATTGATGGATTTTAATAGAACCATCTTAACCCTTCTCTTGCTGAATATTCACACCTATTTCTGTCTATCAACCAATCAAATTACTTGATGCAGTCTATTCCTACAAATTCATAAATTGAATGTCGAACAGTGTAGATCCTGATCAGATGGCTTCTTCAGAAGATCTGGATCTACTCTGTTTCCAAAGATAGGGGTTGCCGTGAACAGCAAGATAAGGGTTAATATATTACATGTACCTACCATTTCATACAGCATGGATCAGGTGAGGGATCCCGGGCTATCGTGGCCATCGTGTTTAGAATTTCCCGTTATATTGTTGGAATTGTTTCAGGTGATTGAAGGCCCTTGGATGATTGTGAGTGTGTTTCTCAGTACAGTACAACCTTGTTAAACACAGTTCGTTATAACATGGTTCAATATAACACAGTTTGTTATAACATTGTTTTGTATATGACACGGTTTCAAGGTGGATCCCAAAAATGTATAGATTATATAGAAAAATGACCATAGATGGTCATTTTTCTATATACAGTCGAACTTCAATGGCTCGAACACCTTTGGGACCGCTAAAATCTGTTCGAGATAGGGGTAGTTCGAGCCACTGAGGTTACTGTCTTGTTTATATTGGAGTTTAACGGCCCAGTCAACACTATTTAGGTCATTTTTGTGCCGGTCAGTTTACCTATCAACACTTTCCTGGGCAAGCTTATACGTAAGCGGTTAACCAGTACAGTGCACATTCTTTCGCCAGAAACTGACAACTGCCCTTCTTGAATCAGCGGAAGGGAGAGAATGACCGTAGAAAAGATTTCATGATCAATCTCCACGAAAGAATGTTGCCGACCCCGGCGGGAGTCGAACCCGCGACCTCCTGATCACCAGTCAGACGCGCATCCGACTGAGCCACCGAGGCCGGCGGAGGTTACTGTCAGGAGGCATAACGAGATAATTTTAGACATCTTTTCGGTGGTCTATGATGAATATGTATGCTGTGTGTACTCATTAGAATCGCCTCATGGAGGCGATTCTAATGCGTACACACGGCATACATTTGCAAGATAAAAGACTAAAATCTCCTTAATTATCCCCCACTATTTCTTATGTACAGGATTTCACTAGGGGCTCAAGAATGGGTTCGACTCATCCATGTTAAATGAGCCATCGGTGTTCGAGCCATCGAAGTTCTACTGTAATCTACTGGTATACATTTTTGTTTGGATATAACACGGTTGTTTAAAACACTGTGTCTGCTTTGTACCCCATTAATAGTATTATAAAGAGGTTATGGTGTACTTAGCTGTTGCCGGAAAGCTTGCAAGAAAGGAAGTTCTGAAGGCTTACGCAACTTTAGTGGAGCATGAAAACTAGGTGCACTTGCCTCAGTTGCTATAGATGTATATGGTTCAATCCCCGGCAGCAGTGATACAACTTTCGTGTCTGAACAGGCTACTTTGATGTCATTTGCAGGGATGAATGTCATGAAGTGCACCATGCTTCAGATAGGGGACATTAATTCTAGGGCGGTGTGCAGGGAAATTCATTTTATGTGTGAAAATTTTTAGAAATTTCTCACAATAAAGGTAACGTCAACCCCCTTAACCCATTTTGTACCGGAAACCCCAAAACGGATAGTTGGCAAACAGTGCAGGCCCAGATTAGACGCCGCAGAACGCGGTGTCTGATCAGGGCCTACACTGTTTGCGAAAAAGTCCAGCCATTTTCTGAATAAATTTTGAAGAAAACGCAACCTGACACCCCTAAATTTTGAAATGGACTCCTGCTATATATAAGAAGGAAGATTCCATTTGGTACAAAAAGGGTTAAAATGATCTTTTCAGATGTTGAAGCTGGTACTACCAAGAGGCCATGTTAGTTTTTAAATGCTAAATGGGCAGAAAAAGGACTTTTCAAATGGTACTGCTGACCTAAATGCACACATCTGGACAAATAAAAAAAGCTCACAACTTCTGACACCATGTCTGAGGTAAATTCTGAAGAGATTGAACACTACACTCCCCAGCATCCTTTGCCTGAAACTATCAGGAAGATGGAACGAGACGAAACCATTTGCAGGTACTGTAACTAACAAATTGTTCATTCATCATGTTAACCCTTATCTTGCTGAATATTCATTTAAGCCACAGCCATTTCTGTCTATCAACCAATCAAATTACTTGATATAATTTATTGCTACAAATTCATAAACTAAATGCCAAACAGTGTAGATCCTGATGAGATGGCTTCTTCAGAAGCCATCTGATCTGGATCTACACTGTTTGCAAAGACAGGGGTTGTCGTGAACAGCAAGATAAGGGTTAACCCTTGTCCTGCTGAGCCCGGATATGCCTTATGTTTCAAACAATGTAGATCCAGATCAGATGACTTCTGAAGAAGCTATCTGATCAGGATCTTCATTGTTAGTTATTCAGCTCATGAATTTGTTGCAACAATTTGCATCAAGTGATCTGATTGGTTGATAATCAGTAGTGGGTGTGGCATATATAAATATTCAGCAGGACAAGGGTTAACAAGTCTGTGAATGAATACCCCTCTATACCCCATTTCATATACCGTAAAAATCCTAAAAATTGGGACACCTTGAGGACTTGCTGTAATTCTCCTAAAATTTTACAAATTTGTTTCAAGGAGTCCATAATGAGCAGATGTTATGGCAAACAGTGTAGACCCTGATCAGACTGCTCCTACAGGAGCAGTCTGATCTGGATCTGCACTGTTTGCTTAGACCTGTCTGTCCCAATACTTAGGATCATTACGGTATATAGAAAACTGGGGTTTACAGGGGTATGCATTATTTCTGTTATTCCTGCTCCAATACATTGGTTGTGGGTACTCGTTAGAACTTCCTGAATGAGGAGAGTTCTAACAAGCACCCACAACCTATATTTGGCGGACAAAGAAGGAAAACGTCTCAAATTTTCATCCGAAAAGTAACCATTTTGGAGATATGAAAGAATGCACTATGTCACATGTCTGTGTTATCGTAAAGGATTTTATATTCATGACATACACGTACCAGTAGGATTAGTTTATCGGAAAAAAAAGTATCAGTTTTAGGTAGGAAAAAATTATCAGGAAAAAAGTATCAGTTTTATCCATATTCATTTCTAATGTTACAATGATATGGTGATTAAGATACTTTGGTGTGTTTTGAATTTTTTTTTCAGTTTAATATTCAATTTTGCAACCTATCTCTGTAATGCTTGCTTTTTAAATGGGATGAGATGTCACTCCATCTCACTGTCGGGTAAAAGTCCCACTAATTGGAAGCAACATCTCCAAAATGGCCTATATAATGTTGACAGGAGCTTTAAACCTCCAATCCAACAAACAAAATTGGTGTGAGTCAGACCTCTATGCTCATTAATCCGATTTGGTTTCACTGGGTGGTAGGGCTTGCGAAGTCATTTCATCTCAATGTCTGGTAAAAGTCCCACAAATGGGAAGCAACCTCTCCAAAATAACCTATATAGTGTAGACAGTGACGGTAAACCTTCAATCAAACAAACAAAAGTGGTGCAAGTCAGACCGTCCATGCTCTTGAACCCTATTTGGTTTCATTGGGCAGCAGGGCTTGAGATGTCACTTCATCTCAATGTTGGGTAAAAGTCCCACAAATCAGAAGCAACATCTCCAAAATCATCTATATAATAGTGATGGGGATGTTAAACCTCCAATCAAACAAATTAAAGTGGTGCAAGTCGGACCTCCATGCTCAGAGACCATTGGGTGGCAGGGCTTGAGATGTCATTGGAGTAAAGTACTGGTAAACCCCTTAGCGGGTCTAAGCCTGTCCAGGCAAAGTGGTGCAAGTCAGACTATCCTTGCTCATAAACCCTGTTTGGTTTTACTGGGTGGCAGGACTTGAGATGTCAAGCAAACTCATTAAAGTCAGTAACAAATTAACAAACAAACAAACAGTAAATATTTTAATTTACATTAAACTTTGCCATCAATCAGGATTAACATGATTGTGGAAGGTACTGAAGTTTGGTACTGAATTATGAAAATGCAATTAAAGATTAATTAGGATGACATTACATAGACTTTTAAATGAAACTGATACTTTCTTCCTGATATTTTTTTCCTGATAATTTTTCTGATACTTTTTTTCCTGATTCTTTCTTTTCTACATTCATGGGATTACACATCCATGTATTATACCACAACCTGTTTTAACTCTTACCCTGCTGAATAAATTAATTCAGCCACACCCATTTCTGATTGTCAAACAGTCAAAACAGTCAAAATACATGTACGAGGGTGGATAAAAAAATATGTGAACTTTCGTTAAAGTAATTTTGTTTTTACAGATAATGAGATCAAATATACATAGTAATTATATATCGACATTTTTCTATATGTCTGTTAAGTTTGGGTACGATAGGTCCAGTGGGTCTCCCATAGCAACCATTCTTAAATGGTTAGTGTAGTGGTACCGGCGCACGGCAACGACATCAAGATGACGTTTCGACGTTGACTACTTACGTTGCAAGTCAGCGCTTTTCAAAGTACTCGCCTCTACACTCAACCCACTTCCTGTGTCGCTCCACCCACTTGCTAAACACCTTGTGATACCACGCTGAGTCGAACTGATGAATGATGCCATGTGTTGAGTATGTAAGCCCCTCCAGCGACGTAAATCTTCGTCCCTTGAGCTGTGCTTTAATTTCCAGGAAAACGGCAAAGTCCATGGGAGCCAGGTCCGGGGAATAAGGGCTGTGGTCGATAGTCTTTAATCCCATCAGGTCGAGTTCAAGCTGGGTGGTGTCCGCCCTGTGTGGGGGCATAGTGTTTTACAATCACAATTTCTAGTTTGCTTTAATTTTTGCTCTCAAACCAGAATTTATGGTCATATTATATAAGGGATGCAGCGTCTGACACCCCTTATATGCCAAATGGACTTGTCCAACATATACATGTAGCAATGGAAGAGTCCACTAGTATGTTCAATGGGTCACAAACAAAATTTAAGTGAACACCGAAGGAGTTCACTTTCTTCGCTCATGACCTGATGTTGTTCATACAGAGGACCCGCGTTATAATGGCAGTATTTGTTACCTATTATTGTGCCGTTATAATGAATTTGTCGTTACAAAGAATCCCAGTTAGGAGTAGGATAGGTTATAAAAGGTCTTTTCCACATCATTACTCCAAGAAACAAATGTTGAGGCAATTCTAACAAATATCTATAACATTTGTTTCTTTGAGTTATAGATAACAAGACCTTTTCATGACCATGATTCGATTTGTCAATTTCCAACCTGAAGGAAGCCCACGTCGCTCGGAACCGAGGCTAAGCCCTTAGCAAAGTAGTCATTCCATTGAAATTGCCGTTATAACGAGTTTTGCTGTTATAACGAGTTTTGTTGTTATATGAGTTGTGCTGTTATAATGAGTTTTGCTGTTATAACGAGTTTTGCTGTTATAATGAATGACGGTATAAAGAGGGTTGATTATTCTTCAGTGAATGTTAAAAAAATAACATTCATTATATCTGCACTTTTCAAAGAAAAGACGGATATACTGTGATCGGTCCCATCCGTCTGTCGGTCTGTCTGTCCGTTAGTGTAAAGTTCCTCGTAACATGAACTCCTCCTACACCGGTTGCCGAACAGTGTTCACATTTTGCAGGATGGTTGCCTAGGATGTGTAGAGTACACATAAGGTTTCGGATGCTGCCTGTGACCTCTGGGGGGAAAAGATCAAATTCACAAAAATGGCCATTACAAAGTCAATTTTCAACCTTTTGGCTTCAAATTTGTCGAGCTGAATGCTTAATGCATTAGACATTACATATGTAACGGATTTTCATTCTGATTTTCCGATCACTCTCCATAGGGGTGTGGAAAAGATGTTGCTATAAATTTTGCCAACATTGCTTGGACCTTACTTAAAAAGTGCAGATATTTGCGATTGGTCCCCAATCGGCTTTGCTCTAGTTTCTTAATTGTTTCAGGTACTGTGGAGTTAGTTATCTAATACACAGTGAGATCAAAGCTTTGGAGAAAAAGGTGAAGAATTTAGAAAAACAGTTGGAGCACTTCCAGGGCAGTCAGGAACGAGAGGCAAAGCTAAAAGAAGAGCTGCTAACACTTCAGGAACAACGGGGAGAATTCGAAATGACGATTACTGTGAAAGATGCTGCGTAAGTTATTGTTCAGTAACACTATTGGGATGGTATGTTATTAGCTCACCTGAGCCAAAGGCTCATTGCTGAGCTTAAAGTATGCCAATGCTTCGGAGTCCATGGTCATGCGTCATCTGGCATCCTTATGTATATCTCTGATACGTACCCCATGGCTAATCTTGATCAAATTTCATGTGAAGCTTTATCGGGTAGGGGGAAGAATTTTTGGCTGATCCGATTGGAATTCTGGTTACCATGGCAGCATATAGCACCCATAGACTTATAATGGAAAAACTTCAAAAGTCTTCTTCTCTGAAACCAGAAGGCCCAGAGTTTAGATATTTAGTATGTAGCAGTATCAAGTGGTCACCTGCATAAATCTCCTGCAATCTTGCCCCTGGGGTCCAAATTGGCTGAATGTAGGAAAAAGTGTCACAGGGAAAAAAAAGTCACAGGTTTGGGTAGGAAAAAAAGTCACAGAAGATATAAGTGACTTTTTTCGTGCCTTTATTTCTGTGACTTTTTTTCTTGTGACTTTTTTTTGCACTCATTAGTTCCCATTGACTTATAATGGGAAAACCTTCAAAAATCTCTTCTCTGAAACGACAGGGTCCAGAGCTAAGATATTAAGTATGTAGCAGTGTTAAGTGGTTAAATACATAATTATCCCCCGCCGAAGGCGGAGGGATATAGTTTTGGCATTGTCCGTCCATCCATCCGTCCGTCCGTCCTTCCGTCCGTCCGTCACACTTTGTCCGGAACCGTTTCTCAGCAACTATTGCATGGAATTAAATGAAACTTGAAATAAATATGTATTATTATGCTGTGGTGATGCACGCGCAATTTTTTTTCGGATTGACTTTTACATCCAGAGTTATGGCCCCTTGAATGATTGAAATTCTGGATTTTTCGTCGTCTCACTTTGTCCGGAACCGTTTCTCAGCAACTATTGCATGGAATTAAATGAAAATTGAAATAAATATGTATTATTATGCTGCAGTGATGCGCGCGCAATTTTTTTTCGGATTGACTTTTTACATCCAGAGTTATGGCCCCTTAAATGATTGAAATTCTGGATTTTTTCGTCAGCTCACTTTGTCCGGAACTGTTTCTCAGCAACTATTGCATGGCTATATATGAAACGTGAAATAAATATGTATTATTATGCTGCGGTGATGCACGCGCAATTTTTTTCTGGATTGACTTTTTACATCCAGAGTTATGGCCCCTTAAATGATCGAAATTCTGGATTTTTCGTCGTCTCACTTTGTCCGGAACCGTTTCTCAGCAAGTATTGCATGGAATTAAATGAAACTTGAAATAAATATGTATTATTATGCTGCAGTGATGCACGCGCATTTTTTTCCGGATTTACTTTTTACATCCAGAGTTATGGCCCCTTAAATGATTGAAATTCTGGATTTTTCGTTGTCTCACTTTTTTGTTTCTCAGCAACTATTGCATGGAATTAAATGAAACTTGAAATAAATATGTATTATTATGCTGTGGTGATGCACGCACAAATTTTTTTCGGATTGACAGAGTTATGGCCCCTTGAATGATTGAAATTCTGGATTTTTTTGCGTCTCACTTTGTCCGGAACCGTTTCTCAGCAACTATTGCATGGAATTAAATGAAAATTGAAATAAATATGTATTATTATGCTGCAGTGATGCGCACGCAATTTTTTTTCGGATTGACTTTTTACACCCAGAGTTATGGCCCCTTAAATGATTAAAATTATGGATTTTTCGTCGTCTCACTTTGTCTGGAACCGCTTCTCAGCAACTATTGCATGGAATAAAATGAAACTTGAAATAAATATGTATTATTATGCTGCCGTGATGCACGCGCAATTTTTTTTTCTCAATTTTGTCCAGATATATTTTCTTGCCATTCTACACGAAAAACCCATTCGGCGGGGGATATCAATTCAACGAATTTGCTTGTTCCTGCCAGTCATGCCCCTGGGGTCCTAATTGGCCATGCCCCCTACCTTTTTAGCTCCCATAGACTTATAATGTGAAAATTTAAAAAATCTTCTTCTCTGAAACCACAGCGCCCAGACCTCAGATTTTCAGTTTGTAGCAATGTCAAGTGGTCACCTACATAATTATCAATCATGCCCCTGGGGTCTAAGTTGGCCACGCCCCATGGCTCATAAGCTCCCATAGACCTATAACTTGGGAAAAACTTCAAAAATCTTCTTCCCTTAAAGCACAAGGCAGAGAGCTTAGATATTTAGTATGTAGCAACTTTAAGTGGTCACTTACATAAATCTTGCCAATCATGCCGCTGGGGTTCAAGTTGGCCACATTTGGGGCTCATTTGCTGCAATTGATTTATAATGGGAAAAACTTTAAAAAAATCTTCTTCTCTGAAACCATAAGGCCTAGAACTTAGATATTTTGTATGTACATGTAGCAATGTCAAGTTGAAACCTGCATAAATCCTGCCAACCTTGCCCCCTGGGGTCCAAAGTGGCCATGCCTAAGGGCTCATTAGCTCTCATAAACTTATAATGGAAAAACTTCAAAGTACAGTAAAACCTGTCTTAGTGGCCACCTCTATTAAGCAACCAACCCGTCTTTAGCAAGCAGGCTTTCCGTTCCCGAAAAAGGAAAATGTATTAAAATTCACCTGTGTTAAGCAAGCACCTGTCTTAAGCAAGCACTTTTTGATTATCCCATAGGTGCTTGCTTAAAGCAGGTTGGACTGTATTCTTCTCTTAAACCACAAGGCCCACAACTTAACTACTTAGCTTCTTGTACACCCCCCTCCGAAAAAAAAAAAAAAAAAAAAAAAACAAGTATATAAATGTCCCTATTAATATGGGAGACAAAAATGTTTTCATTGAGTTACATCCCCTGAAGTTGAATACATTCTCAAATTTTTTTCATGTTGGAAAAATTGCTGATTATTATTGTTTTATTTTAGAATATCGACACTGACAAACAATCTGATGAACCAGAAAGAGATGTGTGAACGACTACGCAATGAGAAAGATGAGACAGAGAAACAGATACAAGATGTTGAAATGTCAAATAAAGCATTAAAGTGAGTCTAGTCAGGCTTCATAGAACATATTTGACGTCTTTACAGCTGGTGTCTGGGAATGTGTGGTGGCCGTAAAAAGTCTCCCTGCCCTACATCATAGTGTAGTTTATATTTTCTTGTCCTTTGGGATCATTGATTTCATTCTGGAATTTTGAAAATATTTGAGGGTCACTGATGTTGCCTAATTGGCCGAAACTAGCTAGTCTGGCCCAGAAAACAAGTACACTTCATATTTTCTAGTTCTGTGGTGTATTCCTAGCTTCCAAAGGATAACCCTTTCTTGAACATATTCATGTATTCATGTAATTTCATTGAAAGTTCAGGTACGGTCAACCCTCTTTATACCGACATTCGTTATAGCGGCAAAACTCGTTATAACGGCAATTTGAAGGGAATGACTACTTAACTAAAGGCTTAGCCTCGGTTCTGAATGGCCTGGGCTTCTGTCGGGTTGAAAATGCACAAATCAAGTCCATTGTCATGAAAGGGTCTTGTAATCTAAAACTCAAAGAAACAAATGTTAAAGATATTTGTTAGACTCGCCTCATCGAGACGAAAAGGGTCCTTAATCTAATACTCAAACAAATGTTATAGATATTTGTTTCTTGGAGTAATAATTGGGAAAAGGCCTTTCATTACCTATCATACTCCTACCGGGATTCTTTATAATAGCAAATTCTTCATAAGGGCACAAAATAATAGGGAACAAATATTGTCGTTATAAATACTGTCGTTATAAATACAAATACTGTCATTATGACAAGGGTCCTCTGTATGTCCATGAATGGTTTTGGCAAGCATATATAGTTGCAGAATGACAACAATAGCACAAAAACAGATTAGGAGGGTGGCTGCAAAGGTGCTCTGCAGCTTTCAGTGCTTGAGCGTTCTACTGCTTTGGCTGTACAGAGGACCCTCGTTATAACCACAGTGTTTGTTTCCTATTATAGTGCCGTTATAAAGAATTTGCCGTTATAAAGAATGCCAGTTAGGAGTAATCATAGGTAATAAAGGCCTTTTCCCCAGGTGAAGTGATTCTAACAAATATCAATAATATTTGTTTCTTGGAGCATTAGATTACAAGACTCTGTCATGATTATGGACTCGATTTGCACATTTCCAACCTGAGGGAAAGTAGAAGTAAAACAAAGATCAGGAATTGATACAATTAAATTACTCCACCCATAAAAGACACCAAAGGGAAAGAAATACAAACATTAAGCAACCAGACCATAATGGAAACCTAAACAAAGGAAGGCCATAAGGACAGTTACTTTCCCACAAAATGGCCATATGGCCATCCAAAAATAAAAGACACAAGTGATACACACAGTAAGTAACAAACAACAACATAAATAAATCGCCACAGAAGAGCCGCCTTGGAACGGTCAGTGGAAGATTTCCACTGGGGGGCTTAAATCGATTTTACGTGGCCACAATCCTCGCCCTTACTTTCGTCGCGATTTAGACAAATAATTTGTTCAGTCCGCATGAAGGCCTCCTAACTCATCAGTGCAACATCTCCGTGAACACAGAAATCAAAGAACCACAGAGGTGAGACAACGGTGAGGACTCGACAGCAAGAAACCACTGAAATGCTGGAGCAAAAGAAAACCAACAGTTAGACTCCGATGAGCCCAACCAGAGACAGAAGCCCACGTCACTCCGAAGAGATGCTTGTGGGTATAAGGAGTTTTGCCATTATAACGAATGTTGGTATAAAGTATGGCAAAGACATGTTCTGCTTGCAGCAGGTGCGGGATGGGGCTTTTTTTTAGCTCACCTGTCATGTGGTGACAAGGTGAGCTTTTGGGATCACTTTTTGTCTGTCGTCTGTCGACAGTGTGTCCGTCCGTGCGTAAACAATTTCTTCAAATGACATCCCCTCCTCAACCACTGATCAGATTTTGACCAAACTTCACAGGAATGATCCTTAGGTGGTCCCCTTTCAAAGTTGGGTTCCGGTCCGCTGCACATCAAGGTCACAGGAGCCAAAATAGATTTTTTAATGAAAACTTAAAAAATGTTTCCTCTGAAACCACAAGGCCCAGGTCTTCGATATTTGGTGTGTAGCTTCATCTAGTGTACCTCTACCAAGATTGTTTAAAAAATCAAAGAAAATTGCCCCTGCTCCAAGGCCCTTTGGTTTTACATAGACTTATATAGGGAAAACCTTTAAAAATCTTCTTGTCTGAAACCAGAAGGCTCAGGTGTTTGATATTTGGTATGAAGTTTCGTCTTATGGACCTCTATCAAGATTGTTCAAATTATAGCCCTGGGGCCTAAAATGCCCCCGCGCCGGGGCCCTTTGGTTTTAAATAGACTTACATAGGAAAACCTTTAAAAATCTTCTTGTCTGAAACCAGAAGGCTCAGGTGTTTGATGGTATGAAGGTTTGTCTTGTGGACCTTTATCAAGATTGTTCAAATTATAGCCCTGGGGCCAAAAATGCCCCTGCGCCGGGGCCCTTTGATTTTATATAGACTTATACAGGAAAAATCTTTAAAAAATCTTCTCCTCTGAAACTGCAAGGCCCAGGTCTTTGATATTTGGTGTGTACCTTTATCTAGTGGACCTCTACTAATATTGTCAAATTATAGTCCTTGGGCCAAAAATGCTCCCGCTTCGCTCAGGAACCCTTTGGTTTTACATAGACTTACAAGGAAAACATTTAAAAATCTTTTTGTCTGAAACCAGAAGGCTCAGGTGTTTGATATTTGGTATGAAGCTCTGTCTTGTGGCCCTTTATCAAGACTTATACAGGAAAAAATCTAAAAAAATCTTCTCCTTCGAAACTGTAAGGCCCAGGTCTTTGATATTTGGTATGTAGCTTCATCTATTGGACCTAAAATTATAGCCCTTGTGCAAAAAATATAGCCCTTGCGCCAAAAATGCCCTCATCCCAGGACCCTTTGGATTTACATTGACTTATAGGAAAAATCTTTAAAAAATCTTCTCTGAAACCTCAAGGCCCAGGTCTTTGATATTTGGTTTGAAGTTTCATCTAGTGGACGTCTATCAAGGTTGTTCAAATTAGAGCCCTGGGGCCAAAAATGCCCCCGCCTCGAGGCCATTTAGCCTTACATAGACTTATATAGGGACTACCTTTAAAAATCTTCTTTTCTGAAACCAGAAGGCTCGGGTGTTTAATATTTGGTATGAAGCTGCGTCTAGAGGAACTCTATCAAGATTGCTCAAATTATAGCCCTGGGACCAAAACCTTTCCCGCTCCTTTTGTCACCATGTGACATTATAAGTAAGACTGAGCTGCTTCATCTCCTTCTGTTGCACTAATGACCTGACTCTCAATGTACACAACAATGTGTCCAGATAGTGACGTACAAGTCAGCTCTGTATTTCCCCAGACAGCGGTAGTTCGAGCTACAAAGGGTTAAATTAGCGCCATACCGGGGGGCATAACTGGAAATAATTGTAGGATATCTTGTCCATGATCTATATTTCAAATGTTTGTTGTGTGAATTTTTGTACAAGTGAGATGTAAGTATCCGAAACTTATAAGTAACTATCTTCTTGTTAGCTCGCCTTATGAAAGTAAGGGGGAGCTATCGACATACCCCCGGGCGTCCGTCATGGGCGTCCGCATTTGGTTAAAGTTTACCTGCAAGCTCTTATATGTGACGTTTTACAAGTTTATTTTGAATATATAATTAACAATTGGTAAAAAACAATATTTAACATTATCATTGTACTTCATTGTACGTGGAGTGCTGTGGTGCAGTGGTAAAGTATCGGCCTCGGGATCGAGAGGTACCGGGTTCGAACCCCACAAGCGGCAAGTGTAGTTTCCTTGAGCAAGAAACTTTATCCACATTGCTTAGTACTGGTTTCTACCCAGGAAAAGAGGGCCACATGGAAGATTAGTACTAGTTTACTAAATGTGTTACCCTCTATAAATAAGGTCGATTATTATTATTATTATTATTATTATTATTATCATTTTACAGGTTTTTTGGCTTAAAATAGACTTTTTTTCCTCTGTATTACCTCCCTTATTTCCCTGTGTTAAAGTTTACCTGCAAGCTGCGTGAGTTCAAATCCCGGGGGAGGAATGTTTTTTTTTTCTTTTTAAAAACATAGCGGGTCTGGGGCTCAAGGTCAAGGTCACTGTGGCCATTTTTAGAAAAAACATTGTCATCGCTCTAGCGCCTTCATTTATTGATGGATTTTAATATAACTTCACACAAATGTTGGGTACAATGATATCTCGAGTGAATTTGACTTTCAGTGTCCGGGCTTATGGTCAAGGTCACTACTTTCTTGGTCACGGGGTCAAGGTCACTGTGGCTATTTTTAGAAAAACGTTGTCATCACACTTGCACCTTAATTTATTGATGGATTTTAATGTAACTTCACACAAATGTTGGGTATGATAATATATCTCTAGCAAGTTCGACTTTCGGGTTTGGGGCTGAAGGTCAAGGTCACTGTGGCTACTTTTCGAAAAAAAACTTTGTGATCGCTCTAGTGCCTACATTTATGGATGGATTTTAATATAACTTCACACAAATGTTGGGTATGATGATATCTCGAGCGGGTGTGACTTTCAGGGACTGGGGCTGAAGGTCACAGTCACTGTGGCTATTTTTAGAAAAACTTCTTTATCGCTCTAGCCCCTTTATTTATGGATGGATTGTAATATAACTTTACACAAATATTGGATATGATGATATCTCGAGTGACTTTGACTTTCAGGTTCCAGGGCTGAAGGTTAAGGTCACTGGCTATTTTTAAAAAAAACTTTGTGATATCTCTAGTGTCTACATTTATTGCTGGATTTTAATATAACTTCACACAAATGTTGGGTATGATAATATCTCGAGTCAGTTCAACTTTCAGGGTCTGGGGCTCAAAGTCAAGGTCATTTGCTTTTTTTAGAAAAACTTTGTCATCACTCTTTAAGTACTTACATTTATTGATGGATATAATTTAGTTTTACACAAATGCTAGGCTAGGCTTTTTTAATTTGTCTTGCGCGAGGGAATTTGTATCATCTGTGATGCCTTGTTATTACTTGGAAGTTTATAGAATTTTTTTTATCAAATATAGATTTCTTTTTCATTTTTTTTTACAGTAGAAAGGCTTGAAAACAGGATGATAAGGGGTACTTTTTGGTTCTCTTTCATTTGCCACAGTCTGTTGGGCTGTTTTACAGAAGAAAAAATTTTGATAACTTGCCCTCATCCATCTTAGGCCCCCAAAGACGAGCAATGTTGTCTTCTGACAACTCTTGTTTTGCACAGTTCCACACCCACACTAAAACAAGAGAGAAATCATTTGTACATACATTGATGGGAAAGCGTGCTTTAAAACCAGTGAACATTACTATCAATAATGAGTGCTACATTCAAACGACTGAAATTATGTTTCATGAATGAGTTTTAATAAGTCACATGATTGTGTTCTTAATACATGTAGACATGTCAGATAACCAGCAGTTTTTATTAATTTAAGATGTAAAGTGTTGAAAACCAAATCTTAAGCCCCGCCCATCAGGGCTTGAAGAAATAGATTGGCTGCACACGAGTACTGGTAAACTGCTTAGAGGATCTAAGCCCGCCCAGGCAAAGCGGTGCGAGTCGGCCCGTCCATGCTGATAAACCCTATCGGTTATATTGGGCGGCAGGGCTTGAGATGTCATTTCATCTCAAGGTCGGATAAAAGTCCCACAAAATTGGAAGCAATGTCTCAAAAATGACCTTTACAGTGTTGACGGCGATGTTAAACCTCAAATCAAACAAACAAACAAACCAAATCTTATTTTGTACTTGTTACAGCATTTTTCCCTATATGCTCCAACAATGCTTCAAAATAACTGTATCCAAATTCAAATTTTCTTAATGCTGTGTTGACCTACTTAAATTTATACCGTGTTGCTAAAAGTAGGTAAACAGACGTACTAGTGGCTTATAAGTGAGAAAATTATAAGTGGCTTAGAAGTGACTTACAAGTGTTTACAAGTGGCTTGGAGCTGCCCTCCCATTTGCATACAAAACTTGTAAGTGGCAGCTCATTTGCATTATAAATACCCAACAACTCACAGATATGTCTGAGACTTACAAATGGTTTCTAAGTAACACTTGTAGGTAAAATTTTGTAAGGGTAATTTTGGAGGGATTTCTTCTTACAATGGCTAATTTGCAGGAAACAACAAAACTATGGCCAAGTTTCAGTGTGTTAGAATTGAAATAGATGACAGCTGTTGTGTGTGAATTAGTGAGTAATAACACACAGTTTGTAGGTCAGTTTTAACCCTTCTCTTGCTGAATACAGTAGAACTTCGATGGCTGGAACACCGATGGCTTGTTTACCATGGATGTGTCAAACCCATTTTTGAGCCCCTCGCGAAATCCTCTACATATGAAATAGTGGAGGATAATTGAGAAGATTTTAGTCTTTTATCTTGCAAATGTATGCTGTGTGCACTCATTAGAATCGCCTCGATGAGGCGATTCTAATGAGTACACACAACATACATTTTCATAATATGAGAACACCGAAAAGATGACTGAAAGTATCTCGTTGTGCCTCCAGACAGTAACCTCAGTGGCTCAAACTACCCCTGTCTCGAACAGATTTTCGAGGTCCCAAAGGTGTTCGAGCCATTGAAGTTCGACTGTATTCAGTTTAGCCACACCCATTTATGACTTTGAACCAGTCAGATTACTTGATGTAATTTATTCCTACAAATTCATAAATTGAATGTCAAACAGTGTAGATCCTGATCAGATGGCTTCTTCAGAAGCCATGTGATCTGGATCTACACTGTTTGCAAACAAAAGGGTTGTCATGAACAGCAGGATAAGAGTTAAACAGACAAATCACTCGCACATTATGCTCGTGATTTGATCTACTTTACAACTGACTTCCAAACTGTGATTTATTTCTCAAAAATTCACTGCTAGCCTGATCAATTTCTTAAATATCAGAGAGTACTAAGGCCTCTTTTCTCATGGTGTTGGCGGCCTTAAAAAGTCTCCCCATGCTTCATTATAGTGCAGATTATATTTTCTTTTCCTTTGGGATCATTGAGCCCATTCTGGTTACCTTGAAAATCAAATACCGCTTAAGCTGGTGCTAGGAGGCGTATGCAGCCTTGCAGACTATATTGCTGTGTTTAAAGAGACTCAATAAAACTGAGTCTCCGACTTTCTTTTTAGCTCACCTGTCACGTAGTGACAAGGTTAGCTTTTGTGATCACTTTTTGTACGTCGTCCGTCGTGCGTGCATCCGTCCGTCCGTGCGTGTGTCCGTCCGTCCGTGCGTGCGTCCGTAAACAATTTCAAATAAGTATATCTCTAATATCCCATGGCAATTCTTAATCAAATTTCATGTGAAGCATCATCAGGTAGGCGGAAAGGCTGCATAAGGTTTTTGGGCTGATCAGATTGGAATTCTGGTTGCCATGGCAACATATAGCTCCCATAGACTTATAATGGGAAAAATTTTAAAAATCTTCTTCTCTGAAACCACAGGGCCCAGAGCTTAGATATTTAGCTTGTAACAATGTTAAGTGGTCACCTATGTAAATCCTGCCAATCATGCCCCTGGGGTCCAAATTGGCCACACCCCGGGGCCCCTTAGCTCCTACAGACTATAATGGAAAAAAAAGCTTCAAAAATCTTCTTCTCTGAAACCACAGGGCCCAGACCTTAGATATTTAGCATGTAGCAACGGCAAGTGGTCACCTACATAATTCCTGCAAATCATGCCCCTGGGTTCCAAATGGGCCACGCCCCGGGGCCCCTTCGCTCCCATAGACTCATAATGGAAAAAAAGCTTCAAAAATCTTCTTCTCCGAAACCAAAGGACCCAGAGCTTAGGTATTTAGCATGTAGCAACGGCAAGTGGTCACCTACATAAGTCCTGCCAACCATGCCCCTGGGATCCAAATTGGCCACGCCCTGGGGCCCTTTAGCTCCCATAGACTCATAATGGAAAAAAAGCTTCAAAAATCTTCTTCTCTGAAACCACAGGGCCCAGAGCTTAGATATTTAGCATGTAGCAAGGGCAAGTGGTCCCCTACATTATTCCTGCCAATCATGCGCCTGGGTTTCAAATGGGACATGCCCCGTGGCCCCTTCGCTCCCATAGACTCAAAATGGGAAAAAAAGCTTCAAAAATCTACTTCTCTGAAACCACAGGGCCCAGAGCTTAGATATTTAGCATGTAGCAACCGCAAGTGGTCACCTACATAATTCCTGCCAATCATACCTCTGGGTTTCAAATGGGCCACGCCCCGGGGCCCCTTAGCTCCCATAGACTCATAATGAAAAAAAGCTTCAAAAATCTTCTTCTCTGAAACCACAGTGCCCAGAGCTTAGATATTAGCATGTAGCATTGGCCAGTGGTCACCTACATAATTCCTGCCAATCATGCCGCTTGTTTCAAATGGGCCACGCCCCATGGCCCCTTCGCTCCCATAGACTCATAATGGGAAAAAAAGCTTCAAAAATCTTCTTCTCTAAAAACACAGGGCCTAGAGCTTAGATATTTAGCAGGTAGCAACGGCAAGTGTTCACCTACATAAATCCTGCCAATCATGCCCCATGTGGTCCAAATGGGCCAAGCCCCGGGGCCCCTTAGCTCCCATTGACTCCTAATGGAAAAAAGCTTCAAAAATCTTCTCCTCTGAAACCACAGGGTCCAGAGCTTAGATATTTAGCAGGTAGCAATGGAAAGTGGTCACCTACATAAATCCTGCCAATCATGTCCCTGGGGTCCAAATGGGCCACGCCCCGGGGCCCCTTAGCGCCCATTGACTCCTAATGGAAAAAAGCTTAAAAAATCTTCTTCTCTGAAACCACAGGTCCCAGAAATTAGATATTTAGCATATAGCAATGGCAAGTAGTCACCTACATAAATCCTGCCAATCATGCCCCTGGGGTCCAAATGGGCCACGCCCCGGGGCCATTTAGCTCCCATAGACTCCAAATGGAAAAAAGCTTCAAAAATCTTCTCCTCTGAAACCACAGGTCCCAGAGCTTAGATATTGAGCAGGTAGCAACAGCAAGTGGTCACCTACATAAATCCTGCCAATCATGCCCCTGGGGTCCAAATGGGCCACACCCCGGGGCCCCTTAGCTCCCATAGACTCCTAATGAAAAAAAGCTTCAAAAATCTTCTTCTCTGAAACCACAGGGCCCAGGTCACCTCCATAAATCCTGCCAATCATGCCCCTTGGGCCAGAATTGGCCACACTCATGGCCCATTAGCTACCATGGATGGACTTTAAATGGAAAAAAAAACTTAAAATGGAAAAAAAACTTCAAAAATATTCTTCTGTGAAACCATAAGGCCCAGAGCTTAGGTATTTAGCATGTAGCAACATGAAGTGGTTGCCTGCATGAATCCTCCCCAAGTCTTGCCCCTTGGGTTCAAATTGGCCAAATCCTGTGGCTTCTTAACTCCAATAAACTTATAATGGAAAAAAAAGCTTTAAAAATCTTTTTCTCTGAAACCATGAAGTACGGACCTTAGATATTTAGTATATAGCAACATAAAATGGTCGCCTACATAAATCCTGCCAACCATGCCCTTTGGGTCAAAATTGACCTATGGACTTATACTGGAAAAAAAAATCTTCTTCTCCAAAGCCATAAGGCCCAGAGCTCAGATATTTAGTATGTAGCAGTGGTCTCCGACACTTTTGATTTTCTGGTACACAGGTGAGCGATATAGGGCCATTGGGCCCTCTTGTATTTATGTGTTCTTTGTTTCCAAAGGCAACCTTTTAGCTTTTTATTTCACTAATCTATTCCAGAGAGCGAAACAATGTTTTAGAAAGAAATCTTCCAGAGCTTAAATTTGCCTTACACCAACAGAAACTTGCCATAGAAGACATACAAACATACCTAGCAGAGAGAGACAAACACATGCAAGAGGAGGTTGCCATGATACTGGGTCACGTGAGATCATCATGTGACCTAGAAATACAAGGTACAGTGGCTGCTATTGGTTTTGTTTGTTTGTTTGAATTGAGGTTTACCGTTCCCAGTCATAAAATTGAGATCATCACCCTATTACATGTACTACATTCAGGGCTTCTTTTGAGTTCTGAGACCTGGGGCCAGTTGTTCAAAACTAATGATATTGTTAGTTAACGTGTAGGTAAAGCTTTGACCATTTAGTACAGTAAATATGCTAATATTTTTTGTTGAAAAACATTTTTTCAGAAATTTTTTTTTTTTTTTTTTTTTTAGGACAGTTAACAGTATGGCCACTAACGAACTCAATAAGCTAACGATGCTTTGAACAACTGGACCCGGATTTTCTTGTTTATGATCACATTAACAACTTGATATAATGAACACCCATGTATGCCCCAGGGTTATACATTTCTTTTTAGCTCACCTGAGCCGAAGGCTCACAAGGTGAGCTTATAGTATAGGCAGGCTCCGGCATCCGTCTGTCGTCCACACGTTTGAACCTGAATATCTCAGTAACTAGCTGGCCAATCTTGATCAAATTTTATGTGAAGTATCACTGGGTTGGGGGATGGATTGCATTAGGTTTGGGACTGGCATTGATCAGAACTGTGGTTGCCATGGAAATAAATATGCTCCAAAGACTTATAATGGGAAAAACGATGTCTCCAACTTTTCTCAGCCGTTTCTGATCTGATCTTCATCAAACTTGCAGATAACCAGGAGAGGCATTCAGTCTATGTCGAGTTCGAATTTGGGCCTCACAGGACCAACGGCTTTGGAGTTACCTGCCCTTGAGCGTAAAAATAAGCAAAAATTGGTGTCTCCACTTTTTCTCACTTGTTATTGGTCTGATTTTTGGAAACATTTAGTAAACAAGGACAAGGATAATATCTCAGATGAGTTCGAAATTGGCTTGAATCTGACAACCAGTTTCGCAGTTGCGTTCCCTTGAGCTTGAAAAATTTTACCATAGGCTTGCAATGGAAAAACAACTTTTCTCAGCCATTTCTGATCTGATCTTTATCAGACTTGCAGATAACCAGGAGAGGCATACAGTCTACGTCGAGTTCGAATTTGGGCCTCGCAGGACCAAGGGCTTTGGCATTACCTGCCCTTGAGTGTAAAAATAAGCGAAAAATGGTGTCTGCCTCCACTTTTTCTCAGCTGTTGTTGATATAATCTTTTTGAAACTTTTAGTAAAGAAGGACAAGCATAATATCTCAGATGTGTTCGAATTTAGCTCGATTATTGCAGATAACTAGAGGAGGCATAAAGTCTACTTTGAGTTCAAATTAGGCCTCGCCGGACCAACAGCTTTGGAGCTACCTGTCATTGAGTATAAATATGAGGATAATAGTGTCTCCACGAGTTTGAATTTGGCTCGAATCAGACAATCAGTTTCGCAATTACGTTCCCTTGAGCGTGAAAAATTTTATCATAGGCTTACAATGGAAAACGATGTCTCCAACTTTACTCAGCCAGTTCTGATCTGATCTTTATCAAACTTACCGATAACCAGGAAGGATATACAGTCTATGCCGAGTTCGAATTTGGGCCTGGCAGGACCAAGGGCTTTGGAGTTACCTGCCCTTGAGCATACAAATAAGCGAAAAAAGGTGTCTCCCCTTTTTCTCAGCTGTTTTCGACAGGATCTTTTTGAATCTTTTAGAAAATAAGGACAAGCATAATATCTCAGACAAGTTCGAATCTGATAACCGGTTTCGCATTTACGTTCCCTTGAGCGTGAAAATTTTTACCATAGGCTTACAATGGAAAAATGATGTCTCCAACTTTTCTCAGCCATTTCTGATCTGATCTTTACCAAACTTCCAGTTAACCAGGAGAGGCATCCAGTCTATGTCAAGTTCGAATTTGGGCCTTGAGTTATCTGCCCTTGAGTATAAATTATGAGCGAAAAATGGTGTCCACTTTTTCTCAGCTGTTTTTGACCTAATCTTTTTGAACGTTAAGTAAATAAAAACAAGCATAATATCTCAGATGAGTTCGAGTTTGCCTTGACTCTGACAACCTGTGCTATTTCTCAGGTGAGTGATAGTTGCCCTTTGGGCAACTTGTCTTATTTCTGTTCAAAGATATAAGTTGTTGGTACTGGTTAGAAGAACCTCCTCAATGACAGCCTCATGATGCTGGACAGTGACCCTTGGGACAGATTTTTCATCCACCCCTCACACCCATGTGAGATTCTTATATTACCATAGGTGTTTTCTGTAAATGCACCAGCAATATTATCCAAATGATCTTTTTCTTTTAACAGAGAAAGAGAAGTTAATAAGCACAATAAGTGAACTACAGTCCCAGGTTGGTGAATCTAGTTCAGAAACGGAGGAAATGAGACAAAGAATCGCTACTCAGGAGAGACAGCTACAACAATTAGATGCTATATATGAAGAAAATAAATTATTGCAACAAAAATGTATAGAACTGGATGATATTAGAATGAGTGAGTATTGTACAGAACAAGCCTTAATATTTACCACTCTCTGGGCTAATTCAGCAGATGACAAATTGTTGATATCATCACGAAAACAAGCCTGTACAGTATAGCTCCGTTATATCATGTTCCGATATTTTGCGATGTCCAATATATCGCGGTTGCGCCGTGGATCCCGTTTTTTTTCCCTTAAAAATTCATAAATAAAAAAAATAGAGTTTAAAGTTGTTAAAATTTATTTAAAACCAGGTTTAACCAGGGGCCAACAGCGTTTGACTTTTCCCGCCCAGCCTCTGCTATTTGGCGCCAAAATATAACCATTCACGAGATCGCAGAAAAGTCGGTTTTTATTGTGCAAACATCTACCATTAGATGTAGCTAATTGTCTGAGGAGCGATTTAATCATTGTCACATTGATTGTGGATTAAATTTTATGACAGGAGGATAAATGCCAATTAGAGACATAACTTGACCATATTTTCACACCTTATCGACACGCACCGCAGGGTGGCAATTATATGACAGGGATTAACAATTAACCGTAATAAATAGACAGATGGTTTGTCTCTCAATTGACAGTGCAGCAATAATCGCGATTTACTTACTGGTCTAGTTTTACCGTATTTAAGGACTCAAAAATACTGATAGTTGTAGACGATTTTTTTTACACTTGCCTGAAATCAAAACACAATAAAATGATAGTTTTGTTGTTGTATAGTTTTTCGGCCCATGGAAGACGTTAAATAATTTTTTTCCAAGCGCTGCTTTTAATTTTTCTGAGATCTGGCAAGCCAAGGGAAACAACTAGAATTGCTTTAGCGCTTAGCGCTTATGGTAGTTGCGCCCCTTGGCCGTCAACGTGAGAGACAACCAGGGGAACCCGCAAATTCAAAATGGCGTCCTGTTTTGACATTTTAGCAATCACATGTTTTCAGACGCAGATTTTCACCTGTTCTCGAATGTAAGTTAATTGGTAGACATAGTCCCCTTTGTTTAATCTGTCACTGAGAAATTCTGAACCTACTTTAATGGTGAAATACGGCCGATAGCATTACTGACAGCCATTAGTGTGGAGTGATAACGGTATCTCACCAAACTATCACCGCGACTTGTATTGGCATCTCGGCAAACTACCGCGACTTATATCGCGCTCCGACCACATCATGGCTTTCGGGCTATGGACCCCGACTACCGTGATATATTGGAGCTATACTGTATAATTATGACCCCCTTGAACCCCACTTTCATACATAGAAAACTTGGGTTTAGGGGGGTTTACATTAGTTCTCTTATTTCTGCTCCAAGACATAGGCTGTGGGTACTCGTTAGAACTGCCTCAATGAGGCGGTTCTAAGGACACCCACAACCTATGTTTGCAGTATAAATCACGGAATTTCATCAGAAAAGTAGCCATTTTGGAGATGTGAAAAAATTCACTTTGTCGCTCGGATGTGTTATCAGTTATCATAATTATTTCTGATTTTTACCAGAAAACAGGATTAATATATTTCTGATTTTTTGCAGAAAACAGGATTTGACATCTCGTGAAATTTTTCTCCAATAAGAAAAATATTTCAAAATGTTGTCTGCTGGGCCAAATACCCAGCATGCAAAGAATTAAATAACTGCATGTATAGCGGCGTAGAATCCTTTATGCAGATACGCACTTGCAAACACATAACAAATATCAAAAATAAACAACAAAGAAGAAGAAGACAAAGAAAAAAGAAGAAGAAATAGCAAGATCTGCATGTGTCTAGGATATACATAACACTAATCATTACACATTAGCTAACATAGTTTCCCTTCTATGCCACAGGGACCACATTGACAGGAAAGAATTCCACATTGACAGGAAAGAATTTGCCACAGCAAATTCTTTCCTGTGAGAGTGGTCCCAATTTGGTAAAGGATAATTATTTGAGCCAGAGCACAGCATTTCCTACAACTAACATTTGCATCCAGCAAAGAATCAGATCAGCCTGTGCATCCATATAGTCTAACCAGAGAGGAGTATTGTGCCCTTCGCTATCCTTAGAGTGCACAATGAAGACTCTGATCAGACTGCGCAGAGGCACAGGCTGATCTGAGTCTTAATTGGGCACACATGTCTTATTGTAGGTTTTGTTGTGCGCTGGCTTATTTCTAGTATTTTCTTTGGTTTGTGTAAAAATCATTTTCTAGTTACGCCCCTGATGTTCCTGCATTTGTCTATGCCAGGCATGTGGATCATCAAACTATTGGTTTCACTGAAGGCTTTTAAAAATTCTTCAGTTTACTAGCTGAAAATAAGCTAGTTACACAGTACCTGTAAAAGCAAAAACTTCTTACTGGTGGATATATGGCATTTTTCATATCGAGGAGTCCTGTTTTTCGTTTGTTCTCAACCCATAAATTTTATGTGAAATGACACTGAGTGTAAGATCCTACTTTTCATATAGTGATTTTAAATCCTATTATATTGTTGCCGAAATTTAATAACATAGGGGTTGTCATTGATGGCATTATTATGTTAAGTATCCATTACAATAACATACCCATGCGAGATAGTGTATTCTTTCTTTTCTCCAAAATGGCTACTTTTCCGAAGAAAAATTGTGATATTTCTCTTATTTATACTCCAAACATAGGTTGTGGGTGCTCTTTAGAACCGCCTCATTGAGGCGGTTCTAATGAGTACCCACAACCTATTTCTAGGAGCAGAAATAAGCAAATTAATGAAATACCCCTGTAAACCCCAGTTTTCTATATATAAACTGGGGTTTAGAGGGTTGTTCATTTCAAGGACTTGTTGTCATAATGCCATCTAATCAGGTGCTGTTACATGTGGTCATTCCATTTTTGATGTGACATTGTCGACTAAATGACAGCGATGTAATTTGATAAATCCTTACATTTATATTTTTAGGTTTACAAAAAGAATTAGCAGAAGCCCTGGAACAGAGTAGAAAGTTACATCTGGAGGTTGAACAGTTTCGAGAACAGTTCAAGTTAGTTTTACACTGCAGCCTCTTTATAACAATATTGTTGGTGTCCATAGCAGAAACTGTATTACAGTAAAATTCCTATATTAAGACCACCTTTGGGCCTGTTCAAAAGTGGTCTTAAAGACCACTTTTGAACAGTCCAAAAAGGTGGTCCCTGACCAGAAGACTTTGTAGGCAGAAAATACAAAGAAAAAAATAAGTGTACCCTTCAAAATAAGCTTTTTGTAGCAGAATTAGTCATAATTTTAGGTGAGCTTAATAGCGGAATTTCACTGTAGTTGTAAACAGCTGTGTTATATCCAAACAAAAGTGTATAGATGACATAGAAAAACGACTGTTTTTCTATATAATTAGTACATTTGTTTTTGTTTGATTTGAGGTTTAACGTCCCCGTCAACACTGTACAGGTCATTTTGGAGACGTTACTTCCAATTTTGTGGGACTTTTACCCGACATTGAGATGAAATGACATCTCAAGCCCTGTCGCCCAATGAAACCAATAGGGTTTATTAGCATGGATGGTCCGCCTCGCACTGCAGTTCCTGGACAGGCTTAGATCCTCTAAGCAGTTTACCAGTACTAGAGTGCTGGCCGGATTCAGCTCTGCATGGAAGCATCATGCAGCCCATATATTTCTTCAAGCCCCTACTGTGGGGGCTTAATTAGTACATTTTTGGTAATGTATAGATGATACAGAAAAATGACCATTTATGGACATTTTTGTCGCGCCGCCTTTAAGCATTGGGTTAATATAGGAGTCCAGTTTTCCATCAGTCCATTCGTACATCAAGCCGTCAACATTTGCAGCCACCCTAACTTTCACCCTAATGTAAGAGTCCATTTCTCAAGAACTATAGGAGCTTCATTAATGATACTTCATTTCAAAGTTGCATCTAGGAATGGCATCTTTCATGCAATCATCCGTATCTGATCATGACCTAGTGGCTACATTTCAGGGTTCACTGACTTTGTGATTTATTGCAACCACTCTAAACTTTCACCCTATTGTAAGGGTCAGTTTCTAGGGAGCTGTCAAGAGCTTCATTCATGACAGGGTTCATACGCGTCAGGGAAAAGTCAGGGAAAAAAACAATTTTTCAAGGTCAGGGAATAGTCAGGGAATTTTACAAAATGTCAGGGAAATTTTGAAATTTGGAAAATGTCAGGGAAATGTCAGGGAATTTTCTGATCTGGGTAGGCACCAATTTGTAAAGGTTAAGGCAGTTTCTTCAAATATTTCCTTTTTCATAAAAGCTATAATCACACTTACAGCAATTTAAGCATAACTTTAAATTGTATGCATATATCTATATTCTACATATTTTTCAAATTCCATATAGAAGAAACTGAAAGGGATTTGCAACCCTTACCTCCTGAGCAAATCTGGTGATGGCTATATCTAATGATTCGATCCCCCCCCCCCCCCTCCACTTCATAAAAGGCAATATAACTCAAAAACCATTCCGATCCCCAACCCTAAACCATATATATTCTTGTTCCTTTTGATAAGACGCATTCAGTAACACCAACCTGGGGGTCCTCCCGAATGCGCTGGGGTCATGCCCCACCCCCCTCCATTTGGTCATAACATAAAAATGTTTGTTGAAACAGTGTACCCGGTATTTGAGTACTTTGTAATGCATGATAATTGATGTCATTTTGCTTACCAATGTGTATTGTATAATCACCAGCACCATATCCAGTTGTAAATGTAAATGTTTGTCAAAAAAGGAGGTAAGGGTTGGCTTTAGGGGTGGTGGAGGCCAACATTCTATTTTTCATTTAGGATTGAACCACTAAATGTGCAGATTTTAAAATAACAAAAGTTTGTATTGTGCCAAACCAAAATGTCAGGGAAAAATGCTTTCATGTCAGGGAAAAGTCAGGGAAATGTCAGGGAATTTTGTCTGAAAAAAAATGTATGAACCATGCATGACTATTAGTACATACTTGCATCTAGGAATGACATCTTTAGTGCAAGCATCCATATCTGACCTTGACCTACATTTCATGGTAGACTGAACATCATGATAACAAGTCCGTGAAACGAAGACCCCTCTAAATCCCGATTTGTGGGGTTTAATGAGGTATACATTATCTGCCTTATTTTTGCTCAAAAACATAGATTGTGGGTACTCTTTAAAACCGCCATATTGAGGCAGTTCTAACAAGCACCAACGAGCTATGTTGAAAGCAGAAATGAGAAAGATATCATTTTTACCCCCAAAATTTGTAATTTCTGATGCCATGTCGGATGCCATTATGTCACACGCACACGTTTTCTTAATGATTAGTGAACTATTATGTCAACCCTAGCTTTCACCCTAATGTTTAAGCTTATTTCTCAAGAGCTTCATTAATGATACTTGATATAAACTTGCATCTAGGAATGACAACTATAATGCAAGCATCCATATCTGACCTTGACCTACATTTCACGGATGACTGACTTATTGAACTATTATGTCAACCCTAGCTTTCACCCTAATGTTTAAGCTTATTTCTCGAGAACTATAAGAGCTTCATTAAAGATACTTGATAGGAATGGAAACTTTTATGCAAACAATCGTGTTTGACCTTGACCAAGATTTCAAGGTTTGATGACTTTGCACCCCATAGCCGTCAATGGAATTCTTGTTCTACTTAATCTATACATTTTTGGGATTCAAGTGTTTTTTTCTCCGGGAACATCAAATTTCACCCACCCCTGATTAGCGATCAGCCAGATATAAGCAAAACAATCTTGAAAGGGCCCTAAAAGCAAAATAGAAAAAAAAGACAAAATCATTAGCTTAATAGACTTAAAGGGAATGGATACATCTGCCAGATTTTACCGCCATTTTTCAAAGGGAGACAACTTTCGGGACTTCCTGTTTTCTTTTCTAAAAACACTTGCAGCATGCCCAAGGGAAAAGAGGTCTACTCATTAAGGAAAGAATTAGCTCCTGAAGAGCGAATTCTTTCCTTTAAGAGTTTACCCCTATTGACATGGGAGACAGAAAAATACTATTGAAGGAGTTTCCTCCCCTGAAGGTGTATCCATTCCCCTTAAGTGGTCAAAATGTGAGCAGTTCTAGCAAGTCCAGTATCTAATACCATAGAACTTACGTTGAAAGAAATGTATGTAGCAGAAGTCACATTTCTTTCTTAAAAAGTATTAGTGTATTTGTCATATACTGAATGAACTTACAATTTATTAATTGACTATCCTGTATTGTTCAGAGGTTATCTGTATTTACACTGAGGTAAAAAATCAATAATCATGTTTTTAATGGTGTCAATTAATAAAATTGTCATTAATCAAGTACTTCTGTATTGGCCCAGTTACAGGTCAGAGGTCTGCTATATTGGCCTTGGCTAAGCTAATTCCACCAAACCCAGATGGAGGGGTGTGTGTGTGTGGGGGGGGGGGGTGCATTATTGATAGGTGCATTAAAAGCAAGAAGTTTTGGTAAATTATAAATTTATACACAACCAACAAGATAATATATTGAAACTATTTTAATGAAATACATAATAAACATGGCTGTTTCTTCAACTACAATAATTAACAAATACCCTACTTTACAACCTACATATACAATACATTTGGCTCTCTTTTGGGGGCTGCTCACAAAGGTACTTGAACCACTCTGAGAACAACCTGATCAGCAGTTGTGGTCATAAAACATGACCCGGACATAAACTGATACTGTGATGATATGGAAACTGACAGTGATACTGTGAGACTGATATCGATACGGTGATAAGCAATACAGTTGTGCATGATCTGCATCATTGAACATGCTGATCTCAGGTGGTTCAGTGTCAAGCCATAAAATGATAAACATGAACTTTCTGTGTCATCTCAAATAAAAAAGCAACATTATTTTGGGGTTTAAAAGGCCATACCAAGAGTGAACAACCCCATGAGTGACATGTGGGCAAACTATAGTCATATACAAAATTAATTAGCTGCAAAATGATTACATTTCTAAATATAATTTTGTGTGTGTGTGTGTGAACAGAAAGGAGGTGCTGGGGTGGATGGCTGGGTTGAGCTAGTCTGAAGACCACTGTTCATATTCCTATCCAGGCCACAAATGACAAATCTCTTCTATGATCATCTTGGTACTAATTGATTGCACTCTCATAATCTCTTATTACATAACTCTACTACTCCCAGTTATCTTTGATCTGGTCAGAAAGAATCTTGGCAGCTGGAGTTACATAATTTAACATAACTTATGTCTGTAAATATTACTGATAAGCCCAGCAGACAGTTAACAGGTGTTCCAGTGTTGCAACAGAAATCTTCTGATCATGGTCTGCACAACTAATTTTTGGACCTCAAAACTATATTCTACCAATCAGAAGTGACAACAATAATACTAATGTGATACTAGAAACAATATATTGTGTATAAACCACAATTAAATAAATTGCCATTTTATACACAACCAACAAGATAATATATTGAAACTATTTTAATGAAATACATAATAAACATGGCTGTTTCTTCAACTACAATAATTAACAAATACCCTACTTTACAACCTACATATACAATACATTTGGCTCTCTTTTGGGGGCTGCTCACAAAGGTACTTGAACCACTCTGAGAACAACCTGATCAGCAGTTGTGGTCATAAAACATGACCCGGACATAAACTGATACTGTGATGATATGGAAACTGACAGTGATACTGTGAGACTGATATCGATACGGTGATAAGCAATACAGTTGTGCATGATCTGCATCATTGAACATGCTGATCTCAGGTGGTTCAGTGTCAAGCCATAAAATGATAAACATGAACTTTCTGTGTCATCTCAAATAAAAAAGCAACATTATTTTGGGGTTTAAAAGGCCAAACGAATTTGATTGAAAATCAAATGAGGCCCCCAAAATATGAGCCAACCAACTAGTACTGACACTGATACTGCTGAAAGGGCACATTCTAGCCCATCTCAAATCAGACATTGGCAAACAGTGCAGTCCCAGACAAAATGTCACGGAACATAATGTCTGGTCATGGTCCTCGCTGCCTGAACATTTCAGACATTCACCTTTGAAGTGTAAAGTACTCAACATGCCATGATCTCTGAAAATGAGGGAATACATAAGGTAACTGTAGGTTATGGAAATTTCCATACAAAACAACAACAACAAAAAATAAACGATTTTGAGCATATTGCGAGGTTAATCTTTAACCCTGACAGTGTGTGTTTCCAGACGGAATGTAACAATACTGGAAAAATATGTTTATACAGCTAATATATATGTCATAAAGTATACTTTAAAAGGTTCTATATTCAATGTGTGGTCGACTCGCCCAGGAAAAAACAGAGATAAAAAATTCTATAAAAAACTCTGAAACCTGTGCCCGTTTGTCAGTGTCTTACCACAGAATGTCGGGCCGCATTTTTACAATTGAACCTTCAATATGAATGAACTGAGCCTCATTGCAAGCTGACAAAAATTTGACACAATGTTTTAATGTGATGTCATTGTCATATGATCGATCTACTGTTTACAAATATAAATATATATATTCAAATTTTTTCTGATACAGCAGTGTTTACTCAATATACATGTACTCTGAATATTGATTTTTAAAAAAAAAAAAAAAAACGATGATGTTTGTTGGACTGATTGCTAGAACTGAACAAATCCTATAGGCTTCTCCCTTAACACAGATCACACGTGTATACAAAACTTGTCTTACCCTTAGTAATTCACCTATTGGCAAGGATAACATTGTCCACAACAGCATGTGCTGTAGGAAAACTATTACTGTAAAAACTTAAAAATTCTACAGTTAGTACTTGCTGCTATTAAGTAAATCAGTTTCATGATCCAGCAAGGAGTCCAAAAATTTCAGACGGAATGACAGACAGTGCAAACTCGACCAGACTCTCCTTCAGGAGCAGTCTGATCGGGACTGCGCTGCATGCTTAGGCCTTTCTGTATCATATTCATGAACATTACGGCAATTATAGCTATGATTTCAGACCAATACTCCTCCCTGGATTCCCAGCAGGACCACAATAATGAATATTCTTTTCTTAACTAACATTGTTTCAACCCTAATCCAGTGCTGCGTGCCTGCCAGGTACCAGGTAATGCAAGCATACTCCGGGGGCATACTCGGTCTACTACAAAATATGAATGTTTATTGAGTCAAATATCTGCATAACCCTAACTTCTGTCTTGGCATAGAGCCAGTTCCATGTATATTAATCGTTACTTGTTCTGGAAATTGTTATTCTAAATCCACAATTCCTAGTCTACCGGTACTTGTAAATGTTGGCATCACCCTTAATGGCAAATAATATTCATGTCACATTAAAGAAAAAATCTGCTTCTTTGTCAAGTGTACTTCGATTCTGTTCAAGTTTTACTCTAGTTCATCATGTTTGACATCCAAAGCCACTGCATAAGCCATAGCTGACCAGGCTAGAACCACCAGGATTGCTCCATTCTGAAACTGACAAATAATCATAAATATGGTACTAGGACTACTATAACTTTTTGGCTCTATGACTGTTTTCTGACATTGTCCACACATACATGTACATAGTTGTTGAATTAGCACTACAATTACTGGATTGGAATTCAACCCATTTAGTACTGGAATCCCCAGAATGGGGACTTGGCAACAGTGTAGGCCCAGGACGTCTGATCAGGGCCTTCACCGCTTGCCAAAAGTTAAATCATTTTCCAAATAAATATTTTTTGTTGATAACACATCCTGACACTCCTAAATGTTGAAATGGACTCCTGATATATATGAGGAGGATGATTCCATCCGGTACATAAAGGAATTAATCAGTCCACAATGCCAAGCATGTACATGTATCATATACTGTTAAAATTGATGACTTTATAAGCCTTACATTCTGATCATGTTGCACTGTTAGAATTTGAGACACAGTCTTGTCGGCTGATATCATTCCACTGTTATAGTAGGAAACATTAGAATCATAGCCATGATTGTATTTCATTGTTGAATATGAAGAAACAGTTAAATTATGCAATCTGGTTGCTTGATATGGTAATTGAGACTGAACCAGGCAGTTGGATCTTCTGGACTGTTAAAATAAGAGACATAGCCGTGCAGCTGATCGTCATACGCTGTTAGAATTGGACTGATTGTGCTGCTTATCGATTCTCTCAACATTGTCAGAATAACTATAAACTAGTGTGCTCTTACAAAATAGAAGTGAAGGCAATGATCAGAAATCGATACAATTGCCCTCTTACAAACCTTGACTGGCTAGCAAAATCTGCTCATGAGAATGGAAAATAAGACATATCATGTATACACTTTAAAATTTGGGAGATTTGAAAATCTAAGGTTTGCAACAATGACAAGGCTTATGCTGATTATTACTGCACTTTGGAGACCAAAGTCTGATAATAGTCTGAATGAAGCAGCTTAACATCTCGCTGATGTGAATCAGAATGATAAAAGTATATGTTTGATATCTTCTTCTCTTCTCCTTTTTTTTTTTTTTTTTTTTATTTTATTATTACCTTATGCACAAAGTCACAATCTGGGAGAGCATGATCAGTCTTGAATGCTTGATATGAGGTAACTTGACTGATGATGAATGATGGGATGATCCCGAGTGAAAAAGCCAGAGGGGAGGCGTGACGCAGCAGTCTCTAGGCTGAGGAGGCATGAATGCTATACATCTTACGGTAGTATACCGAGTGAAGGCCAGAGTGGAGGCGTGAACGGTGCTCTCTATGAGGCCTGAATCAGGCGTGAATGCTATGCATCTTACGGGAAGACCCCTGATTATGACTTGACTGATGATAGATAGATGATCCCGAGTGAAAAGGCCAGTGCCGGGGCACCTTATGAGACCCGATTCAGGTGTGAATGCTATGCATCTTACGGCCGATACCGAGTGAAGGCCAGAGCGGAGGCGTGATCGGTGCACTGTTCATATTCCTATCCAGGCCACAAATGACAAATCTCTTCTATGATCATCTTGGTACTAATTGATTGCACTCTCATAATCTCTTATTACATAACTCTACTACTCCCAGTTATCTTTGATCTGGTCAGAAAGAATCTTGGCAGCTGGAGTTACATAATTTAACATAACTTATGTCTGTAAATATTACTGATAAGCCCAGCAGACAGTTAACAGGTGTTCCAGTGTTGCAACAGAAATCTTCTGATCATGGTCTGCACAACTAATTTTTGGACCTCAAAACTATATTCTACCAATCAGAAGTGACAACAATAATACTAATGTGATACTAGAAACAATATATTGTGTATAAACCACAATTAAATAAATTGCCATTAAACAGTGTAGATCCTGCTGAGACAGCTTGATCTGGCCTGTTTGTATATGTCCGCACTGGGGTCAGTTATTCAAAGCATTGTTAGTTAAACGAGCTCGTTAGTGGGTCATATTGTTAACTATCCTAGCATTGGTACTATATCTTATATTTTGGTACTTTTGCTGAAAAAATGTGTGCAGCCTTTGCATTTTGCAAAACCTGCTCACACGTATTCAACTAAAATATTAGCATATTTTGCCATATTTACCCATTTTGCACCGGAAACCCCAAAACGGGTACCCTGGCAAACAGTGCAGGCCAAGATCAGACGCTGCAAAAAGTTTTTGTTTGTTTGTTTGATTTGAGGTTTAACGTCCCCGTCAATACTGTAAAGGTCATTTTGGAGACGTTGCTTCCAATTTTGTGGGACTTTTACCCGACATTGAGATGAAATGACATCTCAAGCCCTGTCGCCCAATGAAACCAATAGGGTTTATTAGCATGGACGGTCCGTCTCGCACCGCAGTTCCTGGACAGGCTTAGATCCTCTAAGCGGTTTACCAGTACTAGTGTGCGGGCCGGATTCATCTCTGCGTGGAAGCATCATGCAGCCCATATATTTCTTCAAGCCCCTATTGCAAAAAGTTAAGCCATTTTCAGCCATTTTCCTAACAAATTTTGAAGAAAACACAACAGGTGACCCCTGAAATTCGAAATGGACTCCTGCCATATATAAGGAGGATGATTCCATTTGGTACAAAAAGGGTTAAATGATCTAAGTTTTAACGATTCATTGATTAACAATCTTGTTAGTTGAAAGCTAACAATGTCGTTAGTTAACATATCTTTAAAACTTTGATCATTAAATACAACAAATACGCCAATATTTTTGATGAAAAATTGTGAGCAGCTTATGCAAATGCAAAAGCTGCTCACATTTTTTCAGCAAAAATACCACTGTATTAGGTATTGGTCTTACTAGAACAGTTAACAGTTTGATCACTAACGAGCTTGTTAAGCTAATGATGCTTTGAACAACTGGGCCCTGGCCTATTTGTTTATGTGTCTGTACTGTTGACAGTTGTCCAGAGCATTGTTAGTTTAACAAGCTCATTACTGGTCATATTGTTAACTATTCTATGTAAAATTTTGGTACTTTTGCTGAAAAAATGTGAGCAGCCTTTGTATTTGCAAAAGCTGCTCACACTTATTCAACTAAAATATTAGCATATTTGCCATATTAACCCATTTTGTACTGGAAACCCCAAAACGGGTACCCTGACAAACAGTGCAGGCCCAGATCAGATGCCACAGAATGCAGCATCTGATCAGGGCCTACACTGTTTGCAGAAAGTTGAGCCATTTTCCTAACAAATTTTAAGAAACCAATGAAATGGTTATACTGAAATTTTTCAGGAGCAGGAAATCAGAGATGGATGAATTAACAGCAAAACAAAGACACAAGGAACAGGCCATGGAAATGACAGCTCAAAAGTAAGTAATAGACAAAAACCTCTATAACTCCAAAGCAGAAACCGTGTTAGTTAGACAACCATGTTATATCCAAACAAAAATGTATAGATTATATATAATCTATACATTATACATTTTTGGGATCCATCTTGAAACTGTGTTATATCCATAACCATGTTATAATGAACCGTGTCGGCCCCCGCCAATCGGGGCTTGAAGAAATATATGGGCTGCATGATGCTTCCACGCAGAGCTGAATCCGGCCCGCACACTAGTACTGGTAAACCGCTTAGAGGATCTAAGCCTGTCCAGGAACCGTGGTGCGAGGCGGACCATCCATGCTAATAAACCCTATTGATTTCATTGGGCAACAGGGCTTGAGATGTCATTTCATCTCAATGTCGGGTAAAAGTCCCACAAAATTGGAAGCAACGTCTCCAAAATGACCTTTACAGTGTTGACGGGGACGTTAAACCTCAAATCAAAGAAACAAACAAAATAATGAACACTGTTAAAATTAGGTTGTGTAATATGTCAGCACCAGTAATAACCCTTACCCTGCCGAACACAACAACCCCTACCTTTTGCAAACAATGTAGATTCAGATCAGAAGCCATCTGGGCAGGATCTACACTGTTTGTCATTCAGTTTGTGAATTTGAATAAATAAATTACAACTTCAAGTAATTTGATCGGTTGAATGTGAATTGGTATAGCTAAAATGAATTTATGTACCAGTGTAACAACTTATCTTGTCCCCTGCAGTATCTTGTCAAGATAAACAGGGACACCGGGGAAAATGGTAAATTGGCTTGTGCCAAATGAAAAATGGGTCCAACACTCAGATCAGCCTGTGCATATGTGCAGTTTTCATCTGAATCATTGCTTTGTGCAATGTTGATGGCCAATGACTCAAAGCTTTATGCAGTCATTAACCCATTGTATACAAGTGGACTCTTCCATTGCTAAATGTTGGACAAGCCCATATGTCATATAATCGGTATCAGGCCTATTTTTTTGTTTTTATTCTATTTTTGATGGACAATTCCGTTACCAAATAGTGCAGACCCTGATCAGACGCCAAATTCTGCCACGTCTGATCTAGGCCTACACTGTTTGCAAAGATACCACTTTAGGGGTTTCCCACATGCAATGGGTTAAGAAGGGCAGTTGTTTGTTTCTGAGAGCCCCCACCCATCGGGGCTTGAAGAAATAGATGTGCTGCATGATGCTTCCACGCAGAGCTGAAACCGACAGCACACAAGTACTGGTAAACCGCTTAGAGGATCTACTCTAGCCCAGCCAAAGCGGTGCGAGTCGGCCCGTCCATGCTTATAAACCGTAATGTTTTCATTGGGTGGCAGGGCTTGAGATGTCATTTCATCTCAATGTCGGGTAAAAGTCCCACAAAATTGGAAGCAACGTCTCTAAAATGACCTTTACAGTGTTGACAGGGATGTTAAAGGTGCATTATTGAGCTACCGGGCCTCAAATTTTTTTTTCTGTTTTTTTTTATCTTCAATGCATACTCCTTTGTCATGTGTACACTTTTGGAGCCAAATACAGCTTCAGAACTTTGTGAAAATGGTCGTTTTCATTCGTGTTTACCCTTAGCTCTGAACATGTGTCGGGAATTTCTGTTCTAAAAATAAATCTGTCACTTTACACATACATGGCGACAGTATCGTCTCTGAGTGTCGTTACTTATGGTATGGTATTCAGCGTCATATTTCTTCCGATTCAGGCATGGCCTAAGCAAACAAGGCCAAAAATGAACGTCGCATAACGTCATATATGGGGATTATATTTTTGTCACAAACTAAAAATAGATCTAACTAGTGTGCGAAACCTAGTTAGGGAATCCCTCTCAAACTCGTTTACCTGTCATCATAATTGTTTAATTTTGTATTGTTTTAAAGAAAAATACTGGCTATATGTATTTAATTTTTGGAAGCATTTTTCCCAGATAGCTCAATAATGCACCTTTAAACTTCAAATCAAACTAACAAAATATTCTATTTTGATGGAAAATTCTGTTAGCAAATAGTGCAGGCCCTGATCAGATGCCACGTTCTGCGACGTCTGATCTGGGCCTGCACTGTTTGCAAAGGTATTCCTTTGGGGTTTCCCCGCATACAATGGGTTAATCATGAAATCTTTTCTACTGTCGTTCTGTCACTTCCCCTGATTTAACCCTTATCTTACTGAATATTCATTTAAGCTACACCCATTTCTGCTTGATGTAATTTATTGCTACAAATTCATAAACTGAATGCCAAAGAAGAAGCCATCTGATCAGGATCTACACTGTTTGCAAAGATAGGGGTTGTCGTGAACAGCAAGATAAGAGTTAAGAAGGGCAGTTGTTAGTTTCTTGTAAAAGAAAATGCACTGTACTGGTAAACTGCTTATGCCGAGGAAAAGTGGTTTGGTATTTTAAAACTGACTGGCTCATTATGTCCAAAAAAGTGTTGAATGGGATGTTAAACAAGAAACAGATTAACAAACTCATCTCCAAATGCATACTAATTACCACTCATATAAAACTTCTGTTTTTAAACCCACAGACTAAAGTCAGATTTGAAGAAGAGGGATGCAGATTTACTCGGTGCTCAGCGAGAACTGAAGAGTCTACAAGACAAGTTTGATCAACAACAGCAGGTAGAGGCAGACTTGGCTAGAAAGGCGAACAAAAATTCCAGTAAGTTCTGATATGTGCCAGCGCACAACAAAACCTACAATAAGACATGCGCCCATTGAAGACTCAGATCAGCCTGCGCATCCATATAGTCTAACCAGAGACTTCTCTTGCTGCTGGAAGGAGCATTGGGCCCTTAGCTACCCTTAGAGTGCACAACGAAGACTCTGATCAGACTGTGCAGATGTGCAGGCTCATTTGAGTCTTCATTGGGCACACATGTCTAATTGTAGGTTTTGTCATGCGCCTGCTCATATGGTTTTAAAATCTTAGTTGACTGATGTACTGGTTGTATTATGTGTCTGAAGGTGAAAGAAACGAGAGTAAAAAAAAAAAAAAAAAAACAGGGATGTGATCCTTTCTGTTATACTGAGGAATTCTTCTTTTGGGATTTTATCTCAAATGCTCAGAAACATCATTTTCTGATGAGGGTTAAAAAGGGGCTGGTAAAAGAATTTTATCTAAAAGTTTGGGATCAAATTCAGTTTCCATAACTTTTTAGGTGCCAAATTGATTTCTGAACATACCACCCAGCTCCAAATTAGCTTTTAGTTCCTGCAGGCTTTCAAGTAGTCCTACTTTTTCCTACTTTTTCCTACTTTTCCTACTTTTTGGGTCTCTTCCTACTTTGTTCCTACTTTTTCCAGCAAAACTCCTACTTCTCCTACTTTTTTAATTTGTTCAAAAACTAAGATCCCAAATAAATAAATAAACAAATTAAGCATTTAAAAGTATAACATGTATTTCAAACTATTTGTAGAATGCATCTTGTTACATGACATATGTACTGATGATCCTTGACATTCATCTGCTGTTTTTGCTGTACTACTAATTGTAATATGTTGATGTAAAGAAAAACTGCAATAACCATCTACAGTTTTGTCTTGTTGAGCATGACAATAGTTTTTGCAGTAAGTAGTGTGGTGATGTTTTAACTAAATGACCAGCTGGAGCTCTGTCTTGTTGAGAATGGTAGAAAATTTCACCACAGCAATGCTTTGATGCACTAACTGCTGTAACAAACTGTTCTGTCTTGTTTAGCATTACAGAAATTCATTGCAGCAATCCAGTGATGCCTTAACTGCAGTGAACAGCTATAACTCTATCTTGTTAGCGTGATAAACATTCACTTCAGCAGTGCAGTGATGCCTTAACTGCAGTAACCAGCTTGAGTTTTGTCTTGTTTAGCATGACAACAATTCATTGTAGCAATGCATTGATGCCTCAGCTGTATTGCCCAGCTAGAGCTCTGTCTTGTTAAGCATGGCAGGAGTTCCTAGCAACAGTGGTTTGATTTATTAACTGCAGTGATCAGCTAGAGCTATGTTTTGGTAAGCATGCAAGGAATTCATTGCAGCAATGATTTGAGGCCTTAACTGACCAGCTGTTCATAGCAGCAATGCTTTGATACCATGTCTTTGATGCCTTACTAGAGCTCTGTCTTGTTAAGCATTACAGGAGTTCATTGCAGCAATGTGTTGACACCTTAACTGCAGTGATCAGCCAGATCAGGAGGAATTCATTTCAGCAGTGCTGTGATGCCTAACTGCAGTGACAAACTAGAGTTCTGTCGTGTTTAGCTTGATAGAAATTCATTGTAGCAGCCATGCTGTGATGCCTTAACTGTGATTACCATGTAGAGCTGTGTCTTGTTGAGCATGACAGAAATACATTACAGCAGTTCTCTGATGACTAATCTGCAGAGACCCACTGGAGCTATGTCTTGTTGAGCAAGACAGAAATCCATTGCAGCAATGCTGTGATGCCTTAATGCAGTGATCAACTAGAGTTCTGTCTTGAGCATGAAGGGATACTCTGCAGCAGTACTGTGATGCCTGAATTGCAGTTACCCACTAGGGTTCTGTCATGTTGAGCATGACAGCAATTTATTGCAGCATTTCTGGGGTGCCTTAACTGAGTTACCAACTAGAGCTCCGACTTTTTGAGCATGACAGAAATTCATTGCATCAATGCTGTGATTAGTGAAGTGACCAACTAGAGCTCTGTCTTGTTTAGCATGACAGAAATTCATTGCAGCAATGCTGTGATGGCTGGAGTGGCCAACTAGAGCTCTGTCTTGTTTAGCATGACAGAAATTCATTGCAGTAATGCTCTGATGGCTGGAGTGACCAACTAGAGCTCCGTCTTGTTTAGCATGACAGAAATTCATCGCAGCAATGCTGTGATGACTGAAATGACCAACTAGAGCTCTGTCTTGTTTAGCATGACAGAAATTCATTGCAGCAATGTTGTGATGGCTGGAGTGACCAACTAGAGCTCTGTTTTTAAGCATGGCAGAAATTCATTGCAGTAATGCTGTGATGGCTGGGGTGACCAACTAGAGATCTGTCTTGTTTAGCATGACAGAAATTCATTGCAGCCATGCTGAGATGGCTGGAGTGACCAACTAGAGCTCTGTCTTGTTTAGCATGGCAGAAATTCATTGCAGCAATATCTTAAAAAAAGAAGTAGAGGCAATGATCAGGAATCGATACAATGAACTCACAGCTCCCATCAGAGACACCAAAGGGAAAGAAACACAAACATGAAGCAACAGACCACAACGGAAACATCAACAACGGAAAGCCAAAAGGACAGTTACTTTCCCATAAAAATGGCCAAAAGGCTATCCAAAATAAAATCATATAAGTGAAACAAAGACCTAAAGACAAACCATAACAAAAACAAACCATGACAGAAGATCCGCCTTGACTTAAGTGAGCAACTAAAATGCTGTCTTAGTTTGCATGACAGGAATTCCTTTTAGCAGTGCTATGATGCCTTCACCTGAACATCTTGTTGCTGATGCTTCTCACAAATGTAAATTTTCAAAATTCATTAATTTTTTTAATTAATATTTTGACATATGTCAATATCTAGGTACAGATATCTGCCAGTGGCAAACTCTCGACAAAAGCATTGGAAATTCAGGCTGCAGTCATGAATAACTGTACTAGATTGGTTAGCACTAACATTTTACAGGTGCCTGTAAAAACATTAGACTCAAATGCACAAATAAAGTAGAAGTAAAACAAAGATCAGGAATCGATACAATTAACTTACTCCACCCATCAAAGACACCAAAGGGAAAGAAACACAATTATTAAGCGACCAGACCATAATGGAAACCTAAACAAAGGAAGGCCATAAGGACAGTTACTTTCCCACAAAATGAAAACTGCCCAAAATGGAAATCTGGAGACATATGGAGGTATGTTCGTGTCCATTAGCTCCTACTTTTTATGTAAGGTTCCTACTTTTTTCCTACTTTTCTCCTACTTTTTGATATCTCAGGCTCCTACTTTTCTCCTACTTTTTCACCAGGAGTCACTTGAAAGCCTGTTCCTGGCATTTTCTGCAGATTGAACCAAATGAAAATGATCAAAAAAATTATTTGGAAGTAAAGCTCGTTTTAGTCATGAACCAGTCTTATCTTATGATTTGCAGCATTCGCAAGCTAGTTATTTCCCTCAATTTGTTGATCTAAAAGATGAAATCACATCGGTAATCCTGCGACTGTGCTAGGCAGCTGCAATTATGTGATTCAGGTGCAAGAATAGTTTTAGGTTAGCTTGTAGTTCTGGGGCAAATATTTTCATATTTGAGCGATCATTTTCCCTTGAAAACTTATCAATAAGAGAAAAATGCAAATACACCACACTCTCATTATGCCAGGGTTCATTATAACACGGTTTTGGATATAACACGGTTTCAAGATGGATCCGAAAAATGTATAGATTATATAGAAAAATGACCATAAATGGTCATTTTTCTATATAATCTATACATTTTTATTTGGATATAACATGGTTGTTTAACTAACACGGTTTCTGCTTTGGACCCCAACAATAGTGTTAGAAAGAGGTTGGGGTGTACCATGAAACTTCAATGGCTCAATCACCTGTAGACAATCCATTGGTCATTATAACACACCCGTGTGACATAGTGAATTTTTCACATCTCCAAAATGGCTACTTTTCTGGTGAAAATTCCTGATATTTTTCCTATTTATACTGCAAACATAGGTTATTGGTGCCCATCAGAACCACCAGATTGAGGCAGTTCCAACAAGTACCCACAACCTTTGTCTTTTTGCAGAAATAAGAAAATTAGCATGTACACCCATAAACCCCAGTTTTCTCTATATAAATTGGGATTTAGGGAGGTGTAATTCATTTCACAGACTTGTTCACATGATGGTTTGTGTCATTGAAGTTTGACTGTCTTACAGTTTGTTGCACACAACCTTATATGAGCCACATCATAAGGAAACCTTTTTTTACAATTTGTAGACCAAAAAGGGGCAGATCAACCTGCACAGCTGCACAGTCTGAGCAGTACCTTTATGTTCTGTGTTGATAGTACAATACATGTACTTATTCACCTTATTTGCATTATCTGCTGGTTCCTAGTCTGAAGATTATCTGTGTTGGCGAAAACAGGTAACCAGACCCCTGACCTTTCAAGGTCAGTGGGGTCTGGTTACCTGTTTTTCCAATATTGATAAAGTGTAAGCTGGGAGCCATTAAATAATGCAAAAATGGTGAATAGTTTCGATAGCTAAAATTTCAGGATCAAGATATCTGCTAGCCTGTGTAGCCGGGGAAGCCATTTTGTTTTCTGTCCTGGTTGAAAACCCTGAAGTTAAGGCATTCACACAACAGGTTTTAACTCTTCTCATGCTGTTCACGACAAATCCGACAAATCCTATCTTTGGAAACAGTGTAGATCCAGATCAGATGGCTTCTGAAGAAGCCATCTGATCAGGATCTACACTGTTTGCCATTAAGTTCATGGCTTTGTAAGAAAAAATTACATCAAGTAATCTGATTGGTTCAGAGTCAGAAATGGGTGTGGCTAAACTGAATATTCAGCAAGAGAAGTGTTATTTTTGTTTTTTATGCCCCCCGAGAATCTTTGATTCGGGGGGCATATAGTATTTGCCCTGTCTGTCTGTTTGTTTGTCTGTCCATCACGTCTGTCTGTCTGTTCGTCACAAAAAATTTAACCTTGATCATAACTTCAAAAGTATTTGACCTAGCCCCATGAAACTGCACACATTTATTCATCATCACAAGGACTACAGTCTGACCAAGGGCCATAACTCTGTTGTCATTTTAGGCTGAATTATCTCCCCTTGAAATTTTGCAAAAACTCAGAAATTGGCTCCCACGGGGGCATTGGTCACCTATAGTGACAGCTCTTGTTTGTTTATTTTTTTCAGATGAGGCAAATGAACTGAAGGAGTCATTCTTCAAAGCAAAGGAAGAGGTGGAAAGATTGAAAGAAGAAAGGTTTGTTAAAAAGCATGGAACTTGCAATTACTGACACAGTACAAACATAGCTTGTGATAATGTGGCGTAATAATGATAATTAAGCGAAAATTTTCCTTATCTTTTATCAGAAGTATATGTATGGTCTGGCTACTTGTTAGAACAAGTAGCCACAACATAGAGGATCTTACATGAGTGTTCATGTATAACTGAATTTATTAAACGAATTGAGAAAAAAGGATAAAATGCGAGGCTTTGCCGAGCATTTTATACCTTTTCCTCAATGAGTTTAATAAATTCAATCATACATGAGCGCGAATGCAAGATTCTATTTTTCATATGACGTTAAAAACGCATTTTATCCCAATTTGTTGACAAAAAGGTCAATATTATGTCATTAGTAAACAAGACATTAATTACGTCGTACATGTAATGTTAAGGGACGTTTCAAACTAATTTGCATATTTAATCCACCGGTGGATTACAGAATTTATGACACGGCATTCTTACACTCTCATATGTGCCGTCATATGATAAATATGTTAAATGTAAAGATAATAAAAATTATCTCTTGAACTTTGCTGAAATTGTGGTTGATCATCTGCTTAGCCTTATGCATGTGAACAATGATTGATTAAGCATTGATCAGTGAAAAATGACAGGAAATGGTCATTTTCTGTATACTGGAAATCTATCCATTTTGAAGCCATTGTAAGGAACATCCTGAGGTATAAAATGAGTTTGTTATAAATGAGTGAGTGAGTGTTTGAGTTTTACGTCCTACCAACAGCTAAGGTCATACGGAGACGGGACCTCGGTTTAAAGACTCATCCGAAAGTCTGGAGAAGCCCGGGATTGATCCTGCGACCCCTGGTTTACAAGGGGAGTAGCGTAACCACTACACCACGGAGGCTTCTTTGTTATATATGAAGAGATGAAAATTTGATCAGATCAGTCATATAAAATGATGATCAGTTATGATTTTATTTTGAGTCATTTATCCACAAACCTTTGACCGGCCCCGATAGCTCAGTTGGTAGAGTGTCCGCTCCGGGGAACGGGAAGTCACGGGTTAGATCCCGGGCCGGGACATACCAAAGTCGTTAAAAATGGTACTAGCTGCTCCACGCTTGGCACTCAGATTTACGGGGTAGAGCTAGGACTGGTTGACCCAGTGTCAGGATAATGTGACTTGGTGTGGTATCATGTAATGTGTCTGGGACATGATACTTCAGTGAGGCAGCACTATAAAAGTGAGCATTGAGCTCCCTGTCGCAACCAGACACCGTAGTGATATGACTGAAAAATTGTTGAAAGCGACGTTAAACCCAAATTCACACACATTAGCCACAAACCACTAATTCAAGACACATCCGGCTAGAGAGATTCTTTATCTCTTTTGATGTTGTTTCAAAATAGTTTCTTATTCTGTTTTCTTTGCATGTAAATGTCATGCATCACTGTCGTTGAATAAAATGATCATGCTATGTTTCCTGATAGCTTTTTACCCAGACCCAAAAATATATCAAACTTGCACAGTTTTCATTTGCACCTTTGTTGGTTGCAAATGGCAAAAATAGGTACACTCATTGAAAGGTGTTCTTTACACTTTTTTATCACAAAGAGCATGGAACTTGCAATCACTGAAGTGGTACAGACAGGAATGTAGGTAAAAAGAATCGGGGGGGGGGGGGGGGGGGAATATCAGGAAAATAAGTATGGGAAAAAAAGTATCTGGAAAAAAGTATCAGCACTGTTTCATTTTCCATTTGTTTAATGTGTTTTTAATGTTTATTGTTTATTTCATATTCTGATGCACTTGTGAATGTAGAATCACACCTTATTAGAGAAGCCTCCGTGGTGCAGTGGTTACGCTACTCGCCTTGTAAACCAGGGGTCACAGGATCAATCCCGGGCTTCTCCAGACTTTGGAATGAGTCTGTAAACCGAGGTCCTGTCTCCGTATGACCTTAGCTGTTGGTGGGACGTAAAACTCAAACACTCACTCACTCTCACATCTTTGTTGTAATTGTATTTTGTGGGATAAACTGTTTGTATACACTGTCATTTTTGGATGGCTGGCATTTACACACACCTGACAGGCACTTGTGGCTTTGTGCAAATAGTAAATTAAAAAAAAAAAGACACAAAAAGAAAAACACAAAATGAATGAGGATATTCAGTGTAGTTGGCACATTATATGATAAGTTGTTTTTGTTGCATGTTTACCTGCATGTTTTCAGAGAAGCTATGATTACGTCACATCAGAACCGTATAGAACAATTACGTGAAAGCTTCAAAGAAAAACTTGGTGATGCAGAAAAGTGGGAGGAGAAGGTACTTACACAAGAGCACATGAAATACAGACCCCCCTAAACCCCACTATTTATAGAGAAAATTGGGGTTTACAGGGGCAAACATAATTTTTCTTATTTCTACTCCAAGACATAGGTTGTGGGTACTCGTTAGAACCGCCTCAATGAGGCGGTTCTTACGAGCACCCACAACCTATGTTTGAAGTAAAAATAACAAAAATATGACTGATTTTTATCAGAAGAGTAGCCATTTTGGAGATGTGAAAAATGCACTATGTCGCTCGGGTGAGTTATCATAATTATACCCCCGGCATACGAAGTATGCAATGAAGTATGCAATGGGGGTATATAGTTTTTGTCTTTTCCGTCTGTCTGTCTGTGTGTCCGTAAACAATTATTTTGTGTCAAAGATATCTCAGGAACTGCTTCACATAGAAACTTGAATTTTTGCACACATGATCAGTATGACTACTTGTATTGTGGGAAAGAAAATAAGGGCCCAGGGGTCAGGCCTTTTAGAGTTAATTCCCTTTGTAGTTCTTGCTGTTTAATAGTGTATATTTTTATTTTGTGTCAAAGATTTTTCAATAACTACTGTACATAGAAACTTGAAATTTTGCAAACATGATCAGTATGACTAGTTGTATTGTGGGAAAGAAAATAAGGGCCAAGGGGTCAGGCCTTTTAGAGTTATTTCCCTTTGTAGTTCTTGCTGTTTAATAGTGTATATTTTTATTATTTTGTGTCAAAGATTTCTCAATAACTACTGTACATAGAGACTTAAAATTTGGTAGCAACAACCAGTATGACTACTTGTTTCAGCTGAGGTGATGGCACTGGCTGGGGGTATACGTGCCCCACTGGGCACTTTTGTCTGGTGTACAAGAGCACATGAAATATTTCATTTTGTACGCCTGCCAAAAAATTGCTTTTTAGAATGATTTTGATTGGTTTCTTTAGACTAAATAACTACAGTCAACCCTCTTTATAACGGCAATTTGAATGGAATGACTGCTTAGCTAAAGGCCTAGCCTTGGTCCCGAGGGGTGTGGGCTCCCCTCTGATTGGAAATGCACAAATCGAGTCCATACTCATGAAAGGGTCTTGTAATCTAATACTCCCAGAAACAAATGTATTAGTTGTTAGAATCGCCTCACCGAGGCGATTCTAACAAATGTCTATAACATTTGTTTCTTGGAGTAATAATGGTGAAAAGGCCTTTTATTACCTATCATACTCCTAACTGGGGTTCTTTATAACGGGCAAATTCATTATAAAGGCACAATAGTAGGGAACAAATGCTGTTGTTATAACGAAAGTCCACTCTACATAGACAAAATATTTATTTCATTCTGCCCTGGGGTACTGTATTTACCTTAAGTATTTGGACACCTCAACTCCTTACCATACTTGTTCTGTTATTTGAACAAGTGCAGTTTACTTCCTGTATTGTGTCTAAAACTAGCTGGATGAGTGGCCGGCCCCCGCCCATCGGGGCTTTAAGAAATAGATGGGCTGCATGATGCTTCCACGCAGAGCTGAACCGACCCGCACACGTGTTCTGGTAAAACGCTTAGAGGATCTAAGCCTACCCAGGCAAAGTGGTGCGAGTCGGACTGTCCATGCTTATAAACCCTTTTGGTTTCATTGGGCTGCAGGGCTTGAGATGTCATTTTATCTCAATGTTGAGTAAAAGTGCCACAAAATTGGAAGCAACATCTCCAAAATGACTTTTTGAGTGCTGATGGGAACTTTAAAACTCAAATCAAGCAAGCAAGACAAAATATTCATTTCATTCTACCCTAGGGTACTGTATTTACCTTAAGTATTTTGACACCTCAACTCCTTACCATACTTGTTCTATTATTCGAACAAGTACAGTTTACTTCTTGCATTGTGTCTAAAACTAGCTGGATGAGTGGCAAATCATGACCATTATGAGATGCTGCAGAAGATAAGAATCTTATATGGGTGTGCAGAGTGATGCTGGACAGTGATCCCTGGGGATGAATTTTTCTATCCACCCCTCACACCCATATAAGATTCTGTTTCTTGCATACCTTCCATTTCTTAGCATGGAATTTTAATGCTGCAGTCACTTTGGTTACTGACGTCCGCCATATTGTCTACTGGAATGTTTAGTGTCTTCACGTAACGTGCTGTGATGTCAACCTTAACGACAGTGCATATGAGGTCGTATTCAACCAGTGCATTTATATTCGAGAATATTCGATTTTGGGTAAGAACACCAGGGTTAGGACAGAATTTCTATCCCAAGCTAAAACAATGGATTTCCTTATCTGGTGTGCAAGAATGCAGCATCTCATCTGGGTTTACACTGTTTGCTCAGGCCTGTCTGTCAGAATACTTTGCACTTTTTTGATTATCTGTCAAAACAAAAGTGTTATAGCACAGTGAACCCAGCTTTTGCTATGCAAAATAGCTTTAAAAATGATTGCATGAGTCTTCAGGCACATCTTTCATTTACTTTGGTCTTGAGTCATCTAGATTCATTGTGTCCAAATTTCTTTTTCTCACAAACCATCTACTAATGCAAATCAAACCTCAATTTGATACATAGAGGATCTTACATGAGTGCTCATGTATTATTGAATTTATTAAACTCGTTGAGGAAAAGGGATAAAATGCGAGGCTTTGCCGAGCATTTTATTCCTTTTCCTCAACGAGTTTAATAAATTCAATAATACATGAGCACGAATGCAAAATTCTATTTATCATATGACATTTAAAACGCATTTTATTCAAGATTGTTTACAAAAATGTCAATATTCCGCCGTTAATAAACGCGACGTAGTATATGTAATGTTATGGGACGTATCTAGCTAATTTGCATATTTAATCCACTAGTGGATTATCGAAAATAATACATGGCGTTATTACACTCTCAGACGCGACGTCATATGATAAAAAGTTTTATATCAGAGAACAAACATTTGTTCCCATGGTCTTTGTCACATGACCATGATGGCTGCTTCACCTATGTATGGTGAAAATTCACTGAAAACTTTCTTCTATGAAAACCATAAAGCCTCTGATCTTGAAAAGGCTTGCACTGCAAAATCATGTGAAACATCCATGCCATATGAACTCTAGACATCATCACCTATATTTCATGGTGATTTTAGAAACCTCCCTGATGTAGTGATTATGCTACTCGCCTTGTAAACCAGGGATCGCAGGATTGATCCTGGGCTTCTCCAGACTTTCGGATGAGTCTTTAAACCAAGGTCCCTTCTCTGTATGACCTTAGCTGTTTGTGAGTAGTCAAATTCAAACACTCAATCATTGTGATTTGAGATGAGTTGTGGTATTAGGACCTCAGTGACTTTCTTGATTGGAATATCTGCCAACCAGATAAACTGCAGTGGAATTCCGCTATTAAGACCACCTTAATTTAAGACAAATTCTGCTTTAAAAAGCTTTATTTAGAATGGTACAGTTATTCTTTTTTCATGTTTCTGCACATAATGTTCTCTGGTCAGGGACCACATTTGGGACTGTTCAAAAGTGGTCTTAAAGACCACTTTTGAACAGTCCCAAAGGTGGTCTTGAAATACGAGTTTTACTGTATTTAATTGTGCAGATCAACTCGGGTACTTCATTTCCAAATGTCATGCCTCCGTGGCCTAGTGGTTAAGAGCGCTGACTCTTGATCATTAGGTCTCTCACCGCTGTGGTTCGAGCCTCGCTCAGGTCACATGTGAGACGTCAAGTTCTGCAACGGAAGGTCAGGTAGTTTTTCTCAGGGTACTCCGGTTTTTGCCCACCTCTGATTAACGATCAGCTCGATATGAGTGAAATAATCTTGAAAGGGCCGTAAAACCAAAACATTAAAAAAACAAAAAAAATTCCAAATGTAATTTGTTCGCTTCCAAACACCCAGAAGATTTAGGCATGTTCTTTAGGCAAACCATTTTGTTCACTTTTACAGTTGGAGGCAGCTATTCAGCTCGAGAAAGAAAAACATGAAAGGGAGTTAAGGGCCCTGGAACAAAGACTAAAAGAAAGTTTTGTCATGGTAAGGATTGGTTTTGAAATTTTGTTTGTTTGTTTGATTTGAGGTGTAACGTCCTCATCAACACTGTAAAGGTCATTTTGGAGGCGTTGCTTCCAATGTTGTGGGACTTTTACCCGACATTGAGATGAAATGACATTTCAAGCCCTGCCGCCCAATTAAAGGTTTATAAGCATGGACGGGCCGACTCGCATCGCTTTGCCTTGGCAGGCTTAGATCCTCTCTAAGCAGTTTACCAGTACTTGTGTGGTGGTCGGTTTCAGCTCTGATAGGAAGCATCATGCAGCCCATCAATTTCTTCAAGCCCCTATGGGCGGTTTTGAAATTTAAAATTGCTATTGGAATTACAGTGCAACCTCGTTATAACGCGCCTATCAGAGTGCACATATCGGGATCGCGTTATAAGTGAGGCGCGTTATAGCATCTGACTTGCCAAGGCCTTTCCTACGATGTCTAGAGGGTGGGGAACCGACGTAATTACAAGCCATGCGGGGATTTTTTGATAGACGAGTATTAATTTCATGAATTGTCTACATTAATTAACGAAGCATCAACAGTATCTGTTTATCTATTTTATCCGTTTGGTTCGATTGCCCTGTAATAATTATAAACAATATGACAAATAAAAGTCTCTTTTCCATGTCTCAAGCAGCCATATTGGTGTTTACCCGGTGCATGCGGTGATTAAGTAAACACCGGTATACACAAAAATGTTCGGCGGCAAAGTCAGTCGAGTTTTTGCATAATTTCTCGAATGGATAAAGCTGATTTTTTTTTCACATGTGAACGTTATGGTTTGGATTTCCCTACCTAGAATACGCTTTTTTTTTCTAAAAGAAAAGAATTTGCTCCCGGGGAGCAAATTCTTTCTTACGGACGAGTCTCGGATATTTGAGGGTTAGCGAGGAAGAGGAAGAGGCACAACAGATGCAATTTTTGTTGTCCGACAGCTGCAAGAGAAGTATCTGGCGGCCAACAAGAGACTCTACATGGCTTTTGTAGACCTGGAGAAGGCATTTGATCGAGTGCCTCGGAAAGTCATCTGGTGGGCACTAAGAAAACTTGGAGTGGACGAGTGGATTGTGAAACTGGTCCAAGGGATGCTCGGAGCCGTGTCCGCGTTGGTGATGGTTACAGTGAAGAATTCGAGGTGAAGGTGGGTGTTCATCAAGGCTCTGTTCTCAGCCCACTGCTTTTCATCATTGTGCTTGAAGCCTTGTCATGCGAGTTCCGCTCTGGAGTCCCCTGGGAGGACCTGTATGCTGATGACCTTGTCATCATAGCTGAATCCTTGAGGAATGTGTCAGGAGGCTCTTAACTTGGAAAGACGCAATGGAGGCGAAAGGGCTGAGAGTGAATGCAGGAAAGACAAAGATCATGATCTGTGGTACAGGTCTGGACCTCTTGCAGAGAACAGGCCAGTTCACATGTGCTGTATGTCTCACTGGAGTGGGCAGCAACAGTATCTTTTGTAATGGCTGCAAGTTCTGGGTGCACAAGAAATGCAGTGGGCTCAAACGCTTGATAGAGGACCCTGACTACAGGTGTACACCATGCCAAGGAACTGCACGCCCCTTAGATGGCAGACCACAGAGGGAAGTTCAAGTCGGATCAGACAAGCTGGAGGTTGTAGCTTCCTTCTGCTACCTAGGTGATATGCTCTCTGCAGGGGGTGGTTGCGACCTTTCAACTACATCACGTGTGAAAACAGCCTGGAAGAAATTCAAGGAGTTGCTACCAGTTCTCTCTTCCTGCCACCTCTCGTTCAAGACACGTGGCCGTGTGTATAGCTCTTGTGTGCGGAGCGCAATGCTCCATGCCAGTGAGACATGGCCATTGACAAAGCCAAACCTCCAACGTCTACAGCGAAATGACAGGGCAATGATCAGACAGATCTGCAATGTCAAGCCACAGGACACTGTCACCATCAGGTCCAGTGAGTTACTTGAGCGTCTTGGCATTGAGGACCTGGACCTCATCCTGAAAGAGAGAAGACTTCGCTGGTATGGACATGTGGAACGCTCCAACGGTGCAATCAAGACTGCCTGTGACATACAGGTAAGTGGAAAGCGGGGGCCAGGAAGGCCCAAGATGACCTGGAAGCAACTAACAGAAAGAGATTGCAGAGAATGGAAGCTCTCTGCTATCGATCCTCATGATAGACAAGCCTGGAGATCTGGTGTAAGATCTGCCATGCGTGCAGCAAGCCAGCTACCTGGAAGGGGGCCCACTTATGTGGACGTTGCCCCTGTACCTGCACGTTAATCAAAAATCCGTTGATGATGATGATGATGATAGCGAATCGTGATTCTGATGGGATAAACGGTTTTAATTATTCATGTGACCCGGTACAGCAAACACTACCGCTGTTAAGATGGGTTGATCCATTTTCACTGCCCGTAACAGAGAGTACTCCTTGATTTTTTTTTGTGTGTGTGTGTGTTCCCCCGCCCCACAACCCAACTAAGAAACGATCGTTTTCATATTCTGTTAGTTTTAGATACACACGCTCTTGTCTTGTGAAAATATTAATCAGTGATGAAAAAATATAAAGATGATGTGTTACCGAAATTTACTATGCACCACCGTTCAAATGGATTATTCTAAACCCACGCCTCGGGCCTTATCGATAAGCAATCAACACTGTGACAAGGTATGAAGATTAAGGTCTGTCGCTTATTATGTCTCAGCTGTTCCCGTCACAATTGGGGAATAATCCCTCAATCATAAAATTTAATCCTCAGTTTGTATAAACAAATCAGGAGGACCGCAAGGTACCTTCCTCTGCCTTTAGTTGTAAATTGTTTAGCTATTGAGAAAACATTTTTTACCTATTCCAAACAAACTTTTATGACAAATACACACCAAGTGAATAAAACAATGACACAAAACACGTGTATTGCTTTCGTGTCATTTACCGGTCGCGTGCAGAAAACAATGGTGGGCAGATCACACCGTGAAAGTCGGCATATCTCAAGTACTTATGGATCTGTTAAGTATAATTTCGCAGCTTGTTTCGCCCATTTAACGGGGTAAGCAATTTTAATATGTTCCATGCAAAAGACAGATGTCACATTAATATTACAAAAGACCGATTAATGGCTGTAAATGGTAACAACAACAATTAGGGAGACACAATCAATTGTTTTATTTATTCATGACTTTAATTTGATTTTACGTTTCTGTAAACTGAAACCTGAAAAAGAAAATAGCATTCTTCAGTCAATCAAGTGGGTGGGGAAAAATTGAACCTTCGGGAGAAAATTTTGGAGGCATGAAAATACCCCGTTATAAGCGTATTCGCGTAGAAACGGGTCGAGTACTAACGAGACTGACCTGTACTGGCAACCAGGGTCCAGTTGTTCAAAGCATAGTTAGCTTAACGAGCTCGTTAGTGGTCATATTGTTAACTGTTCTAGCAAGTACAATATCTAAAATTTTGGTATTTTTGCTAAAAAAATGTGAGCAGCTTTTGCATTTGCAAAAGCTGCTCACATGTTTTCAGCAAAAATACTAGCATATTTGCCATATTTAATGATCAAACTTTTAACTATTCGTTAGCTAACGACGTTGTTAGTGTTGAACAACTGGCCCCTGGACTGAACAGCTTTACAAACTGTAAAGGTCTGGATCAGATACTGCACTCTGCGGCTTCTGATCTTGGCTTACAATATTTCCAAGTCCCCCATTTTCAGGTTTCCAGTAAGAAAAGTGTTAAGCACAATTTTTTTCCATTTTTATCATGCCTGCTTTAAGCATGGCGTGATATAGAAGTCAAAAGTTCCATGTCAAGCTGTCAACATTTGCGACCACCCTAGTGTTCACCCCTACGTTCAAATCCATTTCGTAAGAACTATAAGAGCTTTATTCATGATACTTGGTATGACCTTGCATCAGCTGGGAAGGTTATGGTCTCGGTTTTCTGGGATGCAGATGGTATTCTGCTGATAGATTATCTCCAAAAGGGACAAACAATCAATGGCACTTATTATGCTTCACTTCTGGCGCAGTTACTGGAAAAAAGTTTAAACTTAAGCACCAATGAAAGCTCACTAAAGGTGTGCTGTTCTATCAGGACAATGCTCCTCTTCACAAGTCTGTCATTGCTATGGCTGCCATTCACCATTGTGGCTTTAAATTGATTGAGCATCTGCCTTATTCACCAGATCTCGCTCCATACTTGCGGTATTCCGTTTGACCTGGACGGAATTGGAAAAAAATAGCTCGCTAAAAGAGAAGTTTTTTTTCTTGGATATCTGTTTGGTTTCTTGTCTGATTCATAACAGACAAGCGTAAACCAGCAACATTTTATGGCTGGTTACCCTAGATTGTGATTGTTTGGTCTTGTAGATTGAAAAAATTGCTGGCATTCTTTCCCGCCATTACCTCACTAGTGGGTGGGGTAACGTAAACTGAAATTCTTAGGATCAAAATTAGGTCACTTGGCACATTCATTTTTTCTGGAGAGCCTGTGTGTTGTCAGATATTTGAGTGTGCTGAGCTGTATATAATTGGACCAGTATACTGACTAGCCCTTTGTACTTGTCAGTGTGCTGGCTGTGACAAACTCAGAATTAGGATTGTGGCTTGACACCCATAATAAAACATTAAAAATCATCAAATCACTACCTGGTATATTAAAATGAAGGTCTCCCTGTTTCCCATGGTCTTAATTCTTGGGTTCACTCTTTGGAAAACAACTTACAGAATGCATCCAGATGATGGAAATCAGGAGTGCAAGATTACAAATAAGGAGAGCAGTAGTAGAATTTCCAAGTACTTGGCATTTACAAGGAAGAATGGGAACAGAAGGTGTTCGGAGGGCTTGCGAAACTTCAAGTCCACACGTGGTACAAACTTGGCTTTACTTCTAATCTTGGCCGGAGACATTGAAACTAACCCCGGCCCAAGGTTTCGCTGCGGACTCCGCAAAAAATATTGCAAAGGTTCCGAGAAATGGATAGAATGTGAGGACTGTAACAAGCGCTTTCACTCCTCAAGTTCTGATTTGGATAACAGTCAATTGTTAGAAATTGAATCTTGAGCTGAAACTTGGTATTGCAAAGACTGCAAAGCTGACTGTGGTCTTTGCAGTGGTGCTGTCCTTAATGGCTACAAAGCCGTTCAGTGTGATCAATGTGAAATGTGGATACACACTGAATGTTCCTTCATTTCAGATGCAGAATATGGCACTTTGGTAAATTAAAGCTGCCACTGGATATGTCCAAAATGTGAGGTCTGTAACTTTTCAGACTCCTTCTTTGATGAATATGAAGAACTGAGTAAGCCAAACAGGTTTGAACCTCTGTCAGAGGATAAGAGAGGCAAATCTTCGACTGCTGATGAAACCAAGTCAAATTTTGTGAAAGGTTTGAAACTTTGCAGTATAAACATAAATGGAATTAGAGGAAAAATTCTTGAACTTTTAGCTTTCCTCAATACATCTCAACCTCATATTGTTGCTATTCAGGAAACAAAGATTGACAGCTCAATTACTACATCTGAGCTTTTCCCTGAAACCTGTCAGTACTGTGTCTACAGAAAAGATAGGAACTCTCATGGCGGTGGGGTGATGTTGCTCATTCATAGAGACATTCCCCACATGCCTTTCATGGAACTGGAAAATGACACCGAATTGGTCTGGGTTAAGGTTTTTGCAAATAAAACTTCCCACTTCGTAGCAAGTTGGTATCGACCACTAAATGGTATGATCCAAAACTTCCAGTTGTTTAAAGACCAACTGGATTGCATCAAATCGCAGCATAAGGGTAAAAAACTCACGGCTGTACATGTTCTAGGTGACCTCAACTTCAGAGACATTGCTTGGCCCGACAGGCTCAGCAAACAAGGCACAATGCTGAGTCAGTCGGAAGGACAAATATTAATTGATATTATGAACGATCATGGCCTTGAACAAATTGTTAACTTCCCCACTCGTGATAAGAACACATTGGATCTGATCCTTACGACTTTGCCAGGACAATTCGAAGACATTCATTCCCCAGATAAACTAAGTGACCACGATATTGTCTCTGGATATTTAAAAATTCACATCCCACCAATAAAGAAACCTCAGAGGAAAGTGTACTCATATCAGAAAGGTGACTATGAAACTATGAGGAAGGATGCACTCAAATTTGCAAAGGAGAAATACTTTAATGGTCATTGAGATGCTCGGTCTGTACAGGAGAATTTTGACTTGATAACTTCTTTCATTCATAATTCGGCCGAAAATCATATCCCCTCAAAAACTAGTAGGTCTGTATCTTCTATTCCCTGGATCACTCCAGAGATAAGGAGAAAAATTCCAAAAGGAATAAGATTCATGCAAAGGCAAAAAAGACAGGAAGTGGTAAACTCCGGACAAAATTTGAAAACTTGAGACGTGAAATCAAGACTGATATAAAAAATCAGAATGATTTGTATGTGAATAACTTGGTAGGTGATGTAAAGGCAAATCCCAGAGACTTCTGCAGATATATCAATAGCCAGAAGAAAGACAGGCAAGGTATCCCATCCCTTAATAAAAGAGGAGGGAACGGGGTTGCTGAATCAGACTCTGAAAGGGCAGAGGAACTAGTTGGTCAATTCAATAATGCGTTTAATAAAACTGAGTTCACGGAGGTTCCATTGACTGGAAGATCGGCCCCATTCATATATAACATTGTTGTGACAGCTGCAGGCGTGATCAAGTTACTTCAAGGCTTAAACCCCAGTAAGGCCTTAGGACCTGATGAGCTTCATCCTAGAGTCCTGAAGGAACTAGCAAATGAGTTGGGTCCAGTTTTTGCACACTTGTTTCAACAGTGTCTTGATACGGGTAGGATCCCCAAAGAATAGCTCTTAGCAAACATCTGTCCTCTCTTCAAAAAAGGAGATAGGGCTCTTGCCCGTAATCATCGCCCTGTGTCTCTGACTTGTGTTATGTAAATTGCTGGAACATATAGTCTGCTCAAACATCATGGCCCACTTGGACGAACATAAACTTTTGTCAGACAGACAACATGCATTTAGGAAAAGGCACAGTTGTGAAACTCAGCTAAGCACAGTTATTAATGACTGGGCAAAAATCTTGGACAAAGGGGGACAGGTGGACACATTTATTCTGGACTTTGAGAAGGCTTTTGACACCCCTCCTCATGAACTACTTAAATCTAAGTTATTTGGTTATGGAATTGGTGGAAATACCCTCAAATGGATAGATTCTTTCCTTTGCTACAGAAAACAGCGGGTTGTTGTTAATGGGGAATCTTCGGAGTGGGCTCCAGTTTTGTCTGGAGTCCAGCAAGGGACCGTTCTTGGTCCACTTTTGTTCTCCCTGTACATCAATGATATTTCCACTGACATTGACTCAGAAATAAGACTGTTCACAGATGACTGTGTTTGTTACCGGGAAATTAGAGATACAGATGACTCGTGAAACTTCAGGCTGACATAGATAGATTAGGATGTTGGGCCCGAAAATGGGGCATGAGATTTCAGCCAGTTAAATGCAATATTATGCAGATAACTAGGAAGAGATCTAATAAAGTTGAGGCTTCTTACACCTTAGAGGGAACGGTCCTCGAAAATGTGGACTCCATTAAATACCTTGGAGTGACAATCTCACCCAACTTGAGATGGAATACTCATATTAGCAACATGTGTACTAAGGCAACTAGAACGCTTGGTTTCCTGAGGCGAAATCTTCATCAGTGCCCCCAGGATGTTAAAGAGGCAGCATATAAAGGTCATGTTCGCCCAATCTTGGAATATGGTAGTTGTATCTGGGACCCCAGTGGAGTGGTCCTTAACGATGAAATTGAGAAAGTTCAGAATAGAGCTGCTAGATTTGTAACAGGCAATTACTGCTTTGAAACTGGGAGCATGACTGGAATACTTGGAAAATCAAAATGGGAGTCTCTCAAGAAAAGGAGAAAAGACATTAGGCTAATCCTTTTATATAAAGGTCTAAAGGGTGCTGCCAGCATTCCAACAGATGACCTTGTTCCCCCAGCTAGACACTGTAGAAATCACCATTCGTTGGCGTTTCAGACCCTTACTGCAAGAACTGACATTTATAAAGAGTCCTTCTTCGCCAGAACCATTAGAGATTGGAATGCCCTTCCCGATTCGATTATTTCGACAGCTGAAGGTGCTGATGATTGTGTAGCTAAATTTACCTCTTTGGTTAGAGCTAGGGACTAACTTCCCACATCACAGGTCCTGGTGTATGAATGTCTTTTGACATGTCACCAGTAACAATTCTAATTCTGATTCTGATCAGACTTTCATCTATTTCTAAAACTGACAATGGCTATTTCAGGCACCCACTTTCAGTTCGATGATGACATCATATAATATTATACAGTGGATGACTTCCTGAACAGCCAAGAAAAGGGGTTCTGTAAAAGTGGCATTGAGGCCCTTAAACACCACTGACAAAAGTGCATAGATATTGAAGGGGATTACGTTGAAAAATAATACAATATGTCCGACAAAATTCAAATCCTTCAATATGAGGCTCACAACATATCAATCAGCCCCTGTATGTATAGTATAATATTGAAAAAGGATCATGAATACATGGTAGTTATTTTTTGGTAAAATCTATACATCTTTGTTTGGATATAACAGGATTGTTTGGGTTTTTTTGGTCACATGAGGAACAGCATGTTCTGCAATGAAAGATCATGATGTTCTTCTCTGAGTACCCCAGTTGTTGTCCACCTCAGATCAATGATCAGCTTTATATAAGTGAAATAATCTTGAAAGTGCAATTAAATTGATTAAAAAAAAAAAAAGAAGAAGAAGAAGAAAAGACCCTAGTTATTAAGCTGACACAGTCCCAACAATAAATTGGTTGCAGCGTTTTTAGCATTAGTACAGTCAACCCTTTCTATACCGACATTTGATATAACAAAACTCGTTATAATAGCAGTATCAATGGAACAAATCCTTAGCTCAGAAAGAGACGATTACTAAAGAAATTCAAGAATATTGTCATTATTTACTTACTCGAAGTAACAAATGTCGTGGATATTTGTTAGAATCGCCTCCTTGAGGCGATTCTAACAAATATCCACAACATTGTTTCTTGGGTCGTGAATATTTGTTAGAATCGCCACAACATTGTTTCTTGGAGTAATTATGGAAAAAAGTCCTTTATTGCCTATTATTATTGCTTATTGGGATTCGCTATAGCGGCAAATTCGCTATAGCGGCAAAGCGTTACGGAACATAAACTGTCGTTATAGTGAGGGTCCTCTCTAACAAATATCCACAACATTGTTTCTTAGAGTATTTAAGGAAAAAAGTCCTGTATTGCCTATTATACTACTCCTTATTGGGATTCGCTATAGCGGCAAATTCGCTTTAGTGGCAAAGCGTTAGGGATAACGAGGCGATTACAGTGAAATAATTCACAAGTGTTCTAAGGCTTCCAAGTAAAAAACGAGTGAGCGATAGCGAATGAGTTTTGTACACGAAAGCCTTAGAACACAAATGAATTATTTCTCCTTAATCAATCAAAATAACAAAAAAAAAACTGTTTATTACATTCCATTCATGTTCATTTTCAAATTGAACTGTACTGATTTCCAACCTTAATAGTTAAAGTCAGGGCATGGATTTCAGGGGGCATGGTTTAATTTGAAAATCAGTCGCCATCTTGTTTTCATTTTAATGCAAAAATCATCCTGTGCTTGAAATACAGATGCAACAATGTCATGAAAGTAGAACTGTATTGTCAAGAAAATCATACTTTATCTTCGTGTTGCAGGTATGATTTTATCAAATTTTCTGCCAAACGTCAGCTATTGTTATTGTTGTTACAAATGACGTTCGAAATATTGTGAATTATAGATTTATAATTCAGTGAGAAATCTCAGTAAATCACTACTGAAAATGTAATAAGATCATTCAACATTTGAATATCAATGTTAAGCCAAAGAGACTATAAACAAAACTGTTCAGATGTTTTGATTCTTGTAGGAGCTGGAGATAGAGAAGGGCAAGTATCAGGAACTGATGAGAAAATATCAGGCAGGAAGCCAAGAAACTGAGGAAAAGGTAAACAATAACATGGTGTCAGAGGGAAATGGATTCACCTTCATGGGACGCAACTCTTTCATAAAATATTTTTGTCTCCTCTATCAATCGGGATCTATTCTGGAAGGAAAGAATTTGCTGTAAAGAAGCAAATTCTTTCCTTTAAGAGTAGAGCCCATTTTCAGCGGTATTTTGCTTATTTGAAGGCCACATAATTTGTAGGGCCCCTGTCAGATTCTTGTAGGAGTTGGAGATAGAGAAGGGCAAGTATCAGGAACTGATGAGGAAATAGACCGGAAGTCAAGAAACTGAGGAAAAGGTAAACAATAACATGGTGTCAGAGGGAAATGGATAACATGGTGTCAGAGGGAAATGGATTCACCTTTCAGGGGAGGCAACTCTTTCGAAAATATTTTGCCTCCTGTATTAATATGGTCTACTCTTAAAGGAAAGAATTTGCTCCTCAGGAGCAAATTCTTTCCTTTAAGAGTAGAGCCTATTTTCAGAGGGATTTTGCCCATTTGAAAGCCACAGAAGTTGTAGGGCCCCTGCCAGGTTCTTTTAGGAGTTGGAGATAGAGAAGGGCAAATATCAGGAACTGTTGAGGAAATATCAGGCAGGAAGTCAAGAAACTGAGGAAAAGGTAAACAATAGCATGGTGTCAGAGGGAAATTGATTCACCTTCAGGGGAGGCAACTCTTCCAAAAATATTTTTGTCTCCTGTATTAATAGGGGTCTACTCTGAAAGGAAAGAATTTGCTCCTCAGGAGCAAATTCTTTCCTTTCAGAGAAGAGCCAATTTTAGAGGGATTTTGCTTATTTGAAAGCCACAGAAGTTGAGCTAACAGTTACATGGTGTCAGAGGGAAATGGATTCATCTTCATGGGAGACAACTCTTTTAAAAATATTTTTGTCTCCTGTATTAATAGGGGTCTATTCTCGAAGGAAAGAATTTGCTCCTCAGGAGCAAATTCTTTCCTTGTAGAATAGAGCCCCTTTTCCGAAGCAAATTCTTTCCTTCAAGAGTAGTTTCATAGGGGATCAGCTTATTGAAAAGTTACAAAAGTTGTCCCCCTTGTAAATTATAACAGAAAATATGCCAGATGTATGTATTCTATCACAATAACAAGTCTTTGAAACCAAGACCCTTCTAAACCCCAGTTTATATAGAGAAAACTGGGGTTTACGGGGTTATACATTATGTGCCTTATTTTTGCTTAAATCCATAGACTGGGTACTCGTTAGAACCGCCTCAATGTGTGGGTATTCGTTAGCTGAAACTGACCCGCACACGAGTACTGGTAAACCACTTAGAGGATCTAAGCCTGCCCAGGCTTATAAACCCTATTGGTTTCATTGGACATCAGGGCTTGAGATGTCATTTCATCTCAATGTCTGGTAAAAGTCCCACAAAATTGGAAGTGATGTCTCCAAAAATGACCTTTAAAGTGTTGATGGGGACGTTAAACATCAAATCAAACAAACAAACAATTTCTGTTCTAAAATATAGATTCCGGGTACTCGTTAGATGGAGACTGTTCTAACGAGTACCCACAATCTAAATTTTGAGCATTAATAAGAAAAATGTCATGATTTTTCATTTTAAAATGTTCATTTTTTCTGCGATCTAGTTGACAATGTATTTGTATAGGGGTGTTTTTTTCGTAATGCGTATCAAAATCAATACAGCATGAAGACTTATATTAAACACACTTTGTATGCCTGTTGAGAATTTATGTTTTAGGTCAAAATGAAAAAATAATGTATATCCTTGTACACTCTAATTATACCCCCGGCATACGAAGTATGCAATGGGTTATATAGTTTTTGTCTTTTCCGTCTGTCTGTCTGTGTGTCTGTAAACAATTATTTTGTGTCAAAGATATCTCAGGAACTGCTTCACATAGAAACTTGAAATTTTGCACACATGATCAGTATGACTACTTGTATTGTGGGAAAGAAAATAAGGGCCAAGGGGTCAGGCCTTTTAGAGTTATTTCCCTTTGTAGTTCTTGCTGTTTAATAGTGTATATTTTTATTTTGTGTCAAAGATTTCTCAATAACTACTGTACATAGAAACTTGAAATTTTGCAAACATGATCAGTATGACTAGTTGTATTGTGGGAAAGAAAATAAGGGCCAAGGGGTCAGGCCTTTAAGAGTTATTTCCCTTTGTAGTTCTTGTTTCAGCTGAGGTGATGGCACTGGCCGGGGGTATACGTGCCCCACTGGGCACTTTTGTCTAGTTTACCTAGAATTATTGTGCTATCAAAGCAGCAAACACAAAAACTTGCAGGTAGCAAATGCAGTTTATGGCCCCCACCCATTGGGGCTTGAAGAAATAGATGGGCTGCATGATGCTTCCACGCAGAGCTGACACTGACCCGCACAAGAGTACTGGTAAACCGCTTAGAGGATCTAAGCCTGCCCAGGCAAAGCAGTGCGAGTAGGACCATAATGCTTATAAACCCTACTGGTTTCATTGGGCGTCAGGGCTTGAGATGTCATTTCATCTCAATGTCGGGTAAAAGTCCCAAAAGATTGGAAGCAACGTCTCCAAAATAACCTTTACAGTGTTGACGGGGACGTTAAACCTAAAATCAAACAAACAAAACGCATTGTATGCCTGCTGAGAATGTTTTAGGGCAAAATCAAAAAATATTGTTTATCATTGTACACTCTAATTTACCTAGAAGTATTGTGCTATCAAAGCAGCAAACACAAAAACTTGCAGGTTGCAAATTAGGGGATAACTTTATTGAAATTTGTCATTTGTGAAGGTAAATTGTATGTTTTACATTGGGAAATTTTTTTTTACGGCGACACGTGAGGGGAGCCCTAAAACGCAATTTGGCGACCGTAAAACCAACAATTTACCTCCCCAAATGACAATTTTGCAATGCAGTTATCCCCATTCTAATGCACTCTTTCGGTTGTTTTGATAAAAATGTACTATTGTGCACAAAACCACAAACGCTATGAGCTGCGTAAAACCAAATCCCAGCCAAAGCGATGTTATGTGATGACATGGGCTTTCCGGTAGTATATCGCAGTCACAAATTTTTGACATTATCCAATCGGACGTTTCGTTACGTACGCAAGTGCATTAGAATGCAGGTTTTTTCCATGATGATAGAGACCCGTGTGTAGCATAAGCATTTCTATTTCAGCTAAGGGCTCAGTTGATGTCTATAGAGAGCAGGTACAAGGCGGAGATAGCTGATCTCAATGACTTACTGAAGGAAAACCGTCGCAAGACCAAAGAAATGGAAGACGAGTTACGGAAAGAGATTGCCAGTCTAAAAGCAATCATAAAAGACTTAGAGGCAAGACTAGGTATGGCTGAGTCTAATGGCTGGGTATGCCATCACATTAACAATTCCGTGTATGAACTCCCCCCCTAAACCCCACGTTATATAGAGAAAACTGGGGTATACATTATTTTACTTAATTCTGCTCCAAGACATACATTGTGATTACTCGTTAGAACTGCCTCAATCTGGCTGTTCTGACGAGCACCCACAACCTATGTTAGGAGTAAAAATAAGAAAACTGCCATAAATTTTCATCAGTTGTGTTTCATCAGACATAGGTTGTGGGTACTCGTTAGAACCCCCTCAATGAGGCGGTTCTAACGAGTACCCACAACCTATGTTAGGAGTAAAAATTAGAAAACTACCATAAATTTTCATCAGAAAAGTAGCCATTTTGAAGATGTGAAAAAATACACTGTGTCACATGGTTGTGTTATTGTAATGCAGTGGAACTTGAATGACTCAAACACAAGTGATTTTTTTTTTAGGAGGGGGGGGGGGGGGGGGGGGGGTTGGAAGAAAACGACGAGGTATTGTCATAGCTCTGGCGGCGGCGTCGTGCAAAAACTTGGACATTTACGTCTGTGTCGTGCAAAACCTTGGGCATTTTGTAATATCTCTGTCATTACTGAACATATTTACTTGAAACTCGGACTAGTTGTTCACTATGAAAAGGGGCTGCAGCTGAGCATTGGCACCCGCATGCGGCGCTCTTGATTTAACGAGACTTGATTTGAACAAATTCTTCAGTGCCTAGGCATCAGGCTAACAAGTCTGTGTAATGAACACCCCTCTAAACCCCACTTTATATAGAGGATTTTACATGAGTGTTCATGTATTATTGAATTTATTAAACGAGTTGAGGAGAAGGGATAAAATGCGAGGCTGTGCCAAGCATTTTATCGCTTTCCCTCAACAAGTCTAATAAATTATTGACATAGACGATCTTACATGAGTGTTCATGTATTATTGAATTTATTAAACGAGTTGAGGAAAAGGGATAAAATGTAAGGCTGTGCCGAGCATTTTATCCCTTTTCTTCAACGAGTTTAATAAATTCCATAATACATGAGCACGAATGCTAGATTCTGTTTATCATATGACATTTAAAACGCATTTTATTAGCGATTGTTTAATAAAAATGTCAATATTCCGCCATTAGTAAACGCGACTTTGTTAAGGACGTCGCACATGTAACATTATGGGACATTTCTACCTAATTTGCTTATTTAATCCACTAGTGGATTATCAAATTTATTACATGGTGTTATTACATTCTCAGATACGACGTCATATGATAAATAGAGAAAACTGGGGTTTACAGGGGTAAACATTATTTTTATGTCCACGGTTGCGATAGTGGGGACATATTGATTTTGCCCTGTCTGTTTGTTGGTTGGACAACTTTAACATTGGTCATAACTTTTATACTGTTTGAGATAGAGCCTTCATATTTGGCTTGTACGTTCCTTGTGACAAAGGCTTCCCACTCATACAAAAAATTTTGACCTGTCACCTTGACCTTGACCTGTGACCTAATTTAAAGAAAAAATGACATTGGCCCTGGGACATATTTGTGTTTCACAAACACATCTTTCTTGTTCTCATTTCTGCTGTAAGACAAATGTTGTGGGTACTCGTTAGAACCACATCAAAGTGGAAATTATAAGAAAAGAATTTCATCAGAAAAGTAACCATTTTGGAGATGCAGTTGGTCACATGGGTGTGTTATTATGCAGTTCATTACGATAACACACCCGAGCAACATAGTGCATTTTTTCACATCTCCAAAATGGCCATTTTACTGATGAAAATCCGTGATATTTTTCTTATAAATACTGCAAACATAGTTTGTTGGTGCTCGTTAGAACTACTAAACAAATGAAATATTTGGAAGTCACAAGGTGTGTAAGTAAGACCCACTTCAAAATCTAGTGGTGCCGGGTTGTGTCATTTATTTGAAATCATTCAGAAAATGGCTGAAATTTTTGCAACAAAACAGTAAAGGCCCTGATCATTCTGCAGCATCTGATCAAGGCCTGCACTGTTTGCCCATTATAAATGGGATAAATCATATAGATTGTAGTAAGGAATTTTTGCAACAGCCATTTTTGACTTTTAACCAATCAGATTACCCAGTGTGATTTATTTCTATAAATTCACCAAGTGAAGGTCCAGATAAGATGTTAGGTTACACTGTTTCCAAAGGAAGAGTACAGTCAGCCCTGTGATAGTGGCCACCTCTATTAAGCAAGCAACCTGTCTCAAGCAAGCATGCATTTAGTTCCTGAAAAAGGCAAATGCATTAATATTCACCTGTATTAAGCAAGCACCTATCTTAAACAAGCACATTTTGATCATCCCTGAGGTGTTTGCTTAACACAGGTTGGACCCTATAGTAGCCACCTGTCCTTTTCTGTAACAGCCAGAGTTAACTTAATAGCCAAAAATTTTGCCCCCGCCCATTGGGGCTTGCAGAAATAGATGGGCTGCATGATGCTTCCACACAAAGCTGAAACCGTCCGCACAGGAGTACTGGTAAACCTCTTAAATGAAATAAGCCTCCCCAGACAAAGTGGTGTGAGTCGGACCGTCCATGCTTATAAACCCTATTGGTTTCATTGGGCGACAGGGCTTGAGATGTCATATCATCTCAATGTCTGGTAAAAGTCCCACAAAATTGGAAGCAACGTCTCCAAAATGACCTATACAGTGTTGACAGGGACGTTAAACCTCAAATCAAAGAAACAAAAAAAGCCAAAAATAGGAAGAAAAAATAGGAATAATTCCTTTTCTGGAATGTTTATGAGCCTCAAAATTAAAGTCATGATTATCATAATAAATAATATATAAAGAATTGACATTTTAGATTGGTTAAACTCATCTGATAAATTTTCACCATTTATTTTTTGATTCTTGCATAAATATCTATGTGCCCAGCTGTTTGAAGCCATTGTCAAATGGACCGAAAGCCATGCTCAAATGGCAAAAACCATGTTCAAATCATGAAATTTGTGTTTTGTTTGACCACGGATCTTGAGCTTTTGATATCACAAGACTGACTTTCCTTTGTTTATGTTACATTGAGTGACGTAACGTTATCGCCCTGAACGTAGCGTTTCAGGGTTCTATGATGACGTCAGATGGTTACTGCGTAACAACGTCATTGTAAACAACATTCTGGAATGGCCACCATGTTGGTTCGTCCATCGAATTTGAAGAGTTTATATGGAGCTTTGGGTGTTTTCGTCAAAATTTGCTGTCGGAATCGTAAGTTATGCAAGAACACAATGATTATCCATGGTTATTTCATTGCATTAATATTTGCCGGATCCCTCAGAAGATCTTTGAACATTCGGCCTGGCGACCTCATGTTCAAACAGCTTCCTTGGGACCTGGAGAATGTTAATGCATGAAAAACCATGTTTGATCCCTATATTCATGCATGTTGAGTTGTCTTAAGTTATCATCTCACATGTGTCCCTCTGCTGAAAAGCCACTTTCTATAAGTAGCCAGTTTTGGAGTTTTTCCCTGGGTGGCTGCTAAATGGAGGTTCCACTCTTTAACATACCTGTGATACTTCCCTCATCAAGAGGGAGACTCCCTCAATGTGATGCTAATTTTTGCCCAATTTATGCTAAATTTTAGTAAAATTTTAGAGTCTCCCTCATTTGAATTGAGAATTTCCTTACATACTCTTCACATCTCCCTCATCACAATGGCAAATCTCCATCACGCTAACAAGTTTGTGAAATGAACACCCCCCTACACCCCACTTTATATAGAGAAAACAGGGGTTTACGGGGGTATATATTATTTTCTTTATTTTCTACTCCTAGACATAGGTTGTGGGTGCGCGTTGGAACCGCCTCAATGAGGCGGTTCTAACGAGCACCCACTCCTAGACATAGGTTGTGGGTACTCATTAGAACCGCCTCAATAAGGCGGTTCTAACGAGCACCCACAACCTATGTTTTGAGTATAAATAAGGATAATTGACCTTTTTGGAGATGTAAAAAATTGCACTATGACGCACGGGTGTGTTATCGTAACGCTCTCCTACAGTTCAAGAAATGATCACAGGTATGCTATAACTAAGTAAAACTTTTCTGATTGCTGTGCAGGTCGCCTAGACTACGGCAATGAAGAACTTGTTGTCAAACTGAAAACCCAGTTGAAGGAGACACATCAAGAGTTAGAAGACACAAGAAAAGAGCTAGACAAGAGAACTCAGGCTTCTGAGGAATTTCAGCAGGAGGTAAGGACCACTTCTGAGGAATTTCAGCAGGAGGTAAGGACCACTTCTGAGGAATTTCAGCAGGAGGTAAGGACCACTTCTGAGGAATTTCAGCAGGAGTTAAGGACCACTTCTGAGGAATTTCAGCAGGAGGTAAGGCTCACTTCTGAGGAATTTCAGCAGGAGGTAAGGACTATTCTGAGGAATTTCAGCAGGAGGTTAGGACCACTTCTGAGAAATTTCAGCAGGAGGTAAGGACCACTTCTGAGGAATTTCAGCAGGAGGTTAGGACCACTTCTGAGGCATTTCAGCAGGAGGTAAGGACCACTTCTGAGGAATTTCAGCAGGAGGTAAGGACCACTTCTGAGGAATTTCAGCAGGAGGTAAGGACCACTTCTTAGAATTTCAGCAGGGGTTAAGGACCACTTCTTAGAATTTCAGTAGGAGGTAAGGACCACTTCTGAGGAATTTCAGCAGGAGGTAAGGACCACTTCTGAGGAATTTCAGCAGGAGGTCAGGACCACTGCTGAGGAATTTCAGCAGGAGGAAAGGACCACTTCTGAGGAATTTCAGCAGGAGGTAAAGACCACTTCTGAGGAATTTCAGCAGGAGGTAAGGACCACTTCTGAGGAATTTCAGCAGGAGGTAAGGACCACTTCTGAGGAATTTCAGCAGGAGGTAAGGACCACTTCTGAGGAATTCCAGCAGGAGGTAAGGACCACTGCATCATATACTGCACTGCTGCTTTATAACCAATAGAATGCCAGGAAAAGGTATAATCTAAAATGCTATCTGTTCATATTTTTGCATACAGGCAAACAGTGTGGTCCCTGATCAGACTGCTCCTAGAGGAGCAGTCTGATCTTGGTCCACACTGTTCGTAAGAGCAGTCTGATCTTGGTCCACACTGTTTGTAACAATGAATTGTTTGATTGGAGATTTAATGTCCCTGTCAACAATGTGCAGATCATTTTGGAGATGTACTTCCGATTTTGTGGGACTTTTACCCGACATTGAGATGAAGTGACATCTCAAGCCCTGTCGCCCAATGAAACCAATAGGGGTTATAAGCATGGGCAGTCCTACTCGCACAGGCGTAGATCTTCTGAGCCTTTCACCAGTACTCCTGTGTGGTCAATTTCTGCTCTGCCTGGAAGTTGGCCCCTGCCCATCAGGGCTTGAAGAAATAGATGGGCTGCATGATGCTTCCACGCAGAGCTGGAACGACCCACACACGAGTACTGGTAAACCGCTTAGAGGATTTAAGCCTGCCCAGGCAAAGCGGTGCGAGTAGGACCATTCATGCTTATAAACCCTATTGGTTTCATTGGCCCACAAGGCTTGAAATGTCATTTCATCTCAATGTCGGGTAAAAGACCCACAAAATTGAAAGCAACTTCTCCAAAATGACATATACAGTGTTGATAGGGACAATAAACCTCAAATCAAGTAAACAAACAATACATTGCTGCTTTATAACCCATAAGATGCCAGGAAAAGGTATAATATAAAATGGCATATGTTGAAGTTGTCTGCTAAGTCTTCTTACAAACTTAACAAACATATTTTTGCATACAGGCAAACAGTGTGGTCCCTGATCAGACTGCTCCTAGAGGAGCAGTCTGATCTTGGTCCACACTGTTTGCAAAAATGACTTTTTAAAATAACCAGCAGACAAAAAAATGCAGATGACAATTGTTGTGACTTGCAATGGTTAACACTGTTCATTAAAACACAGTTTTGGACATAGCATGGTGTAAATATGGTTTAGGCATGGGTTGTTATAAGAATCGGGTTTTCAGTCTGTCAGTTTATTATTGAGGACACCATGCATTTGTTCCATCCAGTCTCGAACATATCAACCCCAGTGTTTTCCCTGTTGTTCAAGTTCATTTTTCAAGAACTTAGCTTGTTATACCTGTACAGGTAGCGTTCGTCTGAATTCTTGTCATTCTGTAAGTGGTAGTGTGGTAACAGTACACCACAATCCTGTTATAACATGGTTCATTATAACAGGGTTTTGGATATAACATGGTTTCAAGATGGATCCCAAAAATGTATACATTATATAGAAAAATGACCATAAATGGTCATTTTTCTCTTTAATCTATACATTTTTATTTCGATATAACTTGGTTGTTTAACTAACACGGTTTCTGTTTTGGACCCCATTAAGAGTGTTATAAGAAGGTTTTGGTGTATTGAATATAGGGATTGGCCATTGTTTTTCATGCATTAACATTTGACGGATCCCGAGAAAGCTGTTTGAACATGAGGCCTCTTGGCTGAATGTTCAAATATCTTCTGAGGGATCCGGCAAATGTTAATGCAATGAAGTAACCATGGCTGATGATTGTTCTTGCATAACTTACGATTCTGACAACAATTTTTTTGAAGAAAACACCCAAAAACTCCATATAAACTCCATGTAAACTCTTCAAATGTGACTGGCAAACCAACATGGCGGCTAGTTCAGAATGACGTTTGCAATGACGTTGTTACCCGGTATCCCTCTGACATCATCATAGAACCCTAAAACTCTACGTTCAGAACGAAAACTTTACATCGCTCAACATAACATAAACAAAGCGGGCCCTTCTTTTGATATCAAAAGCTAAAAATCCATGTTCAAACCACGCGAATTTCATGATTTGAACATGGTTTTTCTTGTGTGAGCAAGGCTTTTGGTCCATTTGACAGTGGCTTCAAACAGCCATGCCCATAGATATTTATGCAAGAACATAGCTTTGAACCCCTACAGGGACAGTGTACATGTAGCCTTCATTTGAAGTCTTGTCACTCTGTAAGTTGAAGTGCGGTACAGTCATCCCTCTTTATACTGGCATTTGTTATAAAGGCAAAACTCATTATAACGACAATTTCAATGGAATGAATTCTTAGCTCAAGGCTTATCCTCGATTCCGAGGGACTTCGGCTTCCCTTGGGTTGAAAATGCCCAAATGGAATCCATAGTCATGAAAGGATTCTTGTAATTTAATACTCCGAGAAACAAATGTTATAGATATTTGTTAGAATCGCCTCACCGAGGCGATTCTTACAAATGTCTATAACATTTGTTTCTTAAATGTAATTATGTCTCCCCCGAAAAAAAATTTTTCGGAGAGACATATTGTTTTTCCCCCGGGCGTCTGTCTGTCCGTCTGTCTGTCTGTCGGTCCATCTGTCTGTCTGTCCGTCTGTCTGTCTGTCACACTTTCGTGTCCGCTCTGTAACTTGAAAACCGTTAGAGCTATCCTCATGAAACTTCGTGTAAATATTAATCAGCATTAGACGACGTGCAGTGCGCAAGAACTATAACTCTCGCATTTATACTTTTTGAATTATCTCTCTTGGAAGTTTGTTGGTATGTATATATGTATTGGCAAATTGTGTCCGGTCAATAACTTTCTTATTTTTTGATGGATTTTAAAATTACTTGGCAGAAATATTAACAACCATAAGACGATGTGTGGTGCGCATGAGGGAGGTCAGTACCTCAAAGGTCAAGGTCATACTTAGAGGTCAAAGGTCAAAAAAGGGGCCTTTTTTTCGTATTTGGTCAATAACTTTCTTATTTTGAGATGGATTTTAAAATTACTTGGCATAATTATTAACAACCAAAAGACCATGTGTGGTGCGCATGAGGCAGGTGGGTACCTCAAAGGTCAAGGTCATACTTAGAGGTCAAAGGTCAAGAAAGGGGCCTTTTTTTCGTATTTTGTCAATAACTTTCTTATTATACCCCCGGCGTATGCCATGGGGGTATATAGTTTTTGTCTTTTCCGTCTGTCTGTCCGTAAACAATTATTTTGTGTCAAAGATATCTCAGGAACTGCTTCACATAGAAACTTGAAATTTTTATACCCCCGGCGTATGCCATGGGGGTATATAGTTTTTGTCTTTTCCGTCTGTCTGTCCGTAAACAATTATTTTGTGTCAAAGATATCTCAGGAACTGCTTCACATAGAAACTTGAAATTTTGCACACATGATCAGTATGACTACTTGTATTGTGGGAAAGAAAATAAGGGCCAAGGGGTCAGGCCTTTTAGAGTTATTTCACTTTGTAGTTCGGCACTGGCCGGGGGTATACGTGCCCCACTGGGCACTTTTGTCTAGTTTTGAGATGGATTTTAAAATTACCTGGCATAATTATTAACAACCATAAGACGATGTGTGTTGGGCATGAGGCAGGTCGGTACCTCAAAGGTCAAGGTCATACTTAGAGGTCAAAGGTCAAAAAAGGGGCCTTTCTTTCGTATTTGGTCAATAACTTTCTAATTTTGAGATGGATTTTAAAATTACTCGGCATAATTATTAACAACCATAAGACGATGTGTGTTGCACATGAGGCAGGTCGGTACCTCAAAGGTCAAGGTCATACTTAGAGGTCAAAGGTCAAAAAGGGGGCCTTTTTTTCGTATTTGGTCAATAACTTTCTTATTTTGAGATGGATTTTGAAATCACTTGGCAGAAATGTTAACCAATATAAGGCGATGTGTTGCGCGCATGACCCATGTTGGTACCTCAAAGGTCAAGGTCATACTTAGAGGTCAAAGGTAAAAAAAGGGGCCTTTTTTCGGGTTTTGTCAATAACTCGCTTATTTTTAAATAGAATTTGAAGTTACTTGGCAAACATGTTAACTACTATGGGACGATGTGTTGCATGCATGATTCAGTTTGGTACCTAAAATGTCAAGGTCATACATAGAGGTCAAAGGTAAAAAAGGGGCCTTTTTTCGTGTTTTGTCAATAACTTTCTTATTGTTAGATGGATTTTGAAATTGCTAGGCAGAAATGTTAACCACCATGAGATGATGTGTTGCACGCATGACCCAGTTTGGTACCTGAAAGGTCAAGGTCATACATAGAGGTTAAAGGTAAAAAAAAGGGCCTTTTTTGTGTTCTGTCAATAACTTTCGTATTATGCCCCAAATTTGAAAAAGTTGGAGGAGCATATTGGTTCTGGTTCATTTGTCCGTTCGTCTGTCCATTACGCTTTTGATGCCTAGCATAACTAAAGAACCGTGTATGCTAGGGTTTTGAAATATCATATATGGATTCCTCATGGAAAATTAGCTGACACGTATTTTTTTCGCGTCCGGATTATGTCCTCTTCAAGAGTTATTGCCCTTTGAAATTTTTTTAAATAAAATCTTTTCAGAAAGATATCTCAAAAAGTATTGGAGCTAGAGCCTTGAAAGTTGGTGAATATATTGGTGGTGATGTGTCTATGAACTGATTAACTTTTGACAAAATTCCGAAAAATACTTTGCGAGTTATGGCCCTTTGTCATTTTGGTAACTTGTGCCCATTGTAGTGTATGCTAAAAGTGATGCATAGCATAACTTAAGAACCGTGTATGCTAGGGTTTTGAAATTTCATATATGGATTCCTTACGGAAAATTAGCTGACGCGTATTTTTTTTTGTCATCCAGATTATGCCCCTTTTAAGAGTTATTGCCCTTTGAAATTTTTTAATAAAATCTTGTCAGCAAAATATCTCAAACACTATTGGATCTAGAGCCTTGAAAGTTGTTGAGTATATTGGTGGTGATGAGTATATGAACTGATTAACTTTTGACAAAATTCCGAAAAATACTTTACGAGTTATGGCCCTTTGTCATTTTGGTAATTTGTGCCCATTGTAATGAATGCTAAAAGTGATGCATAGCATAACTTAAGAACCATGTATGCTAGGGTTTTGAAATTCCATATATGGATTCCTCATGGAAAATTAGCTGACGCGTATTTTTTTTCTCGTCCAGATTATGCCCCTTTCAAGAGTTATTAGGGCCCCGCACTGAAAGTGTGGGTGCCCTATAGTAATCACTCTGTCCGTCCGTCTGTCTGTCCGTCCGTCTGTCCGTCTGTCCGTCCACAAATTTTTTTATCCTCCATAACTTTTTATTATTCCTGGATGGATTTAAATATTACTTGGCATCATTCTGTCCGTCCGTCTGTCTGTCTGTCTGTCTGTCCGTCTGTCCGTCTGTCCGTCCACAAATTTTTTTATCCTCCATAACTTTCTTATTCCTGGATGGATTTAAATATTACTTGGCAGAAATGTTAACCATAATGTGATGGAGTGTTGCGTGCAAGACTCAGGTCCGTACCTTAAAGGTCAAGGTCATACTTAGAGGTTAAAGGTCAAAAAAGGGTCTTTCCTGTGTCCAATTAATAACTTTGTTATTATTCCTGGATGGATTTAAATATTACTTGGCAGAAATGTTAACCATAATGTGACGAAGTGTCACACGCAAGACCCACAGCCGTACCTCAAAGGTCAAGGTCATACTTAGAGATAAAAGGTCAAAAAAGCGTCTTTTTTATTGTGTCCAATCTATAACTTTCTTATACCTGGATGGATTTAAATATTACTTAGCAGAAATATTAACCATAATGTGACAGTGTGACACGCGCAAGACCCAGGTCCGTACCTCAAAGGTCAAGGTCATACTTAGAGGTGAAAGGAAAAAAAAAACGTCTTTTTTAACATCAACATTTTCCTACTCCTCTGATAGTGCTGCCGGGGCCCTAGTCAGTTTCACTGACAGCTCTAGTTGCCCTTTGAATTTTTTTTAAATAAATCTTGTCAGCGAGATATCTCAAACACTATTGGAGCTAGAGCCTTGAAAGTTGGAGAATAGATTGTTGGAGATGAGTAGATGAACTGATTAACTTATGACAAAATTCCGAAAAATACTTTGTGAGTTATGGCCCTTCGACATTTTGGTAATTTGTTCCCATTGTAATTTATGCTAAGGTGATGCATAGCATAACTTTAGAACCGTGTATGTTATAGTTTTGAAATTTCATATATGCATTTCTGATGGAAAATAAGCTGACACATATTTTTTTCTCGTCAGGATTATGCCCCTTTCAAGAGTTATTGCCCTTTGAATTTTTTTAAATAAAATCTTTTCAGAAAGATATCTCAAAAAGTATTGGAGCTAGAGCCTTGAAAGTTGGTGAATATATTGGTGGTGATGTGTATATGAACTGATTAACTTTTGACAAAATTCCGAAAAATACTTTGCGAGTTATGGCCCTTTGTCATTTTGGTAACTTGTGCCCATTGTAGTGTATGCTAAAAGTGATGCATAGCATAACTTAAGAACCGTGTATGCTAGGGTTTTGAAATTTCATATATGGATTCCTCATGGAAAATTAGCTGACGCGTATTTTTTTTTGTCATCCAGATTATGCCCCTTTTAAGAGTTATTGCCCTTTGAAATTTTTTAATAAAATCTTGTCAGCAAAATATCTCAAACACTATTGGATCTAGAGCCTTGAAAGTTGTTGAGTATATTGGTGGTGATGAGTATATGAACTGATTAACTTTTGACAAAATTCCGAAAAATACTTTGCGAGTTATGGCCATTTGTCATTTTGGTAATTTGTGCCCATTGTAATGAATGCTAAAAGTGATGCATAGTATAAGCGGGGGAGACATCTGTGTTTTTGTAGAAAAACAAATTCTAGTTTCTTAAATGTAATACCGTATTCAACCTATTTACCGCACATGCTCCCTATAAGCGCACACCCAAGCATTTTCTTGGAAAAATACACAAGTGCGCACTTTACAGTAATCTCCAAACAAATTCATATTGAGTTTTGCTGCATCTTTGACCCGGACAATCATATGTATTTGTGGTGAACCCCTATGCTGAAATTCAACCCTATAAAATAATCATATCGGAGGCTTTTTTTCATATTTTTTTTTCATATTGAGTGTGCGCTTATTAGCTAGATTTTTCACCACAATATTTTCATACAATTTTGAAAAAACTAAGCGCACGGTGTGGTAAATAGGTCGAATACGGTAGATATTTGTTAGAATCGCCTCACCTAGGCGATTCTAACAAATGTCTATAACATTTGTTTCTTGGAGTGATTATGTGGAAAAGACCTTTTATAACCTATCATACTCCTAACTGGCATTCTTTATAACGGCAAATTCATTATAACGGCACAATAATAGGGAACAAATACTGTCGTTTTAACGCGGGTCCTCTGTAATAGTATTGAATGAAACTGTAAAGGTTACCTCGGGGAAACAAAAAACATCCAAGAATTCAAAAATCAAGTTTTGGTTTGCTAGTCTAGGCCAGACCAGCTATATCAGCCATCTTAGAACACACAAACACTAGCATTTCTTGCATGCGATTAAGATTGGCCATTGTCAGTAACGGCAGACGAACTATATCACTATATTTGGCAAGTATGACCTCATCAATGGCCCTGGTATTCACTTTAACCCTTATCATGCGGAGAGAATTAATTAGGGTATAACTGTATTCAAAATTGTCGTTTTGGGAGGTAAATCAGCGGTTTTATTCTCTAAAATTTCGTTTTACGGCCACGCCTCAGCAGAGGGGTAAAACGGAATTTGCGACCCTAAAACTAATGATTTACCTCCCCAAATGACAATTTTCAATACAGTTATCCCCATTTTAATGCACTTTTTCGGCTGTTTTGTTACAAAGTGTACTATTTTGCACAAAGCGGCAAGCACTGTGAGCTGTGTAAAACCAAATGTCAGCCAATCAAAAGCAACGTTACGTGATGACGTGGGATTCCCGGCAGTATATCGCAGAATATACTGTCACAAATTTTTGACATTATCCAATCAGACGTGGGGTTACATACGCAAGTGCATTAAAATTTGGCTTCTCTTATATCTGACTATCCACCAATCAAATCACTTGATACAATGTATTCATTCAATTTGCATACTGCATGACAAACATTGTAGATCCTGATCAGATGGCTTCTTCAGAAGCCATCTGATCTGGATTTATACTGGTTGCACATTGTAGATCCTGATCAGATGGCTTCTTGAGAAGCCATCTGATCTGGATCTACACTGTTTGCAAAGATAGGGGTTGTCGTGTTCAATCGACTTTCTTTCTTTATATATTGCAACACCCTCCTACAAGGATTATGTGCAGGTGTACATTACAGACACTCCAGGTTTGCAGGACAGTAATCATGTAATTACGGAAGGGATCTTTCACCTGCACGGGGGATGGTTCTTTAGGGGTCCTCCAGTTAACGTACCAATCTATAGGATAGTGGGCTTTGATGCATTCATCCCTTCAAAATATGCCAGTGGAGCATTTTGGTGGACATCAGGATTTTCTTACCGCTGCCGGGAATAGAACCGGGGACCTTTTTAGCATGATAGGCAAGTGCACTAACCACTGAGCTACCATGCTCCACAAGGACTAAGGGTTAATATTTTTTGCTTTGTTCCAGGTTAAACATTTACAAGAAACAGTTCATAAAGAATGTGAAGAAAGATTTGAGTTGACAGAAGCCCTGAGTGCGGCAAAAGAAGAGCTATTGCTTCTCAAGAAACCACCAGGTATTAATCCCTCTTTGTTCAAAATGGAATCTTCCTCCTTATATATAGAAGGAGTCCATTTCGAAATTTAGGGGTGACAGGTTGTGTTATCTTTTAAATCTAAGCGGAAAATGGCTGAACTTTTTGCAAATAGTGTAGGCCATGATCAGACGCCGCATTCTGCGGCGTCTGATCTGGGCCTGCACTGTTTGCCAGGGTATACGTTTTGGTGTTTCCATTACAAAATGGGTTAAACCTTTCAGTTTTAACCCATTTATGATGGGCAACCCCAAAATTGGAAATTGGCAGACCGCAGGGCAATTTCAGATGCTGCACAATGCAGTGTCTGATCAGGGTCTTCACTGTTGACATAAAGTTCAATGGTTTTCAAAGTAAATTAAAAACAAACCTCCAATTAACACCCTTAAATTTTGGCAACTCATCCAGCTGTTTTGAGATGCAACATCGGGTAGTAAACTGTACTTGCTCAAATTTTAGAACTGATTTGTTTTGTTTGATTTGTGGTTTAACCTCCCTGTCAACATTATAGGTCATTTTTGAGACATTGCTTCCAATTTTGTGGGACTTTTACCTGAGAATGAAATGAAATGACATCTCAAGTCTTGCCGCAAAATGAAACCGAAAGGGTTTATAAGCATGAAAGATTCAACTCGCACCACTTTGGCTTGGCAGGCTTAGATCCTCTAAGTGGTTTACCAGTACACGTGTGTGGTAAGTTTCAGCTCTGCGTGGAAACATCATGCAGCCCAGACCCCATGGGCAGGGGCGAGGCCGGCAGGTAAATATTGTAGTGAGGAAGATTCTGTTCATATTAAGGGGAATGGGAACACCTAGCACATTTTGCGCCATTTTTGAAAGGGAGACAACTTTCAAGACTTCCTGTTTGCTTTTCTATAATCCCTGTCCCTATGAAAAAAGGGTCTACACTTAAAGCTTTAAGATTTGACCCCTATTGACATGAGAGACAAAAATACTTTTGCAGGAGTTGCCTCCCCCTGAACATGCATCCATTCCCCTTAAAATGGTTTGAGGTAAATAAATATGCCTTCAAGACGTGCTGCTCAGTGTTAGCTCACCCGAACACAAAGTGCTCAAGTTGAGCTATTGTGATTGCAATGTGTCTGTCACATGTCATCTGTCATTAGCAATTACATGTACTTAAAATGACATCTCCTCCTAAAATCTCTAGCAGCCAGTTTCAGAATAATTTCATACAACTGTTCCTGGCCTATTGATCTCATTGGGCAACAGGGCTTGATATGTCATGTCATCACAATGTTGGGTAAAAGTTCCACAAAATTGGAAGCAGCACCTCCAAAATGACCTATACACTCTTGACGGGGATGTTAAACCTCAAATCAAACAAACAAACAAAAACAATTGTTCCTGTTACAGCCCTGTAACAAAGTGGCTCAAATTGTTTAGTTCCACCTAGGAGCTATAAGTTAAAAAACAAAAAAAAAACAAAACTTAAAATAGCATCTCTTCTCAAGCCAGTGGCCATACAGTCCACCCTTTTTATACCAACATTCGATATTACGACCAAACTTGTTATAACAACAATTTCAATGGAACCAATCCTTGGCTCAGGATGAGCTGCATTCATGGAGATATTCAAATGTTTTGTAGTCGGTCTCTGCCCATCGGGGCTTGAAGAAATAGATGGGGTGCTTGATGCTTCCACGCAGAGCTGAAACCTACCGCACATGAGTACTGGTAAACCGCTTAGAAGATCTAAGCTTGCCCAGGCAAAGCTGTGTGAGTTGGACTGTTCATGCTTATAAACCCTATTGGTTTCATTGGGCGACAGAGCTTGACATGTCACTTCATCTCAGTGTGGGGTAAAAGTCCCACAAAAATTGAAAGCAATGTCTCCAAAATGACCTACACAGTGTTGATGGGGACCAAACAAACCAAACAAATATTTTGTAATTATTTATTACTCCAAGAAACAAATGTTGTGGATATTTGTTAGAATCGCCTCAGCGAGGCGATTCTAACAAATGTCTACAACATTTGTTTCTTGGAGTTATTAAAGGGAAAGTCTTTTACTACCTATTATACTACTCCTTGTTGGGTCGCCCCCGCCAATCAGGGCTTGGAGAAATAGATGGGCTACACAGTGCTTCCACACAGAGCTAAAACCGACCGAACTTGAGTACTGGTAAACAACTTAGGTCTAAGCCTGCCCAGGAAAAGTGATGCGAGTCGGACCGCTCCTTAAACCCTAGCAGTTTCTATGGGCGGTAGGGCCTGAGATGTCATTTCATCTCAGTGTCGGGTAAAAGTCCCACAGAATTGGAAGCAATGTCTCCAAAATGACCTAAATAGTGTTGACGGGGAGTAAAACCTCAAACAAACAAGCAAAAACTCCTTGTTGGGATTCTTTATAGCGGCAAATTTGCTATAGCGGCAGATTTTAAGGGAACAAATACTGTCGTTTTAAAGCCAGGATCCTCGGTAATTCAATTGTATATCATAGAGATGTTTCTCTCCTAGCCCTGCACCAAAACTGCTTCATTGTTCAGCTCCACTGGTCAAGGTAGCTAGGAGAGCTAACAATAGGTCTAACGTGATTGAAGTAATCTTAAAAGGGCCATAAAAACAACAAATAAAACAAACTAATCATCAATCTACTTCTTAGAACTGTTACTGGTGATATTTCCAGTGAAATTTATTATACCCCATAGCAGACAAAGTATATTATGGGGGTATATAGTTTTCGTCCTGTCATTCATCCATCTCTCCATGTGTCCGTCTTTCTGTCTGTCCTTCGTTAACATTTTGGTTAAAGTTTTGCGTCAAAATTTCTATGAGATTGTATCTTCTGAACTCTTTGATAGATTTAGTTGAAACTTACACCATGAAACAGTCTTGTATTGCCCAACTATTCTGTGTCATTGCCCTTAGACCATGCTTTGCTAATGAGTACCCACAACTCATTATAATAACACTTCCGTGCAACATAGTGCATTTTCCACAACTCCAAAATGGCTACTTTTCAGATGACAATCCCTGATATTTGTCTTATTTATACTGCAAACATATGTTGTGGGTGCTCGTTAGAACCGCCTCGTTGAGGCGGTTCTAATGAGTACCCACAGCCTAAGTCCTGGAGCAGAAAGAAGAAAAATTATGTATACCCCCGTAAACACCAATTTTCTCTACCATAATGATCCTGCTATAAGACGATTTGGCTATAAGACGGGGGTATTTTTATGCCCCCGCCATTCAAAGAATGGTGGAAAGGGCATATAGCGTTGCCCCTGTCCGTACTTCCGTCCTTCCATCCGCACCAACGAAACGACATTTAGGGGGCCAAAAATTTGGAAAGTTTGACACTTAGGTATATATTTGTGAATCCAAATGGGGTTTATTCCGTAATTTTGGTACTTAAGTGGCAAAAATTCGCTCTTAGGTGGCTTGCCGCTAAAGAAAATTTGCCACTTAAGTAGTCAATATGCCGACGTCTTGCCACTTAAGTATCCATTTTTAGAGATGTCTGTCCGTGCGTCCGAAACTTAAACGCAGTCAATAACTTCCTTATTTCTTGATGGATTTTAAAATTACTCGGCAGAAATGTTAACCATCATGAGATGACGTGTCACGTGCAAAACCCAGGTCCGTACCTCCAAGGTCAAGGTCATGCTTAGAGATCAAAGGTAAAAAAAAGGGTCCGAAACTTAAACGCAGTCAATAACTTTCTTATTTCTGGATGGATATTTAGCTCACCGTCACGTAGTTACGAGGTGAGCTTTTGGGATCCCTTTTCGTCCGTCGTCAGTCCGTGCGTGCGTCCGTCCGTAAACAATTTCTTCAAACGACATCTCCTAAACCACTGATCGGATTTTGACCAAACTTCACAGGAATGATCCTTAGGTGGTCCCCTTTCAAAGTTGTTCAAATGGTTCCGGTCCGTTGCACATCTAGGTCATAGGAGCCAAAAATAGATTTTTTCACCAAAAACTTAAAAAATCTTCTTCTCTGAAACCACAAGGCCCAGGTCTTTGATATTTGGTATGAAGCTTCATCTAGTGGACCCCTACCAAGATTGTTCAAATTATAGTGCTGGGGCCAAAAATGCCCCTGCTCCGGGGCCTTTTGGTTTTACATGGGCTTATATAGGGAAAATCTTTAAAAATTTTCTTCTCTGAAATCGTAAGGCCCAGGTCTTTGATATTTGGTATGAAGCTTCATCTAGTGGACCGCTACCAAGATTGTTCAAATTATAGTGCTGGGGCCAAAAATGCCCCCGCTCTGGGGCCCTTTGGTTTTACATGGGCTTATATAGGGAAAATCTGCAAAAATCTTCTTCTCTGAAACCGCAAAGCCCAGATCTTTGATATTTGGTATGAAGCTTCATCTAGTGGACCCCTACCAAGATTGTTCAAATTATAGTGCTGGGGCCAAAAATGCCCCCGCTCAAGGGCCCTTTGGTTTTACATGGGCTTATATAGGGAAGAGCTTTAAAAATCTTCTTCTCTGAAACCGTTAGGCCCAGGTCTTTGATATTTGGTATGAAGCTTCATCTAGGGGACCCTTACCAAGATTGTTCAAATTATAGTGCTGGGGCCAAAAATGCCCCCGCCCCAGGGCCCTTTGGTTTTACATGGGCTTAAATAGGAATAATCTTTAAAAATCTTCTTCTCTGAAACCGCAAGGCCTAGGGCTTTGATATTTGGTATGAAGCTTCACCTAGTAGACCCCTACAAAGATTGTTCATATTATAGCCCTGGGGCCAAAAATGCCTCTGCTCGGGGGCCCTTTGGTTTTACATGGGCTTATATATGGAAAATCTTGAAAAATCTTCTTCTCTGAAACCGCAAGGCCTAGGGCTTTGATATTTGGTATGAAGCTTCACCTAGTAGACCCCTACAAAGATTGTTCATATTATAGCCCTGGGGCCAAAAATGCCTCTGCTCGGGGGCCCTTTGGTTTTACATGGGCTTATATATGGAAAATCTTGAAAAATCTTCTTCTCTGAAACCGCAAGGCCCAGGTCTTTGATATTTGGTATGAGGCTTCATCTTGTGGACCCCTACAAAGATTGTTCAAATTATAGTGCTGGGGCCAAAAATGCCTCCGCTCCAGGGCCCTTTGGTTTTACATGGGCTTATATAGGGAAGAGCTTTAAAAATCTTCTTCTCTGAAACCGTAAGGCCCAGGTCTTTGATATTTGGTATGAAGCTTCATCTAGGGGACCCTTACCAAGATTGTTCAAATTATAGTGCTGGGGCCAAAAATGCCCCCGCCCCGGGGCCCTTTGGTTTTACATGGGCTTAAATAGGAATACTCTTTAAAAGTCTTCTCCTCTGAAACCGCAAGGCCTAGGGCTTTGATATTTGGTATGAAGCTTCACCTAGTAGACCCCTACAAAGATTGTTCATATTATAGCCCTGGGGCCAAAAATGCCTCTGCTCGGGGGCCCTTTGGTTTTACATGGGCTTATATATTGAAAATCTTGAAAAATCTTCTTCTCTGAAACCGCAAGTCCCAGGTCTTTGATATTTGGTATGAGGCTTCATCTTGTGGACCCCTACAAAGATTGTTCAAATTATAGTGCTGGGGCCAAAAAAGCCCCCGCCCCGGGGCCCTTTGGTTTTTCATAGGCTTTTATAGGGAAAATCTTTTAAAATTTTCTTCTCTGAAACCGTAAGGGCCATGTTTTTGATATTTGGTATGAAGCTTCATCTAGTGGACCCCTACCAAGATTGTTCAAATTATAGTGCTGGGGCCAAAAATGCCCCCGCCCCGGGGCCTTTTGGTTTTACATGGGCATATATAGGGAAAATCTTTAAAAATCTTCTTCTCTGAAACCGCAAGGCCCAGGTCTTTAATATTTGGTATGAAGCTACACCTAGTGGACCCCTACCAAGATTGTTCAAATTATAGTGCTGGGGCCAAAAATGCCCACGCCCGAGATCCTTTGGTTTTACATAGGCTAACCACATGTCCCAGGTCTTTGATATTTGGTATGAAGCTTCACCTAGTGGACCCCTATCAAGATTGTTCAAATTATAGCCCATGGGCCAAAAATGCTCCCGCTCCAGGGCCATTTGGTTTTACTTAGAAAATCTTTTTTGGGGAAAATCTTGAAAAAAATTTTTCTCTGAATTCACAAGGCCTAGGTCTTTGATATTTGGTATGAAGCTTTATCTAGTAGACCTCTACCAAAATTGTTCAATTATAGCCCTGAGACCAAAAATGCTCCAGCCTTGGGGCCCTTTGGTTTTACATAGACTTATATAGGGAAAATCTTTAAAAATCTTCTTCTCTGAAACCACAAGGCCTAGGTCTTTGATATTTGGTATGAAGCTTAATCTTGTGGACCTCTACCAAGATTGTTCAAATTATAGCCCTGGGGCCAAAAATGCCCCCGCTCCAGGGCCCTTTGGTATTACATAGACTTATATATAGGGAAAATCTTGAAAAAATCTTCTTCTCTGAAACCAGATAGCTCTGGTCTTTGATATTTGGTATGAAGCTTCATCTAGTGGACCTCTACCAAGATTGTTCAAATTGTAGCCCTGAGACCAAAAACGCCCCTGTCTTGGGGGCCCTTTGGTTTTACATAGACTTATATAGGGAAGAGCTTTAAAAATCTTCTTCTGTGAAACCACAAGGCCTAGGTCTTTGATATTTGGTGTGAAATTTCATCTAGTGGACCTCTATCAAGATTGTTCAAATTATAGCCCTGGGGCCAAAAATGCCCCCGCCCCGAGACCCTTTGGTTTTACATAGACTTATATAGGAAAATCTTTAAAAATCTTCTTCTCTGAAACTGCAAGGCCCATTTCTTTGATATTTGGTATGGAGCTTCATCTAGTGGACAATTATAGCCTTTGTTGATATTTGGTATGAAGCTTCATCTTTTTAGACCTCCCTCAACATTATGCCATAATAACCTTGGGGTCAATAATGGCCCTCCTTGGGGCCCACTTGTTACTCTATGGATCAGGTGAGCGATCCAGGGCCATCATGGCCCTCTTGTTAAATTATTTTGTAGAAATGTTAACCATCATGAGACGATGTGTCATGTGCAAAACCCAGCTCCGTACCTCTAAGGTCAAGGTTATACTTAGAGGTCAAAGGTAAAAAAATGGTCCGAAACTTAAACGCAGTCAATAACTTACTTATTTCTGGATGGATTTTAAAATTACTTTGAAGAAATATTAACCATTATGAGACGATGTGTCACATGCAAACCCAGATCCGTACCTCCAAGGTCAAGGTCATACTTAGAGGTCAAAGGTAAAAAAAATGGTCTGAAACTTAAACGTAGTCAATAACTTTCTTATCTCTGGATGGATTTTGAAATAATTTGGCAGAAATGTTGGCAATCATGAGACAATCTGCCTCAAACAAAACCAAGGTCCTTACTTGCAAGGTCAAGGTCATACTTAGAGGTCAAACGTGAAAAAAGGGTCCAAAACTTAAACACGGTCAATAACTTTCCATGGATGAATACGAACATAGACATATTTTCAGGCGGGGGGATTCGAGTCCTATGGACGCATTTCTAGTTTGGCTTTTCTTTGGGTGATTTTTGCTTAGTCTCGGCTATAAGACGGGTATCAATTCTAACAATCTGACGGGGGTTGCGCCGATGTAGAAAGTGCCCAACATTTCAGAGTGAGACACTGGTTGATCAATTTTGCTCGGTGTTTTGCGGTCGCGAAATCTAATGACAAAGACGACTTTACTAAAATAAAATTTATATTAGACCGGCTTCAATGATAAACAGATAGTTTTAGGTACCTAGTTTTAGGTACCTAGCAAGTCCCTGAATAAATTTTCTTACCTAGAAACTGTAATCACTTATTTTTTGTGTCTGAAATTTGAGTTTATTAACGTCAAAACTTTCGCCTCATTAATATTCATGAGCTCATTATCATAAACCAATGAAGGAAGGAAAGTAAAATGATTGACAGGTAAGTAAGGGAAGCAAGTACGCGTAACTGGCATTTTCTGCAGTTTAAATCATGTGCGTCGGCATACATTTGATATCTCCCGATTCCATCGGGATAACACGATTTTGAACCCTATCTCCCGGTCTTCCGCCCGACGGCCCCAATCTCCTGACAAGACAATTTTCCTTTAGAAATATTTCGCCGCCCGACCATTCTAGTATTTACCACAGTAAAATACCTATGGGGTTGACTGTCAGAAGATTTACACCTGTGTTGAACTGCTGATGTGTGTAAACATTATCGGACAGTTAATAAGGTGATTAACTCTGCAGGTGTTATTGGATAATTGGTGTGTTTACATAAGAGATTAAGTAGATTAAAAAAAAAAACATGCCATTGCTAATCAAGAGTGATATAGGAAGAGACAGAATAGCCTGTGCATCCATAATGTTTGACCGGAGATTTATTTTGCTGCACTGGACATTTATCGAAAAATATAATAACAAAAATAAAAAAAAACGTTAAGTCTTATCAACTTATTTTCTTATGCAAATGGAGTGAAACTTTTGCCTCATGAGTATTTATGAACTCATTATCATAAACCAATGAAAATTCGCGCGTGCTTATTATGTTCCGGGGCACCTTCCGGGGAATGTATCCATTGAAAACGCATGGGAATTAATCCAAATATGATAAAAACCTTTAGGCTTGAATTATAACTGTTCTTCACGATCTTTTGGTTTCTTTTACCGATGTTTATTATTATTTATTTGGAATCGCGCTCCCGCTCATTACTTCACAGACCCATAGTTACGCAACAGGTATACACATGTACTTACCGCACGTGATTTTCCCTCCGTTCTTTGCCGAAAATTTCAAGGATGCCCGAGATCTTGGTTATAAGACGGATGTAAAAATTAGGGGGTATTCTGGCGGTAAAAAAAAACGTCTTATAGCCCGATCATTACGGTATATAAAGTGGGGTTTAGAGGGGTATTCATCCAAAATGGCTACTTTTCTGATGACAATTCCTTATTTTTGTCTTATTTATAATGACATTGCCCTTAGACCATGCTTTGCTAATGCATATCCACAACTCATTATGATAACACACCCGTGCGACATAGTGCATTTTTTCACATCTCCAAAATGGCTACTTTTCTGATGACAATCCCTGATATTTGTCTTGTTTCTGCTCCAGGACATAGGTTGTGGGTGCTCGTTAGAACCTCCTCATTGAGATGGTTCTAACGAGTACCCACAGCCTATGTCCTGGAGCAGAAAGAAGGAAAATTATGTAAACCCCCTTAAATCCCAGTTTCTCTATATATAGTTGGGTTTAGGGGGTATTCATTTCACGGACTTGTTCACGTGATGTGTGGTTTTGAGCAAAAATAAGGAAAGCACATATTCTTGTAATATTTTCACTATCATCAGGTTAAAAAATCATTGTAATGAATGCTCCTCTAAATCCCACTTTTAGGGAAAAAAGTGAGTTTTATGGGGGTATTGATTATTTTCCTTATTTTATTGCTGAAAAACAAAAATTGTGGGTTATCATTAGAACCACTTCATTAACCCATTGTATGCTAGTGGACTCTTCCATTGCTAGATGTTGGACAAGTCCATCTGTCATGAAAGGGGTATCAGGCCTGTTTTTTTTTCGTTTTTATTCTATTTTTGACGGAAACATCTGTCAGCAAATAGTGCAGGCCCTGATCAGACGGCGCATTCTGCGGCGTCTGATCTGGGCCTGCACTGTTTGCCAAGGTACCCCTTTTGGGATTTCCAGCATACAATGGGTTAAAGGTGTTCTAACCATCAGCTACAAACTATATTTGGACCAGAAATAAAAAGAAATCAAAAATTTTCATCTGAAAAAAATGCTTGTTCTACAGATATGAAAGATGTTTGTTTGTTTGATTTGAGGTTTAACGTCCCCGTCAACACTGTAAAGGTCATTTTGGAGACGTTGCTTCCAATTTTGTGGGACTTTTACCTGACATTGAGATGAAATGACATCTCAAGCCCTGTTGCCCAATGAAACCAATAGGGTTTATTAGCATGGAAGGTCCGTCTCGCACCACGGTTCCTGGACAGGCCTAGATCCTCTAAGTGGTTTACCAGTCATAGTGTGCGGGCCGGATTCAGCTCTGCGTGGAAGCATCATGCAGCCCATATATTTCTTCAAACCCCTATGGGCGGGGGCCGCATTGCCATGTGTCTGTCAGATGTCATCTGTCATCAGCACAACATAGATCTTGTGCGGACAACATAATATCTTATGCGTCTGATTAAATTGTGCGTGAGTATAGGTAGTAAAGGACTTTCCCTTTAATAATTCCAAGAAACAAATGCTGTGGACATTCACACAAGATATATTATGTTGTGCACACATAATAATATCTTGTGCGCACAACTTAATATCTTATTCACACAACATATTAAAAGTCAAATTGCATGTCCCTTCCCGGGTTCCGTAGAAAAATTCTCATTCTACAAAAAAGAAAGATGTAATTTTGGCACATAGGTGTGTTATGGTAATGATAAAGTGGGTTTTACAAGGGTGATCCTTACATGGACTTGCTGACATGATCTTGACATCAGGTTTACAAGTCAGTGTAGTTAAGACCCCTCTAAACACCATTCTAGATAGAGAAAATTGGGGTGTATTGGAGTATTCAATATTTTCCTTACTTTTGCTTAAAAACATAGATTGTGGGTACTCTTTAGAACCACCTCATTTTGGCGGTTCTAAAGAGTACCCACAACCTATGTTTGGAGAACAAATAAGGAAAATATCACAAATTTACATCAGAAAAAAATAACCATTTTTGAGATATGAAAAAAATGCACTATGACACATGGATGTTTGTTTGAGTTGAGGTTTTACGTCCCCGTCAACACTATTAAGGTTATTTTGGAGACGTTGCTTCCGATTTTGTGGGACTTTTACCATTACCGCCCATAGAAACTGCTAGGGTTTAAGGAGCGGTCTGACTCCCATCACTTTTCCTGTGCATGCTTAAGCTGTTTACCAGTACTCAAGTTCGGTCCGTTTTAACATTGCGCGGAAGCACCATGCAGCCCAATCAGTTTCTTCAGGCCCTGATGTGACACATGGATGTGTTATTGTAATTGATTTGTCATCTTAATTACCATATTCAAATAGGATCTCAGAGTAGCAGCGGTAAGTTTTCTTCAACAGAAAGGGATACGCATGGGACTCGTTGTTCAAATATTGTTAGCTTAACAAGCTCGTTAGTTATCAAAATGTTATGTATTCTACCCAGTACAGTTGAACTTCAGTGGCTCAAACCCTGATAGCTCATTTACCATGGATGAGTCGAACCTGTTCTTGAGTACTCGGCGAATTACTTCAAATAGGATATAGGGATAATGTTGGGAGAATATTTCCCTTTGTCTTGCAAATGTATGCTCTGTGTACTCATTAGAATCGCCTCAATGAGATGATTCTAATGAGTATACACAACATACATTCATAATATAGAACACTGAAAAGATATCTTACAATTATCTTCATTATGCCTCCTGGTATGACACTAAAAGTAACCAACTGTGGCTCAAACTACAGTTGTTTCAGACAAATTTTCATGGTCCCAATGTGGTTCAAGCCATTGAAGTTTGACTGTATAATATTAAATACAATGGTAGTGCTGAAAAAATGTGTGTAGAAGAAAAAAAAACACATTATTCAGCAAAAATATTATTACACTTGTCCTAAATGATTAGTTTTAACGATACATTAGCTAACGACATTGTTTTGAACAACTGATCCCTGTTTTATTTTCTACAATTTTCTTATAAGGGAGATAACTTTAAGGATTTCCTTCCATAAAAATCCTTAAAATTTGAACACCCTGAGGACTTGTTTTAATTCTCCTAGAATTTTAACAAATTTGTTTGACAACCCTGCGAGGATTTCAAAAGGTACATATGGAATGGCAAACAGTGTAGATCCTGATCAGACTGGAGCAGTCTGGTCTAGGTCTGCACTGTTTGCTTAGGCCTAACTGATCCATTACTTAGGATCATTACGGTAAGGAGTCCAAAAGGTACATATGGAATGGCAAAGAGTGTAGATCCTGATCAGACTGGAGCAGGCCTAACTGTCCCAATACTGAGGATCATTATTGTATTTCCTGTACTGCAAACTGGGTCCTGAAAATGGAGTCAGCTGTTGAGGGGAATGGGAACACCTTTAAGAGTAGACCCCTTTTTCAGTGGGACAGGGCTTATAGAAAAGCAAACAGGAAGTCCCGAAAGTTGTCTCCCTTTGAAAAAAAAGGAAATATCTTCCAGGTGTTCCCATTGCCCTTAAAGGGAAAAATTTTGTTCCTGATGAACAAATTTGTTGTCCTTAGTTGACCCTTAGTGATAAGGCAAACAAAAATATTTCTAGTTCAGGACTTCCGGGTCCCATAACTGTACACTCTGAAGAGTGGGTCATCTGTTAATGGAAAGAATTTTCTTGCACACCAGATAAGGAAATCCATATTTTTAGCTTGGAATAGAAATTCTATTCTAATCCTGGTGTTCTTACCCAAAATTGCATATTCTCGCATGTTTGATAAATGCACTGGTTGAATACGACCTCATATGCGCCGTCATTAAGGCTGATGTCACAGCACGTTACATGACATCACTAAACATTCCTTTAGTGTCATCACAATATGGCAAACGTTGGCAACCGAATTGACTGCAGTATTAAAAATCCATGCTCAGAAATGGAAGGTATGTAAGAAAAAGAATACAACAGGGTTGTGAGGGGTGGATAAAAATCCGTCCCTCGGGATCACAGTGTGGCATCACTCGGCAAGCCTCGTGATGCCAGACACTGATCCTCGGAACAGATTTTTTCCAACCACCCCCTCACACTCAAGTAACGAATTTTTTCCTTTAAAATTTGGCCCAAATTTAACCCCTAGTGAAAGGGCAAATAAAATATTTTAAAAGTAAGCAGTTCAGGACTTCTGGTTCCCATTACTTCAGACTGCAACTGACTGAAAAGGGGGGTAAATTCTAAGAGGAAAGAATTTGCCCCTGAGAAGCAAATTCTTTCCTTCAACAGTTGTCCCCTAGTTGACTCCTAGTGATAGAGCAAATAAAAATATTTTAGAATTAACTCCCTTAGAGGTATAGCCAAGTTCCTCTTAAGGGGAATGGGAACACCTAGCACAATTTTCTGCCATTTTTCAAAGGGAGACAACTTTCGGGACTTCCTGTTCACTTTTCTACAAGCCCTACTCCGCTGAAAAAGGGGTCTACTCTTAAATGAAAGAATTTGCTCCTCAGGAGCAAATTCTTTCCTTTAAGAGTTGACCCCTGTTGACATGGGAGACAAAAATACTTTTGCAGGAGTTGCCTCCCCTGAAGGTGTACCCATTCCTCTTAATTACCCATAATTCTGCATGTTATTTAACTCTTCACAATCTTCTTCCCTGTTCTCTTTGTATAGGACTTATATGTAACATGCACTAGACAACAAGCTTTTTCACATTTTTATGCCCCGCCATTCAAAAAGTGATGGGGTATTAGAGTTAACTCCCTTGGAAGTATACCCATTCCCCTTAATTACCCATAATTCTGCATGTTATTTAACTATTCACAATCTCCTCCCTTGTTCTCTGTTCTTTAGCATGCACTAGACAACAATTTTTGGACGGGTTTTTCAAGGAAAAATTCTGTCCTTGAGAAAAGCGATGTGCGTCCGTGCGGGCGGGCGGCAGGCCGAGCGTCCGTATCGCGGTTACCTTTAAAGCCGTCCATAATGCCATTTGGCGTTTTTCTTGTTTTGTTTTTTTTACATTTTTATGCCTCGCTATTCAGAAAGTGACCGGGTATTAGAGTTAACTCCCTTGGAGGTATAGCCATTTCTCTTAATTACCCATAATTCTGCATGTTATTTAACTGTTCACATTTTCCTTCCTTGTTCTCTGTTCATAGGACTTATATTTAACATGCACTAGACAACAAGTTTTTCACTTTTAGATGCCCGGCCATTCAGAAAGTGGCAGGTTATTAGAGTTAACTCCCTTGGAGGTATAGCCATTTCTTGTAATTATCCATAATTCTGCATTTTATTTAACTGTTCACAATCTCTTTCCTTGTTCACTGTTCATAGGACTTATATTTAGCATGCACTAGACAACAAGTTTTTTTTTTTACATTTTTATGCCTCGGCATTCAAAAAGTGACGGGTATTAGAGTTACCTCCCTTGGAGGTATAGCCATTCCTCTTAATTACCCATAATTCTGCATGTTATTTAACTGTTCACAATCTCCTTCCTTGTTCTCTGTTCATAGAACTTATCTTTAGCATGCACTAGACAAGTTTTTCACATGTTTATGCCTCGCCATTCAAAAAGTGACAGGGTATTAGAGTTAACTCCCTTGGAGGTATAGCCATTCCTCTTAATTACCCATAATGCTGCATGTTATTTAACTGTTCACAATCTCCTTCCATGTTCACTGTTCATATGACTTATATTTAGCATGCAATAGACAACAAGTTTTTCACATTTTTTTCTCACTTTTTCAGTTGTTTAAAACAGATGATTATACGAAGTGCCATTTTATTATTTAATCGAATTTCAAGATATCTATAAATAAAATTAATGATATCTATAATAAAAACATAGGATATCAATAAATATTATTAGATATCTTTAAATAATATTAGATATCTACTATTTATTTTATGATATCCATAATATGTTAAGGGATATCTATAATTCCAATTATTATTCGATATAAAGATAATCATATATTAAAGAACATTTTGGGATATCAATAATTACATTTATTGATATCCATAACATATTTTCTGATATCCATAATTGAAAATTGTAATATCTATAATTCAACCTTTTAAATGATATCTATAATTTGATTTTTAGGTATCTATATATGCAAAGGAATAATGGCTATCATAAAACAAAGTTATAGATATCAAGAAATATATATTACATATCATTAATTACATTTAATATTATCAAAAAAATACTGATAATTATAGTTTTCAATATTTAAGAACATTTTACGATACCAATAATTACATTTATTGATATCCATAATATATTTCAAGATATTCATTTTTGAAAATTGTGATATCTATAATCCAGACTTTTAAACGCTATCATTAATTGGATTTTTAGATATCATTAAACAAGTTTATAGATATCAAGAAATATATAATACATATCATTAATTACATTTTATGATATCAAAAAATATTGATACTTATAGATATCAATAATGTTAATTATAGATATCTATAACTTGATTTATAGATATCTATAATAAAATCATAAATATCTTGAAATTGTATTAAATAGTAAAACGGTACCCCATATGCTTATGCTTGACCAAGTCTGTTTATTAATAATCTTCCAGTTCATATAGAAATACCGAAAAGCACAGAACAAGGGAAAAGCAGCACTGAATCACAAGAAAACAATATTTGTTGTATAGCAAGGCATCTAGATATAAACTAGATCATATAATGCGAAATGTCTTTTGAAGACATACCCCAAGCCCATGAAACTTTTACGGGGCAGTTAAATGTAAAATATTAAAGAAATTGCTTTGGATTAAAAAAAATTGCAGATATTAACATTCTTTTTAGCACCTGATTAACCCATTGCATACTGGTGGACTCTTCCATTTCTATATGTTGGACAAGTCCAATTGTCGTTTAAGGGGATGTCAGGCCTATTTTTTCGTTTTCATTCTATTTTTGATGTAAAAATTCTGTTAGCAAATAGTGCAGGCCCTGATCAGATGCCGGGCCTGCACTGTTCGCCAAGGTATCCCTTTAGGGGTTTCCCATATGCAATGGGCCTGCACTGCTTGCCAAGGTACCCTTTTAGGGGTTTCCCATATGCAATGGGTCTGCACTGTTTGCCAAGGTATCCCTTTAGGGGTTTCCCGCATGCTACGGGCCTGCACTGTTTGCCAAGGTACCCCTTTAGGGGTATCCTGCATGCAATGGGCCTGCACTGTTTGCCCCAAGGTACCCCTTATGGGTTTCCCGCATGCTATGGGCCTGCACTGTTTGCCAAGGTATCCCTTTAGGGGTTTCCCCGCATGCAATGGGCCTGCACTGTTTGCCAAGGTATCCCTTTAGGGGTTTCCTGCATGCTATGGGCCTGCACTGTTTGCCAAGGTACCCCCTTAGGGCTTTCCCGCATGCAGTGGGCCTGCATTGTTTGCCAAGTTACCCCTTTAGGGGTTTCCCGCATGCAATGGGCCTGTACTGTTTGCCAAGGTACCCCTTAAGGGGTTTCCCGCAGGCAATGGGCCTGTACTGTTTGCCAAGGTACCCCTTAAGGGGTTTCCCGCAGGCAATTGGCATGCAGAGTTAAGCATGAATTTTCTCTAAGAGAAAAAACAACATGCCATGCAAGTAAATTGCAGGGACATTGCCAAGTTTAAACAGATGATATTTTAGGTTCATGGTCTCTAAAGTGAGACTGTTTGAATGAATTGTGTAGTACAAAAGCATGGGGACCTATAGCAACAGATAAGATGGGTATGTGGTGATAAATAACCCTTGTCCTGCTGAATATCTTAATATGCCACACGCACCACTGATTATCAGCCAATCAGATTACACGATGCAAATTATTGCAAAAAATTCACAATCTGAATGACAAACAATGGATCCTGATCAGATGGCTTCTTCAGAAGCCATCTGATCTGGATCTACATTGTTTGATATACAGGACAAGGGTTAAAAGGAATTTTTTTGTCAATTATCCATAAAAAAACATGTTGGGGTTATTCATTTGAGCTGCCTTGGCAAGTCAAATGAATACCCACAATATACAGTCCAACCTGTATTAAGCAAGCACCTATGGGATAATCAAAAAGTGCTTGCTTAAGACAGGTGCTTGCTTAACATAGGTGAATTTTAATACATTTACTTTTTAGCTCACCGTCACGTAGTGACGAGGTGAGCTTTTGGGATCACTTTTTGTCCGTCGTGCGTGCGTGCGTCCGTCCGTGCGTGCGTCCGTCCGTGCGTGCGTGCGTGCGTAAACAATTTCTTTAAACGACATCTCCTCCTAAACCACTGATCGGATTTTGACCAAAATTCACAGGAATGATCCTTAGGTGGTCCCCTTTCAAAGTTGTTCAAATGGTTCCGGTCCGTTGCACATCTAGGTCACAGGAGCCAAAAACAGATTTTTTTCACCAAAACTTAAAAAATCTTCTTCTCTGAAACCACAAGGCCCAGGTCTTTGATATTTGGTATGAAGCTTCATCTATTGGACCCCTACCAAGATTGTTCAAATTATAGTGCTGGGGCCAAAAATGCCCCCGCCCTGGGGCCCTTTGGTTTTACATAGGCTTATATAGGGAAAATCTTTAAAAATCTTCTTCTCTGAAACCACAAGGCCCAGGTCTTTGATATTTGGTATGAAGCTTCATCTAGTGGACCCCTACCAAGATTGTTCAAATTATAGTGCTGGGGCCAAAAATGCCCCCGCCCCGGGGCCCTTTGGTTTTACATAGGCTTATATAGGGAAAATCTTTAAAAATCTTCTTCTCTGAAACCACAATGCCCAGGACTTTGATATTTGGTATGAAGCTTCATCTAGTGGACCCCTACCAAGATTGTTCAAATTTTAGTGCTGGGACAAAAAATGCCCCCGCCCCGGGGCCCTTTGGTTTTACATTGGCTTATATAGGGAAAATCTTTAAAAATCTTCTTGTCTGAAACCACAAGGCCCAGGTCTTTGATATTTAGTATGAAGCTTCATCTAGTGGACCCCTACCAAGATTGTTCAAATTATAGTGCTGGGGCCAAAAATGCCCCCGCCCCGGGGCCCTTTGGTTTTACATAGACTTATATAGGGAAAATCTTTAAAAATCTTCTTCTCTGAAACCACAAGGCCCAGGACTTTGATATTTGGTATGAAGCTTCATCTAGTGGACCCCTACCAAGATTGTTCAAATTATAGTGCTGGGGCCAAAAATGCCCCCGCCCCGGGGCCCTTTGGTTTTACATAGGCTTATATAGGGAAAATCTTTAAAAATTTTCTTCTCTGAAACCACAAGGCCCAGGACTTTGATATTTGGTATGAAGCTTCATCTAGTGGACCCCTACCACGATTGTTCAAATTTTAGTGCTTGGACAAAAAATGCCCCCGCCACGGGGCCCTTTGGTTTTACATTGGCTTATATAGGGAAAATCTTTAAAAATCTTCTTCTCTGAAACCACAAGGCTCAGGTCTTTGATATTTGGTATGAAGCTTCATCTAGTGGACCCTTAACAAGATTGTTCAAATGATAGTGCTGTGGCCAAAAATGCCTGCCCCGGGGCCCTTTGGTTTTACATAGGCTTATATAGGGAAAATCTTTAAAAATCTTCTTCTCTGAAACCACAATTTAAGGCCCAGGACTTTGATATTTGGTATGAAGCTTCATCTAGTGGACCCATACCAAGATTGTTCAAATTATAGTGCTGGGACAAAAAATGCCCCCGCCACGGGGCCCTTTGGTTTAACATTGGCTTATATAGGGAATATCTTTAAAAATCTTCTTCTCTGAAACCACAAGGCCCAGGTCTTTGATATTTGGTATGAAGCTTCATCTAGTGGACCCCTACCAAGATTGTTCAAATTATAATGCTGGGGCAAAAAATGCTCCGTCCCGGGGCCCTTTGGTTTTACATAGGCTTATATAGGCAAAATCTTTCAAAAATCTTCTTCTCTGAAACCGCTAGGCCCAGGTCTTTGATATTTGATGTGTAGCTTCATCTTGTGGACCTTTGCCAAGATTTTTCAAATTATAGCCTTTGTTGATGTTTGGTATGAAGCTTCACCTTTAAGACCTCCCTCAACATTATGCACATTAAAGCCCTGGGGCCACTAATGGCCCTCTCTGGGGCCCACTTGTTACACTATGGATCAGGTGAGCGATCCAGGGCCATCATGGCCCTCTTGTGTTTTATATTAGGATCACTTTTTGTCTGTCATTCGTGCGTAAACAATTTCTTCAAACGACATCTCCTCCTAAACCACTGATAGGATTTTGACCAAACTTCACAGGAATGATCCTTAGGTGGTCCCCTTTCAGAGTTGTTCAAATGGTTCCGGTCCGTTGCACATATAGGTCACAGGAGCCAAAAATAGATTTTTTCACAAAAAACTTAAAAAAATCTTCTTCTCTGAAACCGCATGGCCCAGGTCTTTGATATTTGGTATGAAGCTTCATCTAGTGGACCCCTACCAAGATTGTTCAAATTATAGTGCTGGAGCCAAAAATGCCCCCGCCCCGGGGCCCTTTGGTTTTACATGGGCTTATATAGGGAAAATCTTTAAAAATCTTCTTCTCTGAAACTGCAAGGCCCAGGTCTTTGATATTTGGTATGAAGCTTCATCTAGTGGACCCCTACCAAGATTGTTCAAATTATAGTGCTGGAGCCAAAAATGCCCCCGCCCCAGGGCCCTTTTGTTTTACATGGGCTTATATAGGGAAAATCTTAAAAAAATCTTCTTCTCTGAAACTGCAAGGCCCAGGTCTTTGCTATAGTGCTGGGGTAAAAAAATGCCCCCACCCCAGGGCCCTTTGGTTTTATATAGGCTTATATAGGGAAAATCTTTAAAAATCTCTTCTCTGAAACTGCAAGGCCCAGGTCTTTGATATTTGGTATGAAGCTTCATCTTGTGGACCTCTACCAAGATTGTTCAAATTATAGCCTTGGGGCCAAAAATGCCCCGCTCCGGGGCCGTTTGGTTTTACATAGACTTATATAGGGAAAATCTTTAAAAATCTTCTTCTCTGAAACAACAAGGCCTATGTCTTTGATATTTGATATTCTCTGAAACTGCAAGGCCCAGGTCTTTGTTATAGTGCTGGGGTAAAAAAATGCCCCCACCCCAGGGCCCTTTGGTTTTATATAGGCTTATATAGGGAAAATCTTTAAAAATCTTCTTCTCTGAAACTGCAAGGCCCAAGTCTTTGATATTTGGTATGAAGCTTCATCTTGTGGACCTCTACCAAGATTGTTCAAATTGTAGCCCTGTGGCCAAAAATGCCCCCGCTCTGGGCCCTTTGGTTTTACATAGACTTATATAGGGAAATTCTTGAAAAATCTTCTTCTCTGAAACCACAAGGCCTAGGTCTTTGATATTTGGTATGAAGCTTCAGCTAGTGGACCTCTACCAAGATTGTTCAAATTAGAGCCCTGAGGCCAAAAATGCCCCCGCCTCCGGTCCCTTTGGTTTTACAAAGACTTATATAGGGAAAATCTTTAAAAATTCTTCTGTGAAACCACAAGGCCTAAGTCTTTGATATTTGGTGTGAAATTTCATCTAGTGGACCTCTATCAAGATTGTTCAAATTATAGCCCTGGGGCCAAAAATGCCCCAGCCCCGAGACCCTTTGGTTTTACATAGACTTGTATAGGAAATTCTTTAAAAATCTTCTTCCATGAAACTGCACGGCCCATGTCTTTGATATTTGGTATTGAGCTTCATCTAGTGGACAATTATAGCCTTTGTTAATATTTGGTATGAAGCTTCACCTTCTTAGACCTCCCTCAACATTATGCACATTATAACTTTGGGGCCAATAATGGCCCTCCCCAGGGCCCACTTGTTACTCTATGGATCAGGTGAGCGATCCAGGGCCATCATGGCCCTCTTGTTTGGGGAACTGAAAGCCTGCTTGCTTAAGACAGGTTGCTTGCTTAATAGAGGTGGCCATTAAGACAGGTTTTACTGTAGTTTATATTGAGAAATAAGGAAAATCATTCTTCAGGTGTCAACAATCACCAAAGACCTACCTTTCTTATTGCCATGTGACCATATTAACACATTTTATACCGGAAACCCTAAAATGGGTAGCCTGTCAAACAGTGCAGGCTCAGATCAGATGCCACTGTTTGCAAAAAGTTCGGCTATTTCCAAATAAATTTTAAGGATAGCGCAACCTGTCACCCCCAAATTTCGAAATGGTTCTTTAAAAATTCATTCAGAAAATAGCTGAACTTTTTGCAAATAGTGAAGGCCATGATCAGACACTGCAGAATGCGGTGTCTGATCGGCCATGATCAGACACCGCAGAATGCGGTGTCTGATAGTTTGCCAGGATACCCATTTTTGGTTTTTCTATATTATCTGTACATTTTCATTCAGAAAATAGCTGAACTTTTTGCAAATAGTGTAGGCCATGATCAGACACCGCAGAATGCGGTGTCTGATCGGCCATGATCAGACACCGCAGAATTGGGTGTCTGATCGTTTGCCAGGAAATCCGTTTTTGCTGTTTCAGGTACAAAATGGGGTTAAATAAGATTAGAATTATATGATTAATTGCTTTATAAAAAATCAATTGACAAGAAAGAATTAATCTTCTCAGGTTCCCCAGAAAGTGTGGGTAAGTGTTGCACAGTTATTTCCCTTTAGTTGCATTCTGTTGCAATTTCCTTGTTACACTTTCTTTCATTTTTACCTCTGCATGTGAAAGGCACTCTACCGAACCTTCTGGTGGACTCAGCGAATTTGACATATATTGACAACACCTAAATAGCCCCACCTGGTCAATTTTATCTGTGACTACTATACCTCTGCAAGATTTCTTTCTGAAACTTAAATTTCTGAAACTTAAATTGGGCCAGCTTATGAGGAAAGGGAGCTTATCACATAAGCAACCAGCAAAAGGCTCAGAGGCTCAAGTGAGCATGTGCATGGAATCCGTGAACAAGTCCATGTATTGAACACCCCTCTAAACCCCACTTTATATATGGAAACTGGGCTTTACAGCGGTGTCATTTTATTTCTTATTTCAGCTCAAAGACATAGGTCTGGGTACTTGTTAGAACCGCCTCATTGAGGCAGTTCTAAAAAGCACCCACAATCTATGTTTGGAGTACAAATAAGAAAAACATGACAAATTTACATCAGAAAAATCACCAATTTGGAGATACAAAAGAATATATGCTATTATGGTGGACTCACCACAGCCTTTCTGCTCTCAAATGTTGGTCAGAGCTTGTGGTACAGGCCTCCTAGCAAAACCTATAAAACCTATAATAACCTATAATTTTGTGCCAAACCTATAAAACCTTTATTTTGTTCATAAAACCTATAAAAAGCCTGTATTTTCATGAAAAAACCTATATTTTTCACTTTTTGAACCTACTTGCAACTCAACCGTAACTTTTCTTCAAAATGCACTACTATTTTTTACTTTTTAGTCTTATAAAAAGTGATGAAAACTGTCAAAAAATTGTAATTTTTTTTCTCGCTTGCTTGGACTTTGTAAAATTTAGATCAACTTTATCTGAGTAATTGTGGCACAAAAATTCATCAAATATTTTTTCTTCAGTTTTAAATCTTTATGTAAGTTTGGAAGACTCTTTTTTTTAACCTGTATTTTTATTGAAAAACCTGTAAATAACTTATATTTTGAGTAAGAAGAACCTATATAAAAACCTATATTTTCAAAGTGGGCCACTAGGAGGCCTGGTGGTAACTAATCTTATAAGATGTCATGTGTCTACGCAGCCCTTTTAGGTGACTTTGCGTCTGCATTTTAAGAACAAAAATTGAAGAGTGCTCAGCACCTTTTTCTCACTGTGTTGGCTCAGTTTGGTATTTTTATGCCCCCGCCTGCCTTGGCAGGAGTGGGGCATATAGCGTTTCGCCGTGATGTTACGTCCGTACGTGCGTTCGTGCATATGTCCCGTTCGTAACCACCTCGGGCTGAAATGTCGAGCTGAAATGTCGGACTTGCATATAGTTTTTTTACCTGTTGTGCTACAAAGTTGAAATTTGGTATGACATCTACTCAGACCAAGACCTATCAGTTCATGTTCAAGTTGACCCAAAGTCGTGCCCCTGGGTGGGCCTAGGGGTCAGATTGCGTAACAGGTCAAAATTGTCATATAGGAATTTGCATGCAAAACTGTCAAAATGTCTAATTATCTTGAAAATTTATCAGATTCGAACATCTAAACCATATATATTATTGTTCCTTATGATATGACACATTCCATGACACAGACTTTGGGTCCCTACAGTCACCCCTGGGCTATGCCCCGCCCTCTTTGCTTCATTAAAGTCTTTATATCTTAGAAACTATCCATATCCCCACCCCTTAACCATATATAATATTGTTCCTTATGATAAGATGCATTGACTGATACAGACATTGGGTCCATCCCGACTCCTCCCCCCCCCCCCCCCCCATTTATATAGAAATTTGTATGCAAAACTGTCAAAATGTCTAAAATGTCTAAATTAATCGGATTCGTCGAACCCCTAAACCATATATATTGTTCCTTATGATTTGACACATTCCATGACACAGACTTTGGATCCCTACGGTCACCCCTGGGCCATGCCCCGCCCCCTTTGCTTCATTAAAGTCTTTATATCTCAGAAACTATCCATATCCCCACCCCTTAACCATATATATTATTGTTCTTTATGATAAGATGCATTGACTGATACAGACATTGGGTCCATCCCGACTCCCCCCCCACCCCCATTTATATAGAAATTTGTATGCAAAACTGTCAAAATGCCTAATTATCTTGAAAATTAATCAGATTCGAACACCTAAACCATATATATTATTGTTCCTTATGATATGACACATTCCATGATACAGACTTTGGGTCCCTACAGTCACCCCTGGGCCATGCCCCGCCCCCTTTGCTTCATTAAAGTCTTTATATCTCAGAAACTATCCATATCCCCACCCCTTAACCATATATATTATTGTTCCTTATGAAAAGATGCTTTGACTGATACAGACATTGGGTTCATCCCGACCCCCCCCCCCCCTCCCCCCCCCCCCCCACCTAAACCATATATATTATTGTTGCTTATGATATGACACATTCCAAGACAAAGAATTTGGGTCCCTCCGGTCACCCCCGGCCCATGCCCCGCCTAATTATCTTGAAAATTAATCAGATTCGAACACCTAAACCATATATATTATCGTTCCTTATGATATGACATATTCCAAGACGCAGACTTTGGGTCCCCCCTGGGCCATGCACCGCCCCCTTCGTTATATCTCAGAAACTATCCATGTCACCACCCCTTAACCATATATATTATTGTTCCTTATGATAAGATGCATTGACTGACACAGACTTAATCAGATTCGAACACCTAAACCATACATATTATTGTTCCTTATGATATGACTCATTCTAAGACACAGACTTTGTCTCCCTTTTGTCAACCCCGGACCATGCCCCGCCCCCTTCAATTTATAAAAGGCCTTATATCTCAGAAACAATTCATATCCCCACCACTTAACCATATATATTATTGTTCCTTATGATAAGATGCATTCACTGACACAGACCTTGGGTCCCTGTGGACAGCTCTGGGTCCCTCCGGACACCCCTGTGCCATTCTAGAGAATGGGTACAAGCCATATCGACAAAGATATATGGCGGGGGCATCTGTGTACTTTGGACACATGTCTAGTTATAGCCCTGCTTTGAAAAGGTGGGGGCTATATTGGCTTTGCATTGTCCTTCTGTGATTCCGTAATTCCGTTATTCTGAAATTCTGTAATTCCGTTATTCATCGTAACTCAAAAACCATTTGAGGTATTTTCATGAAACTTCAGACAAATGTAAAGCACCATGGGACGATGTGCAGAGCGTATGACCAAAAACACTCGATTGCCTACTTTTGGAGTAATTGCCCTTTGAACATTGAAAAATGTCAATTTTAACCTTGTCCGCTCCATAACTCAAAAATCGTTTGAGGTATTTTCATGAAACTTCAGACAAATATAAAGCACCATGGGACGATGTGCAGAGCGTATGAACCATAACTCTAGATTGCCTACTTTTGGAGTTTTTGCCCTTTGGACATTGAAAAAATTCTTTTATTCATGATAGTGACTCAAAAACCATTTGAGGTATTTTCATGAAACTTCACACAAATGTAAAGCACCATGAGACGATGTGCAGAGCACATGAACCATAACTATGGATAGCCCACTTTTGGAGTTATTGCCCTTTGAACATTGAAAAATGGCAATTTTAACCTTGTCCACTCCATAACTCAAAAACCGTGTGAGGTATTTCATGAAACTTCACACAAATGTAAAACACCATGGGACGTTGTGCAGAGCGCATGAACCATAACTCTGGATTGCCTACTTTTGGAGCTTAGTAATTGCCCTTTGAACATTGAAAAAATTCCATTATTCATGATAACTCGAAAACCGTTTGAGGTATTTTTATGAAACTTCACACAAAGATAAAGCACTATGGGTCGATTTGCAGAGTGCATGAACCATAACTCTGGATTGCCTACTTTTGGAGTAATTGCCCTTTGAACATTGAAAAAATCCAGTTATTCATGATAACTCAAAAACCGTTTGAGGTATTTTCATGAAACTTCACACAAATGTAAAGCACTATAAGACGATGTGCAGAGCGCATGAACCATAACTCTGGATTGCCAACTTTTGGAGTAATTGCCCTTTGAACATTGAAAAATTTAATTAGAGGCTGAAAGCTGAAAACATTTTTTTTCTTGTATTTCTGATTGGGCTATTTCTTGTATTTTTCTTTTCTGATGGTGCTATAACGGGGCTATAGTCAGATCCTCTGACAGTTCTACTTTTGCTTGCATAATTTATCAGGTGATAATTAGCATCTTTGTAAACTTCTACAATGCTATTTTATTATACCAAAACCTCTTTATAACACTATTAATGGGGTCCAAAGCAGAAACCGTGTTAGTTAAACACCCATGTTTTATCCAAACAAAAATGTATACATTATATAGAAAAATGACCATTTATGGTCATTCTTTTGTAGCAGGGTGCGACATAGACGTCTGCTTTTCCGTCCATTTGTCTGTGCATCCCTAACATTATGTTCAGCTTATGAAGAAGTTAATACACTTGTTGGGGATGTTAGGGATCGTAGCTCAAAGTTTATTCCATCCAGCCAGAGTAATAGATATGAGCCATTTTTTATCAAGTCTGTCTTTGCTTAACTTGTCAGTTATGAAACCATTTAGAATACTCATCAGGGCTGAATAAATGCAGCTACATCTTGATAGAAATAGTAAAAAATTCCATGTATAATTGGTAATTGATTGACGGCTTTGCCTCTGAGTAAACCTAGCCCGACTTTAAGTTGTGAAAGTCGCTGTGAATGCAAGAAAGAAAACTGCAACTAATTGTAGCTCAAACTCTCTTTTCTTGAAATAACAATAGAACTGATTTGTATTCACTCACACACCAAGAACAGTGTAATGTGGAAAAAATCACCGTATATGACATGCAAATCACCGTATAAAACTCGCATGCATAAGACACACAGGACTGCGTCAGAAGTCAATGGGTTTTTTTTATTTCGAGAATCAAAAATCCGCCAAAATATAAATCCGCCAAAAGGTCCTCTCATAAAAACCGTCAAAATTTGCTGCCGCCAAATTTAAGTGTTTTATAGTAACCTTCTATGCACTGCACTCTGTCACAGCAACAAGAATATTGCAGATGTAAATAAACATTACCTGGATTTTCTACATGGTCAGCAATAGTCACATGGGAAGCTTCTTGAGTATTAGTGACTTTGAGTTGATTGATAAACATCACCCCAGAAAGTGTCTTAATATAGGGGTAAATATGGTAATGGTTTCTGATAGGTGTCACATTAGCCTTGGTGTTGGGCTTGCATAGATGATTCCTCTCTAGACTCTAGAACTGGTGATGGATCAGTCTTTCAGTTATAAACTTGCAAGATCATTTGAGCCTGCACATGACAAAATCTACAATAAGACTGGTGTGACCAGCAGAGACTCAAATCAACCTGCGCACCCATCCACTATTACAAGACCTTTCGCTTGTGTCTCTTTGCATAGATATTAGCCTATAGTAGGTACATGCGACAAACAAAGACTCAGATTATACTACGCAAATGTGCAGTCTTATCTGAGTCTTGGCTGGTCGCTATAGCCTTCTTGTAGATTTTTTCATAGGCTGGCTCATTTCTTTTGGTCATTCTTAGAAACAATGTGCTGAGGACCTGATTCTAGTTCTTATCCTGCTTGATAAATTTATTAGCCACACCCATTTCTGACTATCAACCAATCAATTACTTGATGTTAAATATTCATTCAAAGACAAACAGTGTAGATCCTGATCAGATGGCTTCAGAAGCCAACTGTTCTGGATCTACACTGTTTGCGAAGGTAGGTGTTGTGGCGTTCAACGCGATAAGGGCTTAACTTGAATTTCTACCAGTAAACCATAAAATCTAAAGCAGGCAATGATCGATTTTCTTTTCTAATTTTTCAGAGAAAATTAGGCTTGACATTTCATTAGAAAATAAGGTTTGGCATTTCATGTGAAATGTCAGTTAAGCAGATCATTTACCTGTAATGTCAAGCCCTATTTGTTTGTTTGCTTGTTTGATTTGAGGTTTAATGTCCCCGTCAACACTGTATAGGTCATTTTGGAGATGTTGCTTCCAATTTTGTGGAACTTTACCCGACATTGAAATGAAATGACATCTCAAGCCCTGCCGCCCAATGAAACCAATAGGGTTTTATAAGCATGGACAGTCCGACACTCGCATGGCTTTGCCTGGGCAGGCTTAGATCCTGTAAGTGGTTTACCAGTACTCATGTGTGGGTCGGTTTAAGCTCTGCGTGTACCGGTAAGCATCATGCAGCCCATCTATTTCTTCAAGCCCTGAAGGGCGGGGACCGCTCAAACCTAATAATTTTCTCTAAAAATTATGACAAAAATACTATGAAAATGCTGTAATATATTAGGAATGATTGTTGCTCATTTTGACTGTTGCAAACTTTAACCCATTGTATACTGATGGACTCTTCCATTGCTGTACTCTGGCATTTTAGGGTTGTCAGGCCTATTTTTTCCATTTTCCATCTTTGATGGAAAATCCTGTTAACAAACACCACAGACCCTGATCAGATGCTGCACTTTGCAGCATCTGATCTGGGCCTGCAATGGTTGCCAGAATACAGATTTTAATCTGGTTAATGAATCGAGGTGGCTCTAACGTGTACCCACAATCTATATTTTGAGCAGAAATAAGAAAAAATACCACAATTTTTTCATCTTAACATTTTCGATTTTCGGCGGTAAAATTTATAATGTATTTGTATAGGCGTGTTTTCGTAATGCATTTTAGAGAAGAAATTATGCCAGAGCTTCTTCTCTGCAACATTTTGTTGGATGTGTTTATCAAACATAAAAAAATAAAAATAAAAAAGTAATTGCTGAAAAAAGTAACAGCAGAAAAGATAAGAAAAATGAACTTTAATGTATAATAATTATTTCTTCTTTGCTATTATTGACAGCATTAGTCATTCGCAGGCATTCTCATCCAAGTAAGTTTGGTATGTTAGACAATTGTTACGAGTTCTAAGCGAACTTATGGTAGATCTAAAATGCTTTATAAAAATTTAATGAATAGTAGTAATTTTAGTCCATATTCTCCTATTACCATATTTTTCTTGATTATAATGGTAGAATAGCTAGGATCAAGCTTCTTTATTTGATTTGTAGCATACCTGTGATACCTCTCTCATCCGGAGGGAGACCCCCTCATTTTGATGCTAATTTTTGCCCAATTTATGCTAAATTTTAGCAAAATTTTGGAGTCTCCCTCATTTGAACTGAGAATTTCCCAATATATTCTTTACATCTCCCTCATCACAATGGCAAATCTCCCTCTTACAGTTCAAAAAATTATCACAGGTATGTTGTTGGTTACATGTAATTGTTTGTCAATCAAGTTCATTCGACCCAAAGGCCCCCACCCATCGGGGCTTGAAGAAATAAATGGGCTGCACGATGCTTCCGTGCAAAGCTAAATCCGACCCACACACGAGTACTGGTAAACCACTTAGAGAACCTAAACCTGCCAAAGCAAAGCGGTGCGAGTTGGACCGTCCATGCTTAGAAACCCTATTGGTTTCATTGGGCGGCAGGGCTTGAGATGTCATTTCATCTCAGTGTCGGGTAAAAGTCCGACAAAATTGGAAGCAACGCCTCCAAAATGACCTTTACAGTGTTGAAGGGGAAGTTTACCCTCAAATCAAACAAACAAAATAGTGGTATAATAGCTAGAATCAAGCTTCTTCATTACGAAAACAGGCCTATACAAATGCATTGTAAACTTCACGGCGGAAAAAATGAAAATTTTCAGATGAAGAATTGTGATATTTTTCTTATTTCTACTCAAAATATAGATTGTGGGTACTCATTAGAACCGCCTCGTCGAGGCGGTTCTATTGACTATCCACAATCTATATTTTTAGATTGTGGGTACTTATTAGAATTGCCTCATTCAGGCGGTTCTAATGAGCACCCACAATCTATATTTAGCAGATATAATAAAAAAATTAAGGCTTATCCCTGTAAACCCCAGTTTTACTGTATAACAGTGGGGCTCAATAGGGTCAAAATTATATACGGTAGGTGTGTTTTCTTGATGTTATTTGATTTTTAGGTTAATTGTTTGTCAGTCAACTTCATTCAACCCAAAGTTATTATTAAGCACAAGTAGCTCCATTCCTGATGGTCATGTGACTATGACTGTTTTATATGAAATTGACTTAATGGTTATTTATAGAAAATAGCCATGCAATTCTTTTCGATGTGAGGTCAGAGTGGTGAATAAGAGGGTTATCAATAGATCTGGACTGGATTATACGTTGGGTGGCAAACAGTATAGATCCAGGTCAGATGCTGCAGAATGTGGCATCTGATCAGGGTCTACAATGCTACAAGGTTAAACCAAACAGCCTATTTTAAGTCCATGTTCAGAAAAAATTTTCAAGTCTATATTCTGAGACAATCCGCCAGTGCTTTCATTATATAGAGGATCTTACATGAGTGTTCATGTATTATTGAATTTTTTAAACGAGTTGAGGTAAAGGGATAAAATGCGATGCTTTGCCAAGCAATTTATCCCTTTTCCTCAATGAGTTTAAAAAATTCAATAATACATAAGCACGAATGCAAGATTCTGTTTATCATATGACATTTAAAATGCATTTTATTCACAATTGTTTTACAAATATGTCAATATTTCGCCATTAGTAAATGGGACATCGTTAAGAACGTCGTGCATGTAGCGTTACGGGGCCTATCTAACTAATTTGCATATTTAATCCCCTAGTGGATTACGGAATTTATAACATGATGTTATTACATGTACATTCTCAGACGCAATGTCATATGATAAATAGTGTAATTGAACCGGAAACTTACTGCATAGGCAACCAACAAAGGCTTGCTTGCAAACATCTAGAAAAGGCCGTGATGTAGCTTCATGCATAAGATCATGTGTCTAGCCCTATAAGTTGGTTGGACCCCGGCATTTGAAAAACATAAATTAGAGACTGCTAAGGGCCTTTTTCTCATATGCCACTCTAGTTTTTTTGCTTATTTAAGGGAAATGGGAACACCTACAGGGGAGGCAACTTCTACAAAAGTATTTTTGTCTCCCATGTCAATAGGGGTCAACTCTTAAAGGAAAGAATTTGCTCCTAAGGAGCAAATTCTTCCCTTTAAGAGTAGATCACAGGACTTATAGAAAAGCGAACAGGAAGTTCAGAAAGTTGTCTCCCTTTGAAAAGTGGTGGAAAAATCTGCCAGGTGTTCCCATTCCCCTTAAATTGAGGTTTACACTATTTAGGTCATTTTGGAGACATTGCTGCCAATTTTTACCCGAAAGTGAGATGAAATGACACCTCAAGCCCTACTGCCCAATGAAGTCATTAGTGTTTATTTATATGCATCCGACTCACATCACTTTGCCTGGGCATGATGCTTAGACCTTCTTAGCAGTTTGCTAGTACTCCTGTGTGGTTGATTTCAGCTCTGGGTGGGACCACCATGCAGCCCAATCTATTTCTCCAAGCCCTGATGGGCGGGTACCGTCTTAGTCATGATAGTTGTAGTTATGGATACTTGAGCTTCATGTGTTACATATTTCACTGTAAAAAATTTATTAGTGGGGCTTATCATTTGCATAGACAAATTAACCCTTACTCTGCTGAATAAATTAATATAGCCTCACCCATTTGTGACTATAGTAGCCAATCAAAGCACTTATAATTTAGTCCTTCTTTTCACAAACTGCATGAGAAACAGTCTGTGCATCTTTGGCATTTTATGGGTTAAAAATAGTCCTGAACTGAGGACTAAAACTGCTTTATTAAACTCTTGTTTGTTTGTTTTGTTTGATTGTGGTTTAACGTCCCCGTCAACACTATTTAGGTCATTTTGGAGATATTTCTCCCAATTTTATGGGACTTTTACCGAACATTGAGATGCAATGACATATCTCAAGCCCTGCCGCCCATTGAAACCAATAGGGTGTATATGCACTGGGCAGTCTGACTCGCACTACTTTGCCTGGGCAGGTTTAGTCTGTCTAAGCGATTAACCAGTACACATGTGCGGTCATTTTAAGCTCTGCATGGAAGCATCTTGCACCCCAATCTATTTCTCCAAGCCTCGATGGGTGGGGGCCGATTAAATTCCTGTACTGTAAGCAAACATTGTAAACCCTGATCAGACACTGTACTTTGCCAAACTTTGACCTCACAATGATAAGAATACCGCAGCTATTTTCATGGCCAAAAATTACAAATTTTATGATGAAAAATTGTGATATTTTTCTTATTTCTGCTCAAAACATAGATTGCGGGTCCTCGATAGAACCGCCTCGACGAGGCGATTCTATAGAGTACCCACAATCTATGTTTTTGAGCAAAAATAAGAAAAATAAAGTATACCCACTTAAACCCAAGTTTTACTATATAAAAGTGGGATATGAGGGGGTCAAAATTATATAGGCGTGTTCTCGTAATGGTAACATTGACTTCAGCATTGAGAAAAGCTACTTTGCTTTATATGAGCATGATACACTTTACCATATGTATTCATGCAGATAGACCGGCCTGGGCAAACAGTGTAGACCCAGAAGATTCATCGCCACAGCAAAATGTGGCTTCTTATCAGAGTCTACACTTATACTTTGATGAGTAAACCATCATGATAGCAAGTCCCCCCTAAATCCCACTTTATATAGAGAAAAGTGAGGTTTATATGGTATCTATTAACTGCCTTATCTTCGTTCAAAAACATAGATTGTGGTTCTAACCAGCACCCACAATCTCTGTCAAAAGTATAAATAATAAAGATATTTTATTTTTTACCTAATATATGTTATTTCTGACACCATGTGTGAAGTAATTATTTCTCACAGACATGTTTTTCTAAAACTGTACCATTCAAATTTTAGAACAAGTATGGTTACGAGCTGAGGTGTACAAATAGCGGTATAAATTTCCTGAAGTAATAGACACATATTAAATCAAGCAAATCAGTAACGATATTCATTTTTGTGGAATTTATCTATCAATTAATCAATCATCTGGTTAATCCTACCAGTCTAACTTGTAAGTAACCCTATGTTCAGAGCAGAAGTAAGAAAAATATCCCAAATGTTCATTAGATGTACCATATGTAGCTACCTTAAAAAGTTGGATACCATTATGATCCTAAGTTAAGTGGGACAGGCAGCCCTAAGCAAGCAGTGCAGACACAGATCAGACGGCTCTGAGCTGTCTGATCAGGGTCTACACTGTTTGCCGTTCCGTCTGCACCTTGTGGACCCCTTGTTGGATCATGAACGATAACAAGTCTGTGAAATGAAGACCCCTCTAAACCCCACATTATATAGAGAAAAATCAGGTTTACGGGGGTATACATGATCTGTCTTATTTTTGCTCAAAAACATAGATTGTGGGTACTCGTTAGAACCGCCTCATTGAGGCGGTTATAAAAAGCACGCACAATCTATGTTGAAAGAAAAAATAAGAAAAATATTACAATTTTTACTTAATATTTGTCATTTCTGACACCATGTAGGATGCCATTAATTAACATGAACATGTTTTCCTAATGAAACAAGGAGAATTACAGCAAGTCATCAAGATGCCCAAATGCTGAGGGTTTTTACGATACTTCCATTGGGCCTTATGGAATCATGAAACATTTCATCTATATAGTTTTATCATGATCACAAAGCCTTTGCTCAATGGCAAACAGTGTAGGCTCTGATCAGACAACTGAAGTAGTAGACTGATGGTCTCCCTTTCTTTCTCAGGTTAATTTTAATCCTTGTCCAGCAGAACTATTTTAACCGTTTGCAAACAGTGAAGATCCAGATCAGATAGCTTCTGGAGAAGTGATCTGATCAGGATCTACATACACTGTTCATCATTCAGTTTAATTTGTCAGTTGGAATGAATACATTATATCAAGGAATTTGATTGGTTGATGATCAAAAATGTGGGTGGAAAAATTAATGTGTTCAACAGGACAAGGTTAATATGACATTTTGCTGTTGCAATATTTAATCCTTATCCTGCTGTTCATGACAGCCCCTACCTTTGCAAACAGTGTAGACCCAGATCAGATGGCCATCTGATCAGGATCTACCCAGTGTTTGACATTCAGTTTGTGAATTTGTAGTAAAAAATTACTTCAGTTAATATTATTGGTTGAAAGTCAGAAATGGGTGTGGCTAAATTAATTATTCATCAGGATAAGGGTTAACCCTTATCCTGCTATTCATGACAACCCCTACTTTTGCAAACAGTGTAGATTCAGATCAGATGGCTTCTGAAGAAGCCATCTGATCAGGATCTACACTATTTGTCATTCAGTTTGTAAATTTTAATGAAAACATTATATCATGTTATCTGATTGGCTAACAGTCAGAAATATCCTTATCCAGCTGTTCATGACAACCCATACCTTTTAGTTTGCAAACAGTGTAGACCCAGATCAGATGGCTTCATGATCAGGATCTACACTGTTTGACATTCATTTTGTGAATTTGTAAGAAAAAAATGCATCAATTAAAAATTGATTGGTTCAGAGTCAGAAATGGGTGTGGCTAAATTATTCAGAGGGATAAGGGTTAAGGGGGCTATGCTGTAACATTGGAAAACACGCCTATACAAATACATTGTAAACTTTACCGCCAAAAAAGTGGAAATTTTAAGATAAAAAATTGTGATATTTTTCTTATTTCTGCTCAAAATATCAACGGTGGGTACTCGTTAGAACCGCCTCATTGAGGCAGTTCTAATGAGTACCCACAATCTATTTTTTACAGCAGAAATAAGAATAACATTTACCCCTGTAAACCCCAGTTTTACAATATAAAAGTGGGGTTCAAGAGGGTCAATATTATAAAGGCGTGTTTTCGTGATGCATACCTTTATTTTCAGGTGGTTACGTGAGCCATACTCCAAGACAGTTAACCAGTTTATCAGTGTCAAAAGACGATGACTCTGTAGATAGCAGAATTAAACATAAAAGTCCCATTTCTCAGGTGCCACAAGCAATCAGACCACACTCATCAAAATCTCGTACTTACGCAAGTGGTCCAAAGAGGGACTATACAATAACTAGTAGTAATAATATGGTGTTCACGGGTGAGAACGCGCATACGACAAGGCCTGTGGGTGGAAATCGGACTAGTGGTTCTTTAGCCGATAATAGACGGAGAATTGCAGCCATATTGGGAAGGAAATGAAGAAAAAAGGCATTATATTACGTAAATTTTATGATGGCTGGCTGTAAATTTTGATGTCTTCCCTGTGGAATAGATTTTACAAGAGAATATGTAGCTCAGTTTGCAGAAATGGGTCTTATGACAAGTGTACAACTCGGCCCCAAGGTTGTAAAACTTTTTTCATGCTCAACTCACTTAAGCATGAAATTTCAAATCCTCTAATATAGATATTAAAATACAGATAAAATGGGTAATTTGTTTGCTTAGATTGATGAAAGTTAATGTTACGAAAACATGCCAATAAAAATACATTGTACATTTTAAGATGAAAAATTGTGATATTTTTCTTATTTCTGCTCGAAATATAGATTGTGAGATGAGGCGGTTCTAACGAGAAAAATAAGGTTTACCCCTGTAAACCCCAGTTTTACAATAGAAAGGTGGGGTTCAAGGGGGTCAGATTTATATTGGAGTGTTTTCATGATGATATTTATCCTGCTCATAAATATTAAAATGCCAACAATTGTTGGCATTTTAATATTTATGAGGACAAATTTCATGCTCAGTGGAGTTGAGCATGAAAAAAGTTTTAAAACCTTGGGGTCAAGCTGTATATCACTCATGTTAAAGCCACAATTCCTATCCTCAGTTATCTGCCATGGTAGATAAGGTATAGCTTTAAGGTTTATAATCAGTCTGTGACAAGTGTGTTAGTGTTCACTCTTTGGCTCAGTGGATAGAACCTTGGAATTTAACCTGAGTTGCCTGGGTTTGAGTGAGTGAGTGTTTGAGTTTTACGTTTCACCAACAGTTAAGGTCATATGGAGGCGGGACCTCGGTTTAAAAACTCATCCAAAGTCTGGAGAACCCCGGGATTGATCCTACGACGCCTGGTTTACAAGGCGAGTAGCATAACCACTACACCACGGGGTTTCTAGATGCCTGGGTTTGAATCCCACAGAGGCAGGCATTCTAATGTTCCTGATAGCAACAGTGGGGGAAATATTGTTTTTGTCCTGTCTCTTTGTTGGTTTGTTTGTTGGACAACTTTAACATTGGTCCTAATTTTTAGCTCACCTGTCACGTAGTGACAAGGTGAGCTTTTGTGATCACTTTTTGTCCGTCGTGCGTCCGTGCGTCCGTCCGTAAACAATTTCAAATAAGTATATCTCTAATACCCCATGGTCAATCTTGATCAAATTTCATGAGAAGCATCATCAGGAAGGGGGAAAGGCTGCATAAGGTTTTTGGGCTGATCAGATGGGAATTGTGGTTGCCATGGCAACATATAGCTCCCGTAGACTTACAATGGGAAAAAATTAAAATATCTTCTTCTCTGAAACCACAGGGCCCAGAGCTTAGATATTTAGCATGTATTAACGGCCAGTGGTCACCTACATAATTCCTGCCAATCATGCCCCTGGGGTCCAAATTGGCCACGCCCCGGGGCCCCTTCGCTCCCATAGACTCATAATGGAACAAAAAGCTTAAAAAATCTTCTTCTCGGAAACCACAAGGCCCAGAGCTTAGATATTTAGCATGTAGCAATGGCAAGTGGTCACCTACATAATTCCTGCCAATCATGCCCCTGGGGTCCAAACCGGCCACGCCCCGGGGCCCTTTAGCTCCTATAGACTCAAAATGGAAAAAAAGCTTCAAAAATCTTCTTCTATGAAACCACAGGGCCCAGAGCTAAGGTATTTGACATGTAGCAACGGCAAGTGGTCACCTACAAAAATCCTGCCAATCATGCCCCTGGGGTCCAAATTGGCCACACCCCGGGGCCCCTTAGCTCCCATAGTCTCATAATGGAAAAAAAAGGTTCAAAAATCTTCTTCTCTAAAACCACAGGGTCCAGAGCTTAGATATTTAGCATGTAGCAATGGCCAGTGGTCACCTACATAATTCCTGCCAATCATGCCCCTAGGGTCCAAATTGGCTACGCCCTGGGGCCCCTTCGCTCCCATAGACTCATAATGAAACAAAAAGCTTCAAAAATCTTCTTCTTGGAAACCACAGGGCCCAGAGCTTAGATATTTAGCATGTAGCAATGGCCAGTGGTCACCTACATAATTCCTGCCAATCATGCCCCTGGGGTCCAAATTGGCCACGCCCCGGGGCCCCTTTGCTCCCATAGACTCATAATGGAACAAAAAGCTTCAAAAATCTTCTACTCGGAAACCACAAGGCCCAGAGCTTAGATATTTAGCATGTAGCAACGGCAAGTGGTCACCTACATAATTCCTGCCAATCATGCCCCTGGGGTCCAAACGGGCCACGCCATGGGGCCCTTTAGCTCCTATAGACTCATAATGGAAAAAAGCTTCAAAAATCTTCTTCTCTGAAACCACAGGGCCCAGAGCTGAGATATTTGGCGAGTAGCAACGGCAAGTGGTCACCTACATAATTCCTGCCAATCATGCCCCTGGTGTCCAAACGGGCCATGCCCCGGGGCCCTTTAGCTCCTATAGACTCATAACGGAAAAAAAACATTCAAAAATCTTCTTCTCTGAAACCACAGGGCCCCGAGCTGAGATATTTGGCATGTAGCAACGGCAAGTGGTAACTTACATAATTCCTGCCAATCATGCCCCTGGGGTCCAAATTGGCCACACCCAGGTGCCCCTTAGCTCCCATAGACTCATAATGGAAAAAAAGCTTCAAAAATCTTCTTCTCTGAAACCACAGGGCCCAGAGCTTAGATATTTAGCATGTAGCAACCGCCAGTGGTCACCTACATAATTCCTGCCAATCATGCCCCTAGGGTCCAAATTGGCCACGCCCCGGGGCCCCTTCGCTCCCATAGACTCATAATGGAACAAAAAGCTTCAAAAATCTTCTTCCCAGAAACCACAGGGCCCAGAGCTTAGATATTTAGCGTGTAGCAATGGCAGAGGTCACCTACATAATTCCTGCCAATCATGCCCCTGGGGTCCAAACGGGCCACGCCCCGGGGCCCTTTAGCTCCTATAGACTCATAATGGAAAAAAGCTTCAAAAATCTTCTTCTCTGAAACCACAGGGCCCAGAGCTGAGATATTTTGCATGTAGCAACGGCAAGTGGTCACCTACATAATTCCTGCCAATCATGCCCCTGGGTTCCAAATTGGCCACACTCCGGGGCCCCTTAGCTCCCATAGACTCAAAATGGTAAAAAAGCTTCAAAAATCTTCTTCTCTGAAACCACAGGGCCCAGAGCTGAGATATTTAGCATGTAGCAAAGGCAAGTGGTCACCTACATAATTCCTGCCAATCATGCCCCTGGGTTCCAAATTGGCCACACCCCGGGGCCCCTTAGCTCCCATAGACTCAAAATGGTAAAAAAGCTTCAAAAATCTTCTTCTCTGAAACCAAAGGGCCCACAGTTTAGATATTTAGCATGTAGCAAGGGCAATTGGTCACCTACATAATTCCTGCCAATCATGCCCCTGGGTTCCAAATGGGCCACGCGCCTGGGCCCCTTTGCTCCCATAGACTCATAATGGAAAAAAGCTTAAAAAATCTTCTTCTCTGAAACCACAGCGCCCAGAGCTTAGATATTACGCACATAGCAATCGCAAGTGGTCACCTACATAATTCCTGCCAATCATGCCCCAGGAATCCAAAAGGGCCACGCCCCGGGGCCACTTAGCTCCTATAGACTCATAATGGAAAAAAAGCTTAAAAAATCTTCTTCTCTGAAACCACAGGGCCCAGAGCTTAGATATTTAGCATGTTGCAATGGCAAGTGGTCACCTACATTAATCCTGCCAATCATGCCCCTGGTGTCCAAATGGGCCACACCCTGGGACCCCCTTAGCTCACATAGACTCATAATGGAAAAAAGACTTCAAAAATCTTTTTCTCTGAAACCACAGCGCCCAGAGCTTAGATATTTAGCATGTAGCAATGGCAAGTGGTCACCTTCATATTTCCTGCTAATCATGCCCCTTGGGTCGAAATGGGCCACGCCCCGGGGCCCCTTAGCTCCCATAGACTCATAATGGTAAAAAGCTTCAAAAATGTTCTTCTCAGAAACTGTGAAGCACAGAACTTAGATATTTAGTATCTAGCAACATAAAATAGCCAGCTACATAAATCCAGCTAACCCTGCCCCTGGGGTCAAAATTGGCCTCGCCCCAGCTCATCACCTCCAATAGACTTATAATGGAAAAAAACTTAAAAGATCTTCTTCTATGAAACCATAAGGCCCAGAGCTTAGATTGTTAGTATGTAGCAACATCAAGTGGCCACCTACATAAATCCTGCCAGTTATGCCCCTGGGATCCAAATTGGCCCCAACCCAGGGCTCTTTAGCTTCCATAGACTTAAAATTGGAGAAACTTCAAAAATCTTCTTCTCTGAAACCACAGGGCCCTTATAATGAAAAAAAAAAAAAACAACAACTTAAAATGGGGAAAAAATCTTCTCTGAAACCATAAGTCCCAGAGCTTAGGTATTTAGCATGTAGCAATGTCGAGTGGTCGCCTACATGAATCTTGCTAATCATGCCCCTTGGGTCCAAATCCTGTGGCCCCTAAACTCCAACAAACTTATAATGGAAAAGGCTTCAAACTTCTTCTTTGAAACCATGAAGTACAGACCTTAGATATTTAGTATATAGCAACACAAAATGGTCGCCTACATAAATCCTGCCAACCATGCCCTTTGGGTCAAAATTGGTCCAGCCCCAGGGCTCATTAGCTCCTATAGACTTAAACTGGAAAAAACTTAAAAGCATCATTTTTCTCCAAAACCATAAGGCACAGATTTTGTTTGATTTGTGGTTTTACATCCCCATCAACACTGTATAGGTCATTTTGGAGATGTCTCTTCCAATTTTGTGGGACTTTTACCAGACATTGAGATGAAATTACATCTCAAGCCCTGTTGCCCAATGAAACCAGTAGGGTTTATAAGCATGGACACCGCTTTGCCTGAGCTTAGATATTTAGTATGTAGCAATGTCAAGTGGTCTCCTACACTAATGATTTTCTGGTACACAGGTGAGCGATATAGGGCCATTGGGCCCTCTTGTTAGCTCACCTGTCACGAAGTGACAAGGTGAGCTTTTGTGATCACTTTTCGTCCGTTGTCAGTGCGTGTGTGCGTGCGTAAACAATTTCTTCAAATGACATCTCCTCCTAAACCACTGATCGGATTTTGACCAAACTTCACAGGAATGATCCTATCCTTAGGTGGTCCCCTTTCAAAGTTGTTCAAATGGTTCCGGTCCGTTGCACATCTGGGTCACAGGGGCCAAAAATAGATTTTTTTCACCGAAAACTTAAAAAATCTTCTTCTCTGAAACCACAAGGCCCAGGTCTTTGATATTTGGTATGAAGCTTCATCTAGTGGACCCCTACCAAGATTGTTCAAATTATAGAGCTGGGGTCAAAAATGCCCCCGCTCCGGGGACCTTTGGTTTTACATGGGCTTATATAGGGAAAATCTTAAAAAATCTTCTTCTCTGCAACCGCAAGGCCCAGGTCTTTGATATTTGGTATGTAGCTTCATCTAGTGGACTCCTACCAAGATTGTTCAAATTATAGTGCTTGGACCAAAAATGCCCCCGCCCCGGGGGCCCTTTGGTTTTACATGGGCTTATATAGGGAAAATCTTTAAAAATCTTCTTCTCTGCAACCGCAAGGCCCAGGTCTTTGATATTTGGTATGTAGCTTCATCTAGTGGACTCCTACCAAGATTGTTCAAATTATAGTGCTGGGGCCAAAAATGCCCCCGCCCCGGGGCCCCTTGGTTTTACATGGGCTTATATAGGGAAAATCTTAAAAAATCTACTTCTCTGAAACCGCAAGGCCCAGATCTTTGCTATTTGGTATGAAGCTTCATCTAGTGGACCCCTACCAAGATTGTTCAAATTATAGTGCTGGGGCCAAAAATGCCCCCGCCACTGGCCCTTTTGTTTTACATGGGCTTAATATAGGGAAAATTTTTAAAAATCTTCTTCTCTGAAACCACAAGGCCCAGGTCATTGCTATTTGGTATGAAGCTTCATCTATTGGTCCCCTACCAAGATTGTTCAAATTATAGTGCTGGGGACAAAAATGCCCCCACCACAGGCCCTTTGGTTTTACATGGGCTTAATATAGGGAAAATTTTTACAAATCTTCTACTCTGAAACAGCAAGGCCTAGGTTTTTGATATTTTATATGAAGCTTCATCTAGTCTACCCCTACAAAGATTGTTCAAATTATAGTGCTGGGGCCAAAAATGCCCGCACCCTTGGTCCCTTTGGTTTCACATGGGCTTATATAGGGAAAATCTTTAAAAATCTTCTCTGAAACTGCAAGGCCCAGGTCTTTGCTATTTGGTATGAAGCTTCATCTAGTGGACTGCTTCCAAGATTGTTCAAATTATAGTGCTCGGGCCAAAAATGCCCCCGCCCCGGGGCCCTTTGATTTTACATGGGCTTATATAGGGAAAACCTTTAAAAATCTTCTCCTCTGAAACCGCAAGGCCCAGGACTTTGCTATTTGGTATGAAGCTTCATCTAGTGGGCTGCTACCAAGATTGTTCAAATTATAGTGCTGGGGCCAAAAATGCCCCCGCAACGGGCCTTTTGATTTTACATGGACTTAAAGTAGGGAAAATTTTTTAAAAATCTTTTTCTCTGAAACCACAAGGCCCAGGTCTTTGATATTTGGTATGAAGCTTCATCTAGTGGACCCCTACAATGATTGTTCAAATTATAGTGCTGGGGTCAAAAATGCCCCCGCCCCGGGTCCCTTTGGTTTTACATGGGCTTATATAGGGAAAATCTTGAAAAATCTTCTTCTCTGAAACTGCAAGGCCCAGGTCTTTGCTATTTGGTATGAAGCTTCATCTAGTGGACCGCTACCAAGATTGTTCAAATTATAGTGCTCCGGACAAAAATGCCTGCCCCGGGGCCCTTTGATTTTACATAGGCTTATATAGGGAAAACCTTTAAAAATCTTCTTCTCTGAAACCGCAAGGCCCAGGTCTTAGATATTTCGTATGAAGCTTCATCTAGTGGACCGCTACCAAGATAATTCAAATTATAGCCCTGGGGCCAAAAAATGTCCCCGCTCCGGGGCCCTTTGGTTTTACATGGGCTTATATGGGGAAAATCTTAAAAAATCTTCTTCTCTGAAACCGCAAGGCCTAGGTCTTTGATATTTGGTATGAAGCTTCATCTAGACGACCCCTACAAAGATTGGTCAAATTATAGTGCTGGGGCAAAAAGTGCCCCCACCCTGGGTCCCTTTGGTTTTACATGGGCTTATATAGGGAAAATCTTTAAAAATCTTCTTCTGAAACTGCAAGGCCCAGGTCTTTGCTACTTCGTATGAAGCTTCATCTAGTGGACCGCTTCCAAGATTGTTCAAATTATAATGCTCGGGCCAAAAATGCCCGCCCCGGGGCCCTTTGATTTTACATGGGCTTATATAGGGAAAACCTTTAAAAATCTTCTCCTCTGAAACCGCAAGGCCCAGGACTTTGCTATTTGGTATGAAGCTTCATCTAGTGGACCGCTACCAAGATTGTTCAAATTATAGTGCTGGGGCCAAAAATGCCCCCGCTATAGGCTCTTTGATTTTACATGGACTTAAAGTAGGGAAAATCTTTAAAAATCTTCTTCTCTGAAACAGCAAGGCCAAGGTCTTTGATATTTGGTATGAAACATCATCTAGTGGACTTCTACCAAGATTGTTCATATTATAGCCCTTGGGGCAAATGCCGCGGCGACAGGGCCCACAAGTTTTACATGGACTTGCATAGGGAAAGCCTTTAAAAATCTTGCTGCCTGAAACAAGATGGCCCAGGTCTTTGATGTTTGGTATGAAGCCTTATCTAGTGGACCTCTAGCAAGTTTTTTCAATGACCAAAAATGGCCCCGCCCCGGGGTCCATGGTTTTACATGGACTTAAATAGGGAAAACATTTAAAAATCTTTGTGTCTGTAGCCAGAAGGCCCAGGTCTTTGATATTTGGTATGAAGCTTCATCTAGTTGCTACCAGGATTGTTCAAATTATAGCCCTGGGGCATAAAATGGCCCAGCCCTGGGGTCCACCGGTTTTACAACTTTTACAGTGAAAACCTTTAAAAATCTTCTTGTCTGTAACCAGAAGGCCCAGGTCTTTGAAAGTTGGTATGAAGCTTCGTGCAGTGGACCTTTACCAAGATTGTTCAAATTATAGTCCTAGGGCTAAAAAAGGCCCCGCCCCGGGGTTCATCTGTTTTACATGGCTTTATATATATAGGGAACACATTGAACAATCTTCATCTAGTTGACCTCTAGCAATATAGTCCTAAAAAACATCATAGGAGTGAGTGTTTGAGTTTAAGTCTTACCAACAGCTAATGTCATACGGTGACAGGACCTCGGTTTAAAAAGACTCATCTGAAAGTCTGGAGAAGTCCGGGATGGATCCCTGGTTTACAAGGCAAGAAACATGACCACTTCACCATGACAGCCTCTAAATTTCATTGGAGTGTTTTGCAGATGACCCTCTAGGAAAATAGCATAAACGATTAACAAATGGCCACAAGAGCTAAAAAAATAGAAAAACATTGTAAATTTGCTTAGAATGTGAACTCCTTCTAAACCCTTGGGCCAATTGGATGCAAATTTCACAGAAATATTGCCTAGGTGACTACGTACCAAAATAGTGTAAACTCATGCTACTCTGATGAACAAGATGGCAGCCAGAGTTAAAAATAAAAAAAAAAATCTTCAAACGCCATCCCTCCAGTACCATTGGACCAATTTCATTTAAACTTTGAAGTAATGTTGCTTAGATGACCCGCTACCAAAAAAGCTAAAACAATCCTGCTCAGATGTACAAAATGGCCACGGGAGCTAAAAATAGAAAAATATTGTAAATATGATTCAAACATGAACTCCTCCTAAAACCTTAGGCAAATTTGATTAAAACTTCACAGGAATGTTGCCTAGGTTACTCCCTACCAAATAAGCTAAAATCACTCTGCTGATGAACAAGGTGGCCACCAGAGCTAAAAGTAGATTGTCCTCGAGGCAGTGACACTCAGGTGAGCGAACCAGGGCCCTCTGGGCCCTCTTGTTAGCTCACCGTCACATAGTGACGAGGTGAGCTTTTGGGATCACTTTTTGTCCGTCGTCCGTCGTGCGTGCGTCCATGCGTCCGTCCGTGCGTCCGTGCGTAAACAATTTCTTTAAACGACATCTCCTGCTAAACCACTGATCGGATTTTGACCAAACTTCACAGAAATGATCCTTAGGTGGTCCCCTTTCAAAGTTGTTCAAATGGTTCCGGTCGTTTGCACATCTAGGTCACAGGAGCCAAAAATAGATTTTTTTCACCAAAAACTTAAAAAATCTTCTTCTCTGAAACCACAAGGCCCAGGTATTTGATATTTGGTATGAAGCTTCATCTAGTAGACCCCTACCAAGATTGTTCAAATTATAGTGCTAGGGCCAAAAATGCCCCCGCCCCGGGGCCCTTTGGTTTTACATAGGCTTATATAGGGAAAATCTTTAAAAATCTTCTTCTCTGAAACCACAAGGCCCAGGACTTTGATATTTGGTATGAAGCTTCATCTAGTGGACCCCTACCAAGATTGTTCAAATTATAGTGCTGGGGCCAAAAATGCCCCCGCCCCGGGGCCCTTTGGTTTTACATAGGCTTATATTGGGAAAATCTTTAAAAATCTTCTTCTCTAAAACACAAGGCCCAGGTCTTTGATATTTGGTATGAAGCTTCATCTAGTGGACCCCTACCAAGATTGTTCAAATTATAGTGCTGGGGCCAAAAATGCCCCCGCCCCGTGGCCCTTTGGTTTAACATAGGCTTATATAGGGAAAATCTTTAAAAATCTTCTTCTCTGAAACCACAAGGCCAAGGACTTTTATATTTGGTATGAAGCTTCATCTAGTGGACCCCTACCAAGCTTGTTCAAATTATAGTGCTGGGACAAAAAATACCCCCGCTACGGGGCCCTTTGATTTTACATTGGCTTTTATGGGGAAAATCTTTAAAAATCTTCTTCTCTGAAACCACAAGGCCCAGGTCTTTGATATTTGGTTTGAAGCTTCATCTAGGGGACCCCTACCAAGATTGTTCAAATTATAGTGATGGGGCCAAAAATGCCCCCGTCCCGTGCCCCTTTGGTTTTACATTGGCTTATATAGGGAAAATCTTTAAAAATCTTCTTCTCTGAAACCGCAAGGCCCAGGACTTTGATATTTGGTATGAAGCTTCATCTAGTGGACCCCTACCAAGATTATTGAAATTATAGCCCTTGGGCCAAAAATGCCCCCCTCTCCGGGGCCCTTTGGTTTTACATAGACTTATATAGGGAAAATCTTTAAAAATCTTCTTCTCTGAAACCACAAGGCCTAGGTCTTTTATATTTGGTATGAAGCTTCTTCTTAAAGACCCCTACCAAGATGATTCAAATTATAGTGCTGGGGCCAAAAGTGGCCCCGCCCCGGGGCCCTTTGGTTTTACAAAGGCTTATACAGGGATAATCTTTAAAAATCTTCTTCTCTGAAACCACAAGGCCCGGGTCTTTGATATTTGGTATGAAGCTGCATCTAGTGGACCTCTATGAAGATTATTCAAATTATAGCCCTGATACCAAAAATGTCCCTGCTCCGGGGCCCTTTGGTTTTACATAGACTTATATAGGGAAATCTTTAAAAATCTCTATGAAACTGCAAGGCCAAGGCCTTTGATATTTAGTATGGAGCTTTATCTAGTGGACCTCTTCCAAGATAGTTCAAATTATAGCCCTGGGGCCACAAATGCCCCCACCCCGGGGCCCTTTGGTTTTACATAGATTTATATAGCCCCGGGGCCATTTGGTTTTGCATAGGCTTATGTAGGGAATATCTTTCAAAAAAAATCTTCTTTTCTGAAACTGCAAGGCCCAGGTCTTTGATATTTGATGTGTAGCTTCATCTAGTGGACCTTTGCCAAGATTGTTCTAATAATCTAATTGTAGCCTTTGTAAGACCTCCCTCAACATTATGCACATTAAAGCCCTGGGGCCAATAATGGCCATCTCTGGGGCCCACTTGTTACACTATGGATCAGGTGAGCTATCCAGGGCCATCATGGCCCTCTTGTGTTTTATATTAGGATCACTTTTTGTCTGTCATATGTGCGTAAACAATTTCTTCAAACGACATCTCCTCCTAAACCACTGATCGGATTTTGACCAAACTTCACAGGAATGATCCTTAGGTGGTCCCCTTTCAAAGTTGTTCAAATGGTTCCGGTCCGTTGCACATATAGGTCACAGGAGCCAAAAATAGATTTTTTTCACCGAAAACTTAAAAGATCTTCTTCTCTGAAACCGCAAGGCCCAGGTCTTTGATATTTGGAATGAAGCTTCATCAAATGAACCCCTACCAAGATTGTTCAAATTATAGTGCTGGGGCCAAAAATGCCCCCGCCCTGGGGCCCTTTTGTTTTACATGGGCTTATATAGGGAAAATCTTTGAAAATCTTCTTCTCTGAAACCGCAAGGCCCAGGTCTTTGATATTTGGTATGAAGCTTCATATAGTGGACCCCTACCAAGATTGTTCAAATTATAGTGCTGGGGCCAAAAATGCCCCCGCCCCGGGGCCCTTTGGTTTTACATGGGCTTATATAGGGAAAATCTTCTTCCATGAAACCACAAGGCCCAGGTATTTGATATTTGGTATGAAGCTTCATCTAGTAGACCCCTACCAAGATTGTTCAAATTATAGTGCTAGGGCCAAAAATGCCCCCGCCCCGGGGCCCTTTGGTTTTACATAGGCTTATATAGGGAAAATCTTTAAAAATCTTCTTCTCTGAAACCACAAGGCCCAGGACTTTGATATTTGGTATGAAGCTTCATCTAGTGGACCCCTACCAAGATTGTTCAAATTATAGTGCTGGGGCCAAAAATGCCCCCGCCCCGGGGCCCTTTGGTTTTACATAGGCTTATATTGGGAAAATCTTTAAAAATCTTCTTCTCTAAAACACAAGGCCCAGGTCTTTGATATTTGGTATGAAGCTTCATCTAGTGGACCCCTACCAAGATTGTTCAAATTATAGTGCTGGGGCCAAAAATGCCCCCGCCCCGTGGCCCTTTGGTTTAACATAGGCTTATATAGGGAAAATCTTTAAAAATCTTCTTCTCTGAAACCACAAGGCCAAGGACTTTTATATTTGGTATGAAGCTTCATCTAGTGGACCCCTACCAAGATTGGTCAAATTATAGTGCTGGGACAAAAAATACCCCCGCTACGGGGCCCTTTGATTTTACATTGGCTTTTATGGGGAAAATCTTTAAAAATCTTCTTCTCTGAAACCACAAGGCCCAGGTCTTTGATATTTGGTTTGAAGCTTCATCTAGGGGACCCCTACCAAGATTGTTCAAATTATAGTGATGGGGCCAAAAATGCCCCCGTCCCGTGCCCCTTTGGTTTTACATTGGCTTATATAGGGAAAATCTTTAAAAATCTTCTTCTCTGAAACCGCAAGGCCCAGGACTTTGATATTTGGTATGAAGCTTCATCTAGTGGACCCCTACCAAGATTATTGAAATTATAGCCCTTGGGCCAAAAATGCCCCCCTCTCCGGGGCCCTTTGGTTTTACATAGACTTATATAGGGAAAATCTTTAAAAATCTTCTTCTCTGAAACCACAAGGCCTAGGTCTTTTATATTTGGTATGAAGCTTCTTCTTAAAGACCCCTACCAAGATGATTCAAATTATAGTGCTGGGGCCAAAAGTGGCCCCGCCCCGGGGCCCTTTGGTTTTACAAAGGCTTATACAGGGATAATCTTTAAAAATCTTCTTCTCTGAAACCACAAGGCCCGGGTCTTTGATATTTGGTATGAAGCTGCATCTAGTGGACCTCTATGAAGATTATTCAAATTATAGCCCTGATACCAAAAATGTCCCTGCTCCGGGGCCCTTTGGTTTTACATAGACTTATATAGGGAAATCTTTAAAAATCTCTATGAAACTGCAAGGCCAAGGCCTTTGATATTTAGTATGGAGCTTTATCTAGTGGACCTCTTCCAAGATAGTTCAAATTATAGCCCTGGGGCCACAAATGCCCCCACCCCGGGGCCCTTTGGTTTTACATAGATTTATATAGCCCCGGGGCCATTTGGTTTTGCATAGGCTTATGTAGGGAATATCTTTCAAAAAAAATCTTCTTTTCTGAAACTGCAAGGCCCAGGTCTTTGATATTTGATGTGTAGCTTCATCTAGTGGACCTTTGCCAAGATTGTTCTAATAATCTAATTGTAGCCTTTGTAAGACCTCCCTCAACATTATGCACATTAAAGCCCTGGGGCCAATAATGGCCATCTCTGGGGCCCACTTGTTACACTATGGATCAGGTGAGCTATCCAGGGCCATCATGGCCCTCTTGTGTTTTATATTAGGATCACTTTTTGTCTGTCATATGTGCGTAAACAATTTCTTCAAACGACATCTCCTCCTAAACCACTGATCGGATTTTGACCAAACTTCACAGGAATGATCCTTAGGTGGTCCCCTTTCAAAGTTGTTCAAATGGTTCCGGTCCGTTGCACATATAGGTCACAGGAGCCAAAAATAGATTTTTTTCACCGAAAACTTAAAAGATCTTCTTCTCTGAAACCGCAAGGCCCAGGTCTTTGATATTTGGAATGAAGCTTCATCAAATGAACCCCTACCAAGATTGTTCAAATTATAGTGCTGGGGCCAAAAATGCCCCCGCCCTGGGGCCCTTTTGTTTTACATGGGCTTATATAGGGAAAATCTTTGAAAATCTTCTTCTCTGAAACCGCAAGGCCCAGGTCTTTGATATTTGGTATGAAGCTTCATATAGTGGACCCCTACCAAGATTGTTCAAATTATAGTGCTGGGGCCAAAAATGCCCCCGCCCCGGGGCCCTTTGGTTTTACATGGGCTTATATAGGGAAAATCTTCTTCCATGAAACCGCAAGGCCCAGGTCTTTGATATCTGGTATGAAGCTTCATCTAGTGGACCCCTACCAAGATTGTTCAAATTATAGTGCTGGGGCAAAAAATGCCCCTGCCCCAGGGCCCTTTGGTTTTACATAGGCTTATATAGGGAAAATCTTTAAAAATCTTCTTCTCTGAAACCACAAGGCTAGGTCTTTGATATTTGGTATGAAGCTTCAGCTAGTGGACCTCTTCCAAGATTGTTCAAATTATAGCCCTGAGACCAAAAAGGCCCCCGCCTGGTGGCCCTTTGGTTTTGCATAGACTTATATAGGGAAAATCTTTAAAAATCTTCTTCTATGAAACCACAAGGCCTAGGTCTTTGATATTTGGTGTGAAATTTCATCTAGTGGACCTCTATCAAGATTGTTCAAATTATAGCCCTGGGGCCAAAAATGCCCCCACCACGAGACCCTTTGGTTTTACATAGGCTTATATAGAGAAAATCTTTAAAAATCTTCTTCTCTGAAACTGCAAGGCCCAAATTCTTTGATATTTGGTATGGAGCTTCATCTGGTGGACCTCTACCAAGATTGAACAAATTATAGCCCCGGGCCACAAATGCCCCGCCCGGGGCCCTTTGGTTTTACATAGACTTATATAGAGATAATCTTTGAAAATCTTCTGCTCTGAAACAGCAAGGCCCAGGTCTTTGATATAAGGTGTGTAGCTTCATCTAGTGGACCTTTGCCAAGATTGTTCAAATTATTTGGTATGAAGCTTTACCTTTTTAGACTTCCCTCAACATTATGCACATTATAACCCTAGGGTCAGTAATGGCCCTCCCCGGGGCCCACTTGTTACTCTATGGATCAGGTGAGCGATCCAGGGCCAACATGGCCCTCTTGTTAGCTCACCGTCACGTAGTGACGAGGTGAGCTTTTGGGATCACTTTTTGTCCGTCGTGCGTGCGTCCGTCCGTGCGTCCGTCCGTGCGTGCGTGCGTAAACAATTTCTTTAAACCACATCTCCTCCTAAACCACTGATCGGATTTTGACCAAACTTCACAGGAATGATCCTTAGGTGGCCCCCTTTCAAAGTTGTTCAAATGGTTCCGGTCCGTTGCACATCTAGGTCACAGGAGCCAAAAATAGATTTTTTTCACCAAAAACTTAAAAAATCTTCTTCTCTGAAACCACAAGGCCCAGGCCTTTGATATTTGGTATGAAGCTTCATCTAGTGGACCCCTACCAAGATTGTTCAAATAATAGTGCTGGGGCAAAAAATGCCCCCGCCCCGGGGCCCTTTGGTTTTACATAGGCTTATATAGGGAAAATCTTTAAAAATCTTCTTCTCTGAAACCACAAGGCCCAGGACTTTGATATTTGGTATGAAGCTTCATCTAGTGGACCCCTACCAAGATTGTTCAAATTATAGTGCTGGGACAAAAAATGCCCCCGCCACGGGGCCCTTTGGTTTTACATTGGCTTATATAGGGAAAATCTTAAAAAATCTTCTTCTCTGAAACCACAAGGCCCAGGTCTTTGATATTTAGTATGAAGCTTCATCTAGTGGACCCCTACCAAGATTGTTCAAATTATAGTGCTGGGGCCAAAAATGCCCCCGGCCCGGGGCCCTTTGGTTTTACATAGGCTTATATAGGGAAAATCTTTAAAAATCTTCTTCTCTGAAACCACAAGGCCCAGGACTTTGATATTTGGTATGAAGCTTCATCTAGTGGACCCCTACCAAGATTGTTCAAATTATAGTGCTGGGACAAAAAATGCCCCCGCCACGGGGCCCTTTGGTTTTACATTGGCTTATATAGGGAAAATCTTAAAAAATCTTCTTCTCTGAAACCACAAGGCCCAGGTCTTTGATATTTGGTATGAAGCTACATCTAGTGGACCCCTACCAAGATTGTTCAAATTATAGTGCTGGGGCCAAAAATGCCCCCGCCCCGGGGCCCTTTGGTTTTACATTGGCTTATATAGGGAATTTTTTTAAAAATCTTCTTCTCTGAAACAACAAGGCCCAGGTCTTTGATATTTGGTATGACGCTTCATCTAGTGGACCCCTACCAAGATTGTTCAAATTATAGTGCTTGGGCCAAAAATGCCCCCGCCTTGGGGCCCTTTGGTTTTACATAGGCTTATATAGGCAAAATCTTTAAAAATCTTCTTCTCTGAAACAGCAAGGCCCAGGACTTTGATATTTAGAATGAATCTTCATCTAATGGACCTCTACCAAGATTGTTCGAATTATAGCCCTTGGGCCAAAAATGCCCCCGCCCCGGGGCCCTTTGGTTTTATGTAGACTTATATAGGGAAAATCTTTAAAAATCTTCTTCTCTGAAACCACAAGGCCTAGGTCTTTTATATTTGGTATGAAAATCTTTAAATTTAATTTGATGTGTAGCTTCATCTAGTGGACCTTTGCCAAGATTGTTCAAATTATAGCCTTTGTTGATGTTTGGTATGAAGCTTCACCTTTAAGACCTTCCTCAACATTATGCACATTAAAGCCCTGGGGCCAATAATGGCCCTCTCTGGGGCCCACTTGTTACACTATGGATCAGGTGAGCGATCCAGGGCCATCATGGCCCTCTTGTTAGCTCACCGTCACGTAGTGACGAGGTGAGCTTTTGGGATCACTTTTCGTCCGTCGTCCGTCGTCCGTGCGTCCGTGCGTCCGTCCGTAAACAATTTCTTTAAACGACATCTCCTCCTAAACCACTGATTGGATTTTGACCAAACTTCACAGGAATGATCCTTAGGTGGTCCCCTTTCAAAGTTGTTCAAATGGTTCCGGTCCGTTGCACATCTAGGTCATAGGAGCCAAAAATAGATTTTTTTCACCAAAAACTTAAAAAATCTTCTTCTCTGAAACCACAAGGCCCAGGTCTTTGATATTTGGTATGAAGCTTCATCTAGTGGACCCCTACCAAGATTGTTCAAATTATAGTGCTGGGACCAAAAATGCCCCCGCTCCGTGGCCCTTTGGTTTTACATGGGCTTATATAGGGAAAATCTTTAAAAATCTTCTTCTCTGAAACCATAAGGCCCAGGTCTTTGATATTTGGTATGAAGCTTCATCTAGTGGACCCCTACCAAGATTGTTCAAATTGTAGTGCTGGGGCCAAAAATGCCCCCGCTCCGGGGCCCTTTGGTTTTAAATGGGCTTATATAGGGAAATCTTTAAAAATCTTCTTCTCTAAAACCGCAAGGCCCAGGTCTTTGATATTTGGTATGAAGCTTCATCTAGTGGACCCCTACCAAGATTGTTCAAATTATAGTGCTGGGGCCAAAAATGCCCCTGCTCCGGGGCCCTTTGGTTTTACATGGGCTTATATAGGGAAGAGCTTTAAAAATCTTCTTCTCTGAAACCGTAAGGCCCAGGTCTTTGTTATTTGGTATGAAGCTTCATCTAGGGGATCCCTACCAAGATTGTTCAAATTATAGTGCTGGGGCCAAAATTGCCCCCGCCCCGGGGCCCTTTGGTTTTACATGGGCTTATATAGGGAAAATCTTTAAAAATCTTCTTCTCTGAAACCGCAAGGCCTAGGTCTTTGATATTTGGTATGAAGCTTCATCTAGTGGACCCCTACCAAGATTGTTCAAATTATAGTGCTGGGGTCAAATATGCCCCCGCTCCAGGGCCCTTTGGTTTTACATGGGCTTATATAGGGAAAATCTTTAAAAATCTTCTTCTCTGAAACCGAAAGGCCCAGGTCTTTGATATTTGGTATGAAGCTTCATCTAGTGGACCCCTACCAAGATTGTTCTAATTATAGTGCTGGGGCCAAAAATGCCCCCGCTCTGGGGCCCTTTGGTTTTACATGGGCTTATATAGGGAAGAGCTTTAAAAATCTTCTTCTCTGAAACCATAAGGCCCAGGTCTTTGATATTTGGTATGAAGCTTCATCTAGGGGACCCCTACCAAGATTGTTCAAATTATAGTGCTGGGGCCAATATGCCCCTGCCCCGGGGCCCTTTGGTTTTACATGGGCTTATATAGGGAAAATCTTTAAAAATCTTCTTCTCTGAAACCGCAAGGCCTAGGTCTTTGATATTTGATATGAAGCTTCATCTAGTGGACCCCTACCAAGATTGTTCAAATTATAGTGCTGGGGTCAAATATGCCCCCGCTCTTGGGCCCTTTGGTTTTACATGGGCTTATATAGGGAAAATCTTTAAAAAAATTTCTTCTCTCAAACCGTAAGGCCCATGTCTTTGATATTTGGTATGAAGCTTCACCCCACAAGGCCCAGGTCCCCCCCCCCACCTGGGCCTTTTGGTTTTACATAGGCTCATATAGGGAAAATCTTTAAAAATATTCCCTGAAACCACAAGGCTCAGGTCTTTGATATTTAGTATGAAGCTTCACCTAGTGGACCCCTACCAAGATTGTTCAAATTATAGTGCTGGGGCGAAAATTGCCCCCGCTCTTGGGCCCTTTGGTTTTACATGACTTCTATAGGGAAAATCTTTAAAAATCTTCTTCTCTGAAACCACAAGGTCCAGTTCTTTGATATTTGGTATGGAGCTTCATCTAGTGGACCTCTACCAAGATTGTTCAAATTATAGCCCTTTTGCCAAAAATGCCTCCGATGCGAGGCCCTTTGGTTTTACATTAACTTATATAGGAAAAATCTTAAAAAAATGTTCTTCTCTGAAACCCCAAGGCCTAGGTCTTTGATATTTGGTGTGAAGCTTCATCTAGTGGACCTCTATCAAGACTATTTACATTATAGCCCTGGGGCCAAAAGTCCCCCTGCCCCGGGGCCAGTTTAGTTTTACATTGACTTTTTAGGAACAGTCTTAAAAAATCTTCTCCTCAGAAACCACAAGGCCCAGCTCTTTTATATTTGGTGTGTAGCTTCATCTAGTGGACCTCTACCATGATTGTTCAAATTATAGCCCTTGCGCCAAAAATGCCCCCCCCCCCCCCCGCCCCCCCCATGCTGGGCCCTTTGGTTTTACATTAACTTATGTGGGCAAAATCTTAAAAAAATGTTCTTCTCTGAAACCCCAAGGCCTAGGTCTTTGATATTTGGTGTGAAGCTTCATCTAGTGGACCTCTATCAAGACTATTTACATTATAGCCCTGGGGCCAAAAGTCCCCCTGCCCCGGGGCCAGTTTAGTTTTACATTGACTTTTTAGGAACAGTCTTAAAAAATCTTCTCCTCAGAAACCACAAGGCCCAGCTCTTTTATATTTGGTGTGTAGCTTCATCTAGTGGACCTCTACCATGATTGTTCAAATTATAGCCCTTGCGCCAAAAATGCCCCCCCCCCCCCCCCCATGCTGGGCCCTTTGGTTTTACATTAACTTATGTGGGCAAAATCTTTAAAAAATCTTCTTCTCTGAAACCACTAGGCTCAGGTCTTTGATATTTGGTGTGAAGCTTCATCTAGTGGACCTAAATCAAGACTGTTCAAACTATAGCCCTGGGGCAAAAAATCCCACCGCCCTGGGGCCCCTTTAGTTTTACATTGACTTATACAGGAAAAATCTTAAATAATCTTCTCCTCTGAAGCCACAAGGCCAAGCTCTTTGATATTTGGTGTGTTTGTTTCTTTGATTTGAGGTTTTACGTCCGTGTCAACACTGTAAAGGTCATTTTGGAGACGTTGCTTCCACTTTTGTGGGACTTTTTCCCGACATTGAGATGAAATGACATCTCATGCCCCTTTGCCCAATGAAACCAATAGGGTTTATAAGCATGGACGGTCCGACACTCACACCGCTTTGCCTGGGCAGGCTTAGATCCACTAAGCAGTTTACCAGTACTCGTGTGTGGGTCAGATTAAGCTCTTTAAGCCCCGATGGGTGGGGGCCGAAATTTGGTGCGTGTTTATATGGAACCAGCGGCTTTTTGCCAACCACGAAAGATCTCTATCAAATGGAAAAATAGTTTTGCGCATGCGCAGTGACAAGTAAACAAGGTCACGTGTCAAAACATTGGATCAGTCTATAGTAGTCGCAGGTAAGATTGACTAGGCGGAGCTATTCACGTGTTGTCAATATTTGTCAAATTCGCTGAGTCGACCAGAAGATTCGGTGGAGTGTCTTTCGCACGCTTTCTACAAGCGGACGAAATGGTCTTATACGCCACAGCTATGCTTATGTTACAGATGAATTCACACAATCGGGTGACTTGATTTACCTTTTTGTTAATGGGATATTCCTAAGGCAGGTACAAATGATAGCTCAGCCTAGTCAATCTTATCTGCGACTACTATACTTGTGTAGTAATAGAAAACGAAATTGAAGGTAATGATAACAGTTGTTTTGATAATATTGACACTTTGATGAATTTTTTTTTTTTCAGATTCCATGCATCATTTCAAATCGATGAAGATCTAGTTTACAGCTTGGTGAAGAGCAATATTATTGTCGTTTATAGTCGTACCCAGGATATTGTTTATTGTGGCTTTATAATATTAATGATAGTTTATCTTATAAAACTAGTTCATTTGAGCCGGCCGTGGTGTCTCTGTTGGATGCTCTCCAGACTGGTTATCAGGAGGTCACAGGTTCGATACCTGAAGGTGTTGGCAACATCCATTTGCAAAGATTGATCATGAAATCTTTTTTAAGATCTATAGTGGAAATTTATCAGGAAATCTTTTCTAGTCTTTCTCTTCCTTTTGCTTATTCAAGAAGGGCAGCTGTCAGTTTCTGGCTAAAGAATGTGCACTGCACTGGTTTACCTTTTATGTATAAGCCTGTCTGGGAAGTGTGGTTAAACTGACTGGCTCAAAAATGACCTAGTGTTGGCTGGGCCATAAAACTCCAAAACAAATACACAAATGTTTTCATCTGAAATGAACACTAACAATAAATATCCTCAAAAGGGGTGATTGCAGACGTACCAGGTAAGAAAGATGAAGGTTGTTTGGTCCATCTGTAGACATTTTGTAAAACTTTCAAATTTCCTATACCATCTGAAGATTTACAATTTTCATGAAACTTGTATAAGATGTTCACCATTTATGCAGAATCTGCAGAGTGCAGCTGTTAGATGCCATGTACCCAGGTCAAGGACAAAACAGTAAAAAAAGAACATAAATTCATTGCCTTTATATAACTCATACCATCCTGTGACAGAACAATGTGTGAGTTATTAATGACTTTTCATGATAGATCTTGTTGGTTTCAAAGATACACAAAATTAACACTCCATTTTGCCTGTTGTAATACCTTCATCTGTGCATAGAGGGTCTCTTCCTGGATTAAAACCGCCTTGCTGATCATGTTTTTATGCTCCCGGTGGGGAGACATATTATAATACTTTGTCATCTTTTTCACTGTTCAATGAATGAAAATTTCAAGAAATGTGTAGGCCATACACAAACCTAATCTACTTAATATATAAATATAATGAAAATTATTTATAAATTTCATATTAAATACCTTTATAGATTTGAGGTTAAAATCACTGTGATATTTGTAATGGTATTTAGCTATAAATTAGAATTTTTTCAAACTTTATTTTTATGTCCCCAGTAGTGATTGCGGAGACATTATTATTTTTTGCCCTATCTGTTTGTTTGTTGGTTTGTACGTGGACAACTTTAACATTGGTCATAACTTTTGAACCATTGAAGATAGAGTATTCATATTTGGCATGAACGTTCCTTGTGACAAGAGCTTCACATTCATGCAAAAAAATTGACCTGTGACCTTGACCTTTGACCTACTTAAAAGAAAAAAATAACATTGGTCTTAACTTTTGAACTGCTTGGGATACAGACTTCATATTTGGCATGTATGTTCCTTGTGACAAAAGCTTTACATTCATGCAAAAAAAATTTACCTGTGACCTTGACCATTGACCTACTTAAAATAAAAAAATAACATTTTGGTCATAACTTTTGAACCATTTGAGATACAGCATAATATTTTGCATGCAGGTTCCTTATGACAAGAGCTTTACATTCACACAAAAATTTTTGACCTGTGACCTTGACCTTTGACCTACATAAAAGACAAATTTAACAATGGTCATAACTTTCGAACCGTTTGAGATACAGCCTTCATATTTGGCATGTAGGTTCCTTGTAACAAGAGCTTTACATTCATGCAAAACTTTTGACCTGTGACCTTGACCTTTGACCTACTTAAAAGAAAAATTAACATTTTGGTCATAACTTTCGAACTATTTAGGATAGAGCTTTCATATTTGGCATGTAGTTTCTTTGTGACAAGAGCTTACATTCATGCAAAACTTTTTGACCTGTGACCTTGACCTACTTTAAAAAAATATATTATTGTTCATAACTTTCAAACCATTTAAGATAGAGCCTTCATATTTGGCATGCAAGTTCCTTGTGCCAAGGGCTTCCCACTAAAACCAAAAATCTTGACCTGTGACCTTGACTTTGAACTGTGACCAACTTTGAAAAAAAATGACCATGCCCGGGGACATGTTCGTGTTTCACAAACACATCTTGTTCTTAATTTATTTGAACAGTTTTTTTTAGAATGTTCAAAAAATTGTTTGTTTCTACAACATTGACTAATAAAGTTTTCCTTTTCTTGTAGTATCAACAAGATTTGTGAGAAAAGAACATTAATATTGTGTTTTGATAAAATTGACAGAGTGATAACTATATGTTTGATAGCTACATAAGTAGACAGTGTTTGTTGTTTTTGAAAAGAGACTAGTGTGCTGTGTAAACAGAGTAAAAGACTGTCCTTGAATAACGCATCACTGTATTCCAAGGTAAATGATCATTTATTTAATGAAGAAAAAAAAAAATAATGGCTATATGATTTGGCAGAATCAGAGTGGATCACACCTTTTGTTTGATGGAAGAATAGTTTGCTCAATCAGTGCCAAAAGAATGGAGACAGTGGTTGCATTATTATTAACATGAAAAGTCTAAATATTGCATGTTGATAAATTGATTCAAGTTGTCAGTAATGTGTAATGCTATTGTGTTTGAGACAGGAGGTCAAGGTCACTTTTACTTCAATAAAGAAAAAAAGTTGGAGGACATTGAAAGGTAGTTTTGTTTGTTGTCGCGCCTGCTATTAGCATGGCGCGATATAGGCGCCCGGTTTTCCGTCCGTTCGTCCGTCCGTCCGTCCGTTTGTCAAGGCGTCAACATTTGCGACCACCCTAGCGTTCACCCTGTGGTTCAAGTTTATTTCTCAAGAACTATAAGAGCTTCATTAATGATACTTGGTACAAACTTGTATCTGGGGATGACAACTTACATGCAAGCATCCATATTTGACCTTGACCTACATTTCATGGTTCACTGACTTTGTAAAATATTGCGACCACCCTAGCGTTCACCCTGAGGTTCAAGTTTATTTCTCAAGAACTATAAGAGCTTCATTAATGATACTTGGTACAAACTTGTATCTGGGGATGACAACTTACATGCAAGCATCCATATTTGACCTTGACCTACATTTCATGGTTCACTGACTTTGTAAAATATTGCGACCACCCTAGCATTTACCCTGAGGTTCAAGTTTATTTCTCAAGAACTATAAGAGCTTCATTAATGATACTTGGTACAAACTTGTATCAAGGTATGGTAACTTAAATGCAAGCATCCATATTTGACATTGACTTATATTTCATGGTTCACTGACTTTGTAAAATATTGCGACCACCCTAGAGTTCACCCTAATGGTCAAGTTTATTTCTCAAGAACTATAGGATCTACATTAATGATACTTGGTACAAGCTTGCATTTAAGAATGGAAACTTTTGTGCAAGCATCTATGTTTGACCTTGACCTACATATCATGGTTGGGTGACTTTGCGCCCCCACAGGCGCGACATAGCCTTCGGCGGAATTCTTGTTTGATTTGAGGTTTACCGTCCCCGTCAACACTGTAAAGGTCATTTTGGAGACGTCGCTTCCAATTTTGTGGGACTTTCACCCGACATTGAGATGAAATGACATCTCAAGCCCTGTCGCCCAATGAAACCAATAGGGTTTATTAGCATGGATGGTCCGCCTCACACCACGGTTCCTGGACAGGCTTAGAACCTCTAAGCGGTTTACTTGAAAGGTAGTGAAGTATCAAAGAATAATAACTGAACCTTTTTTATCAACTCTGTTCCTTTGTTTTACAAATTAATGCCTGTCTGGAGAACCCCTAGAAAAGTATTTTAATCAGGTGTAAAGATACTTCAGGTACTGATTGAAGCAGTCCCTAAAATAGAAGTGAAGGCAATGATCAGGAATTGATACAATTAACCCATCAGAGACACCAAAGGGAAAGAAACACATCCATGAAACATCAGACCCTAATGGAAACATCAATAGCGGAAAGCCAAAAGGACAGTTACTTTCCCACAAAATGGCCAATTGGCTATCTAAAACAAAACAATATAAGGGATACAAACAGTCAAAGACAAACCTTAACAAAAATAAACTGCGAGAGAAGAACCGCTTTGGAAGGTCAGTGAAACAAACTCCACTGGGGGGCTTAAATCTATTTTACAGGGCCACAAAGCCTATCCCAAACATTCAAGGGAAAGATGAACAGACACTTCTAAGCAAGCAAATAAATTACAGGCAACAAGCCCAATTAGCAGCTCTTTAACCGGCTGCCCTTGGTAGCTTAGTGGGATGCCTGTATGACTGGTGATCAGGAGTTCGCAGTGTAGATATCTGCAACAGTTGGCAACATTCATTTGTGAATATTGTTCATTGCCTCCCTTCCCCTGATTCAAGAAGAGCAGTTATAAGTTTCTTTTCAAAGAATATGCACTATACCAGTACCCCTGATGTATAAGGCACCCTTGAAGTGTGGTAAGGTAAACTGACTGGATAAGAAATAACTTAAATTGATTTGAATGGGCCATCAAAACAAACAATAAAAACAGTTCTTTCCAAAATAGGTAGTAACTCTTTAACCTTTACTAAATTAAATAATTTGGACACACATAAGTGTTGAAATATTAAAGCATACAATAATTGAACAACAGCAAACATAAAACAAATGAAACTGCAATGAAAGTACAAACTGGTTAAGAAAAGGTCACTCAGGATGCAACAATCTAAGAATGCAGCCATCTCAAGTCACCTTAAGAAAGTGACATGGGGACACACACCAAAACAGACCAAACATGAACGAACTGTGCATTCCCAAAAGAATGACTGCTGGGACACCCTGGGATGGCTAGTAATAATGCCTGGGTGTTTAAACTGGTTTTACAGGGCTCCAACCCTCCCCTCATCTTCCACTGTGGATTACACTTTTTATTAGTCAGCTTTTCAGCTGGATTTATGTCTCCTATTAAAAGCACTTGATTGAAACTTTACACAATCATGTGAAATATGTTCTATAATAGGGTTATCCTTTGGAAGCAAGGAATACACCACAGAAGTGAAAAATATGGAGTGTACATGTTTTCTGGGCCAGACTAGCTAGTTTCGGCCAATTAGGCCTCATCAGTGACCCTCAGAAATTTTCAAAATTCCACAATGGAATCAATGATCCCAAAGGACAAGAAAATATAATCTACACTATGATGTAGGGCAGGGAGACGTTTTACCGCCGCCAAACATTCCCACACACCAGCTGTAGTGAAGTTAAATATGTTCTATAAAAGGGTTATCCTTTGGAAGCAAGGAATACACCACAGAAGTGAAAAATATGGAGTGTACATGTTTTCTGGGCCAGACTAGCTAGTTTCGGCCAATTAGGCCTCATCAGTGACCCTCAGATATTTTCAAAATTCCACAATGGAATCAATGATCCCAAAGGACAAGAAAATATAGTCTACACTATGATGTAGGTCAGGGATACGTTTTACCGTTGCCACACATTCCCACACACCAGCTGTAGTGAAGTTAACTATGTTCTATAAAAGGGTTACCCTTTGGAAGCAAGGAATACACCACAGAAGTGAAAAATATGGAGTGTACATGTTTTCTGGGCCAGACTAGCTAGTTTCGGCCAATTAGGCCTCATCAGTGACCCTCAGATATTTTCAAAATTCCACAATGGAACCAATGATCCCAAAGAACAAGAAAATATAATCTACACTATGATGTAGGGCAGGGATACGTTTTTACGCCGCCACACATTCCCACACACCAGCGGTAGTGAAGTCTGTAGGGCTATCATATTGTTTTACTGATTATCTTGTCAAATTACCCAAAGCCAGTGAAAAAAAAAAAAAAAAAACATTCTGTTTTACAAAACCTCATCTAGTATAACCATGATTTAGATTAAGTTTCAAATATACCAATCCCCCTTAAATTTCCATTTAAAGAGGACACCTACTTCTGTATGTTTCAGGTTGAGTCATGCCACGTAAAAAGACCTGGAAGAAGTCATTGGCAAAGACAGTGATGAGGGCTAATGGTAGCAGCCCAGGGTTAATTTTCGCAGATGTGGGCCCGACCCCCCTCACAGATCATGGAGGATCTAAGCCCCACTCGCTTGTAGCGATGGGGACATCTGTGCCAGGGTCAGATAGTTTGTCAGATGGGGGTATGACCTGCCCCAAAGTGTCATCTGACGCAGGGTCTCTAGATACTTCAGATGTGGGTATGACCTGCCTCAGCGTATCATCTGATGCTTTAGTTATGAATAGTACAAAAGACAAAAATATGAAAAGTACAATTGATATAGATATGAAAAGTACAATTAACAAAAATATGGAAAAACCTTTTGCCTCAGTTTTGCAAAGTACAGATGAAAAAGATATTAACAAAAAACAACCAGTACAAAATTCCGAAGTTTTGCAAAGTACAGATTACAATGATAGCAGAAAACAGCTAGTACAAAATACCAAAATCCATTCACCAATAGAGATTACAAACACTGTATTGTTAAGCTCTACACAAATTGATGAAGAAATTATGCACACTGCATTTCCTTTAACAGAACAAACTGATACAATGCTATGGAAGCCTTCTAATGGTCCATTTAACTCTGTCATATTTGAACTGGGATCTTTTCATCAAGGTTCTGAAATATTTAGCAGTGAGTCCAGAGGATGTCAGTGCACTGCAAATGCACTTTGTTCATTAATATATGCAGCATACTCAGACATTTCTTGTAGTACAGATCTAGACAATATTCTTTTAGCTGGAGATCGTCTGTATAATAAGATCATAGATGAATTAAAGGCAAAAGGTAAATTCAAAAGTAAGTTACTTTGCTTTGATGAACTTCCAAGATTAGTTTCAATTTTAAACAAAGAAGTTGTTGTGAAAACATCTGCAGTTGTAACAGGTCTTTGCACAGAACAGTTTGTCAGTACCAATTTACCTACTCTTCACCAGGCATTGTATACTACTTTACAATGTTCTTCAAGTGTTTTATTAATGATAGGTTCAGTTTGTACCTCTGTGTTCAAGAGAGATTGCAAATACTTTATATTTGATTCACATTCACATGGTTTCAATGGGTTATCTGTTCCAGATGGAAAATCATTACTAGCTGCTTTCAATTCTTTAGATGATCTAGTTGCATTTTTATATGTGTTGTTTGAAAGTATGATGATTTCAATTTCTGCACAGTTTGAAATTCTTCCTGTAGACTTTGACTTATCTAATCTTGAGCATAACTCTGAATTTGATGTTCAAAATCATGCTGAATGTCATACTGACACTTCATGTGACTATGCTTGGAAATCTGTAACATACAAGAGAAAGGTCTCTGAAAGCCATACAAGGATTGCACATGCAAGAGTAGACGTTTTTGCTAATTCAAGCAATGGAAATCGTGAAACACTTATTGGAAAATACTTTAAGGATCAAAAGCATAAACTTGAAGAGAAGACAGGAAATCGAACAAAGAGAACTAAAAATCAAAATATTAGGAACAAAGAAATTATAAATAAGAAAAACGTCACAGAAAGAAAAGAATATATGAGAGTTTATATGCAGAAAAGAAGGCAAGACTCTAATTTCAAGGTAAAAGACAAAAAGTATACTCTTAAATCAAAGCAGAGCGCTAGACAATCTGAAGAATATAAAAAAAAAGATAGAGAATATACACTCAAATCTAAGCAGAGTGCTAGACAATCTGAAGAATTTCAAAAAAAAGATAGAGAATATACACTCAAATCTATGCAGAGTGCTAGACAATCCGAAGAATATCGAAAAAAAGATAGAGAATATACACTCAAATCTAAGCAGAGTGCTAGACAATCCGAAGAATATCAAAAAAAAGATAGAGAATATACACTCAAATCTATGCAGAGTGCTAGACAATCCGAAGAATATAAAAAAAAAGATAGAGAATATACACTCAAATGTAAGCAGAGTGCTAGACAATCCGAAGAATATAAAAAAAAAGATAGAGAATATACACTCAAATCTATGCAGAGTGCTAGACAATCCAAAGAATATAAAAAAAAAGATAGAGAACATACACTCAAATCTAAGCAGAGTGCTAGACAATCTGAAGAATATCGAAAAAAAGATAGAGAATATACACTCAAATCTATGCAGAGTGCTAGACAATCTGAAGAATGTCAGAGAAAAGACAAAGCTATGACAAAAGCATGTAAGAGAAGAGCCAGATTAATAGATGAATACAAAAAATGGGAAAGTGAAAAGAAAAAAGAATCTCGAGAATGCCATGAATTCAAACAAAAAGAAATTGAAATACAAAATCGGTCAAAGAGGAAAGCAAGGTCAGATCCATTCATATTAGAACAAGAAAGGTTTGCAAAACAACAATGGAGATTAAATAAAAGAAACAAGAAAGCTGAAAGCATTATGGACTGTAAAAGAAAAGCCACCAAGCGGAAAGATCCATCCTTTTCACAAGCTGAAAATATAACCAGAAAGCGCAGAAAATTTGGTAGTGATATTGATGTTTGTATTGAAAAGTTTCACAAGAATATATCAGTTGGACCTGTCTATATATGTAGTTGTTGTCAACAGACATGGTTTGAAGAGACTGTATCAAAAGCTAAAACATTTGTTTCTAAAGACAAGGAAAAATACTTAACAGGGGTGAAATCAGTCAATGAAGAAGAATGGATATGCTGTACATGCAAAGACAATATTAAGTGCGGTAAAGTTCCAAAATTGTCTGTTTCAAATGGAATGAAGTGGCCACCAAAACCAAAAGAATTGGAGCTGTTTCCACTTGAAGAACGCCTTATTGCTTTACATATACCTTTCATGCAAATGCGAGAATTACCTAGAGGTCGCCAGTTATCAGTTAAAGGAAATGTTGTTAATGTACCTGTTGACATTCAACCAGTTGTAAATGCTTTACCTAGACCTTTTGACGAAAATGTTACAGTTGCAGTGAAATTAAAGAAGAAGATGTCATTTAAGTCGTATGTGTTCTCAGAAAATGTTCGACCATATCATGTTCTTTGTGCTTTGCACTGGCTAATGAGTGGTAGTGAATTGTACAAAAACGCAAATGTTGATATAGACCAGCAGTGGTTAAAGAGAATCACAGAAGAAAGTAATGAAACACTGCATGCATTTTTTGAATCACAAAAAAAAGCCTGCTCTGAAACAAATAATGATGATTCTGATGGTGTTTTGGATGAAAGTCTTCAGTATATTCCATGTGATAAGAACCAAGCTGAGGTTATACATAATTTTTTTGAGTTGTGTACAAAAGAATGTTCAAAGTATGATATTGTTGATTTTGATGGTGTTGTTAGTGAAATGTTTGGCAATTGTTCAAACAATCAGTTAGAAAAAAATGATATTTCAAATCATAACACAACTCATGTGGAAGAACTGTATGATTCAGATGCAGAAGAAATCGCACAGGAAAATGTGGGAAATATTGACACTCTATTGGATGATGCAGATCTTGAAAACAGAAATTCTACTTTCACATTTGCTCCTGGAGAAGGTCAAAGGCCACTCAGTATATTTCAAGATAAAGATTCAGAATATCTATGTTTTCCCACCATATTTTGTGGGCAGAGGCGAATAGATAATGATGATAGAAAAGTGCCTGTACATTATAGTGATATTGCAAAGTGGGAATTGAGAAGTCAAGATAGACGGGCTGCTAACAGTGTACCTAATATATTTTTTAAACTGAAAAAAATACAAATGAAGCAATTGAACGATAAAGCAAACCTTGCTGTTAGAAGGTGTCAAACAGGAACAAATAATATTACTGCTGTACAAGCAAGAAACTCAGAGTGTATTGACAGTATTGTAAAAAATGATGAAGGGTACTATTTGTTTAAACAGCTAAGAAATTCTCCAGCATATTTGGAATCTAGAAAAAAAGATGTTTATGCTATGATTCGTCAGTTGGGTTTGCCAACTTGGTTTATGTCATTGTCCTCGGCTGATACAAGATGGATTGAGCTTTTGAAAATGCTAGCTACCTTAAATAAAAATTTCAACTACACCGATGATCAAATTGAAAACTTGGCATGGGAACAAAAGATAAAACTTATTCAATCGGATCCAGTCACTTGTTCTAGATATTTCGAGCATAGAGTTAAAGAATTCATCAACACAGTTCTAAAGAGTGAGCATGAACCTCTTGGAAAAGTTGTTGATTACTTTTTTAGAGTGGAATTTCAGCAACGTGGATCGCCACACATTCATATGATTGTATGGGTACAGAATGCACCAAAATTCAATGTGGATTCGGATGTAGAGTTGGCTGCTTATGTGGATCAGTATTTGAAATGTTCTATCGATAATTCACATCTTCGTCATTTAATAGAACTTCAAATTCACAAACATTCTAGAACATGTAGAAAACGAGAAGATAAAATCTGTCGATTTGGTTATCCTTTGCCACCTCTTTCCAAAACTATGGTCTTACAGCCTCTCGAAACTGAAAAAGACAAGTATTATAAATTGTACCAAAACTTACAGAAAACAATGAACAGTAAGAAAGATGGATATGATATGTCTTATGAGGAGTTTCTGACAAGTGTTGTCCGAATGAGTGAGGAAGAATATATTAAATTTATCAGAAGTTCTTTAAACTCTTCAAAAGTGTTTTTGAAAAGAACACCAAGTGAAATCCGTGTAAATTTGTACAATGATAGTGTGTTAAAAGCTTGGAAGGCAAACATTGATATACAATTTGTGTTAGATCCATATGCTTGTGCTATGTATATAGTTTCATATATTAGTAAATCTCAAAGAGGGATGAGTAATTTGTTGCATGCAGCTGCAAAAGAAGCAAGGAATGGCAATATGGATCTCAAAAGACAAGTTAGACATATTGGAAATGTGTTTTCAAACAGTGTTGAAGTAAGTGCACAAGAGGCAGTTTATTTGGTACTGCAAATGCCATTGACTAAAAGTTCAAGGAGTGTTGTCTTCATAAATACGTCACTTCCAACCCAGAGAGTACAGTTACTGAAACCAAAGTCAGTACTCGATGAATTGCCGGCAGACTCGACTGATATAATGTCAGACAATAAAATTAAAAGATACTCGAAGCGTCCCAAACCATTGGAAAAGTATTGCTTAGCCGATTATGTGTCTGAGTTAGAAGTCATTTACCCAGATGGACATATTGATAGTAGAGATGAGGAGGAGCAAGATTATGAGAAAGATGCAGAAGTGTCAGATGAAGAATGCTTTGGTGATGGTGAAACTATTTTAACTTTAAAGAATGGCATAAAAATCAAACGATGTCGTAAATCTAAAATAATAAGGTATGTGAGATTCAATCGCAAAACAGATGAAGAGAACTATTATAGAGAGAAACTTCTACTTTTTCACCCATGGAGAAATGAAGAGACTGACTTACTTGGAACTTTTAGAACATATAAAGAACACTATGAGTCAATGAAGCATGTGATAGATCATAAATGTTCCACTTACGAACATTATGCTGAAGAGTTGGAATTAGCAAGAGATTTAGCAGAAATTGAATATGATGCATTCGATGATATTGCTCCAAGTACACAACAAGTTGAAGGTGATGATGCTGAAATTGAACCAATTCAGTCTGAAGAGTTTATATATTTTAATCCTGATAGAATTGAGCATAGAGACTATGATATAGGGACTGAAATTGGATGTTACGTTTCTGCACCTCAAATTGATGTGAATGAAAATATTCTTTCAGATATTGATTACAGAAAGCTCCTGCAGTGTTTAAATAGTAAACAAAAACAGTTTTACTATCATGTGATTCACTGGATTAAAACAAAAGATGCCCCCTTATATGCATTTCTTTCTGGTGGAGCTGGTGTTGGAAAAAGTCTAGTTATTCGAGCATTGTATCAGACTTTGTTTAGAATATTAAATCTGAAAGAAGGAGAAGATGCGGATCACACAAGGGTTCTTCTTTGTGCATTTACAGGAAAAGCAGCATTTAATATTAATGGTTCTACCATCTCATCTGCATTTAAACAAAAGTATAAGCAATCGGATCAAACATTAACCTGTGACAGTCTGAATACCTTTAGATCAAAATACCGTGATTTGTCAGTTGTGATTATTGATGAAATTTCAATGGTTAGTAATTCTATGTTGAATTTTATTGATCAGAGACTTCAAGCATTGAAAGGAACAAGAACGCCTTTTGGTGGTGTTAGCATTATTGCTGTTGGTGATCTTTATCAGTTGAAACCAGTGAGTGGTGATTGGATATTTAATGACATGAAACATGATGCAGCTGCTTTATCACAAAATCTCTGGAAAGACTTATTTACCATGTTTGAACTAACAGAAATTATGAGACAAAAAGATGACCTTGAATTTGCAGAATTGTTAAATAGATTAAGGATCAATGCCTTGACTGCTGAAGACAAGAATAGGTTTAAGCAATGTGAAGTAACTAAAAAAGATACTGAGTATCAGAAAAATGCGCCTCACCTCTTTGCAGAAAACTATTTCATGCATGTTTTTAATGATGAAATTATAAGAAATATGGCAACAGAAAAGGTTGAAATACCATGCATGGATACATATGTCTCACCTAAGTTATCTAAAGAAAAGATAGACTGTGCACTCAAGAATCTAAAGAATGTAACAGATTCAAACCAAACAGCAAATTTACATTGCTCGTTAACAGTTGTTGTTGACATGATTTATGATTTAACAATAAACATAAAAACAGAAGATGGACTAGCAAATGGAGCATCATGTGTAGTTAAGTTTATTGAGTATAAACTACAAACCACACGACGTCCAAGCATAATTTGGGTCCAGTTTGATGACAAAAAAGCAGGAATGGAAACAAGAATCAAATACAAAAACAGGGGACTGTATCATAGCAATATTGATGAAAATTGGACACCAATTTTTGATGTCAACAGGTCATTTACTTACAACAGAAAGACCTTTCAGAGAGTTCAATTCCCTTTGCAACCTTCTGCAGGGCGTTCAGTACATAGAGCACAAGGTAGTACCCTTGAAAGAGTTGTTATTGACTTATCACAACGTAAAACCCGCAAAGTTCCACATTTACACTATGTAGCACTCAGCAGGGTAAGGTCAATTGAGAAGCTTCAGATCCTTAACTTCAATGAGAAAGCATTACAAGTTGATGATCAGGTTAGGACAGAAATGCAGCGATTGCATGAAACAGCAATGCTTCAGCTGTGTGATACATCTTTAGAATTGATAGATCCAGTTTCGCATTTCAAGGTTGCTTTCAATAATTGTAGATCCTTGAATCTTCATTTTGATGATGTTAGACATGACAAAAATCTGTTGTCAACGCACATATTTGGATTAGCAGAAACACGACTACATCAGCCTGATAATGATAGTGATTATGTAATAGAAGGCTATTGTTTGACAAGAAATGACCAAATTGGATACAGTACTTGCAAAAGACCTCCTCATGGATTAGCAGTTTATGTCAAAGATGATATCATTATTATACAGAAGAGAAAGTATAATTCAGATACATTAGAATTTATTATGATAACTGCCAGGCATGTCTCGATTGAAAGTCAGATCGTATTTTTGTACAAGTCACCTCAAATGTCTGACAGTAATCTTCTTTCTTGTCTGAACAAAGAACTTATTCCATATTTGACCCCATCAAAGCCATTGATGATAATTGGAGATTTCAATATTAATGTTTTGCTGAAACATAGCATCGTTAAGAAATTAAGTGCTAAGTTTTCATGCAAAATGCTTATAAAAGAATGTACCACAGATCATATGACAACGCTTGATTTGGTATTTTCTAATGTTGATTTTTCATATGTTGATGGTGCAGTTGGAACATGTGAAACATACTGGTCAGATCACAAAATAGTCTTTTTGCACATGAAATCCACATAGTTGAAGACTTTTCACCTGCATAATTTTAAATATATAAAACCAGTCTCTCAAATTAAGGTTGCTTTTTTGGTGAAATTGGAACAGAGGAATCTATTGATCAGATCATAAGTACCACACTTTTTGCATAACAACTTGGAAATCGTGTCAGGTATTTTTATACTACTTTTCAGTGCACTCACCCACCACATAAAATGCTGTATTTACCTTTTTAAAGGCAGATATTGCTGGTGGTTTGGCAAGATTTGGGTGGCCACCACTTACAGTTATCAGGAAATGAGCACCCCTGTAAAACTCCTTATATAGAGAAGAGTGGAGTTTACAGGGCTATTCTTTATTTTCTATACATATTTTTACCATTTTCTTACTCGAAACATAGACAGTGAGGTATTTCTCTAAATGATCTATGTTTGAAGCTGAAATAAGAAAAATATATAAATTTTCATTCAAAAATGCTATTTTTTCTATCATGACTGAAAGCATTACATATATGGATGCATTATTCTAATGGCATAGGTCCTCTTTTTCCAGTCAGAAGTGAGAAATAGGACATCTCGAAAAAAACAACATGGAAAAATAAAAGTTTAATCTTAAAGGACCTTAATAATATTTAATATTTTATTTGGTTTTCCAGTTTTATAGTAGATTAAAAAATATCTTTGAGTATGATTTCAACCTTTTTTTCTTAGAATTTATGTGCACAGGATGAAACTACATTTTCTGTTGGCATAAAAATTTTGAAGATTATAAAGCATCTGATAGTCTGTTGATACAGTGGAGGTTTCAAAGATTGACTTGTATGTATGTATATTTTTATGATGTCATATTACATGGATGCTGTTGATGTACCTTTGGTTAATATTAATTATACTCTTCAACTGGATTCACATCACGTGAACAAGCCCGTGAAATAAACACCCCCTTAAACCCCACTTTATATTGAGAAATCTGGGGTTTATAGGGGTATACATTATTTTTCTTATTTCTGCTCCAATACATAGGTTGTGGGTACTCATTAGAACTGCCTCAATGAGGCAGTTCTAACTAGCACCCGCCACCTGTGTTTGCAGTATAAATAAGGAAAATATCATGGATTTTCATAAAATAAGCAGCTATTTTGAAGATTCAAAAAATGCATTATGTTGCAAGAGTGTTATTATCTTAGTTCTTAGATGTATTGCAGAATAATTAAAAAATATTAATTCTTTACTTATCTCTAAACATTTGCTACCTTCATATTAAACATCTGACCAGACACTTTGTCAGGGGAATAATTGACTTACAATGTACATTCTGTCCATTTTTCCCCAGACGTTAGTCGAGGGGGACTATAGTAACGGTTTTCGTCCATCTGTCCACCGTCCATCCATCAGTCGGTCTGTCTGCCACTCCTCCTACATTTTCAAGGGATTTTGATGAAACTTTCCAGTTATTGTTCCCATGTCCTGAAGATGATCATATTTTACCGAGGTCATGCTAGACTGATTTTTACCAGAGTTATTGCCCTTTGTCAGTTTTAGCAATTTTATCAACAGAAGTTTTTGTCTCCGCAACTCCTCCCAGTGTTCAAGAGATTTTGATGAAACTTCTCAATTATTGTTCTTATCACCTGAAAATGATCATATTTTAAGGAGGTTGTGCCTGATTGATTTTTACCAGCATCATTGCACTTTGTCAGTCTAAACCATGTTATCAACAGAAGTTCTTGTCTCAACCCCTCCTACAGTTTTCACCAGATTTGGATGAAACTTGCCATTTTTTGTTTCCATGACCTGAAGATGATCATATTCTATTGCGGTTGTGCTCAATTGATTACTGAATTTTCCTGGGGTTTTGGTCCTTTGTCTTACAGTTTTGGAGATCACTTTTTTCTCTGTAAATTTATTCCTTACAACTTTAGGAAAATTTAAAAGAAATAGTCTGTTGAAATGGTTTCAAATTCCCTAAACATGGCTTATGACATATGTTATAGACATATTCATCACATACTGACATTTCAGAGATGGGGGGACACTTGGCCTGGGGTTGTTTGTTCACAATATTCTGAATTCTGCCAAATAACATACTATATTGTATTCTTATTTGCAACACTGTTTTGACATGTAAATCTGTTGTTCTTAGAGAAAGGTTTATCGCAGTATTTTGAATTTTGTCAATATTTTATTATTTTCTTATTTGCAACATTGAAAATAATTTTACATGTAAATTTGTTGTTACTTGAAAAGGCTTAAAACAGATTTTCTTCAAAAAGATTTAAGTAACAATTTTCTACATACTTGCAAGGTCAGGAATTTATTTATTGGTGATCAAGAGAATAAGGTGATGCATCTGCTTTCTATGCATAGAAATGACTCACATTATTTTTAGCTGTTCTTTATTTTGTACACCTAAAGATGCCTTTTTGGCACATATCACAACATAGATTCTACATATGTTTGTGTGTCTTAGTTTATGCCTTATTATAATAATGCCCACTGTAACAGAATTAATTCTTTGTGGGTTTAAGATAGATGTAACAACCAAGATGTTTATGATATAAAGGTAACTTAATCTATAATATGGGCCTTATACATCAGTGTGACTGAGTAAAAGTCAAAGATACAGTCTGGATAGAACTAAGCAGACTTTGGCCTCTCTTTTTGACATGGATGCAGCTATTTGAGATCATCGGTGTTTCTTATGTAAATTTTGTCATCCCATGCAATACTGTTGAAAACCACTGTGTCGAAAGGAAATCATAGCTACAGATATTGATTTCTTTGTCAAATTATGACTACATCATGAACAAAGACTAACTGCATGGATTCAAGAAGTCTTGTGTATACTCTACATCTTGCCCTTCAAGATTTCATCCTGAAGAGTTCAACTGGTTCAACTGATGTACAAGTATATTGACCACCCTGGATCTATGAAGACATTTATATCTATCAGGTAAACAAACATGTCTTGCCTTTCTGTACAGTTCTTTTTTTTCTAAATATCACTAATGATTATCTGGTACACAGGTGAGCGATATAGGGTCATCATGGCCCTCTTGTGATTAATATTAGGATCACTTTTTGTCTGTCATCCGTGCGTAAACAATTTCTTCAAACGACATCTCCACCTAAACCACTGATCAGATTTTGACCAAACTTCACAGGAATGATCCTTAGGTGGACCCCTTTCAAAGTTGTTCAAATGGTTTCGGTCCGTTGCACATCTAGGTCACAGGAGCCAAAAATAATTTTTTTTCACCAAAAACTTAAAAAATTTCTTCTCTGAAACCGCAAGGCCCAGGTCTTTGACATTTGGCATGAAGCTTCATCTAGTGGACCCCTACCAAGACTGTTCAAATTATAGTGCTGGGGCCAAAAATGCCCCTGCCCCGGGCCCTTTGATTTTACATGGGCTTATATAGGGAAAATCTTTAAAAATCTTCTTCTCTGAAACAGCAAGGCCCAGGTCTTTGCTATTTGGTATGAAGCTCATCTAGTGGACCCCTACCAAGATTGTTCAAATTATAGTGCTGGGTCAAAAAATGCCACCGCCCCGGGGCCCTTTGGTTTTACATGGACTGATATAGGGTAAAATCTTTAAAAATCTTCTTCTCTGAAACTGCAAGGCCCAGGTCTTTGATAAATTTTATGAAGCTTCATCTAGTGGACCCCTACCAAGATTGTTCAAATTATAGTGCTGGGGCCAAAAATGCCCCCGCCCGGGGCCTTTTGGCTTTACATAGGCTTATATGAGGAAAATCTTTAAAAATCTTCTTCTCTGAAACTGCAAGGCCAAGGTCTTTGATATTTGGTATGAATCTTCATCTTGTGGACCTCTACCAAGATTGTTCAAATTATAGCCCTTGCGCCAAAAATGCCCCCGCTCTGGGGCCCTTTGGTTTTACATAGACTTGTATAGGGAAAATCTCGAAAAATCTTCTTCTCTGAAACCACCAGGCCTAGGTCTTTGATATTTGGTATGAAGCTTCAGCTAGTGGACCTCTACCAACATTGTTCAAATTGTAGCCCTGAGACCAAAAATGCCCCGCCTCGTGGCCGTTTGGTTTTTCATAGACTTATATAGGGAAAATCTTTAAAAATCTTCTTCTTTGCAACCAAATGGCCTATATCTTTGATATTTGGTATGGAGCTTCATCTAGTGGACCTCTACCAAGATTGTTCAAATTATAGCCCTCGAGCCACAAATGTCGCCGCCCCCGGGGCCCTTTGGTTTTATATAGACTTATATAGAGATAATCTTTGAAAATCTTCTTCACTGAAACAGCAAGGCCCAGGTCTTTGATATTTGGTATAAAGCTTCATCTAGTGGACCTCTATCAAGATTGTTTAAATTATAGCCCTGAGGCCAAAAATGGCCCCGCCCTGGGGCCTTTTGGTTTTACATAGCCTTTGGTTTTACATAACATTGCTACTCAATGTTGAGTTTGACTGGGACCCAGACCACCTGTCTGATGAACCACCAGTGGAAGGGCCACCCATCCCAATCACTATTGATATGGTTAAGAAGGCTATCTCTCAGATGAAGACTGGCAAAGCACCGGGTCCCTCTGGCATAGTTGTGGAGATGATAAGAGCTGCAGGTGATGCGGGTGCCTCGATGATCCGCGACCTTGCAGCTGCAATCATCCGTGATGGGAAGGTACCCTCTGACTGGGAACAGAGTTTCATTGTCTGTCTCTACAAGGGCAAGGGCGATGCATTGGAACGGGGCAACTACCGTGGCCTCAAGCTGACAGAACAGGTCATGAAAGTCCTGGAGAGGATTGTGGATGGCCTCATTAGGCAGTTGGTGTCCATCGACGATTCCCAGTTTGGCTTTGTCCCAGGAAGAGGCACAACAGATGCAATTTTTGTTGTCCGACAGCTGCAAGAGAAGTATCTGGCGGCCAACAGGAGACTCTACATGGCTTTTGTAGACCTGGAGAAGGCATTTGATCGAGTGCCTCGGAAAGTCATCTGGTGGGCACTAAGAAAACTTGGAGTGGACGAGTGGATTGTGAAACTGGTCCAAGGGATGTACGCTAATGCTCGGAGCCGTGTCCGCGTTGGTGATGGTTACAGTGAAGAATTCGAGGTGAAGGTGGGTGTTCATCAAGGCTCTGTTCTCAGCCCACTGCTTTTCATCATTGTGCTTGAAGCCTTGTCATGCGAGTTCCGCTCTGGAGTCCCCTGGGAGGACCTGTATGCTGATGACCTTGTCATCATAGCTGAATCCCTTGCGGAATGTGTCAGGAGGCTCTTAACTTGGAAAGACGCAATGGAGGCGAAAGGGCTGAGAGTGAATGCAGGAAAGACAAAGATCATGATCTGTGGTACAGGTCTGGACCTCTTGCAGAGTACAGGCCAGTTCCCATGCGCTGTATGTCGCACTGGAGTGGGCAGCAACAGTATCTTTTGTAATGGCTGCAAGTTCTGGGTGCACAAGAAATGCAGTGGGCTCAAACGCTTGATAGAGGACCCTGATTACAGGTGTACACGGTGCCAAGGAACTGCACGCCCCTTAGATGGCAGACCACAGAGGAAAGTCCAAGTCGGATCCGACAAGCTGGAGGTTGTAGCTTCCTTCTGCTACCTAGGTGATATGCTCTCAGCAGCGGGTGGTTGCGACCTTTCAACTACAACACGTGTGAAAACAGCCTGGAAGAAATTCAAGGAGTTGCTACCAGTTCTCTCTTCCCGCCACCTCTCGTTCAAGACACGTGGCCGTGTGTATAGCTCTTGTGTGCGGAGCGCAATGCTCCATGCCAGTGAGACATGGCCATTGACAAAGCCAAACCTCCAACGTCTACAGCGAAATGACAGGGCAATGATCAGACAGATCTGCAATGTCAAGCCACAGGACACTGTCACCATCAGGTCCAGTGAGTTACTTGAGCGTCTTGGCATTGAGGACCTGGAACTCATCCTGAAAGAGAGAAGACTTCGCTGGTATGGACATGTGGAACGCTCCAACGGTGCAGTCAAGACTGCCTGTGACATACAGGTAAGTGGAAAGCGGGGGCCAGGAAGGCCCAAGATGACCTGGAAGCAGCTAACAGAAAGAGATTGCAGAGAATGGAAGCTCTCTGCTATCGATCCTCATGATAGACAAGCCTGGAGATCTGGTGTAAGATCTGCCATGCGTGCAGCAAGCCAGCTACCTGGAAGGGGGCCCACTTATGTGGACATTGCCCCTGTACCTGCACGTTAATCAAAAATCCGTTGATGATGATGATGATGATGATATGTAGTGCTGGGGCCAAAAATGCCCCCCGCCCCGGGGCCTTTTGGTTTTACATAGGCTTATATAAGGAAAATCTTTAAAAAAATCTTCTTCTCTGAAACCGCACGGCCAAGGTCTTTGATATTTTTTGTGTAGCTTCATCTATCGGACCTTTGCCAAGATTGTTCAAATTATAGCCTTTGTTGATATTTAGTATGAAGCTTCGACTTTTTATACCTCCCTCAACATTAAGCACATTATAACCCTGGGGTCAATAATGGCCCTCCTTGAGGCCCACTTGTTACTCTATGGATCAGGTGAGCGATCCAGGGCCATCATGGCCCTCTTGTGTTTTATATTAGGATCACTTTTTGTATGTCATCTGTGCATAAACAATTTCTTCAAACGACATCTCCTCCTAAACCACTGATCGGATTTTGACCAAACTTCACAGGAATGATCCTTAGGTGTTCCCCTTTCAAAGTTGTTCAAATGGTTCCGGTCCATTGCACATATAGGTAACAGGAGCCAAAAATAGATTTTTTCACCGAAACCTAAAAAAATCTTCTTCTCTGAAACCACAAGGCCCAGGTCTTTGATATATGGTATGAAGCTTCATCTAGTGGACCCCTACCAAGATTGTTCAAATTATAGTGCTGGGGCCAAAAATGCCTCCGCCCCGGGGCCCTTTGGTTTTACATGGGCTTATATAGGAAAACCTTCAAAAACCTTCTTCTCTGAAACCACAAGGCCCAGGTCTTTGATTTTTGGTATGAAGCTTCATCTAGTGGACCCCTACCAAAATTGTTCAAATTCTAGTGCTGGGGCCAAAAATGCCCCCGCCCCGGGGCCCTTTGGTTTTACATGGGCTTATATAGGGAAAATCTTTAAAAATCTTCTTCTCTGAAACCGCAAGGCCCAGGTCTTTGATATTTGGTATGAAGCTTCATCTAGTCAACCACTACCAAGATTGTTCAAATTAAAGTGTTGGGTCCAAAAATGCCCCCGCCCCGGGTCCCTTTGGTTTTACAAGGGGTTTATATAGGGAAAATCTTTACAAATCTTCTCTGAAACTGCAAAGCCCAGGCCTTTGCTATTTGGTATGAAGCTTCATCCAGTGGACCCCTACCAAGATTGTTCAAATTATAGTGCTGGGGCCAAAAATGCCCCCGCCCCGGGGCCCTTTGGTTTTACATAAGTTTATTATATCGATTCCTGATCTTTGTTTTACTTCTATTTTTTATATCGGAAAAATCTTTAAAAATCCTCTTCTCTGAAAGTGCAAGGCCCAGGTCTTTGATATTTGGTATGAAGCTTCATCTTGTGGACCTCTACCAAGATTGTTCAAATTATAGCCCTGGGGCCAAAAATGCCCCCGCTCCTTGGCCCTTTGGTTTTACATAGACCTATATAGGGAAAATCTTGAAAAATCTTCTTCTCTGAAACCACAAAGCCTAGGTCTTTGATATTTGGTATGAAGCTTCAGCTAGTAGACCTCTACCAAGATTGTTCAAATTATAGCCCTGAGACCAAAAATGCCCCCGCCTGGCCCTTTGGTTTTACATAGACTTGTATAGGGAAAATCTTTAAAAATCTTCTTGTATGAAACCACATGGCCTAGGTCTTTGATATTTGGTGTGAAATTTCATCTAGTGGACCTCTATCAAGATTGTTGAAATTATAGAACTGGTGCCAAAAATGCCCCCGGCCTGAGACCCTTTGGTTTTACATAGACTTATAAAGGGAAATCTTTAAACCTCTTCGTCTCTGAAACTGCTAGGCCCATGTCTTTGATAGTTGGTATGGAGCTTCATCTAGGGGACCTCTACCAAGATTGTTCAAATTACAGCCCTCGGGCCACAAATGCCCCTGCCCCGGGGCCCTTTTGTTTTACATAGACTTATATATAGAGATAATCTTTGAAAATCTTCTCCTCTGAAACTGCAAGGCCAAGGTCTTTGATATTTGTTGTGAAGCTTCATTTAGTGGACCTCTATCAAGATTGTTTAAATTATAGCCCTGAGGCCAAAAATGCCCCCGCCCCGTGGCCATTTGGTTTTACATAGGCTTATGTAGTGCTGGGGCCAAAAATGCCCCGCCCTGGGGCCCTTTGGTTTATCATAGGCTTATATAGGGAAAATCTTTAAAAAAATCTTCTTCTCTGAAACCGCAAGGCCAAGGTCTTTGATATTTGGTGTGTAGCTTCATCTAGTGGACCTTTGCCAAGTTTGTTCAAATTATAGCCTTTGTTGGTATTTGGTATGAAGCTTCACCTTTTTAGACCTCCCTCAACATTATGCACATTATAACCCTGGGGTCAATATTGGCCCCCAGGGGGCCCACTTGTTACTCTATGGATCAGGTGAGCGATCCAGGGCCATCATGGCCCTCTTGTTAGCTCACCTGAGCACGAAGTGCTCAAGGTGAGCTATTGTGATCGCCTTTTGTCCGGCGTCCGTCGTGCGTCGTGCGGTGTGCGTCGTGCGTCGTCAACAATTCACTTAAATGACATCTCCTCCTAAACCAGTGAATGGATTTCAAAATACTTTCATAGAAATGTTCCTTGGGTGACCTTCTACCAAAATTGCTAAAATGGTTCCGCTCCGCAGAACAAAATGGCCACCAGAGCTAAAAATAGAAAAACCTTTAAACGACATCTCCTCCTAGCCCTTGGGCCCGATTTCAAAATAATTTCACAGAAATGTTCCTTGGATGACCCTCTACCAAAATTGCTAAAATGGTTCCGCTCCGCTGAACAAAATGGCCGCCAGAGCTAAAAATAGAAAAACCTTTAAACGACATCTCCTCCTAGCCCTTATGCCCGATTTCAAAATAATTTCACAGAAATGTTCCTTGGATGACCCTCTACCGAAATTGCTAAAATGATTCCGCTCCGCTGAACAAAATGGCCGCCAGAGCTAAAAATAGAAAAACCTTTAAACGACATCTCCTCCTAGCCCTTTGGCCCGATTTCAAAATAATTTCACAGAAATGTTTCTTGGTTGACCCTCTACAGAAAATGCTAAAATGGTTCCGCTCCGCTGAACAAAATGGCCGCAAGAGCTAAAAATAGAAAAACCTTTAAACGACATCTCCTCCTAGCCCTTTGGCCCGATTTCAAAATAATTTCACAGAAATGTTCCTTGGATGACCCTCTACCAAAATTGCTAAAATGGTTCCGCTCCACAGAACAAAATGGCCGCCAGAGCTAAAAATAGAAAAACCTTTAAACGACATCTCCTCCTAGCCCTTTGGCCCGATTTCAAAATAATTTCACAGAAATGTTCCTTGGATGACCCTCTACCAAAATTGCTAAAATGGTTCCACTCCGCTGAACAAAAAGGCCGCCAGAGCTAAAAATAGAAAAACATTTAAACGACATCTCCTCCTAGCCCTTTGGCCCGATTTCAAAATAATTTCACAGAAATGTTCCTTGGATGACCCTCTACCGAAATTGCTAAAATGGTTCCGCTCCGCTGAACAAAATGGCCGCCAGAGCTAAAAATAGAAAAACCTTTAAACGACATCTCCTCCTAGCCCTTTGGCCCGATTTCAAAATAATTTCACAGAAATGTTCCTTGGATGACCCTCTACTGAAATTGCTAAAATGGTTCCGCTCTGCTGAACAAAATGGCCGCCAGAGCTAAAAATAGAAAAACCTTTAAACGACATCTCCTCCTAGCCCTTTGGCCCGATTTCAAAATAATTTCACAGAAATGTTTCTTGGATGACCCTCTACCGAAATTGCTAAAATGGTTCCTCTCCGCTGAACAAAATGGCCACCAGAGCTAAAAATAGAAAAACCTTTAAACGACATCTCCTCCTAGCCCTTTGGCCCGATTTCAAAATAATTTCACAGAAATGTTCCTTGGATGACCCTCTACCAAAATTGCTAAAATGGTTCCGCTCTGCTGAACAAAATGGCCGCCAGAGCTAAAAATAGAAAAACCTTTAAACGACATCTCCTCCTAGCCCTTTGGCCCGATTTCAACATAATTTCACAGAAATGTTCCTTGGATGACCCTCTACCAAAATTGCTAAAATGGTTCCGCTCCGCTGAACAAAATGGCCGCCAGAGCTAAAAATAGAAAAACCTTTAAACGACATCTCCTCCTAGCCCTTTGGTCCGATTTCAAAATAATTTCACTGAAATGTTTCTTGGATGACCCTCTACCGAAATTGATAAAATGGTTCCGCTCCGCTGAACAAAATGGCCACCAGAGCTAAAAATAGAAATACCTTTAAACAACATCTCCTCCTAGCCCTTTGGCCCGATTTCATATTATAGCCTGGGCCAATAATGGCTCTCCCAGGGGCCCACTTGATACCCTATGGATCAGGTGAGCGATCCAGGGCCATCATGGCCCTCTTGTGTTTTATATTAGGATCACTTTTTGTCTGTCATCCGTGCGTAAACAATTTCTTCAATCAACATCTCCTCCTAAACCACTGATTGGATTTTGACCAAACTTCACAGGAATGATCCTTAGATGGTCCCCTTTCAAAGTTGTTCAAATGGTTCCAGAGGGATGCACATATAGGTCACAGGAGCTAAAAATAGATTTTTTTCACCGAAAACTTAGAAAATCTTCTTCTCTGAAACTGCAAGGCCCAGGTCTTTGACATTTGGTATGAAGCTTCATCTAGTGGACCCCTACCAAGATTGTTCAAATTATAGTGCTGGGGCAAAAAATGCCCCCGCCCCGGGGCCCTTTGGTTTTACATGGGCTTATATAGGGAAAATCTTTAAAATTCTTCTTCTCTGAAACCGCAAGGCCCAGGATTTTGATATTTGGTATGAAGCTTCATCTAGTGGACCCCTACCAAGATTGTTCAAATTATGGTGCTGGGGCCAAAAATGCCCCCGCCCTGGGCCCTTTGGTTTTACATGGGCTTATATAGGGAAAATATTTAAAAATTTTCTCCTCTGAAACCGCAAGGCCCTGATCTTTGATATTTGGTATGAAGCTTCATCTAGTGGACCCTACCAAGATTGTGCAAATTATAGTGCTGGGGCCACAAATGCCCCCCCCCCCGGGCCCTTTGGTTTTACATGGGCTTATATAGGGAAAATCTTTAAAAATCTTTCTCTCTGAAACTGCAAGGCCCAGGTCTTTGCTATTTGGTATGAAGCTTCATCTAGTGGACCCCTACCAAGATAATTCAAATCATAGTGCTCGGGCCAAAAATGCCCCCGCCCCGGGGCCCTTTGGTTTTACATGAGCTAATTATAGGGAAAATCTTCTTCTCTGGAACCGCAAGGCCCTGGTCTTTGATATTTGGTATGAAGCTTCATCTAGTGGACCCCTACCAAGATCATTCAAATTATAGTGCTGGGGCCAAAAATGCCCCCGCCCAGGAGCCCTTTGATTTAACATGGGCTTATATAGGGAAAATATTTACAAATCTTCTTCTCTGAAACCTCAAGGCTCAGGTCTTTGCTATTTGGTATGAAGCTTCATCTAGTGGACCCCTACCAAGATTGTTCAAATTATAGTGCTGGGATCAAAAATGCCCCCGCCCTTTGGCCCTTTGGTTTTACATAAGCTTTTATAAGGAAAATCTTTAAAAAATCTTCTTCTCTGAAACCGCAAGGCCCAGGTCTTTGATATTTGGTGTGAAGCTTCATCTTGTGGACCTCTACCAAGATTGTTCAAATTATAGCCCTGGGGCCAAAAATGCCCCCGCTCCGAGGCCCTTTGGTTTTACCTAGACTTATTTTGGGAAAATCTTTAAAAATATTCTTCTGTGAAACCACTAGGCCTAGGTCTTTGATATTTGGTGTGAAATTTAATCTAGTGGACCTCTATCAAGATTGTTCAAATTATAGCCCTGGGGCAAAAAAGTGCCCCCGCCCTGAGACCCTTTGTTTTAACAAGACTTATATAGGGAAATCTTTAAAAATCTTCTTCTCTGAAACTGCAATGCCCATGTCTTTGATATTTGGTATGGAGCTTCATCTGGTAGACCTCTACCAAGATTGATCAAATTAAAGCCCTCAGGCCACAAATGCCCCCGCCCCGGGGCCTTTTTGGTTTTATATAGACTTACATATATATAGAGATAATCTTTGAAAATCTTCCTCTCTGAAACAGCAAGGCCAAGGTCTTTGATATTTGGTATGAAGCTTCATCTAGTGCACCTCTACCAAGATTGTTCAATTTATAGCCCTGGGACCAAAAATGCCCCTGCCCTGAGACCCTTTGGTTTTACATAGACTTATAAAGGGAAATCTTTAAAAATCTTCTCTGAAACTCCAAGGCCCATGTCTTTGATATTTGGTATGGAGCTTCATCTAGTGGACCTCTTCCAAGATTGTTCACATTATAGCCCCGGGGCCACAAATGCCCCCGTCCCGGGGCCCTTTGGTTTTACATAGTCTTATATAGAGATAATCTTTGAAAATCTACTCTCTGAAACATCAAGGCCCAGGTCTTTGATATTTGGTGTGAAGCTTCATCTAGTGGACCTCTATCAAGATTGTTTAAATTATAGCCCTGAGGCCAAAAATGCTCCCCCCCCCCCCCCCTTTACATAAGCTTATGTAGGGAATATCTTCTTCTCTGAAACCGCAAGGCCGAGGTCTTTGATATTTGGTGTGTAGCTCCATCTAGTGGACCTTTGCCAAGATTATTCAAATTATAGCTATTGTTGATATTTGGAATGAAGCTTCACCTTTTTAGACCTCCCTCAATATTATGCACATTATAGCCCTGGGGTCAATAATGACCCTCCCCAGGGCCCACTTTTTACTCTATGGATCAGGTGAGCGATCCAGGGCCATTATGGCCCTCTTGTTAACCGTTTGAGATAGAGCCTTTAGTTCATTTAGAATCATTTTGAAAATAGAGTTCTGCTCAAGCCAGTGTTAGAGGGCGTGGCCGCTGTTGCAAATTTCAGTACTTGTCATGAACAGACTCAATAAAACCGAGTCTGCTATTTTCAATTTTTGGTGTATTCTTTGCTTCCAAAGGACCTTACTATTCAGAACTTATTTATAGTTGGCATGTAGGTTCCTTGTGACCAGGGCTTTCCACTTATGTAAAAAATTTGACCTATGACCTCGACCTTGATCTGTTACCTACTTTAAAGAAAAAAATAACATTGGTCATAACTTTGAAACTGTTTTAGATGGAGGCTTCATATATAGCATGAAGGTTCCTTGTGACAAGGGCTTCCCACCTATACATTTAGTTTTGACCTTGACCTATGACCTACTTTAAATGGAAAAATAACATTGGTCATAAATTTTGAACCATTTAAGCTAGAGCCTTCTTATTTGGCATGTCGGTTTATTGTGGCTAGGACTACCCACTCAAATAAAACATTTTGACCTGTGACCTACTTTATCATTACTTTTTAACCATTTGACATAGAGCCTTCATATTAGGCATGCAGGTTCCTTGTGACAAGGGCTTCCCACTCATACAAAAGTTTGACCTGTGACCTTGACCAGTGGCCTACTTTATCATAACTTTTGAACTGTTTGGGATTGGCATATAGGTTCCTTGTGACAACTTTGTCAAGGGCTTCTCACTCATACAAAAGATTTTGACCTGTGACCTTGAGCTGTGATCTACTATATCATAGCTTTTGAATTGTCTGAGATAGAGCTCGACCTGCGACCTACTTCAACCCATTTAGTACCAGAAACCCCAAAACGGGTACCCTGGCAAACAGTGCAGGCCCAGATCAGATGCCGCAGATTTGCCAAGAGTTTTCTCCCCTGAAGGTGTTCCTATTCCCATTAAATTGAAAAATGAGAAAAAATGTTAGTTCAAGCTTAGTGCACATGATACAGTTCAGGTCAGAAGAGATAAGAAAATGTTCTTAATTGAGCCATCTCACAGTGGAAAGGTACTTTGGGACCCCTCTTGACTGGTGGTTATGGGGGCATTGACTCTTAAAAAATCAGGTATCTCACTGCTGTTGGTTCGAGCCTTGCTCAGGTCACATGCGAGATGCAATGAGGCAGCCCAGAGTGAAAAGGTTTCTAAGGGGCCCCTGTTGACAGGTGGTTATGGGGGCATTGGCTCTTAAAAAGATCAGGTCTCTCAATGCTGTGGGTTCGAGCCTCGCTCAGGTCACATGCGAGATGCCTTGTTCTGCAAAAATAGGTTTGATGGTTGCTCCCAATTTTCAACCCTCTCTGATTAATGACTGGCTCAGTATAAGTGAAATATTCTTCAAAAAGGCTATTAAATGCAGGTCAGAAAATGGGGTGTGGTTCCTGAGACAAAGTGACCCACACAATTATTAGAAATCTCATTATTAACACCACTCAGTGCTACACCTTTCAAAGAAAAAACTTCATTCAGAAATAATTTGGTCATCATTTTTAACCCATTGTATGCGGGGAAACCCCTAAAGGGGTACCTTGGCAAACAGTGCAGGCCCAGATCAGACACCGCAGAATGCGGTGTCTATTATGCGGCGTCTGTTCAGGACCTGCACTATTTTCTAACAAAATTTTTGGTCAAAAATAGAATAAAAACGAAAAAATAGGCCTGACACCCCTTTCATGACAAATGGACTTGTCCAACCTAAAGCAATGGAAGAGTCCACTAGTATATAATGGGTTATTAGGCTTCTACTCTTAACCCTTATTCTCCTGTTCATGACAATCCCTACTTTTGCAAACAGTGTAGATCCCGATCAGATGGCTTCTTGAGAAGCCATCTGATCAGGATCTACACTGTTTGTCATTCAGTTTTTGACTTTGAACAAAATCCTTATACTATGTAATCTGATTGGCAGGAATGGGCATGGCTACTTTAAATATTCAGCAGGATAAGGGTTAAAAGAAAGAATTTACTCTTTATTAAGAAATAAGGAAAATTATTCTCTATGGGAAATGGATACACCTTCAGGGGAGGCAACTCCTCCAAAACTATTTTTGTCTAACATGTCAATAGGGGTCAACTCTTAAAGGAAAGAATTTGCTCCTGAGGAGCAAATTCTTTCCTTTAAGAGTAGACGCGTGCAGATTGGCAAACAGTGTAGACCCTAATCAGATCGCTCCTTCACAAAAAGTCCCACAAAATTGGAAGCAACATCTCCAAAACCTACACAGTGTTGATGGGGACATTAAACCTCAAATTAAACAAACAAAAACTAAGGATCATTATTCTAGATCCAAATCAGATGGCTTCTGCAGAAGCCTTCTTATCAGAATCTACACTGTCATTCGGTTTGTATATTTAATAAATAATTGACATCAAGTAGTTGGTTGGGTTGATAGGAAGACATTGGGGTCGTAAAATTGATTTATTCAGCAGAACAAGGGTTAAAACATGAAGCAACGTCTCCAAAATGACCTAAATAGTGTTGACAGGGAAGTCAAACCTCAATTCAAACAAACACCACAACCTCTTTATAACAATATTCATGGGCTCCAGAGTGGAAACCGTGTTAGTTAAACACCCATGTTATATCCAAACAAAAATGTGTAGATTATGTAGAAAAATGACCATTTATGGTCATTTTTCTATATAATCTTCACATTTTAGGATCAATCTTGAAACCATTTTATATCCAAACCATGTTATAATGAACCATGTTATAACAAGGTTGTATTTATAGCCCCGCTTTCAAAAATTTGGGGCTATATTGGATTTGCCTTGTCCTTCTGTGATTCCGTAATTCTGTAATTCCATTGTTCATCATAACTCAAAAACTTTTTACCATCTTTAATTAGAGGCTGAAAGCTGAAAACATTTTTTTTTTCTTGTATTTTTCTTTTCTGATAACGCTATAGTAGGGCTATAGTCAGATCCTCTGACAGTTCTAGTTCTTTTACCATATGTTTGTTCTGTGTCATTCTTTTCTTTTAATTTTACAACAGTCTGCCTCATAAATGTTTATAAATATTTTTGCAATTTCACTTCGTCATGTTCTTGTCAGACTTCAGCATCCCATTGTATTACCTTAACCCTTGAGACACCGAGAAAAACTACATCTGAAAATGTCTTCTGCTTATGCTGTATTTTTTCGCAAACTTTTTTAAAAATATTTGTGTTAAATCCTGTAATGATTATTAACCCTTTAAAGTTGCTGAGAAAAACTACATCTGAAAATGTCGTCTGCTGAATTGTTTTGGCAAACTTTTTAAAAATATTTGTATTAAATCCTGTAATGATTATTAACCTTTAAGATGCCGAGAAAAACTACATCTGAAAATGTTGTCTGCTTATGGCGTCTGCTGATTTTTTTTTTGCAATCTTTCTAAAAAATATTTTTGCATATACAGGCAAACAGTGTGGGCCCATATCAGACTGCTCCTACAGGAGCAGTCTGATCTGGGTCCACCCTGTTTGCAAAAAATTACTTTTTATGTAACCGGCAGACGGCAAAGCAGACGACAATACGCATGATTGGCATTTTATGGGTTAATGTGCCTACTCAAAATTATAAACTACACAACTGATCACAGTAACTATAGAAGGAAAGACTTTTTCCTGCAAGGGTGAAGTTTACAAAAAAAGGGAAAATTAAGTACTGATAATTAATTGTCAAAATTAACCCATTTTGTACCGGAAACCCCGAAATGGGTACCCTGGCAAACATTGCAGGCCCAGATCAAATGTGGCGTCTGACCAGGGCCTACACTGTTTGGCAAAATTTTCATCCAATTTCCAAATAGCTTTTTAAGAAAACACAACCTAACACCCCTAAATTTTGAAATGGACTTCTGCTATATATAAGGTGGAAGATTCCATTTGGTACAAAAAGGGTTAAAGCACTGACAGCATTGGTAGGTCAAAATTTTCTGAATATAAGATGGGGAAAAATGTCCTGAACTGGGACTTAAACTGTTCTGTTAATCCCTTAAAGTCCTGTATTTTAAGCCTTCAGTGTAGACCAAATCAGAGGCAAGATACTGTGGCATCTGATCTGCTTCTACACTTTCAGTGTCCCAGTAGATTTTACAGACCCTTTTACAAAACACTCTGACCTCACATTGTACAAGAATAACTAGGCTATTAACCCATATAATGCCAATCACAACAATTGTCGTCTGCTTTGCCATCTGCCGGTTACCTTAAAGTATTTTTTTTTGCAAACTGTGAACCCAGATCAGACTGCTCCTGTAGGAGCAGTCTGATCGGGGCCAAACTGTTTGTGTGTATGCAAGAAATATTTTTAAAAAGTTTGAAAAAAAAAAAATCAGCACATGACATAAGCAGACAACATTTTTAGATTTAGTTTTTCTCGGCATCTCATTAAAAGATTTAATACAAATGATATTTGCGCAGCCAGTGATTGTCAATGTTAGTTCAATTTATACAGATTGATTAGCGCAAAAATCCTAAAAATTCAGTCACAATGAGGACTTGCTGTAATTCTGCTAAAATTTTAAAAAATTTGTTTCGTGATTCAGCAAGGAGTCCAAAAGGTGCAGATGAAATGGCAAACAGCATAGACAGTCACGCTCTTTGGCTGCACTGTTTGCTTAGGCCTATCTATCCCATTGCTGAAGATCATTACGGTAACGAACGACCGAAAAATGCCAAAAAATACATCTGGACCCAGTTGTTCAAAGCATCGTTAGCTTACGAGCTTGTTAGTGGTCATATTGTTAACTCTTCTAGCAAGTACAATATCGTACATTTTGGTATTTTTGCTGAAAAAATGTGAGCAGCTTTTGCATCCATAAAAGCTGCTCACATTTTTTCAGCAAAAATTTCAGCATACATGTATTTGCCATATTTAATGATCAAAGTTTTAACGATATGTTAACTAATGACGTCGTTAGTTTTGAACAACTGGCCCCTGTTGTACATCCGGTAGCTCAGTCGGATGTGCATCTGACTGGTGATCAGGAGAACGCGGGTTTGATTCCTGCCGGGGTCGGTAACATTCTTTTGTGGAGATTGATCGTGAAATCTTTTCTACGGTCATTCTCTCCCTTCCGCCGATTCAAGAAGAGGAGTTGTCAGTTTCTGGCGAAAGAATGTGCACCGTACTGGATAACTGCTTACGTATAAGCCTGCCCATGAAATGTGTGGATATGTAAACTGACCGGCTCAAAAATGACCTAAAATAGTGTTGACTTGGCCGTTAAACTCCAATACAAACATCTGTTGCATTAATTTCAATTCTCATTACGAAAACATGCCTATACAAATACATTGTAAATTTTACCGCCGAAAAAACGAAAATTTTATGATGAAAATAACGTGATATTTCGCTTATTTTTGCTCAAAATATAGATTGTGGGTACTCGTTAGAGCCGCCTCATTGAGGCAGTTCTAGAGAATACCCACAATCTATATTTTGGAGTAGAAATAAGCAAAATAATGTTTGCCCCCGTAAACCCCAGTTTTACTATATAAAAGTGGTGTTCAAGGGGGTCAAAATTATATAGGCGTGTTTTCGTGATGCATAACATAATAATGTGTGTGTTTCCTGCAAGGTGTAGGCCTGTTACAATATCTGTGATAGAAAAGTTATATGTTTATTAAAATTGTATGAATAAAAGCTTAAGAAAACTAAAAGAGTGTTGTAAAGTTTATGATTAAGATGTCAGTTTTGTGGTGATTAATTGGTGCAAATGTACGAAGACTGTGTGTCAAATTTTTATTATGCGCTACAAGTACAAGGAAAAATCTTGAAAAAACACCTTTCCCAGAAATGGATGCAGTCTTGGAAAGTTTTGCTCCCGAATTCCCAAATTCTTTCCTTTAACCCAGTGTTTGTGGGAAACTCCTAAAGGGGTACCAAAATGACAAACAGTGTAGGCCCACATCAGGGCCTGCACTATTAATTTTGCAGACAGAATTTTCCTTCAAAATACTGAAAAAATAGGCCTGACACCCCTTATATGACAAATGGACTTGTCCATAATATAGCAATGGAGGAGTACACTAGCATACAATAGGTTAAAAGAGGCACCCATTTTGATTACCCAAACTTCCTTCCTAAAAGAAATGCTCGTTTAATTTTGAATGAAAATGTTTTATGTGTTTGTTTAACTTGAGGTTTAACGTCCCCATCAACACTATAGGTCATTTCCAATTTTGTGGGACTTTTACCCAACATTGAGATGAAATGACATCTCAAGCCCTGTCACCCAATGAAACCAATTGGGTTTATAAGCATGGACGGTCTGACTTGCACAGCTTTGCCTGGGCTAGCTTTGATCCTCTAAGGGGTTTACCAGTACTCGTGTGTGGTTGGTTTCAGCTCTGCGTGGAAGCATCATGCAGCCCATCTATTTCTTCAAGCCCTGATGGGCAAGTGTTTTATGTGTAGTTGATTTTTGCTATATAATGGGCACTAACCTTTAACCTTTTTTATCATCAAACTTGCCCAGAATGATCTTCTTTACAATATCTCGTTCAAGTTTGAATATGGGTCATGTCGGGTCAAAAAGTAGGTCAGTAGGTCAAATCATAGAAAAACCTTGTGAACAGATCAGAGGTTTTAGTTTTGGTCCGATCATCATCAAACTTGCTCAGAATGATCATCTTGACAATATCTCGGTCAAGTTCAAATATGGGTCATGTCGGGTCAAAAAGTAGTTCAGTAGGTCAAATCATAGAAAAACCTTGTGAACGCACTAGAAGCCACAGTTTTGGTCCAATCATCATCAAACTTGCTCAGAATGATCATCTTGACAATATCTTGCGTTGGACCTGTATCTATAATTGTACCAATCCAATCCAACTTATGGTTTTGAATATATGAAATTAGAAAAAAAAATAATATTAATTATATCTTAGTTTGTGACCTTGACCTTGAAGTCATAGAAATGGGAGGGGTATTGCGTTGTGAACCTTTGAACCTGTAGCTATCCTCATAGCAAATATAAACCAAATCCTTCGTATGGTTAGGAAAATATTTGCTCTTTAAAACTTATAACATTAAAAATTTCTAAGTCTGCGACCTTGGCCTTGAGAACATGGATACAGGCAGGGACATTGCTGAGGACATCTATCATCATACCAAATATGTACAGAAGGACGTACATTCGTACGCAAGTACGCACGTACCCACGGACGCACGCGCGGAAAACCGAAAACCGAAAAACAAAGGCCCCGCATCATCCGATGTGGTGGCATAAAAAATGTGATAGATAACTCAAAACCCATATTCACATCTACAGACCATGACAAAAACGCCTAAAAAGTTTCAAAAGATCGGTAAAAAAAAAAATGTAAGAGAAGTTGCGCTCACTAGGTATCTCTTTTAATAGTAATTGGTCCTGGGTAAAGCTACGTTGAAAAACTTGAAAAAATTTGATAAAAAATAAAGGGACATGACGAAAACATGCCCATATAATTTTGCACCCCCCCACCCACCCCCGCTTTAAACCCCACTTTCATATAGTAAAGTGAGTGTTTTTGAGTTTTACGTCCCACGAACAGCTAAGGTCATACGGAGACTGGACCTCGGTTTAAAGACTCATCCGAAAGTCTGGAGAAGCCCGGGATCGATCATGCGACCCCTGGTTTACAGGGCGAGTAGCGTAACCACTACACCACGGAGGTTTCTAATTTATATAGTAAAACGGGGGTTTACAGGGGTAAACCTTATTTTTTCTTATTTCTGCTCTAAATTATAGATTGTGGGTACTCGTTAGAACCGCCTCGATGAGGCGGTCCTAACGAGTACCCACAATCTCTATTTTAAGCAGAAATAAGAAAAATATCACAATTTTTCAACGTAAAATGTTCATTTTTGCAGCGGTAAAGTTTACAATACATTTGTATAGGCGTGTTTTCGTAATGGAAAGAATTGATAAAAAAAGGCGGTGAACCCCAAAACCACATGACAAACACACCTGCAAAGTTTCAAAAAGATCTATAAAAACTGTAAGGGGAGTTGCGCTCAGAAGGTACCTATTCTAATTGTAAACTGAGTTGGGAAAAGTGAAAAAAGTTGATAGAAACTAAAGGAAGGATAACCCTGAAATCGTATGCACATCTGCAGATCATGATTAAAACACCTGCAAAATTTCAAATTGATCAGTAAAAACCTGAAAGAAGAATTGCGCTCACAAGGCATCTATTCCAATAGTAACTGGACCTGAAATAAAACTAAGATGAAAAAGTCGGAAAGCTATGATCAAGAATAAAGAGATGTGACAATCCCAAAGCCACCGGCCTCGGTAGCTCAGTCGGATGCGCGTCTGACTGGTGATCAGGAGGACGCGGGTTCGATACCTGCCGGGGTCGGCAACATTCTTTCCTTGAGATTGATCATGAAATCTTTTCTACGGTCATTCTCTCCCTTCCGCTGATTCAAGAAGGGTAGTTGTCAGTTTCCGGCGAAAGAACGCGCACTGTACTGGTAAACCGCTTACGTATAAGCCTACCCAGGAAAAGTGTGGATAGGTTAACTGACCGGCTCAAAAATGACCTTAATTGTGTTGACTGGGCCATTTAACTCCAATTCAAACAAACAAACAAAATCCCAACGCCACATGTACATTCGCAAACGATGACAAACACACATTACGAAAACACGCCTAGTGTAAACTTTACCGCCGAAAAAAAAACACGAAAATTTTAAGGGAAAAAAGTGTGATATTTTTCTTATTTCTGCTCAAAATAAAGATTGTGGGTATTTTTAGAGCAGAAATAAGAAAAGGTTTACCCCCGTAAACCCCAGTTTTTCTGCATAAAAGTGGGGTTCAAGGGGGGGGGGGTCAAAATTATATAGGCGTATGTTCGTGAAGACCTGCAAAATTTCATATAAAGTGTAAGAGGAATGCTCACAAGGTATCTTTTCTAAAAGTAGGCTACCTGGAAAAAACTAAGCTGACAAAGTAGAAATAGTTGATACAGATTTTGTGGGACTTTTACCCGACAGTTAGATGGAATGACATCTCAAGCCCTACCGCCCAAAAGAAACCGCTAGTATTTAAGGGGCGGTCAGACTCGCAACGCATTTTCTTTCTTTTTTCTTTCTTTCATCTTAATGTCGGGTAAAAGTCCCACAAAATTGGAAGCAACGTCTCATAAATGACCTTTACAGTGTTGACGGTGACGTTAAACCTCAAATCAATCAAACAAAACAAAAACCAATTTCCTACTTCTAACTTCCAAACTTTTGACTTCACGACTATTTACTTCCATCTGACTGCATCAAATGAAGTTGTGGTTGTAAGACAATTGAAGTAAGAACTGGTAAAGTTAGAAGTCTTTTTCTTTTCCCGTTTTTTTTTTCATCTAATTCATCACGAAAGCACGCCTATATCATTTTGACCCCCTTGAACCCCACTTTTATATTAGCCAGCGCACGACAAAACCTACAACAAGACGTGTTTGCCCAGGGAAGACTCCGATCAGCCTGCGTATCTGCGCAGTCTGATCAGAGTCTTCGCGGTGCGCTCTATGGATAGCTAAGCGCCCATTGCTTCTTCATGCAGCAAGAGAAGTCTCTGGTTAGACTATATTGATGCGCAGGCTGATCGGATTCTTCGCTGGACGCACATGTCTTATTGTAGGTTTTGTCGTGCGCTGGCTAGTATAGTAAAACTGGGGTTTGCAGGGGTAAGCCTAATTTTTCTTATTTATGCTCTAAAATATAGATTGTGGCTACTCGTTAGAACCGCCTCGTTCTAACGTGTACCCACAATCTATATTTTCAGCAGAAATAAGAAAAATATCGCAATTTTTCATCTTTTTTTCCCCCTTTTTTGGCGATAAATTTGGAATGTATTTGTATAGGCGTGTTTTAGTCATGTTAAATATTTTGTCCATGGGAATGAAAGATAGCGATTATACGTAGGCAACTACCTTTCTATCACTACTGATGTATCTCTGGACGAACTTTTGTTAAGGTTACTGCTCGGTTTGAAAAATGGGGTCGTTCAGAGATAAATGTATTATTTTCAGATCAATTTTAGGAGGAAGTTCAAAACAGCTTTGGAATTTACAAGGTCTACATTTTTAGGTATAGAATTTAATCGGCAATAACGTCAGTGAACGCATGAGAATTAAATTGCTTAGGAACGGTGGTGTTCGTAGAAATATGAATTCAAAATTAATGGGCTTGAGATGTTAGAATGTATTAAATATAGTTAATACATTCTTCATTGCATAAAGCCAAGAGCCAGACTAGGAGTGTGTACGCTCTATTGTGTTGAGTGGTCGTGCCTGATATCTAAGGTCTCATCGCGTGTCAATTTTTTTAAGTTCTCTTTGAGAGTAAATTAACATATAAAAACACACGAACCTTGGTTTATACGTGCGTGATGAGCATTTGAAACTATACAGCCTGAGACACACAACGCTAAATCAAATTTGTTCCAATGAATCCACATTATTTCAACCTTGATTCACTTTGTTTGTTTGTTTGATTTGATTTGAGGTTTAACGTCCCCGTCAACACTGTATAGATCATTTGTAGAGACGTTGCTTCCAATTTTGTGGGACTTTTACCCGACATTGAGATTGAATGACATCTCAAGCCCTGTCGCCCAATGAAACTAATAAGGTTTATAAGCATGGACGGTGCGACTCGCACCGCTTTGCCTTGGTAGCGGTTTACCAGTACTCGTGTGCGGTCGGTTTCAGCTCTGCGTGAAAACATCATGCAGCCCATCTATTTCTTCAAGTCCCGATGGACGGGGGCCTCAACCTGAATTCAATATCAACTCAATACTGTGTGCCTCGGAGTGTAACAAGTCAAGTGACATTTAGCGAAGGGTAAGGTTTATCGAAAGGATTCATTTGTTTCAACTTAGCTGTTGGTGGGACGTAAAACTAAAACTCACTCACTCATTTGTTTCAAAGCACCAATACTTTAATGATCTCATTAGTGGCCAAATTGTTAACTGTTATCTAAAAAAATATTTTTGCTGATAAAATGTGAGTAGCTTTTGCATCGCAAAAGCCACTCATTTTTTTTTTCAGCAAAAATATTAGTCTAATTGCCCTATTAAATGATCAGTTAACTAATGACGTCGTTAGTTTGGAACCAAATGACCCCAGATCGAGCGTAACAAGGCAAGCATGACCTGGATAGGATGGAGTTCATGAACAGACACTGTGCGATAAGATTTGGTGTTTAACGTCCCCGTCAACACTGTATAGGTCATTTTGGAGACGTTTCCAATTTTGCGGGACTTTTACCCGACATTTGGATGAAATGACATCTCAAGCTCTGTCGCCCAAATAAAACAATAGGGTTTATAAGCATGTACGGACCGACTCGCACCGTTATGCCTGGGCAGGCTAAGATCCTCTAAGCGGTTTACTAGTACTCGTGTGCGGTCGGTTTCAGCTCTGCGTGGAAGCATCATGTAGCCCATCTATTTCTTGAAGCCCCTATTGGCGGGGGCCGCAACCTTGATTCAATATCATCCTACGGAGTGTAACAATTCAAGTGATATTTAGCGTTTTGGCCGTATCTTCAATTTTCCATTTCCCCCTGTTATTTTCCGGGTTTTCAGTGATGAAAAGTCGATAATTAAAAAGTGATAATTGACTCGTGCGCTGTCAACAGATCACCTCCCGCAGGGTAAGTCAAACTCGTTATGAAAACAGGATTATACAATACAAACTGATTTATGAAATTGACACCTAATTAATGACGCTAATCATTCTTAAAGGATTATCGCTTGAAGTCTGTGCGCATCAAAACGTTCTTTAATGAATAATGAGGCCGACTTTTGGGGATATAAGAGAAGCAAAAAGCATAAAACAATACTGTTTTTCACGACGAAAAAAATCAAAAAAGTATTTTTCTGCTTTTCCCAAAGAAAAAGGCAATAATTGCACGAAATCAAACAACATGCCGACGAACCATTTACATATAAATGTTTTGAAAACTACTTTTCGAAGTATTCTAAAATCACGATCCTACGTGCATGCTAATCTTCTGCTATGGATGTACCGCCGGTTCCAAACCAACCTATGACTTTCAAATTTCCACAGCGTTCCTTTGGCAATAAAAACCCTGTGAAAAGGAGTTTTCAGGCTTCTTGGTTTAGTAACAGAACGTGGTTGCATTATGATGAAGCAAATGACCTCGCATTTTGTCATGTGTGTCTAGTAGCCTATAAGGACGGAAAACTCAAAAGCAACAATATTGACAAAGCTTTCATAGTGAATGGCTTTTCGAACTGGAAAGATGCTAGTGTAGCCTTCAGAAAACACGACTCGTGTAACTGCCATCGCGAATCAGTTCTAAAGGTGGTTACACTGCCAAAAACAACAGAGGACATTGGAGAAACATTGTCACTGCAACACAATGAAGACAAGACTAACAACAGAGACTGCTTGCTTAAGATCCTGTCTAGCCTGCGTTTCTTAGGCCGACAAGGGCAACCACTTCGAGGCAATGGTGATGAGACCGATGGGAATTATATTCAGCTGCTGACGCTTCGCGGGGAAGATGATTCGCGTATGCTTGACTGGCTAAAACGTAAAAATGAAAAGTATACATGTGCTGAAGTTCAAAATGAGATGTTGCAAATTATGGCACTTTCGATCATCAGAGATATCTCCCAGAACATCAAAAACTCTGTGTTTTATTCCATTATGGCTGATGAAACAACAGACGTGTCTAACCGTGAACAATGTGTGCTAGTTCTCAGACATGTTGATGATGATCTCATTGCTCATGAAGACTTCATTGGACTATACAAGGTTGATTCCATTGATTCCGATACTTTGACAAAGACTATTGAGGACTGCCTGATCCGCATGAATCTGTCATTAAGCAATTGTCGCGGTCAGTGTTACGATGGTGCAAGCAATATGTCTGGAGCAAAAAACGGTGTTGCGAAGAGAATCCGCGAAAAAGAACCGCGAGCAGTTTACACACACTGTTACGGCCATGCTCTAAATTTGGCTGTTGGAGATACTGTGAAACAATCAAAAATCATGCGTGACGCTTTGGATACAACCTACGAGATGTCAAAACTTGTGGCGTTTTCTCCAAAACGGGATAGTTTGTTTGAAAAATTGAAGCAAGAACTCGCTCCAGAAACACCGGGTTTCAGGACACTGTGTCCGACACGTTGGACTGTTAGGGCAAATAGCCTGCAGAGTGTTTTGGACAATTACGTTGTGTTGCAGGATCTCTGGGAAGAATCCTATTCAGATGTTAAAGATTCTGGCATAAGAGCCAGAATCAAGGGTGTTGATGCGCAAATGAAAACGTTTGATTATCTGTTTGGTGTCATGCTGGGACAGTTGGTTTTGCGGCATACAGACAATTTAAGCAAAGGTCTGCAGCATCAGGATTTGTCTGCATCAGAAGGGCAAACCATGGCACAATTAACACTCGAAACTCTATCAAAACTAAGAACTGATGAACGTTTCGATGAATTCTACGAGGACGTGAAAACAAAATCAGAAACAATAGATGTGAACGAGCCGTCAATGCCTCGAAGGCGTAAGATGCCGAAACGTTTTCAGATGGGCGATGCAGAACATTTCTTTCCACAGACAGAACGTGACATGTACAGACAGAACTATTTCGAAGCAATAGATCTGGTGATAAATTGTGTTAAGAATCGATTCGACCAACCTGGTTTCAAAGTGTTCCGAAATGTAGAAGAGCTTCTTGTCAAAGCAGTGCGCTCAGACTGTGAGGATTATAGTGAAGAATTCACATTTGTGACCGAGTTCTACGCAAAAGACATTGACAAGAACTCACTGAAAGTGCAACTGGAAACACTTAAAACGTACTTTGAGACGCAAGAAAGTGAAAAAGTCAAACTATCGAACATATTTGGTTATCTTCGTGGACTAAAACCAGCAATGAGAGCTATATATTCTGAAATTGTGACTCTAATTAGGATACTGTTAGTGATTCCAGCGACAAATGCAACTAGTGAAAGGACATTTTCAGCCTTACGCAGAGTGAAAACTTACTTGAGAAGTACAATGACTCAAACCAGACTGAACAGTCTCATTGCCTTACATGTGCACAAAGACAGAACAGATGCAATCGACTTGAAAGTGATCGCAAATGAGTTCATTGCAGGAAACGAACGACGCAGATGTGTGTTTGGAATGTTTAAAGCCGACCCTTGAACTAGTAAACATGAGAACGTATTTTGTTGTTTTTAGTAGAATTAAGGAGAAATAAGGAAATTAATGTAACCTCTTCTTTGCATAGTTTTGTTGTCTTGATGTATGAACATGTACATTTTTGTCAAACAGGAAAAAAAAGATAAAAAGATAAAAAAAAATATGAAAAAAGAGAAAAAAAAAAAACATCATGAAAACATGCCTATTCAAATATAGCGGAATGCGATAGGTTTGATATGCATGTTCAAAACATAGATCGTGCGATGCGGTTTAAACGTGTACACACAATCTATGTTTTTAAGCAGAAATCGTATTAGTAATGTATACCCGTTAACCCCAGTTTTACTGTGTAAAAGTGGGATCTATAGGGTCAAAAAATATAGGCGTGTTTTCGTGATTAAAAAAAAAAAAAAAAAAGGAAAGAAAAAAAAAAGAAAAAAAAAATGATGAAAAAAAAAAAAAAACTATAGCGGGGATATCTGTATCAGGATTAACTGTTGCATTGAGTAACAGTTGATTTTGATGCCACCGCCTGATGAGACCTATCGAGAGGTCGAAATAGTTGTTATGTTTGGCGGAAGTCTGATAAAGCTTTGATATGGGCTCGAGCTACTGAAATTACTAATGGAATCAAACAAGTTTCAGAAGCTAAATTTTGTATCAAAATGCAATAAAATCGGTTCTAGAGGCAGTCAAATTTCAAAATTTTCTCGGGGGAGGCCCGAACCCCCCTTACGAGAGGGGGGATACCCCCCTCTCGTGCTCTCCCCCCCCACCACTCGTGCCTTCCGCACTCGTGGGACGTCTTCGACGTCATAAGGCCGTACCACTTTTTAAATGCCGACGACGGCCCTGGTAGAGTTAGGTTTATCGACTGGATCCATTTGTTTCAAAGCACCATTAGCTTAACGAGCTCGTTAGAGGCCAAATTGTTAACTGTTATCTAAAACAAATATTTTTGCTGATAAAATGTGAGTAGCTTTTGTATTGCAAAAGCTAATCACATTTTTCAGCAAAAATATTAGTAAAATTGCCATATTAAATAACAAGTTAGCTAATGGCGTCGTTAGTTTTGAACAAACGGCCCCAGATCAAGAGTAACAAGGCAAGCATGACTTTGCCTAGGATGAAGTTCATTAACGCACCCCGTGCAATAAGTGAAGCAAGAGTTGGACTAAGGTGAAGTTCGGGCGCAGAACAAGTGTATCAAGGCAACGGGACTTTGTACTTGAGAGATTTTCAAAGACAGACTGAGTGTATCAAGGCAACTGAAGGTTGGGCCAAGGAAAAGGAGAAATGATAATTAGTGACGAAGTTCATGAACAAGTGTCGCCAGACAATAAGGAGACGGTCTATGTATGGGTTCGCAGGTGGGGTGTATAAATAAGAGCAAGGAGCTTATGACACAGATCTGTGTGATGGACTCTTGATAAGAGATAGCAATTGATTTTCGTTTTGTTGGGACAATCATTATCAACAATTGCCACAAAGTGAACAGTATATTGAAAGATGAACTTAATGCAATCTGCCTAATCACCGCCAAGAGAATCCGTGAGAAAATATAGCAACATATTCAAAACAGTTTCGAAAGTTCCACATAACTGTCGATGAACCTGTACGTTCTACCAATTAATTTCATGAACGCACACGTCCTTCAGTTAACTTTACATTTATTATAAATTTTACAGAGGTATTCTCCCTTTACAAATTGCGGATGAATATATTTGATCCGGACTGCCGGTGTAACGGGACAGTTCACCGACACGCTTTTTAGAGACAGTTCACCGACACATCTGAAGGCAGTTCACCTTCACATTTGAAGACGGTTCACCAACCAGTATTTAGTACATTTCATTTATGACAGAAAAACTGCTTGCTATATAGGTGAAATATACCTGTCTAGACCGTCTAAGCGGTATACCAGTACTCATGTGCGGTCGGTTTCAGGTCTGCGTGGAAGCACCATGTAGCCCGATCTATTTCTCCAAGCCCCGACGAGCGGGGACAATAACTGATTTTCGTAATGGGCAGTTAAGACAAAAAAACATAGCGAGTGTAATATTGTTAATGGTGACAGTAGCCTTACTTGTAGCACGTGAAGTAAGTAACTCTAGCAGTCTGGGTTAGTCTATACAGAAGTTCGTGGACAAACATATTGTGCATTAACACGCCTAACGATCGTTATAGCCAAGGCTAAAGTTTGTTTGCAAACCCATGTTACATACAGTAGATTTTGTTTGATTTGAGGTTTAACGTCCCCGTCAACACTAAAGGTCATTTGGAGACGTTGCTTCAAATTTTGTGGGACTTTTACCCGACATTGAGATGAAATGACATCTCAAGCCCTGTCGCCCAATGAAACCAATAGGGTTTATTAGCATGGACGGTCCGCCTCGCACCGCGGTTCCTGGACAGGCTTAGATCCTCTAAGCGGTTTACCAGTACTAGTGTGCGGGCCGGATTCAGCTCTGCGTGGAAGCATCATGCAGCCCATATATTTCTTCAAGCCCCTATGGGCGGGGGCCGGACATACAGTAGAACTTCGATAACTCGAACTCAGATGACTCGTTTGCCATGGATGAGTCGAACCATTTCTTGAGTCCCTAGGGAACTTCTTCAGATACGAAATAATGCGTGATGGTTTTAGGATGATTTTCTTCTTTAATTTTGCAAATGAATGTTGTGTGTACTCATTAGAATCGCGTCGATGCGATTCTTATGTGTACACACAACAGACAGTACTTGTAAACCGCTTAGAGGATTTAAGCCTGCCCAGGCAAAGCGTTGCGAGTCGGCACGTCCGTGTTAATGAACGTTTTTGGTTTCATTGGGCGGCAGGCTGGAGAAGTCATTTCATCTCAAAGTCTGGTAAAAGTCCTACACAATTGGAAGCGACGTCTCCAGAATGACCTATAATGTGTTGACGGGGACGTTAAACCGCAAATCAAACAAACACACACACACATCATACATTACCGAAAGAGGTGCCAAAGTTAACCCCGATTTGCCGCCGGTAATAACCCTCAGTGGCTCGAACTACCCCTGTCTCGAACAGACTTTCTTGGTCCCAAAGGGGTTCGAGCCATCGAAGTTCGACTGCAATAAGGTTCGTGAGATAAAGCCGAGATTGTAGCGGACAAACCCAGTGCAACAAGCCAAGCGAGGGTAGGCCGTGGTCAAGACCCGGACAAATCGAATGTATACAAGGCCAGCGGGAGCATTATATGGTACTCAATGAGGTTTTACTCAATTATTAAACGCCCCCACCCATCGGGGCTTGTAGAAGTAGACCAGGCTGCATTGTACTTCCGTAATGAGCTAACACCGACTGAGTTTCAGTACTGTTAAATCACTTGGGTCTATAAGCCTGCCTAAGAAAAGTGATCTGAGCCGAACCTAACGGTTTGTTTGGGCGGTAGAGCATGTTATGTCATTTCATCTTTATGTTAAGTAAAAATCTAACAAAATCGGAAGCAAAGTCTCCAAAATAACCTAAATAATGTTGATGGGGAGGTAAAACCTCAACACAATCAAACAAACAAACTGAATTATGAAAGATCGGACTGAATTATGAAAGATCGATTAGTACTAGAATACTTCCAAAATTATAAGCGGATGCAACCGGTAGAGCTGCTTTTGAGCTTATCTGCTGAATATATATTACATGCATTTTACAGGGTAGACGGAATACTGAAACTATTTTGGGGTGACACAAGGTACTGCGTTTTATCTTATATAGCGATAGTCAAGATTTTAAGTTTCTTCTCGCCTCCTTTTTGTATTTGTTTTGGTCCGCAATAGGATAACTTGCCATTTTATAAAACTTAACAATTTTGAAATAAGGACCTAAAATATTGTTGACTGGGCCGTTAAACGCGAATAAACATGCCTCCGTGGCCGAGTGGATAAGAGCGCTGTCTCTTATTCATTAAGTCTCTCACCGCTGTGGTTCGAGCCTCGCTCGGGTCACATGTGAGACGCCAAGTTCTGCAACGGAAGGTCATGTGGTTTTTCTCTGGGTACTCCGGTTTTCGTCCACCTCTGATTAACGATCTGCCCGATATGAGTGAAATAATCTTGAAAGGGCCGTAAAACCAAAATAAAAAAATAAACGCGAATAAAAACAAACAAACACACACGTTCATTCAATACGAAGCTTACCTTTGTTTGATTTGAGGTTTAACGTCACCGTCAACTCTGTAAAGGTCATTTTGGAGACGTTGCTTCCAATTTTGTGGGACTTTTACCCGATATTGAGATGAAATGACATCTCAAGCCCTGCCGCGCAATGAAACCAATAGGGTTTATAAGCATGGACGGTCCGACTCGCACCCCTTTGCCTGGGCAGGCTTAGATCCTGTAAGTGGTTTACCAGTACTCGTGTGCGGGTCGGTTTCAGCTCTGCGTGGAAGCATCAGGCAGCCCATCTATTTCTTCAAGCCACGATGGGCGGGGGCCGAAAGCTTACCTGGTACCGCACGCTCCGACAACAGCCGTCTTACAAAGGTGTCTATCAGATGAGAGACTGCATGTACGTTGGTACTCGTTCGAGGCATTCAAACATGCACCCCCAAATTATAAAAATCTTAAGAAAGATAAAGTCAGAAAAATGTATTCAGTATTTTACCATCTGAAGAATAAATGCTCGCATTGAACCATAAAATGTTTTAGGACATTTACACTTATGACTGTTACGTTTTCGTTGTTTTATTGAAAGAAGGGTCTGAGACTCCATGTTATACATGTATTCGAGTATGCTTAGTTTTGTTTATAGTAATATATTTTAGTTCGATTGCGATGAAAGCTTCAAGCTTATGTGAAACGCTCTCGAACACTCATTCCAGATGTTAGAGAGAGGCAGTGACTTTTACACAACTGCTCCCCAATTACACCTTGTTGGAGTGGGGCAGTGGCATTACATGTCTTGCCCAAGGACACACCTCGCCTAGGGCGGCCGGATTCGAACCCGCAACCTCTCGATCATAAAGTCGAACGCGCTAACCACTGAGTTATCGAGGCTGCCATATATGCATAAGGTCATACATAGGGTATTGACAAACAGTTCATACGGTAGAACTTCGATGGCTCGAACACCGATGGCTCGTTTACTATGGCTGAGTCGAACCCATTCTTGGACCCTTAAGGAAATCCCTACATAAAAAATAGTAGAGGGGGGTTATTTATGAGATTTTCTTTTATCTTGCAAATCGATGAGGCCATTCTAATGAGTAGACACAGAATACATTTTCGTCATAAAACACCGATAAGATGTCCGAAAGTAGCTGTATATGCTTCCTGGCAGCAGCCCTCAGCGCCTCGAACTACCCTCATCTCGAACAGATTTTCGTTGTTTCAAATGTGTTCCAGCCACTGAAATTCGACTGTACCCAGATCAGATGCTGCCTTTCGCCGCATAAGGATCTACACTGTACAAGACGTTTATGCAAAACTGAATTTAACCAGACACCCGCTAAAATAGTAATAGGCTTGTCACAAACAAAGTTGAAAGATATGGTTCTTAATATTGTTAGTGGCTATGCTACTCGCCTTGTAAACCAGGGATCGCAGGATCGATCCCGGGCTTCTCTAGACTTTCGGATGAGTCTTTAAACCGAGGTCCCGTCTCCGTATGACCTTAACTGTTGGTGAGACGTAAAACTCAAACACTCACTCACTCTTAATATTGTAAATATTTTATATAGAAAAAAATCCTGTATTCAACCAACGTTTGGAACCGTTCAAAAAGTGCCTTAAAGACCATGTTTGAACAGTCACAAAGGTGGTCTCTCATAAATGGACACAGGATGCAGAAGAAAGAAAGAAATACTGAAACCCTTCAGATATGATTTTAAAGAAATCCTTATTTTAGCTGGTCTTAATAGCGGAGTTTCACTGTAGATATTTCGAGATACAGAGGACCCTCGTTATTACGACAATATTTGTTCCCCGATTTGGTGCCGTTATAAGGATTTAGCCGTTATAAAGAACTCCGATTAGACGTAAAAAGGACTTTTCTCGTTTAAATACTCCAAGCAAGACGTGTTGTGGACTTTTGTTAGAATTGCCTCGTCGAGGCGATTCTAACAAATATCCATAACATTTGCTTCTTGGAGTATTAAATAATTTCAATATTCTTTAATATTACCATTAATCCGTATCAACTTTAGCTAAGGATTCGTTTCATTGAAATTGTCGTTATAAAGAGTTTTGACGTCATATCGATTGTCGGTATAAAGAGGGTTGGTTTACCAGTGTTTGAGATAGCGGGACTTTACTTATCTTTCACAGATGATGCTGTTGGTATACGCTTTGGTCATCTGTTTATCCCTGTCGTTCACTTGGGCAAGAAACGACTGTATTTGCACGAGCCATGTGGAAACTAACGCGTACCCGTGCATGGACACACAGGATATGCCTTCATCGTATTTATATGGAGAGATACCGGATGAAGACTGCATGGCAGTGGCCCCTAATGTTATTACTAAACACGATTGGAAAGCTGGAATTTTATATGGTCAGGTAAAATATGCTTTATGTTTGATAGTATTATGCATAGAAATCGACCCGCGCCCATCGGGATTTGAAGAAATAAATGGGCTGCATGATGCTTCCACGCAGAGCTGAATCCGACCGCACACGAGTACTGGTAAACCGCTTAGAGGAACTAAGCCTGCCCAGGCAATGCGGTGCGAATTGGACAGTCGTTGCTTGCAAACCTATTGGGTTCATTGGGCGACATGGCTTGAGATGTCATTTCATCTCAATGGCGGGTAAAAGTCCCACAAAATTGGAAGCAACGTTTCCAAAATGACCAATACAGTGTTGACGGGGACGTTAAACCTCAATTCAAACAAACAAACAACACCACTTTATACAATAGAACTTCGATGACTCGAAAACCTATGGCTCGTTTACCATCACTGAGTCAAACCCGTTTTTAGTCCCTAGGGAATTCCTCTAATTAGAATTAGTCTTGGATAATTCTGGAGATTTTCGATTTTTATCTTGCAAATGAATACTGTGTGTACTCATTAGAATCACCTCGATGAGGCGATTCTAATGAGTACAACTAGCATAAACTTTATTATAGAACACCGAAATGTCCCAAAATTAACCCCGTTATGCGTCCTAGCATTAACCCTCAATGGCTCGAACTACCCCTATCTCAAACAGATTTTCAAACAGGAGGGATTGGCATAGCCCCAGATTAGGATAATTAATGTTTAATTTGTTGCAATTAGGTTGTGCATATTAATGTATTTGTTAAAATCTCCTCGATTGTACTCACAACCTATGTTTTATGTAACCCGAAATTATTCTCGATAAGGTCTCTAGGGACAGTTGGTTTGCAATGGTATACATTACATTGCTTATTTCTACTCAAAAGTTATTTTCAATTTCGTTTTTGCTGTTCGTTTGCTTTTTGTTTCGTTATTCGTTTTTCGACATTCGAGTTTCGATCCAATCCTTTTTAGAATGTGCAGGCTTATCTGAGTCTTGGCTGTGTGCACACGGTCCGAAATATCCGTTTTATATCGCCGCGGTTGAAATTACCGGAAACGGGAAATTTTCATGGCAATTGGAAGCCAAACAAAAGCGTCTCGCCTCATAAATCATGGGGATCCTGGGTTCTATTCGGCTTTCTCCAGAATTTCGGATAAATCCAAACCGAGATCCCGTCTCAATATTGCACGACCCGCAGAAAAAGCGACCGACTGAAGTCGGTTGATTTTCTAAGAGTGCCCTAAAATCACCGTGTTATTCTGTCAGTCTGTCAGACCGTAACCCGTTTGTGAAAATTGGTGATAGTAACTTAACCGATTGGAATATTTAAATAATTTTTGGCATACTGATAGATATCAATGAGATCTAACCAATGAACTTACCAAATTTACATTCCATTTAGTATAGCCTCGCCAAGGCGAAAAATGTGAAAATTTTCGAACTGCTTCTCCTCGGGAACCGTTGGGCCGATTGAAGTCAAATTTCATATTGAGCCTCTATGAGATGGGTAAAACCACAATTTGCTCATGGGGTCCAGGTCACATGACCAAAATGGCCGCCAAGCCATATATGGTAAAAACCCTTCAAAAATAGTCTTCTCCAGAACCACTGGGCAGATTGCCACGAAACTTGATAAATAGCATCTGGGACGTAGGCCCATCACAAAGTGCTAAAATGGTGACCCTGGGTTGACCTTGACATTCTTTGTGCCTAGGTCAAACTTTGACACATATGCTTTTGTATTGGAAAAAGTAAGAATGCATTTTATCCTGCAAACGATTCAGAATACAGTACTAAAGTATAAGATATATTTTTGCTCCTTACGATAAGGCGCATTTATTGGGGGAACCGTTTTAGGTCCAGGTCACATGACCAAAATGGCCGCCATACCCATATATGGTAACTTTGCATGCAAGAAATCCCTAAAGGGGTGCCATCGCAAACAGTGACCCCGCAGAACGCGGCGTCTGAACAAGGCCTGTATTATTTGCTAACATTATTTTCCGTAGAATAGAAAAAAAATGGGCCTGACACCCCTTATTTGACAAATGGACTTTCACTGACCGTTCCGCGGCGGCTCTTTTGTCGCGGTTCATTTTTGTTAAGGGTTGTCCTTGAGTGTGTGTGTGTTTCGCTGATATATATTTTTTTGGATAGCCAGTCGGCCATTTTGTTGCGAAAGTGACTGTCCTTTTGGCTTTCCACTGTTGGTGTTCCAATTAGGGTAAAGTTATTTCATGTTTGTGTTTCTTTCCCTTTGGTGTCTCTGATGGGAGCTGTTGTTTAATTGTATTCCTGATCATTGCCTTTACTTCTATTGTCCAACGTATAGCAATGGACACTAGTATACAATGGGTTATAACAATACCGATGGCTGCTCAGATCATTAAGGGGAATGGATCCACCATCAGGGGAGACAACGTTTTAGATAATTTATCTTCCCTTTCAAAACGTGTCCTTCCTTAAAAGAAACAGAAATACTCTTGAGGAACATTTTTTTTTCTATGAGCGTAGACCCTTGACATGGAGTAGCTCAGCTCAGGTGGCCCGCCCACTGGGGCTTGAAGAAATAGATGGGCTGCACGATGCTTCCGCGCAGAGCTGAATGCGACCGCACACGAGTACTGGTAATCCGCTTAGAGAACCTAAGACTGTCCAGGCAAAGCGGTGCAGGTCGGACCGTCCATGCTTATAAACCCTTTTGGTTTCATTGGGCGACAGGGCTTGAGATGTCATTTCATCTCATTGTCGGGTAAAAGTCCCACAAAATAGGAAGCAACGTCTCCAAAATGACCTATACAGTGTTGATGGGGACGTTAAACCTCAAATCAAGCAAACAAATTCAGAGAAGCTCAGCATTGGAGAGGGAAACAGAAAACGCAGGGAATCCGTAAAGTTGTCTCCCTCTTAAAATTGGTAGAAAAATCCCATGTGTATCCATTACCCTCTCTTTTTAAATTTTAGGTAGTTTATGTCCAAGTGGATCATAATGTGGCCATCAAGTCTTGCTACAAAGTACCAAAAGGTCCCTTCACCTATGACAAAAGATGCCCGCCCACTATGAAACCGGGGACACATCTCAGTAAGTCTTTATATACACGTTTGTTAAATAATGTTGACGCTTTTTAGCTCATCAGAGCCGAAGGCTCCAGTGGAGCTTATAGGAAAGGCAGTGGCCCGTCGTCTGCTTTTGTGTCTGCGTCGTCAACATTTTCAAACATCCACTGGGCTAATTGAAGTCAAATTTTATATGCAGCATCCATGGGATGGATAAACGAACGTTTGTTCGCGAGGTCCGGGTCACATGACCAAGTTGGCCGCCAATGCCCATATAAGGTAAAAACCCTTCATAAATCTTCTTCTCAAGAACCAGTGGACGGATTGTCATGAAACTTGGTATGTAGCATTGACGACTCGGGTCCATCATAGTTTGTTCAAATTATGACCCTGGAGTGACCTTGACGTATTTTATACCAGGGTCAATTTTGTTCACATAAACTTCTGCATAGGAAAAGTCAAAACTGGATATTTTTTGGAAATTATTGCAGCCTGTGATCAGAAAATTCGTAGATGCCTTAAGCTAAATGATTGGATGAAACAACAAGAGTATTCAAGGTCAAGGTCATACCTTGACCTTGGCCCAAGGTCAATGAGAAAAATGAAACTTGTTTTTGTCAGAAAACGCTTGGCCATTTGTGACCAAAAATCCTATGAAAGCGTTTAGGATCAAGGAAATGAAAGTTAATTAATTTGAGTTTGGTTACATGACCAAGCTAGCCGTCATGCCCATATAAGGTAAAAAAACGTTCAATATTATTCTTCTCGGATTCAGTGGCCGTTTGTCATGAAACTTGGTATGTAGCATTGAGGACTCGGGTCCATCATAGTTGTTTCAAATGATGACCCTCGGATTACCTTGATCTATTTTATGCCTAAGTCAAATCTGGTCACATATTTCGTATATGGGAAAAAGTCAAAACTAAGTATTTTACGAAAACTTTTGCAGCCTGTGATCAGAAAATGATTACATGCAATTAGCTAAATGAGTAAATGAAAGTACATGAGTATTGAAGGTCAATGTCATTGCTTGACCTTGGCACAAGGTCATTCAGATATGAAAATTTGAAATTGTTTTTGTCAGAAACCACTCGGCCATATGTATCCAAATTTCATGTGGAAGCTCTCAGAAACAAAGAAATGAAAATTGAATAATATCAGTTGGTCACATGACCTATATGGCCGTCATGCGCATATAAGGAAAACACCCTTCAAAAAGTCTTCTTCTCCAGAACTTATAGGCCGATTGTTGTGAAAATTGGTATGTAGCATTTGGGACTCGAGCCAATCATAGTTCGTTCAAATGATGACCCCTGGATGACCTTGACCTATTTTACGCCAAGGTCAAATTTGGTCACATAGACCTTTGTATGGAAAAAGATCAAAACTAAGTATTTTTCATAAATTATCACAGTCTGTGATCTGAAAATGGGTAGATGCAGTAAGCTAAATGAGTAAATGAATCCACCACGTGAACACGTCCGTGAAATGAAGACCCCCCTACACCCCCACATTATATAGAGAAAACTGGGGTTTACGGGGTATGCATTATTTTTCTTATTTCTGCTCCAATACATAGGTTGTGGGTACTCGTTAGAACCGCCTCACTGAGGCGGTTCTAACGAGCACCCTCAACCTATGTTTTGAACATTTATAACAAAATTATCAAGGATTTTCATCTGAAAAGTAGCCGTTTTGGAGATGTGAAAAATGCCCTATCTTGCACGGGTGAGTTATCGTAACGCTAAGTGAGTATTCAAGATCAGGGTCATTTCTTAGACTTTTGCCAAAGATCATTCAGAATATGGTAATAAAAACCTAATTTTCTCAGAAACCACTGGTCCATATGTAACAAAATGTCATAAGGAAGGTTTTAGGAACAAAGAAATGAAAACTCATTCATATCAGTTTGGTAAATTACGAAAACACGCCTATACGAATACATTGTAACCTTTATCGCCAAAAAATGAAAATTTTAAGATGAAAAATTATGATATTTTTCTTATTTCTGCTCAAAATATAGATTGTGGGAATTCGTTAGAACCGCCTCCTCGAGGCGGTTCAAACGAGTATCCACAATCTATATTTTGGAGCATAAACATGAAAAATAAAGTTAACCCCTGTAAACCCCAGTTTTTCTATATAAACGTGGGCTTCGGGTCAAAATTATATAGGCGTGTTTTCGTGATGACATGAATATTATTGCTGCTATGCCCATATAAGGTAAAAACCCTTCAAAAATATTCTTCCTTGGAAGCAGTGAGTCCATTGTCATAAAACATGTAATGCAGCATTGGAGACTCTAGGCAATCATTTGTTCAAATGATGACCCCTGGATGACCTTGACTTATTTAATGCCAAGTCCAAATTCGGTCACATAGACTTTTGTAATGAAAAAAGTCAAAGCTACATATGTTTTAGCTTACCAGTGGTCATCTGTGTCTGTGCCATCAGCATCATCAACAATTTCAAAATGACATCTCCTCAGAAACTGCCTGGTCAATTGAAATCAAATTACACGTGGCGCCTTCATGGGTTGGGGGGGAAGAAATTATGTTTGTGGGGTCTCGGTCACATAACCATTATGGCCGCCATGTCCAAATATGGTAAAAGACTTTCAAAATCTTCTTCTCAGGAGCCAAATGGCCGATAAGCTTCAGAATCGGTATACAATATTGGGGACTCTGGTCCTACAATGGTGATCTTTAATAGACCTTGACCTATTTTACATCAAGATCAAATTTGGTCGCTAAGACATTTGTATTTAAAAGGGCAAAACAGTGGATATTTCTGATTCTTTTGTAGCCTGTGGAATCATAATTGATATTTGCAAGTTTATCAGTCCAGGCAAACATTGAATTGTCTATCGAAAAAAATTAATATGGTCACCAGGGCGCAGGCCCTTTAGCGCAACTGAACTCTGGCGAGCGTAGTGGCCCATGGGCCTCTTTTTTGTTATAAAAGCATGTCAGTAATTAAAACAAATGAGTCGTGGCATGAGAAAATTGATTTTATAACATGGGGACAACGAAGACTCTATTCAGACTGCGCATCAGCTATCGATGGCTTAGTACAAACAAGTGTTAGTTTCACAAAAAAGCTTGTGTCTACGCAATCAAGAACCAATGAAAAGCGACGTTACATGATGACATCGGGTTTCCGACAGTATATCGCAGAATATACGGTCGCAATTTTTTTATGTTATCCAGTCAGTTTGTTTGTTTGTTTGTTTGTTTTGGAGTTTTACGGCCCAGTCAACACTATTTAGGTCATTTTTGAGCCGGTCAGTTTACCTATCAACACTTTCCTGGGCATGCTTATACGTAAGCGGTTAACCAGTACAGTGCACATTCTTTCGCCAGAAACTGACAACTGCCCTTCTTGAATCAGCGGAAGGGAGAGAATGACCGTAGAAAAGATTTCATGATCAATCTCCACGAAAGAATGTTGCCGACCCCGGCGGGAGTCGAACCCTCGTCCTCCTGATCACCAGTCAGACGCGCATCCGACTGAGCCACCGAGGCCGGCGTTATCCAGTCAGACGTCGCGTTACATTTGCAAGTGCATCAGAATACCTTGTTGTTGTCTCTTACAGATCCAACAACAGTCTCAACCACCAGTTCAACGACGACGACAACAACTACCACAACAACGCCTACCCCGACAACAACACGTACGATTATCCTTTTTAACATTTCAAGTACTATTCAGCCGACGGCATCATTACGAGAATACGCATATTCAAACTTCATTGAAAAATTTACCTAAAAAAGAAAATTTTCAAATGAAAATTTGAGATATTTTTTCTTATATCTGCCCAGTGAGCCGTTAGAACCTCCTCGATCCGCCCATCCAGGCGGTTTTAAGTTTCTAACGGGTAACCAAAATCTACGTTTTAGAGCGGAAATAAGGAAAAAAAAAGTTTACTTCCCTTAAACGCCAGTTTTACTGTATAAAAGTGGGGTTTGAGGTGGTCAGAATTATAAAGGTGTATTTTCGTGATGTTTTCATAGTACTATTTGTTAACTTTCAGAGAAAATAGGCTTGGTATTGCATTTGAATAAGCGATTTATATGACATGTCCAACCTGAAAATAAGAGGAGGTCGTCTTTCTGCTATAGAATTATATGTTGGTTTTGTAAGGGTTATATACTGCAGCTACGAGGGCGAGTCAATAAAAACAGCCTTACTTACTTCTAGGTGAGATCAATCTCTTTTTTTTCGATGTAATTACCCTCTAGAATGATACACTTGGACCAACGCTGTTCCAGTGCCATCAGCCTAGAACTGAAGAATCCAGGGTCCTTGTCTCCGCCCCATTCCTCAACTGTCGCCAAGACTTCTTCGTTGGACCGGAAATGACGTCCACGGGTATCCCTTTTCAAGTTTGGGAATAGAAAATAGTCACTAGGAGCTAAGTTCCGAAGAATAGGCGGGGTGGGGTATTAGCTCGTACCCATTCCGCTCAACAGCATCCATTGCAATCATTTGCAAGTGTGGACTCTTTCATTGTCCTGTTGGAACAGAATCCCTTTGGAGAGTTTACCTCGGCGGCGTCCATAATACGCACCTGTTATTGTACTCCCAGATAATAACGCCTTGTGCGTTGCCACCACTTTGCTAGTAGAGGGTTGCGTTTTGAACTTTTTTTGCCTCGGAGACCCCGGCACTACCCACTGGCGACGTTGAGTTTTATTCTCTGGCTCATAATAATGGACCCAGGTCCCATCTACAATCACCAGACGTGAAAGAAATTCATCTTCCTTTGACCTATACCGCTTCACCAATGCGCTGCATACTGATGCTCTGGTTGCCATTTGCACGTCACTAAAGGATAAATGATAATGCATTCGCTATTTTTTCCACTATTCAGAGTACACCAGATCCCATACTTTGTTATACATTCCTTCATCGGTGGCATCTGATGGGCGTCGAGACCTCATTTCGTCTTCTAAAGATGTTCTACCGCGTTTGAATTCCCCAACCCAGAATTTAACTTACGGTGGATACGATGGTGCAGAAGACCCATAAACATTGGTCAACCCGCAACGTATTTCCTGAGCTGTTTCCCTTTCAAATACAAGGACCGAATTACAGCACGTGATTCAACTTTTGACGATTTACGTTCAATATGAGTGAATGAATCACACGATAAGGGTACAATTTTGCCCTCATGCCTAAAACATATATTGAAACAAGGCATGGAAATCTTGGTTGTCTCGGTCAATTGGAAATGGGATAGGCTGGTTACGTATTGACTTACCCTCGTACATCAGCGGGTAGACGTGTACAAATCCTCTACTTATTTGTATTTCATTCTTTTTCTTTTCTTCTGTAAATCAGTTTTACTTTGTCATGAATAACAGTGAATATACGGTCGAAAATTGACACAAAATTCCATCTGCACTATTAAGACCGCCAAAAATTAAGTCTAATTCTGGTTTAAAAATTTATTTAGAAGGGTGCAGTTATTCTTTCTTTGTTTTTACTGAAAAACAGTGTCTTCAGGTCAAGGGCCACCTTTAGGACTGTTCAAAAGTGGTCTTAATATAGGAATTTTACTGTATATATACAGCTGTTATTAAAGCGGGATCGAACGGGTATACTGATATAATGAATGTGCTATTAGATTTTGATGGTCTTGGCCTCATTTTCAAGGTCACACTATCAGTTTTATAACAAAAAAAATGGCTTGTCTGCACGGTATCACAGATGTTAGTCAAACTTGTTACAATGTATCATTGCAACCTACAAAATATTTGATGAGTTTTTGATGACCTTGACTTGATGTTTGAGGTCACAGGCTCCCGAAAACTATCATTTCTGGGCAAGAAATGGCTTATCAGTTTTATAACAAAAAAATGGCTTGTCTGCACGGTATCACAGATGTTAGTCAAACTTGTTACAATGTATCATTGCAACCTACAAAATATTTGATGAGTTTTTGATGACCTTGACTTGATGTTTGAGGTCACAGGCTCCCGAAAACTATCATTTCTGGGCAAGAAATGGCTTAAGAACGAATTGATGAGTTTTGGTAGAAGCTACCAAATATTGATTAGATTATGGTGACCTTTAATTTATTTCATAGGTCACAGGCTCTACAAAAATACAAATTAGCGCCGAATATGGCTTGCCTGCACCCTATTTCACGAACGAATTGATGAATTTTGGTCAAACTTGGTACAGCATAATTATAGCAGCCTATCAAAGATTAGATTACATTTTCGTGGACTTATTTCAAAGGTCACATTCTCTAGAAACCCCAAATTTGGACCATAAATGGCTTATCTGCAACCTATTTCATAATCGAACTGATCCATTTTCAGTATATCATAATACCCCGCATACGAAGTATTGGGGTATACTGTTTTCACATTGTCCCTCCGTCCATCCGTCCAGGCGAACAAATGGATAGTTAGGTGGCTATTGAAATGGACAGAATCAATGTAATTCAATGGGATTTATTCCGTTAGACACTTAAAATACTTCTTTTCTGTGGCTAAAAGTAGTCACTGTCCATCCATCCAGCCAGCCAGCCAGCCAGCCAGCCAACCATCCAGCCATCCATCCTCCCACCCACCCGTCATTGCCGCTCAATATCTTCAAAACAAATTGATGGATTTTGATCAAATTTTGCATATGACTGATATTGACAACCTCTAATTTGTAATTGTTACACAGCTAGCTTTTTGCGTAAATTTTCAATAGTGTTAACGCCCTTGCCTGACACCAGAATGTCGATTCCACTCAATATCTTAAGCATCATACAATTAATTTTGATCATATTTTGTGTGTGAATTTATATTGGAAGATCTAGCTTGGGATTGTTACGCGGCATTTTGTGAATTTATGTAGACAAGATCCATCTTGGGATTGTTATGCGGCATTTTGAGTTTATTTCCAACAGAGTTATGGCCGTTGAATGACACCAAAATTCGTTTCCGCTTAATATCTTGAGAAAGAATTGATGGATTTTGATCAAAACTAGTATGTGAAATTATGTTGACAAGATAAGGCATGGGATTGTTATTTTGTTATAAGTATTTTGAGTCTATTTTCAGCAGAGTTATGGACATTGAATGGCGTCAAAAATTCGTTTCCGCTTTATATCTTGAGGAAGAATTGATTGGTTTTGATCAAATTTGGTATGTGAATTTTTGTTGAAAGATAAAGCATGGAATTGTTAGATGGTATTTTGTATCAATTTTCAACAGAGTTATGGCCCTTGAATTGATGCCAAAAATCAGTTTCCTCTCAATATCTTCAGAAAGAAACGATGGATTTAATCAACTTTTGCATATGAATTGATATGGACAACTTCTAGTTTGAGATTGATACACAGCTTTTTGCGTCAATTTTCAACAGATTTATGGCCCTTGCCTGACGCCAGAATGACGTTTCCGCTCAATATCTTCAGAAACGCACGATTAATTTTGATCATATTTTGTATGTAAATTTATGTTGACAAAATCTAGCATGGGATTGCTACACGGCAGCTTGTGTCTATTTTCAGCAGAGTTCTGGACACTATAAAGAATTGGCCGTTATAAAGAATCCCAGTTAGGAGTATGATAGGTAATAAAAGGTATTTTCCCACAAATATCTATAACATTTGTTTCTTGGAGTAATAAATTACAAGACCTTTTCATGTCTATGGACTCGATTTGTGCATATCCAACCCGAGGGAAGCCCATACCGCTCGGAACTGAGGCTAAGCCTTTAGCAAAGTAGTAATTCCATTCAAATTGCCCTTATAACGAGTTTTTATTGTTATCATTATTATTGTCATCTTTTCCAGCTTCGACAACGTCAACAACGACTGGTAAGTGTTACTTTCAATCACTTACTGTTTTATATGTAATATTCTAACAGTGCACCTAAATATATAGGTTATGGGATGAAATACAACAAGGTTTTCGCCCACTTCTGATTAACAGTCGGCTCGATATAAGTGAAATCATCTTGAAAGGGCTGTAAAACTAAAGCACAAATATGCTACAAGTAACTGGGCAGAAGACGATGACGTGAAAAGTCAACATTTTTTATGTCACTCGTAGGACGGTGAAACTTTTGTGAATCCTCATTTTTTTCGCACCGTAAAGTTACAAAATGACTAAATGCATGAGTTACAGTTAATAATGTTGACAGTATTTCTTCTAACGGTGGAGAAAGGTTGGCAAAATATTACCCATGTCAGTGTGTTTGAATGCTATAATATGTCAATTGTTGCAAAATAAATCACAGTTATACAATAAATTGAAAATCATTTGAGCTACGCGCTAATGGTTTTATCTTTTTCGCATATGAATTCCACACTTAGAGGATATAAGCCAGTCCAGGCAAAACGGTACGAGTCGTACCGCCCATGCTTATAAACCCTATTGGTTTCATGCGGCGACAGGACTTGAGAAGTCATTTCATCTCAAAGCGGGGAATAAACGCTCTTCAGAACGCCACTTTGTTTAGGGAAAATAGTGCTCTACAGGGGCAATCATTATGTATGCTTCGAAATATATTCTAAGCATAAACGAGAGGGAAATGTAGTTTTTTTTTTCCATCTGGAAAAATGTAATTCAAAAGAAACCCATACCCACCCCAAATACCATTGTTTGATTAGGGCGTTTAAAATCATCACACTGGTCCAAAGATTGAAGACGAGTACAATGAAGTTTTCACAACAATATCTCGTCTTCCAAGTTCAAAGACTGACGTCAACGTACAGCATTCCTGTAAAGTTGTTTGAATGGTTGGTTGGTTTGGAGTTTAACGGCCCAGTCATTTTAGGTCATTTTGGAGCAGGTCAGTTTACCTATCCAAACTTTTTCTGGGCATGCTTATATGTAAGCGGTTAACCAGTACAGTGCACATTCTTTCGCCAGAAACTGACAATTGTCCTTCTTGAATCAGCAGATGGGAGATAATGGCCGTAGAAAAGATTATATGATCATCTCCACGAAATAATGTTACCGATTCAGGCAGGTATCGATCCCACGTCCTCCAGATCACCCGTCAGACACGCATCCGACTGAGCTACCGAGCGTTTGTATGTTTGAGCAACCAAGAAAATCCTAGAAGAAAGTAAATTACTGTAAAACACTTATATTTCGCGGTCATTTAATTTTGGCGCTATACGCGGTCAAGAAATAAAAAACAAAAATAAAAAACCGCCAATAAAGATCAAACAGCGTATAACAAAATGGCAGAAATTTTATTCCCACTACACATCACAGGTATGATATAGGGAAATGAAACGTCAATCAGTCAAAGGCATTATCCGTTACAAAAGAAAAGTGTATCTACTTTTTAGAAGCAGCATAGCTGAAAGTTGTTCTATCCAACCAGAGTTAAAGATAATTTATCAAGTCTTTCTTATTGCTTGTTTAATACGTCAATTATGAAGTCATTTAGCGTGTTCAACGGGGCTTTGTCTGTGAGTACACCAAGTCAGACATTTTGAGTAGCGAAAGCGTGAATGCATGAAAGAAAACTACAACTATCATTATCATCATCAACGGATTTTTGATTAACGTGCAGGTACAGGGGCAACGTCTATATAAGTGGCCCCCCTTCCAGGTAGCTGGCTTGCTGCACGCATGGCAGATCTTACACCAGATATCATGAGTATCGATAGCAGAGATCTTCCATTCTCTGCAATCTCTTTCTGTCAACTAATTATAACTTGTTTTACTGAGTAATTAAATAACATTAGGACTGGTGTGTATTCCCTCAAACAACAAGAACAGTGCAGTGTGAAAAAAAAAGAGAAAAACGTTTAAATTCAGTGTATGGCTTGCAAATCACCGTGTAAGATTCGAATGCATAAGACCTACACGGCTACATCAGAAATCACATATATTTTTTTTTTATTTCTTAAATTGAAAATCGGCCAAAAGGGTCACTCATAACAACTGCCAACATTTGCTACCGCCAAATTAATTAAAGTGTTTTACAGTATGCCTCCTTATTTACCGACTGGATCGCAACGTCTTTTAAAGTGTACGATGGAAACGAATGTCAGAGAACGTGGCATAAGTAAGTAAGTAAGTAAGTGGACTTTATTTATAGAGGGTTACTCAGTTGGCATAGCCAATCTTCCCTATGGCATAGGGTCAAGGTCTTCAAAAATCAATGAGCCGACGGGATGGAAAATGAACCTAAGCCTTCTCCAATTTATATTTAGTACTGGTATCTAATTGCGCTAGGCTTCAATGTTTTATCTGTGTACATCTGCAACCGGCAAAGGCCCGGGCGAGACTGCGCTTCTGCGCAGTCTCTCCTGGGCCTTCTGGCCGGCTATACAATAAGTAACCATTTCTCATCACGTGACTCCAAAAACACCACATTCACCCGTCGAATAATGTGTACGGTCTTGAAAGAGTCGTGAAAAAGACTAGAAAAGAAAAGAAAAACCTCGCTAAATAATCACTAATTTGTTTCTTATCTGGACTGAAAAAGGAGCGCTGTGGTGCCGGGGACTAAAGCATTGGATTTGCGATCGAGAGGTAGCCGGTGTTGTTTCCTTGAGCAAGATACTTTATCCATGTTGCTTAGTACTGGTACTACCCAGGAAAGAGGGCCACATGGAAGATTATTAATAGTAATAAATGTGTTACCCTCTATAAATAAGGTCGATTATTATTATTATTATTATTATTTAAATATTTCTAGAAGCCTCTATGGTGTAGTAGTTATGCTACTCGCCTGATAAACCAGGGATTGCAGGATCGATCCCGGGCTTCTCCAGACTTTCGGGTGAGTCTTTAAACCTAGGTCCCGTCAGTGTATGACCTTAGCTGTTAGTGGGACGTAAAACTGAAACACACTCACTCACTTTAAAGATTTCGAATCAGCCGAGGTAAACGAGCAATCGATGGTTTTACTGTTTATTTCAGCTAGTACTACATCAACGACACAAAAAGTCTTGGCATCCGTTCCCGTTCACGTGTCACGTAAGTTTGTAGTCATTATTTATTATGTACTAGTTAGTGGACTCTTCCATTGCTATGTGTTGGACAAGTCCATTTGTCATGTAAGTGGCGGCAGGCCTATTTTTTATTTTCTATTTTCTTCTAATTTTGGCGGAAAATTTGGTTAGCATATAGTGCAAGCACTGATCAGACGCCGCGTTCTGTGGCGTCTGATCTGGGCCTGCACTTTTTGCCACGGTACCCCTTTAGGGGTTTTCCGCCTGCAATGGCTTAACTTGTTCATGTTATAAACACTAATTGTTTGTTTGTGCGGTAGGGCTTGAGATGTCATATCATCTTAATGTCGGGTAAAATATCCCATAAATTGGAAACAGCGTCTCCATCATGACCTAAATAGTGTTAGTGGGGACGTAAAAACTTCATTCAAAGAAACAAAACAGGTTTAAGTAATGAACAACCTTGTGAATTCTACATTATGAAGGGCAAACTGGGGTTTGCATGGTATTCTGTATCATTACGAAAACGCACCTATTCAAATATATCGAACAGCCCCCGCCCATAGGGGCTTGGAGAAATATATGGGCTGCATGATGCTTCCACGCAGAGCTGAATCTGGCCCGCACACTAGTACTGGTAAACCGCTTAGAGGATCTAAGCCTTTCCAGGAACCGCGGTGCGAGGCGGACCGTCCATGCTAATAAACCCTATTGGTTTCATTGGGCGACAGGGCTTGAGATGTCATTTCATCTCAGTGTTGGGTAAAAGTCCCACAAAATTGGGAGCAACGTCTCCAAAATGACCTTTACAGTGTTGACGGGGACGTTAAACCTCAAATCAACCAACCAACCAAATATATCGAAAGAATGAAAATTTTCAGATAAAAATTCTGATATTTATGCCCCCGGAAACAAAGATTCAGGGGCATATAGTTTTTGGTCTGTCTGTTCGTCCGTCTGTTTGTCTGTCCACAAAAACCTTAACATTGGCCATAACTTTTGAATGGTGATAGTGCTTTCATATTTCACATGTGTTTTCCTTGTCACAAGACCTTTCCAGTGGTACCATAAGTTTTGACCTCGTGCCCTTGACCTTGATGTTTGACCTACTTTTTAAAAACTTTAGCATTGGCCATAACATTTCACATGCGCTGTCCGGGGGCATCAGTGTTTCACAAACACATCTTGTTTTTTTTTTTCACGTTTCAGCTTAAAACACAGTTTTGGTACTCGTTAGGACCGCCTTGGCGAGGCGATTCTAACGACTACCCACAATCTATGTTTTTGAGCAGAAATAAGAAAAAATATACACCCCTGTAAACCCCGGTTCTACTATATACTCGTAAAAGTGGGGTTTAAGGAGGTCAAAATTATATAGGCATGTTTTCGTGATGACTGTTGTAGCCCCTTATGTGCCATGGCCCATCGGAGTTTTGAGAAGTAGATTAGGCTGCATGGTGTGAAACTGACCGAACATTGAGTACTGGTAAACGACCTAGGTCTAAGCGTGGCCAGGCAAAGTTGTGCGAGTCAGCCCCTCCTTTTAACCCCTGTGGTTTCTTTTGACGGTAGGATAAGTCCTAGGTCATTCTATCACAGTCTCGGGTAAAGGACCCACAAAGTCGGGAGCAACGTCTCTTATAGTGTTGATTGCGACTTAAAACATGACTTTTGTAGTGTAGATTGCGACTTAAAACATAAACCTAAACAAACAAATTCACATTAAATGAGCCGGGGCACAGCATTTCCTACAATTTGCATGTGCGGCCAGCGAATACTCAGATCAGACTGCGCAAGAGAAGTCTCCGGTCAGACTAAATGGATGCACAGACTGCTCTGATTCTTCGCTGGGTACACATGTAATTTGTAGGTACGCTGTGCCTTTGCTCATTGTTGACTACGCCCGTGGGCGTAGACAATCTTCCGTGGGCGTAGACAATTTTCTCCGGAAGTCATGACAAGTTGAATGTTATTTTCTATTAGCATGTCACCCGTGTTCATGTCTACGCCTATGGGTGTAGACTACCTAAGGCCGTTTACTTTTGCTCCAGAAGCATTAAAGAAAAGGCCATTACTGACTGAATGCTTTATTCTATTGACTGGTCAGCAATGTTATTTATTATAATGATTAAAAACCAGGATTGACCGGAACACTTCCGTAAATTTATCACACCCTCTGTTTTCTGGGTTCACATGATGTTGACTTCCCTCCGATGATACAGTGTTTGTTTTCACTAAAAGGAGGCAGATGCGTCTGTTCTACTGATTTTTCGTTTCCTTAGAACGAGTAGCTGTCATAGTAAAATATTGGTAGTTTTGTTTATGTATGTGCAACGGGAAAGCTTTATTCGTCCATTTATTTGCCGAAATTTGTCCCGTTTTACTCGGCAACACCGAAACTTCGGCTTCCTTCATTTCGCCGTTTCGTTCCCGCTGACCTTACATGTATCTATCTACCAATCTATCTATCTACTGATACTGCGTCGGTCACATTTGACCATTACCGCAGGTGTATATTACATACACTCCAGGTTTTGCAGGATTAAAGCCAATAATGTAATTACGGTAGGGATCTTTAACCTGCTCAGGGGATGGTTCTCCCTGCACAGGGGGCCTCCAGTTAACGTCCGGATCCGAAGGACGGTGCACTTTATGACATTCATCCCTGCAAATGATGCCAATGGAGCGTGTTCGGACACCGAAATTTTATCGCCGCTGCCGGGGATCGAACCCGGAACCTCTAGCATCAGAGGCAAGTGCACTAACCACTGAGCTATCACGCTCCACTTATCGTCTCTACAAAGCTTAATGTTACCTTGAAGTATCCCTGTTAACGGCGAAATTATAAATTTAGATTCCTCTTTCGTCTTTTGCATTTCCTGCTTCTCCATCCGCCATTACTGTTTGACGTTACCGTCCTTGAACTACCTCATCGATTGGCTATTTCGGCTCTTATAAATAATCGAGCATTCTGATTGGCCAGCCGTGTCCCACTGGGTATAAAAGACGAGTCGACGATTGTTTTGTCGCACTGGTTTCAAATCGAGCTACTCGACCAAACACATTGCCAGCTCTCTCTCTCTCTTGGTGGACGCTAATTTGGAAGCAAAGTGAGTTTCTCATTACTTCCAAGGGGCGTCTGTCTTCCTCTTACGTTTAGGCTCAAAATCTAAGAAGGAGGTGGATTTCATTAGGCTGTAAGACACTTAGGTTCAAAACAAACAAGGGTGGTTATTATGAAGTAGGCTCAGAGGATCTAGCCCAGGATGGGTCCCGTCGCCGTTGCACTATCTGTACTGTGTATGATTTAGTCTTGTCTGCTTACATGTACACTTATTTGCGGTTCATGGTAAAAGAAAGAAATCAATATGTCGTTTTTATCTCTGTCGTTAAGCCATCATATCCTGGTACAAGGAACCTGGGTGTATAAGAGACGGCAGGGGGCGACTTGAACCTGTCACCCGTTTCCAACTCTGCCCCGGCTTCGGCACAATCCCGACCGGGTTTTGAGCGAGCGTACTAAAAGGGGGCTAGACCCCGTTACATTTGATCCTGGTCACGGCACCAAATGTAACGGGGGCTAGCCCCTTTTCGGTACCTATTACTCCTAACTGGGTCATTATAACGGCCAATTCTTTATAATGGCACAATGATAGAGAACACATACTGACGTTATAACAAGGGTCCTCTGTACTCGTTAGAACCGCCTCAACGAGACAGTTCTAACGAACACACTAGAAATAAGAAAAACTAATCATCTCAAAAAATGCTTCTTCTAGAAATGTAAAAGGCGGTATTTTAGCGCGCATGCGTGTTTTAGTAATGTTTCTCACTTCAGCGTCCAGTAAATGTGTTCTCCCGAAGATACTTCGTCGGCTGACCACGAAAACGCCCGCCACCCACCCACAGGCTAAACTCTGTAATGACCAGACACGCCGAGGACCAGATGCACTATTGTTGGAAGTTTGTCTGAATGCCAATCCAAACCCCCTTGTTTGGAAGAAAGAACTGAAGGTTGTTTCTTTTTTTTTTTCACATAGAGTTTTTTGTTGTTGTTTTGGAGTTTAACAGTCCATTCAACACTATTTAGGTCATATGGAGACATTCAGTATCTAGCAACACTTCTTGGACAGGCTCTCCAATTTTCGTTCTCTTATGTGTTCTTTGTTTCCAAAGGCAACCTTTTAGCTTTTTATTATACAGAAACGGTTAATCGGTACAGTGTACATTTCTGTTGCCAGAAACAGCAGAAGGGAAAGAAAGACAATATACAATTTATCATATGACGTCGCCTCTGAGAATGATATAACGCCATGTAATAAATTCGATAATCCACTGGTGGATTAAATATGCAAATTAATTATATACGCCCCGTAACGTTACATGTACGACGTTCTTAACTACGTCGCGTTATAACGGCGGAAAATTGACATTTTTGTATAAAATGCGTTTAAATGACATATGATAAAGTGAATCTTACATTCATGCTCATGTATTATTGAATTTATTAAACGAGTTAAGGAAAATGGAAACATGCGAGGCTGTGCCGAGCATTTTATCCATTTTCCTCGACGGGTTTAATACATTCAATAATACATGAGCACTCATGTAAGATCCTCTATGTACTTCATCAATAATGAGTACTGGTAAACTGATTAGAAGGCCTAAGCCTGCCCAGGCAAAGTGATATGAGTCAGACTGCCCAATGCATATAAGCCTTTGGCTTTCATTGGGCGGCAGGGTTTGAGATGTAATTTCATCTCAATGCCGGGTTAAAGTCTCATTGGATGCAACGTCTCCAAAAAGACCTAAATAGTGTTGACGGGGACGTTGAGTCACAATTCAACAGCCACCACAGAATGTTTCCGACACCTCCAGGTATCGAACCGGCGATCTTCTGTTCACCTGTCAGACGCGCATTGTCATATGGATAACTAGTACATGGAGGATCTTACATGAGTGTTCATGCACTATTGAATTTATTAAAGAGTTGAGGAAAAGGGATCAAATGCGAGGCTTTGCCGATCACCAGTCAGACAAGCATTACTAGTACACCCTTAACACGTGTGTGCAAGGAATAACTTTCAATACAACAAGGGTATATAGAGGATATTTGATTTTTTTTTCAGTGTAAGATCGATTTTTATTTTACCGAATGAACACGAAAGAAGAATTTTCACGAGTGGCGAAGCCACGAGTAAAAAAGTTTCTTTTGGTGTTCATGAGTGAAATAAAAATTGATCTTACACTTAAAAAATAACAACAAATTTTCTGTTTCTTTTATGCTTTAAACTGTAATTTGTAACGCAGTTCCAGGGCATTAGCCATCATCGCAGAGAACAAACTTTTTCCAGAGCGATCTCGCGTCGATTTAGAGGTATTCAGCGTGTTAACTGGGTATAATATTTTGCACCTGGAAAATAGCTTGGAATGTTTTGATTTGAGGTTTAACGTCCCCGTCAACACTGTATAGGTCATTTTGGAGACGTTGCTTCCAACTTGAAGGACTTTTACCCGACATTTAGATAAAATGACATCTCAAGCCCTGTCGCCCAATGAAACCAATAGGGTTTATAAACATTGGCGGCCCGACTCGCACCGCTTTGTCTGGGCAAGCTTAGGTCCTCTAAGCGGTTTACCAGTACTCGTGTGCGGTCGGTTTTAGCCGTCTAAATGGAAGCATCATGCAGCCCATCTCTTTCTTCAAGCCCCGATGGGCGGGGGCCGAGCTTGGAATGAAACGTTATCAATGGTTCACTTGAAAATTGCATTTAAATAATGTCTGCAGTTGCGAAGCTTGACTGCATGGCTTCGTGTGCATTATTTACGTTGTGTAGGTGCGGAATGACGTGAAAACGTGCGTGAAGTAACCTCTGTCACACCGCGGCATTAATAACGTTTAGGCAAACAGAGAATATACGTAAATATTTACATTTCCAGTGTAAAGTCTAATGTAAACCTAAAGAAAACAATTGCGTTCATACTTCCATGAACGCATCGAATCACATGATTTTCAGTGACGTTAAGTGACGTCATTCTAAACCATTGTTCTCTACGGGCGTTGATGACGTCAACGCTGCTCCGCTCATTGTAGAAACACAGCGTGTAAATGTTTTTCAGCTTTAAAATTTGCCCTACAGGCATTTTTTTCGCCCAGTGATTAGGGGCAAATAATGTTAATATAAAAAATAAACTTAATTTTTCTGCTTTTCATGAAAGTATGAACGAAAGTGGGTCGCTAGCAAAGTTTACATGAACCCCTTCGGGGTTCATTTACTTTGCACGCGACCCACTGCGTTCATACTTCCATGAACTGCAGAAAAATAAAATTCATTTCTTAATTATTCTTCACAAACAGTGAAAATAAAAATCGTATTGTCACTGTTTGAAAAAGTGACAATTAATATCGATCACCGAGAAATCCCTGTATTTCATTGAAAAGCATGCCGGTAAGAATTTAAGAAACATCATTTGTCACATGGATAACCAACATAACATGTTTTAAAACACGTTCGTGTAAATAATATCCACGTAATCCCCACTGTAAATAGAGAAAAATGGGTTTACAAGTACCTATTTACTCAAAAACATAGACTGATAGATTGTGGGTACTCGTTAGAACCGCCTCATTGAGGCGGTTCTAACGAGCACCTACGATCTATAAATTGTGAACATAAATAAAGAAAAATATATAAAAAAAAAATCATCCAGATAGATTTTTGTTATATGAGGCGGGGTACAGTTCAACCATAAAATGACCGGCTCGACCAGTAAATACTCGGATCGGTATGTGCACAGTCCCAAAGGTGGTCTTAATACAGATATTTGACTGTATATTCAAAATGGATCAGTGTTTTGTTTTTCATCACCCACTGTCCCCAAGTTAGAGACCACCTTTAGGACTGTTCAAAAGTGGTCTTAATTCCAATGTAAGAGATTACCTTTAGGACTGTTCGAAAGTGGTCTTAAAGACCACTTTTGAACAGTCCCAAAGGTGGTCTTAATATAGGAATTTTACTGTATATATCAATATGCTCGAAATAAAGATTTATAGTACATTTTTCTTTTTCTTTTTTTTTTTGATTTGGGTTTTACGGCCCTTTCAAGATTATTTCACTCATATCGAGCCGATCGTTGCAGAACTTGGCGTCTCACACGTGACCCGAGCGAGGCTCGAACCCACGGCGGTGAGAGACCTAATGACTTAGAGTCAGCGCTCTTATCCATTAGGCCATGGAGGCCCGTATTTATGGTACATGGATAGAGTACCACAATCTCTGTGTGGACTGAGTAGGCTCTATAATAGACTGGCTCCCGGTCGTATGTTCATATTTTTCTCGTGGATTATCTAAACTTGATCAAGAAACACAATCCAAACATTTCTTTTCCTTCTTTCTACTCTTAGAACTGGAATCAGTAAAACAACAGTGAAAACATAGTTTTGTAAGTTTGGTTTGACGACGGGAGCCAGTCTAGCTCTGTAACAGCTGGATGATTTGAATTCACCGTGAACTGAACACCCCACTTCATATACAGAAAACTGGGGGTTTAAGAGGGTATACATTATTTTTCTTATTTCTGCCCCAAGATATAGGTTGTAGGTACTCGTTAGAACCGCCTCAATGAGGCGGTTCTAATGAGCACCCATAACCTATGTTTGCTTTGTAAATAAGAAAAATATCACGATTTTTTTATCAGAAAAGTAGCCATTCTTCAGATGCGAAAAAGGCCCTATGACGCACGGCTGTGTTATCGTAATGTGTTGTTGAGCATACATGCGAAGACACCTTTTCGCTTGTTGCGGCACATTTGGTTAATGATAAGATTGATGTTTGCTTTTTTAATACCGTAGGTTATTGACAACTGTTATAACATCCCAAAGGGCGAACCTATCACCGTGTACATTGGCCCCAACCCACTCGGCATATACGCTTTGTTCTGGAGGTGTGTCGGAGGAACCGGCTTCGAGGTATTGTCTATTCTCTCTTTCTTTCCTTCTTTCTTTCTTTCTTTCTTTCTTTCTTTTTTTAACAAATTACTTTAAATTTATACATAGTTGTGTCGAAGGTTCGTTATGTTGATAACGCATAAGAGCGACAGCTGTTGGCGATATGGACACGTTAGAGAGCGAGCGAGCGAGCGAGAGAGAGAGAGAGAGAGAGAGAGAGAGAGAGAGATAGAGAGAGAGAGAGAGAGAGAGAGAGAAAGAGCGAACACTGTTGGCAATATGGAGAAGACAGAGAGAGAGAGAGAGAGAGAGAGAGAGAGAGAGAGAGAGAGCAGTTGGCGACATAGAGAGAGAGAGAGAGAGAGAGAGAGAGAGAGAGAGAGAGAGAGAGAGAGAGAGCACTGTTGGCGTTATGGAAACGACTGAGAGAGAGAGAGAGAGAGAGAGAGAGAGAGAGAGAGAGAGAGAGAGAGAGCACTGTTGGCGTTATGGAAACGACTGAGAGAGAGAGAGAGAGAGAGAGAGAGAGAGAGAGAGAGAGAGAAAGAGAGCAATGTTGGCAATATGGAGACGATAGAGAGCGAGAGTGCGATCGAGAAAGAGAGAGACCAATTTAGACGACTGAGAGAGCACTGTTGGTGACATGTAGAACAGCCTTTTCAAACAACTAGTGTGGCTAGAAGAGACAGGTTTGCCGTCTTTACATTAACTGTAATCACAGGACAAAGGTGTGTGTGTGTGTGTGTGTGTGTGTGTGTGTGTGTGTGTGTGTGTGTGTGTGTGTGTGTGGTGTGTGTGTGTGTGTGTGTGTGTGTGTGTGTGTGTGTGTGTGTGTATTCGGGTTTAACGTCGCTTTCAACAATTTTTCAGTCATATCACGACGGTGTCTGGTTGCGACAGGGAGCTCAATGTTCACTTTTATAGTGCTGCCTCACTGAAGTATCATGTCCCAGACACATTATATGATACCACACCCAGTCACATTATCCTGACATTGGGTCAACCAGTCCTAGCTCTACCCCGTAAATCTTTGTGCCGAGCGAGGAGCAGCTAGTACCATTCTTAATGACTTTGGTATGTCGCGGCCCGGGATCGAACCCGTGACCTCCCGTTCCCCAGAGCGGACACTCTACCAACTGAGATATCGGGGCCGGTAAAGGACAAAGGTAGTTTGAGTGACTGAGAGTTAATCATAGTGCCAGAACAGGGAAGTATAATAGTGATATCTTTTCGATTTTCTTCGAAATTAAGATATCTGGTGTATACTCATTAGAATCGCCTCAATGAGGCGCTTCTAATCAGTACACACAACATTTATTTTGCAGATTAAATAACATCACGAAGATACACCTTCATAATTTTGACCCCCTTGAACCACACTTTTATACAGTAAAACTGGGGTTTACCTTATTTTTACTTATTTCTGCTTTAAAATATAGATTGTGAAAACTCGTTAGAACCGCCTCGATGAGGCGGTTCTAACGAGTACCCACAGTCTATATTTTGAGCAGAAATAATAAAAATATCACAATTTTTCATATTAAAAATTTCATTTTTTCGGTGATAAAGGTTACAATGTATTTATATAGGCGTGTTTTTCGTAATGAGAAAATTCTGCTTAAATTACCCCAAAAAATAAATTTATATCTGCAGCTATGGAATTTTTCCCCGGGGGCCCCAGAACGACTTCGAAACATCCGTGGTAAATGAGTCATTGGTGTTCGGGCCATCGAAGTTTTATTGTGTTGTATTTGATTTCAGATCATGTACCAAGCCTGCGGCAGTGCACCTGTCATCGAAAATGCTGTCAACAAGTTTCAAGTAGATCTGTTCTACACAATCAGTTGGTGACCTTGACATTTAGACATTGTTGATTAGAAATAAATAAAGGTCCTGTGAAGAAAGCTTTTTGATTTTATATCAAAACCTAGTGTTGTTGAAACCGCGCCCACTCCTCCGCCTCGGTCACGAAAACCGAGTACTCACGAGGTCTTGACAAGTTTCGAAATCTGACCAAGCTTATACAATTTTTTATTTCACAAATACATTTAACCCTTAAGATACCACGAAAGACTTCATATAAAAATGTCGTCTGTTTACGTTGTTTTATAAAAACAAAAATTAAAATTCTAACACAACGCGCCTAAATAGGCAATGGAAAATAACTCTGTTTTATTCTGCAACAAATCACGACAAGGAAGAACGTGAAGAGTGACGTCATTAAAAACTGCCAATTAATGACGTCACTAGTCGATTTCCTTGACGTTAGACGGTGTAACGTCATATTCTCGGCGAAAAGTTGTGGGATTTTGAAGGAAACAACAGCATTATTGCCAATTTTCAGCCTGTTAGAATCGAAATAGATCAGCTCTAGTTTGTGATTTGTTGAATAATAAATCACAGTTTGTCGGTCAGTTGAAAGTAGACAAATCACGCGCGCTACGCGCTCGTGATTTGGTCTACTTTACAACTGACCTCCAAACTGTGATTTATTACTCAACAAATCACAGTTAGAGCTTATCTATTTCTTAATTAAAATTTAAAAAATAAAAATTATAATTAAAATTTAAATTAAGAACTTGAAGTTTGATCTCTGTTATTTAAATATGTTGTTTGCTGCATATTCTTGGAAACTTTTCAAACATATTTTTGCATACAGGCAAACAGTGTGGATCCTGATCAGAGCAGCAGTCTGATCAAGGTCAACATTGTTTGCAAAATTACCAGCAGACGTCAATTGCTGTGAAGGGTATCTTCTCGTTAAACCTTCTGACTCATTTGATATGGCTATTCAGGATTCGATCTACACTTCCAGCATTCACGGCCCCCGCCCACCGGGGCTTAAAGAAATAGATGGGCTGCATGACGCTTCCACGCAGAGCTGAAACATGCCGCACACGAGTACTGGTAAACCGCTTGGAGGATCTAAGCCTGCCCAGGCAAAGCGGTGCGCGTCGGACCGTCCATTCTTATAAACCCTATTGGTTTCATTGGGCGACAGGGCTTGAGAAGTCATTTCATCTCAATGTCGGGTAAAAGTCCCAGAAATTTGGAAGCAACATCTCCAAACTGACCTATACAGTGTGGACGGGGACCTTAAACCTCAAATCAAACAAACAAAACCAGAAAATATAATCTGCAATATGATGATGTTCTGGGAGACTTTTTACGGCCGCCACACCGCACAACACCAGCTGCAGTGACCATAAATAAGTTCTGACAAAGCCTTTTGGTTTGTTTTGGGTGACAGGAATTGAGATGTCATTTCATATCAATGTCGGGTAAAAGTTACACAAAATTGGAAGCAACGTCTCCAAAATGACATATACAATGTTGACGGGGACCTTAAACCTCAAATCAAACAAACAAAACAAAATACTTCCAGCATTTAAATTTAGACAGACCTATTTTTGTGAAAGGTGGGGTTAGTCAAAATGATTATGCATGAGTGTCAACAAAACCCTTCTTGTCTGGACCTACACTAGCTTCATTGCTATCTCATCACAAAAACACGCCTATATATGATTCTGACCCCCTTAAACCCCACTTTTATATAGTAAAACTGGAGTCTACAGGGGTATACATACTTTATTTTTTCTTATTTCTGCTCTAAAATATAGATTGTGTGTACTCGTTAGAACCGCCTCAATGAGGCGGTTCTAACGAGTACCCACAATCTATATTTTGAACAGAAAAATATCACAATTTTTCATCTACAAATTTTCGTTTTTTCGGCGGTTAAGTTTAAAGTGTATTTGTATAGGCGTGTTTTCGTAAAGTGTACCATGGCCAGTCTGTAGCGTTGAACGGGGTAAAAGCAGCCTGCAGTTGGGATCGTCACAGGCCATATCCACACTGCTATGGCCCCTACCCATCGGGGCTTGTAGTAATAGATTGGGATGCATGATGCTTCCACGCAGAGCTGAAACCGACCGCACATAAATACTGGTAAACCTCTTAGATGGTCTAATAAGTTCTGATTAGTTAGATCCTTCAGAAGTAAAGAATACATCAAATAAACAAAAATAGCAGACTCGGTTTTATTGAGTCTGTTCATGACCAGTACTGAAATGTGCAACACCGGCCACGCCCTCTAACACCGGCTTAAGGACCAGAAAATACAATCTGCACTATGATGTGTGTGTGTGTGTGTGTGTGTGTGTGTGTGTGTGTGTGTGTGTGTGTGTGTGTGTGTGTGTGTGTGTGTGTGTGTGTGTGTGTGTGAATTCGGGTTTAACGTCGCTTTCAACAATTTTTCAGTCATATCACGACGGTGTCTGGTTGCGACAGGGAGCTCAATGCTCACTTTTATAGTGCTGCCTCACTGAAGTATCATGTCCCAGACACTTTACATGATACCACAGCCAGTCACATTATCCTGACACTGGGTCGACCAGTCCTAGCTCTACCCAGTAAATCTGAGTGTTAAGCGAGGAGCAGCTAGTACCTTTGTTACTATGATGTAAGAGGATACTTATTACGGCCGCCACACGGCACAACACCAACTGCAGTGACCATAAATAAGTTGTGACTAAGCCTGCACAGGCAAAGTGTTGCGAGTCGAACCGTCCCTATACATATAAACTTTTGGTTTGTTTGGGCGACAGGGCTTGAGATGTCATTTCATCTCAATGTCGGGTAAAAGTCTCACAAAATTAAAAGCAACGTCTCCAAAATGACCTATACAGTGTTAACGGGGACGTTAAACCTCAAATCAAGCAAACAAACACACTTCCAGCATTCAAATTTGGACAGGCCTATTCTTGTGAAAGGTCCGTGGTTGTGAATTCCGGTTTAACGTCGCTTTCAACAATTTTTCAGTCATATCACGACGGTGTCTGGTTGCGACAGGGAGCTCAATGCTCACTTTTATAGTGCTGCCTCACTGAAGTATCATGTCCCAGACACTTTACATGATACCACAGCCAGTCACATTATCCTGACACTGGGTTGACCAGTCCTAGCTCTACCCCGTAAATCTGAGTGCCAAGCGAGGAGCAGCTAATACCATTCTTAACGACTTTGGTATGTCGCGGCCCGGTATCGAACCCATGACCTCTCGTTCCCCGGAGCGGACACTCTACCAACTGAGCTATCGGGGCCCGTCCTTGTGAAAGGTGGGGTTAGTCTAAATGATTTACCATGAGTATCAACAAGAGCCTACTCGTCTGGATCTACACTGGCTGCATTGCTGTCTCGTGACGAAAACACGCCTATATAATTATGACCACCTTGAACCCCACTTTTTATTCTCCTCTCCACAGTTGTCGTCCGTGCTTCTCAAGGGACCATTCGTTAACTTCACCACAGCTGGTGTAAAAGGAATGTATGGCGGCCGTAAAAGTCTCCCTGCCCTTCATTATAATGTGGTTGTATTTTCATCATTGATTCCGCTGCAGAACTGATAAGGCCTAAATGGCCGAAACTAGCTAGTCTGGTCCAGCAAAAAAAAAAAACTTGTCCTCTCGACAGTTTTTTTTTTTATTTCTGTGTTGATGTCCTTGCTTCCAAATGATTTCCTTTCTATGGAACAGTTTAGTCAAAAATGAGTACTGCTAAACCGCACTGCCCAGGCAAAGTGGTGTGAATCGAACCGTCCATATACATATAACCCGTTTTGGTATGTTTCGGCAGCAGGTCGTGAGATGCCATTTCATTTCAGTGTCAGATAAAAGTCCCACAAGATTGGGAGCAACGTCTCCAGAATATCTAAACAGTGTTGATGGGGACGGGGGAAATTGAGGGAAGGAAAATAAACCGTACAAAATATAGACTTAACGTGAAATATGATTACTTCCCTTACATGCAGAATTTACCAATTATTTAAAGAAAGATTAACTGGTTGCAAAAACAAATCGTTTCCGGAGATTAGTTTGGGTTTAAATTCATTGTGGTTGTATTGTTGCGGCGGGCGAGAGTTGGTGGAGAACATGTAGATCGTTTGAGGATAGTGTGTATGGTTGCATGTTTCAGGTTGTTGTTTTCTGGGGGTGGGGGGATAGTGTGGTGGGGGCTAAAACGCTAAGCTCTTTAAACATTTTGACTCCCAAACTTAATGATAAAACTCCCAAAGAAAATGGATGAAAATGTATATTCCTCACGTCCACACACAGTGTAATGTACATCCGCGAAAACCCCGATCAATTTACATTACGAAAACACGCCTAGACAAATACATTGTCAATTTTGCCGCTGTAAAAATGGAAAATTTAAGATGAAAAATTGTGATATTTTTCTTATTTCTATCCAAAATATAGATTGTGGGTACTCGTTAGAAACGCCTCATCGAGCATACAGGCAAACAGTGTGGAAATAACCGACACTTATATGTGAGGGTCACTGATGAGACCTAATTGACCGAAACTATATAACTAGTCTGCCCAGAAGCAAAACTTGTCAACTCAATAGTTTTCAGGTCCCGAGGTTATAAAACTTTTTTTCATGCTCAACTCAGCTGAGCATGAAATTTGTAATGCTCATAACTATTAAAATACAGAAAAATCAGGCAATTTTCCGGCTCAGATCAGCACAAAAAGTCATATATCCTGCTCATCAATTTTCAAATGCCAAATGTTGGCATTTTAAAATTTATGAGCAGGATAAAATTCATACTCACTGGGAGTGTAGATGGGGTGGGACTGGGGGTCAAAATCAAGGACAGTTTTGTAATTTGTTGTATACCTTAACTTATGCTTACAAGTTATAGACAGTCACACATTTGGTTATAAAACAGCCAACCTAGTGAAATTGGGTCAAGTCAGAGCATTTTCTGCCTGTTCAGCAGGGCGGAAATTCGGCCCTATTCCCATGGCCAAATAGTCTCAAGTGGTCCAAATTTCACCATATTTTTTCCGCAAAAAATTAAGATAATAAAAGCCAAAAAAAAAAAGGAAACTTAACATCAGAGATTACCACTGGATAGTCAAGATGAAAATTCACAACAGTGAAGCTATTTCACTATTCATAAGACTCATGAGCAAAACTTCATCATGCTGGCATTTCTCTGATAGATCGTGCCCCCAATTTTGGTATGTTGGTATTTTTTTCCCATATTTGCCCAGGGACCTTTTCCCAAAATACCTGGATAAAGCCCTGCAAGTGTTAAAGGGTGAAGGTCATGGTGACCTACATGTCACGGTCCAGTGATTTTGGCTTATATCTTGAAGACTATTTGTTGGAGAAATGTCATACCTAGGATATAAGTTCCATGTGACCCCATGATTGACCTCAAAATATATCTAGGTCACTGTGACCTATATTTCATGGTTCAGTGCTTTTGCCTATTATCTCGAATACAATTTGATGGAGAAATGTCATACCTGGATTATTAGTTCCATGTGACCCGAAAATTGACCAAAAAATATATCTAGGTCACTGTGCCCTATATTTCATGGTTCAGTGATTTTGCCTATTATCTCAAAAACTATATGATGTAGAAGTGTCGTACCTGGCTTTATTAGTTCCATGTGACTCGATAATTGACCGCAAAATATGTCTAGGTCTGTGTGACCAATATTTCATGGTTCATTAATTTTGCCTATTATCTCGAATACTATTTGATGTCGAAATGTCATACCTGGGTTACCAGTGTCATGTGACCCCATGATTCATGATGATTGACCTCAAAATATAGCTAGGTCATAGTGACCTATAGTTGATGGTTCAGTGATTTTGCCTATTATTAGCTCCACTGGCCGAAGGCCCTGTGTCCGTCGTGCGTCTGTGCGTTAACTTTTTCTTTAAACATCTTCTCCTCCTAAACTACTGGGCCAATTGTAACCAAACTTCACAGGAATGTTCCTTACATAGTCCTCTTCTAAATTCCTTCAAAGAATTTTGTTATACCCAGAACTCTGGTTGCCATGGCAACAAAACCAAAAAAATTTAAAAATCTTTAAAAATCTTCTCCTCCAAAACCACCTGTTGGATTTCATTTTATTTTGCATGAATGTTCCTTGGGTGGACCCCTTTCAGATTCCTTGAAGAAATTTTGATCCGACAAAAAACATGGCCGCCATGGGCGGGGCTTATTTTCCCTATTTAACATATAGTGTAATGCTAAAACATCTTCTCCTCCTAAACTTCTGGGCCAATTGTAACCAAACTTCACAGGAATGTTCCTTACTTAGTCCTCTTCTAAATTCCTTCAAAGAATTTTGTTACACCCAGAACTCTGGTTGCCATGACAACAAAACCACACAAAAAATTAAAAATCTTTAAACATCTCCTCCAAACCCACCTGTTGGATTTCATTATCCCCTCGCACAACATAGTTGTGAGGGGGGTTAATGCATTTGTCCCGTACGTACGTACATAAGTACGTACTTTTGTCATCGCTCTAGCGCCACATACGTACATATATTTTTGTCATCGCTCTGGCGCCACGTACGTACGTACTTTTGTCATCCCTCTAGCCCCTACATTTCTTGACTGATTTTAATATAACTTCACACAAACGTTCCTTACCACAATATCTGGAGCAAGGTCATGACCTCAAGGTCAAGGTCACTATGGCTATTTTTTGAAAAACTTTGTCATGGCTCTAGCGCCTACATTTCTCCCCCAATTTCAATATAACTTCAAACAAATGATCCTTATAAAAATATCTCGAGCGAGTTGGACTTTCAAGGTCATGACCTCAAGGTCAAGGTCACTGTGGCTATTTTTAGAAAAACATTGTCATCGCTCTAGCACTTACATTTCTTCACCAATTTCAATATAACTTCACACAAATGATCCTTATAAAAATATCTTGAGCGAGTTCCACATTCAAGGTCATGGCTTCAAGGTCAAGGTCACAGTGGCTATTTTTAGAAAAACTTTGTCATCGCTCTAGCTCCTACATTTCTTCACTGATTTCAATATAACTTCACACAAATGTTCCTTATGACAATATCTTGAGCGAGTTGGACTTTCAAGGTCATTACCTCAAGGTAAAGGTCACTGTGGCTGTTTTTAGAAAAACATTTTCATCGCTCTAGCGCCTACATTTCTTCACCAATTTCAATATAACTTCACACAAATGTTCCTTATAAAAATATCTCCAGCGAGTTTGTGTTTCCAACTCATGGCCTCAAGGTCAGGGTCACTGTGGCTATTTTTAGAAAAACATTTGTCATCGCTCAATCGCCTATATTTCTTCACTGATTTCAATATAACTTCACACAAATGTTCCTTATGACAATATCTCAAGCGGGTTCGACTATCAATGTCAAGGCCTCAAGGTCAAGGTCACTGTGGCTATTTTTTAGAAAAACTTTGTCATCGCTCAAGTGTTTACATTTCTTCACCAATTTCAATATAACTTCATACAAATGTTCCTTATGACAATATCTCTAGCGAGTTCCACTTTCAAGGTCAAGGTCACTGTGTCTATTTTTAGAAAAACTTCATCATCCCTCTAGCGCTTACATTTCTTCATCGATTTCAATATAACTTCACATAAATGTTCCTTATGACAATATCTCACCATTTCGACTTTCAAGGTCAAGGTCACTATGGCTATCTTTAGAAAACTTTGTTATCGCTCTAGCGCCTACATTTCTTCACTGATTTCAATATAACTTCACACAAATGTTGCTTATGACAATACCTCGAACGAGGTCCGTACCTCCAAGGTCAAGGTCATACTTGGAGGTCAAAGGTCAAAAAAAGGGTCCGAAACTTAAACGCAGTCAATAACTTTCTTATTTCTGAATGGATTTTGAAATTACTTTGTTGAAATGTTAACCATCATCAGTCGATGTGTCACATGCAAAATCCAGGTCCGTACCTCCAAGGTCAAGGTCATACTTGGAGGTCAAAGGTCAAAAAATGGGTCCGAAACTTAAACGCAGCCAATAACTTACTTATTTTTGGATGGATTTTGAAATAATTTTGAAGAAATGTTAACCATCATGAGACAATGTGTCACGTGTAAACCCAGATCCATACCTCCAAGGTCATACTTGGAGGTTAAATGGCATAAAAAGGGTCCAAAACTTAAACACTGTCAATAACTATCTATGGATGAATACGAACAAAGACATATTTTCGGGCGGGGGCATCCGTGTCCTTTGGACGCATTTCTAGTTGAAAAAATATTGCTGGTTGCCAGGAGCATTTTTGACAGCAAAAATGCTCCTGACAACCGGTACCGGTTGTCGGGAGCATTTTACATAGCAAAAATGCTCCTGACAACCGGTTGTCAGGAGACACAGCCTATAATTTATACACCATGTGATTCTGAAATGTAATATCTTGCATATATGTTCCATGTGACCTGATCATTAGCCTCAAAATGTATCTAGGTGAGTGTGACCTAATTTCACGGTTAAGTAATGTTACCTTATATCTTGAAGGCGAGAAACAGGCGAGCTAAGTGATGTGACAGCTCTTGTTGATATTTATTGCAGGCCTCCAAACATGTCATCAATATTAGCAAAGTTGAATATACAGTATATAAACTTGTTTTAATAACTTGACACGCATGATAAACATGAACTTCCATCAGCATTCATATTTTACAAGTTGGATACCTGGGCGTGTCTTCTGAGATTCCATGACAACAAACCCCTGGGTTCATGCCTAGGAGGACGGATGGGGTTGGGCTAGGGGTCAAAATCTAGGACACCTTTGTAATATGTTATATATGTTTCCAATATGCAAACAAGTTATAAACACAATTGATTATATATCAGCCAAACATGTGACATTGGTTCAAGTGTAAAAGGGTGAAGGTCATAGTGACCTACATGTCCTGGTCCAGTGATTTTGCCTTATATCGTAGAGACTTTGTTGGATAAATGTCATACCTGGGATATTAGTACCATGTGACGCCATGATTGACCTCGAAATATATCTAGGTTACTGTGACCTATATTTCAGGGTCCAGTGATTTTGCCTTATATCTTGAAGACTATTTGTTGGAGAAATGTCATACCTTGGATATTAGTGCCATGTGTCCCGATGATTGACCTCAATATATATCTAGGTCACTGTGACCTATATTTCATGGTTCAGTAACTTTGCCTATTATCTTGAATGCTATTCGAAGCAGAAATGTCATACCTGGATTATTAGATCCATGTGACCCGATAATTGACCACCAAATATATATCTAAGTCACTGTGACCTATATTGTCTTGGAAGTGTTTGACGTCAGTTGCAATATTTTATCTTTGTAGAGACCTTGGAAACATCCACCCAGGAAAAAAGAAAGAAGCCCCCAACCACCAGATCAGGCAATAAGGCAACCAGTAACATTCAACAGTCTGCGTCAACACAGACAGAGACAGACATGGAGCCTGTTACCTCACAGACCAATACAGATGAAGTGTTCGTAAAAATGAATGACAATGGTGTTTTTATTGAAGGGGGTGAAGTTTTCAAGATCGAAAGTACCGATGTGTCTGTTGGTGTGACCCAAGTCCTGGCAAATGGAACTGCCACTGGGAGCTTAGTAGTTGGGAGCACCATGATGGAAGATGTTTCCATCACGGCCCCAATTAATAAACTTCAAGTTGTTGTTCCTTCCTTGAGTAGGCGGGCCACCACCGATTTGAAACGGAACTCACTGTTTGCAAAGAGGGAAAAATTGGTTTCGGCTCCGTTTCCCCTGAGGATGTCAGTTCGGAGATCACTTCTAGGGAAACTTCTGAGAAAGGAAATTCAGTCAGCCCTCCGACTGACTTCCTTCAAGAAGAGCTTTTCCCTAGGAGTGATTGCTCCAGAATTTGATTTTGAAGTATTCAGCTTTCAACCTGACTTGAAAGTTGAATACTCAATCTCAATGGGAAACCTGTGTCATCTGGACAGCCTTTTGGGAAAGTTTTGGGACATACAGAAGCCAGATGGCAACTGTAATTATGTTACAAAGCTGATCCTTAAGGTTAAAGACCTGCAGCTCTGTGGGAAAGTTTGTTTTGCAAGATGCAGACAGGCACTCCCGTCAGACTACAGGTCTTATTTGTCCAGGTGTGATGTGGGTCATGATGCTGGACAGTCTGATGAGGACCACTAGGTTTTTTTTAGCATAGATGCGTTACAATGTACACACATGGAGTATCATGTATATGTATATCGATTAAATTGTGGGGTTAAGAAAATATTTGAGGGTCACTGATGAAGCCTCATTGGCCGAAACTAGCTAGTCAGGCCCTTTACAACTTGAACACGCCATACTCTTAAGTTATATTGTGTATTCTTTGCTTTTGCTTCCAAAGGATAATCCTTTTATAACAGTTTGTTAGCTCACCATCACCTGAAGGTTCAGTGGTGTGTTTAAAGGTTGGCAACACCCTCTTCAGACTCTTGTATGTTTGTTGTCTGTCAACATTTTAAAACAACTATGAAACCACTGGGGCTATTGAAGTCAAATTTCATGTGGAGCATCCCTTGGATAGCGGAACAGATGTTAGCACTTTTTGACACCATTAGGTCCTATTTTTCGCTGAAGGTTACATATATGTGTATAATATTAAAACGGAAAATATAACCATCACCTGTTAAGTTTTGGGTGGATATCTCGGTCATGTAAATGGGTCTATAGCATTTTTACTCCATGTGTGTATGCTGTTTTTGTTATTGTTTATTTTGGGTATAACTTCACTGTAGATGGGAAGAATCTTTTAAGGAGTATGCTTTTTTTCAACAGAAGAGAAATGACTTCGGAACATTTTTTTTTATTTTTGGCAAAGTAGTCTATTTAGGTACTTTAAACAAGCATAAGCCTTAGTGAGATGCAGAAAGTCCAGCAACATAGGTCCAATTTTTTCCCTTTGCATGGGTAGGCCCAGGCTACACGAAACAACTTTGTAAATGTTTGATTTGAGGTTTAATGTCCCCGTCAACACTGTAAAGGTCATATTGGAGACTTGGATCCAATTTTGTGGGACTATTACCTGACGTTGAGATGAAATGAAACCAATAGGGTGTATAAGCATGGACGGTCCGGCTCGCACAGCTTTGCCTGGGCAGGCTAAGATCCTCTAAGCGGTTTACCAGCACTCGTGTGCGGGTTTGAAATAGGTCTGCGTGGAAGCCCATGTATTTCTTCAAGCCCTGATGGGCGGGGGCCGAAACAACATTCATGTACCGTATTCCTCCCATTCAGCGCCCCTGCTCCAATAAGTGCCCCCTCAGTTTTTCCAAGAAAGAGAAAAAAAATATTATGGCTTACCTAAAGTAACATCACAAAAACACTCATATATAATTTTGACCTCCCTGACCCCACTTTTATATAGCAAAACTGGGGTTAACAGGAGTTAACCTTATTTTTCTTATTTCTTCTCCAAAATATAGATTGTGGGTACTCTTTAGAACCGCCTCTATCAGGCGGTTCTAACGGGTACCCACAATCTATATTTTGAGCAGAAATGATAAAAATATCACAATTTTTCGTCCTGAAATTTTCGTATTTTCGGCTCAAAAATTAACAATGTATTTGTATAGGCGTGTTTTCGTAATGATGTATCGGCCTTTCAGCCATTGCCGTATATGAAACAAAAGTTGTATGCATCGTGTAGCCTGGGCTTTACAGTATAGCTATGGTTATAAATGTTTTCACATTATGCTCCTCACTGATGTGTATTTTTATAAATATTTGTTGAAGGAGATAGTACATGTGCATCATAAACTCTGCAGTAATCATGTTTAATTTTTAGCTCACCTGAGCCAAAAGGTTTAATATTGTTCACAGATACTGAGAAGGGCCAAATGATCGCCTGTAACTATCAAACTGATAGATAATGTAGCATGATCTAGGATTTTTCTGCAGCTTCTTTGGCTTCAGCAGTCAAATAATACGACCTATCATAATCTGTGCCATCAAAAAACAGTATACAGTAGGTGTTGCAAACAGGGGTCCACCTTTTATTGTCCCTATTTTTTTTTGGCATTTTTAGCTCACCTGTCACAGTGACAGGTTGAGCTTTTGTGATCACACTTTGTCCGTCGTCTGTGCGTGCGTCCGTAAACAATTTCTTCAAACGACATCTCCTAAACCACTGATGCGCTTTTGACCAAACTTCACAGGATTGACCTTTAGGTTGTCCCCTTTCAAAGTTGTTCAAATCTTTACGGTCCATTACACCTCTAGGTCACAGGAGCTAAAAATAGATTTATTTTATGAAAACTTAAAAAAATCTTCTGAAACCGCAAGTACCAGGTCTTTGATATTTGGTATGAAGCTTTATCTAGCAAATTATTGCCCTAGGTCCAAAAATGCCCCAGTGCTAGGATCCACCGGTTATACGTAGACTTATATAGGGAAAACCTTAAAAACTTCGTCTGATACCAAAAGGCCCAGGTCCTTGATATTTGGCAGGAAGCTTCATCTAGTGGACCTGTACCACGATTGTCCAAATTAGAGCCCTGGGGCCAAAAATGCCCCCACGCCAGGGCCCACCAGTTTTCCATTGACTTACATGGGGACAACCTTAAAAAATCTTCGTCTGAAACCAGATGGCCAAGGTCTTTGATATTTGGTGTGAAGCTTCATCAAGTGGACCTACCTATACCAAGATTGTTAAAATTGTAGCCCTGGGGCAAAAAATACCCCTGGGCCAGAGCACACTGGTTTTACATAGACTTACATAGACAAAACCTTAATAAGGCCCAGGTCATTGATATTTGGTATGAAGTTTGTCTAGTGGACCTGTTCAAAAGTTGTTTACATTATAGTCCTGGGGCCAATAATGGCCCTCGGCCCCACCAGTTTTACTTCGACCTAAATCTTCGTCTGAAACTAGTAGGCCCAGGTCTTTTATATTTGGTATGAAGTTGTATCTAGTAGACCTCTACCAAGATTGTACATATTATAGGCCTGGGGCCAAAAAAATAGCCCCGTCCCCGGAGCCCACTGGTTTGACCTGGACCCTTAGAAAAAAAAAATTATGTGAAACCAGAAGTGTTTATGAAACTTCATCTAGCTGACCTCTGCCAAGATTGTCCAAATTATAGCCCTGGTGCGAAAAATCCCCACATGTCGGGGCCCACCAGTGTTACATTGACTTACTTTTTTTTTCCCTTTGGTGTCTCTGATGGGAGCTGTGGGTTAATTGTATTGATTCTGATCATTGCCTCCACTTCTATATTACATAGTAAAAACCTTTAAAAATCTTCTCGTCTGAAACCAGAAGACCCGCATATTATTATTAACACTGAGCCGATTCATCTCCGACTGGTGCTCTAGGACCCCACTATCAGTGTCCTCAAGGTGTCCAAATAGTGACATACAAGTCAGCTTTGTATTGTCACAGGGAACCACTGACTCGTATGTTTAGCATCTAATACCAACTCTAAACATTGCTTGTGATCATTTGGAGACAGGTGAGCGATACAGGGCCACCTTGGCCCTCTTTTTTTTTTTTTTTTTTTTTCTCCTGTATGTGAAATAATCTTGAACCTGTTGAAAGGGCCATGCTTGTATAACCGCTTCAAAAGTAATAAACAAAGGACATATTGGCCAACAGGAATGGGATGGCTTTTTGGGTTGTTTGTTTATCAATCAACCCAAAGGTATAAAGGACTAAACCGCTATCAGTGCTGGAGTCTACATGACTATCACTGATTTGTACGAATCCACGCAGATTATTAATAGAATTTTATCGCAGTGATGTCAGCATGTTTACGTGAAAAGGTTAACTGTAAAATCTGGGCTGGAATCATGGGTTGGGCTAGGCAAATAGTGTAGACCCAGATCAGATGCCACAGAACACGGCGTCTGATCAGGGTCTTCACTGCTTGCTTAGAGTATAGGAATTTAAGAGTCCGGCGTCGAAAAATGCAGCGTCTGATCAGGGTCTACACAGTTTGCTTTTAGCAAAGTAGTTTAAGGGTTCAGCGAAACAGTCCACACGCAGGCCCATTTTTCCTAACTACACCCGGAGACAATCGACCCACCAGTACTCTAAATGCTTTGATTTAACCTGGTTTATTAAAAGAAATGATGTACTTTGGCAGGTGGTGGGTCAACACTTTGTTTCCGGAGCATAACTCGCAATTTAGTTTGAAATTTTAAATATTTTAAAGATAATTGGCAAGCTTGGTAGGATTATAAAACAGATCACTTGAGAGTGTCACATGCAAGAATGACAACTTTTCATAGACTTAATTTTCAAATTGTCCCCTGATCCATATTTTACTTATTTGTTTACACATATACTAATGGTCCAGCTTATTAGTGTTTGGTGTGTAGGTCACTGTATTAATGTTTTAGGCCATTCTATTAATGTATCTTCCTATCTCCAGTGCAAGTTGTTCTGCAAACATCATTTCTTCTCAGTGGACAACTTTAATATGAAATAATGAATCATTTCATCAATAGTTTTAGATGTCGGACTCACGATCATTGTAGTGGTCTTGGCGCTAGTTGCTCTATAGACACTTTATTGGAGTTGTTTTTCTACTCCTTGTTTTATCATCTGGAATTGAATGATACAACAAACTCACTTGTTGATATTTTATATACAGCTTGTGAGCAAAGGCTTAATGGTGCCGACTTGTGCCAGATCAGAATCCCGGTTTGGCACTGGTGTGTTGAAAACTTGCCACAGGCGTTTTCACCCATTGGTAGGAATGATGCCGAAATACTCCCAGCATTTCAGTATCTAGGTCGTCATTCAAATTTTTCAAGTAAGAATGAGAAACTGCAGTGTATCAATTGTTATAGCACAATGCAGGTACCTTTGCCCCTGACTTTTACAGTGCTGTCTGCTGTTAATGGCTTTCTACCTGAAGCTGTTGCTCAGGAATATCTAAACGCACAGTGTGATACTTGCTGTTTAAAAAATTCCTCAGACACTGGTGGTGAAGCATTACCCAAAGTTTTGGCTTTGGAGCTTGGACTGGTTAACTTCAGAAATAGCAATCAGCTAGCAGTAGCCATACCAGAAATGTTTGAGCTTCATAACATTTCTTACACCTTGACAGGAGCAGTTCTTGTCAGACCAGATCATTTCTATGGTATTGCCAGGATAGGCAATAGCTTTTGTATCCTGGATGATTTGAGAGACTCTGTTTCTCACTTCACATCTTTTACAGCAGCTTTGCATCAAAATAAAAAGTTGACTGGTGCAATACATCATACAACCGGAGAAGTTCCTGGTATCCATATTTTATTGTATGTAAAAACACAGTCATTGAAAAGCTCCAAAAAGATAGACTACACTCTTTTTGATGCAAACTTCGGTTACATTGGGCAAAACATCTATCATTCAGCCAGCTTTACGGTTTCAAAACCGAAGCAGATAAAGCAAGCCTCTGAATCAGTGAAGGCACAACACTGTCAGTCAGATACTCCAGACCTAGCAGCTTCAGGTTTATCCCCTAAGAATGCTGAAATTGAAGCCCCAAAGATGAGTCCAGCAGAACATAAGTGCCCAAGAGCAGCTTTGGCTGTGGCTGACTTTCTGTGTACCTTTACTGGGTTTCAGGGAAAGGTTACAATACATCGATCCTGCATGACCATTATAAAGACAGACAAATTTTTTGTGCCATGCCATGATGTGTTTGCAATTTCTGGTGTTGACAAGCTGGTTAAAAAAAAAGGGTATGGAAGTTTGGAAGCTTTTTGTAATTCTTTGGGCTTCAAAGAAGATGATCATTTTGTCTGCAGTGATACAAACACCACAAAGCCTCGGAAAGTGAGACTGTTTATTTCGCTTCGTCTTATTTCCAAGTTCCTTCTTGCACGAGATGATGATTTGTCCCAAGTTGTAGGATTCAAACTCAAACTGCTTGAAGATTTTGGAAGTAAGAACGAACATCTTTTGAATTTTCGAGATGGGGATATAAAAGTTACATGTGGCACGATGCACCTGGCCAATAGGTCTGTAACATTTAAATCTGTGTGTGATAACATTTTCTTGTCAGTTAAAGATGTTTTTCAGATCCTTGATCTTGAAAAGACTATCAGCAAAAGAGGTTTTGCTTTTTTGGATAAACCTCTTGAATCGGCTGACCTAGCTGTTTCTTCACTGTTCCTCCACAGTGGCAACCGCAGGACTTTTATTCATGCATCTGCCCTAGTGGCCCTGATGGACTGTGGAGTCTTAAAAAATTGTGAAGGCTTTAGGGATGAGCTGCTGACATTACTTTTGAAAGAGGCAAGTGTGTCTGCCTCTATTAAAAAGCAAATTAAGACACCAAAGCGTAGGCCTTTCCAAAAACATATGGAAGTAATGTCTTCTCCCAAGATGCCTCCAAAGGAAAAAAATACAGTTAAAAGGCCCCTTTTTAAAACTGTTGGCAAAAAGAGAAAAAAGAAAGGCAGTGCTTTAATCAAAGGTCTACTGCAAGAAACATTGCAGAATGATTTCAAAGGAGACAGTGAACTCTTTTTCCAGTCATTTTCGGAAATTTTCGTCCCCTCTGGGAAAAAAGAGTTCAATGGCAATATACCAATACCATTATTGGTAAATATGCTGTCTTCCAGAACGGACAAAAAGGTTAAAACTGGTAGGACTCTGTTAAGCAGTCTGGTACAACAGTCAGCTGCAGAAGTATACAACTTTTCGCCCCTTGAATTAGTCCATTACGCTGACAACTTCAGTGGGGTACGTCTCACCGAGAAGTTCAGGCAGCGTTTACCTGGTGTCTTCCCTGCTGCGCGAGCTGAAAGATCATCAAAGAAAAAGTTAAAAGAGTTGTTTTCAGCCGTTTTACTTCCAAAAAGAACAGCAAGTGGCTGGAAAATAGATGTTTACCGATTGCTGGAAGTACTATCAATGAAGTATTTTTAGTGCCCCAACCGCTGCACTGGAAGATCCATGGCGATGCAAGGGAAATAGGCAAGCGGAATAGCACCGTAATCAGCCTCAGTATTTTGAATAATGATGCCATTTTGCATGGTGTCAATTTTCAGAGTCCGGAAGACATATACCCAATTCACATGTTCTATGACAGTGACAGCAGGGATAATCTTGAGGTGAATCTCGGCTATCCATCTCCTACAAATGATGTTTTAAGGTCTGTAGCGCCAAATCATCAGTTTTTCTTGTGTGGGGATGAAATGTTTTTGGAGTCTGTTCTGGATGGTTCGGGTATACTTTCACCAACTTCTGAGGATGGTTGGAATATTTACTCAAAATGTTCCAAAAAATCTAAAGGTGACATGTCACCTGAAGGGCTTAGGTCTGGTCTTGGCAGAAGCATAACCAGAGAGCATCCAGAGAGTCTGTTCAATGTTGTTGCAAAAGAGAAAGTTGTTATGTGCATTTTACATGCAATTACCCGCTGCACTGAGAAACTTCTTTCTCTTGAAGTAATGAACATACTCTCAGATGCAAATAAAGTTAATGAGAGATGTCCAGGCCAAGGTGATTTTTTCCGTCAATCAGCAGTTGGCAACTTAGAAGCCAATATAAGTAGTAGGGGTGTGAGACAGGGGAACTTCAGAATTTTGTTCAACAAAACGGGTGCTCCAGAACCAATTTCTTTGAACAAAGACTGTGCACTCCTGATACTTCATCCTGAAACTGAAAGATTTCCCCATCCACTTCAAAATGTTTTTCGCCATGACAGTTTTGTCAAGGTGTCTCTCTCGGAGAATGTGAGAAATCGCCTAAATCTCGAGTCACGATACATGGAGAGAGATTTTGTGAAAAAGTTGTGGGGAAGTTTTTGGAATATGATAACCATTCTCAGAAAGGATGACATGCCTGAGCTTGCTGGCAAGGATGCAACTCTGCAAGAGGTCCGAGATCATGAATGGGGTTACTCTGCATCCGACAGAACTGCATACGTGTACCATGCAGAAGTGTTTTATCAACTGTTTTGTGTGAGGCATGGTGCAGCTGCTTTGACTCCATACATGATAAAGTTAATTGATCATGCACCTCAGCTTATGTCAGACCTGCCATTCCCAATTGCACGTTTTCAGTCCGAAGGGGCTGAACATTTGAATTATTTTGATAATAAATTTTATTATCGAAAAACAACAAGGCATGGTGGTAGAGAACGTGCAGATCCGATTTTGGCAACTCTTTACCATAGATGGACAAAACTGTATTATGCTGTTCATGAGTACACCCAATCTGGGGCTGAAGATAGAATTGAAATCGGTAGGAATTTTGTTGACTACTGCGAGAGACATTGGGCAGCAACAATATTCCAGAAATATTTTCAGGGATACCGAGTTCGAAAAAAGTTTTCGGATTTAGGTTGGAACTCATATCTGGGTGCAGGGGACGACATTCGAAGAAAACTACATCAGCTGTTTTCTGAAAAAGTCCACACTAAAGCCACAGATAAACCATTTAGCGGCATGAATTTTGTCATTGCTGGTACTTTCCCTTCATTCAAAGGAAAGTCTGTCACCCATTCCTCTTTAAAAAAACAATATTGGAAAATGGTGGTGCAGTCAAAGATTCAGTCCCTTATAGGACAAAGTCTGTATCTGAAAAGAGATATGTCATAATTTCTTCTGAGAGAGCTTTACAGAAGAAAATTCCAGGGGCACTGCATCATGCAGTAAGAAGAGGGTTTGCAGTGGTCAAACCGGCATTTATTTTTGATTCGGTTGTGCAGAAAAGGCGAGCAGCACTTAAAGATTACTTGCTAGATCTTGCACAATTGCAGTCAAAAATTACCAGAGACTTGCCTTCGGCAAAGCGGAATTTCTCAAGAGCTGGTTCACTGAAAACAATGCTTAAAGCCAAGAAAAGGAAACGTACGTCTAGATGTCTTCCAAAGAAACGCCCGAGGTACTTAAATCCATCTGCCTTCTATGTGGCTCAGAAGTTTCAAGCATGCCCTAAGAAGAAATCACTTAAGGAAAGGGGATATTTGTTTGCTAAGCATAATAATGAGTGGAAACAGCTGAGTATCACTGAAAAGCAAGGTGTAACTGTTGCATGGAGACAGTATTCGCAGAACTGCTCAACCATCTAAACTTGAATTTGAAATATGAATCTTTTGACTTGATAAACATGTTCCCCAGCATTAGGACAAGTTATCCTGAAACATGGGCCATTTCCTGCAAGACTGCAAAATTTGTTTTTAATGAACATTGGAGACTTTTTTTTAAGTGTTTCTAAGTGTGGGGCATGAAGAATTAATGTGTACCCACAAATTAGGTCCTTAAGCAGTAACAGAAAAAAATTGTGCAGTATTTCAAAGGGCCCTAGTCCAAATTGCTAGGGGAATCAGTTCTTCCACATGGTTGGTTCCACTTTTGTGGACCTTTTACTTCACATTCAGATGAATGGCCCCCGCCCAACGGGGCTTGAAGAAATACATGGGCTGAATTGTGGTCCCATGCAGAGCTGAAATCCAACCACACACGAGTACTGGTAAACCGCTTAGAGAATCTAAAACCTGCCCAGGCAGAGCGGTGCGAGTCGGACCGTCCATGTTTAAAAACCCTATTGGCGAGAGGGCTTGAGATGTCATTTCATCTCAAATATTGGGTGAAAGTCCCACAAAACAGGAAGCAATGTCTCCAGAATGACCTATACAGTGTTGTTGGGGACGTTAAACCTCACATCAAACAAACAAAACATTCAGTAGAAATGACATCTCAACTCTGCTTGTCTACCTTTTCGAAATATCTCCCTAAACACTATTTTTACATCATTTTTGTTTCCGGAGCATAACTAAGCAACCGTTTGAAATGTATTCTTGGAGTAGGTCTGTGGTGTTTGCTTAAATGGCAATAATTGATGGGTTAAGCAAACATTCTTTCGTCTGCATTCAGCCCCCACTTGATGCAACTCTGTGCTTACTCTGCCTTTTCTGTTTATATGTAGCTGCACTTGATTTTCATCAGACAATTTCTGCTCAATATTTTGTAAATGAATGGATGGATTTTGGTCGCGAGAAGTGATATTTACAATAAGTTAATTTTTGGAGGTTTAAAAGGAAAAATTCTGCCCTTTAGAATAGCGATGTGCGGGCGTCCGCATCCCGGTTTACCTTTTGGTTAACCTTTTTTCAAAAACCAATCCATAATGCCATTTGGCGTTTTTCTTGTTATTGTATGACTTGTGGAGGGCGGTCAGTTTGATTTACTGTTAAATGGTAGGTAGCCTGCATATGATCTTTCATCTTAATGTATCTACAGGGTTGATGTGCATGTACTGTGCAGAAATATAGTTGCATTCATATAATCTCTGATAGAGTTAAGATGTTTTTTTACCATTAATGGTAATTTTAAATGTACTTGCATTATAGTGCTTTACTAGTGCTATTAAAGTGTTCCAATATGATTAAAGGCGTATGAGAAATGTGCTATGCATCATAATTGTGCCTGCATAAAAATGCAGAAAACCTAAATATCTTGGTTCTAGACATTATATGTAAAGCAGGTTAATGTATACCTGAAAGGTGCAAGTTGGCATATGTGACCGGCAGTTAATTAGTTTAGCCCGTTCCATCTATTCAGTATTTGAATGGCAAGTCATCTGTGAAGTGAATGCTACCCAGTAGCAAAAGTAAAGGGTTTATTAAAGATTGCAAACCGGTGGTGGTAAATCTTCAATGAACCATATGTCAACTTGCCAAGTTTTACTGTCATACATGTGCATATTTTATTAATACTTGTTAGGCTGCTTTAGAATATTTGTAGCTTTAAACTGTTTCAGTTGTACTATTTAGCTGACCTGGGGAGCTTATAGGATGGTAGTCCTTTCGTCCGTCTGTCGTCCGTCGACACATTTTACCAGTCGTATCTCTGGAGCCTGTTTTCAATCATTTCTTACCTGTAGCATGCTTCTGGTTGGGCATTGATGGCTTAAGCTTTTGATGGAAATCAAATGAAATATTGGTTGCTATGGCAACCACAAGGTCCCATAGACCTAAAATAGGAAAATGCTTGTCATCACCTTAGCACCTTCAGTTTGATCGGATCTTTCTGAAACTTGTTTATAGTAGACTGGGGATAAAGCTCAGATGAGTTTGAAAACTGTCAAGGTTGGCTCATTATTTGTAGTTACGTACTCTTAATGCTGAAAATGTCTATTTCTGACCTTGTCATCACCATATCCCCTTCAATTTTGCTGGTATCCTGAAACTTGCATACAAGTAAGTCAGGGATAAAAGCTTGGGTGTGTTCGAAATCAGGTGATGTCGGCCTGCCTGTTCTAGAGTTACATCCACAGGTCATGTTTGTATTGGAGTTTAACGGCCCAGTCAGCACTATTTCAGGTCATTTTTGAGCCGGTCAGTTCACCTATCCACACTTTCCCTGGGCAAACTTATCCGTAAGCAGTTAACCAATACAGTGCACAATCTTTCGCCAGAAACTGACAACTGCCCTTCTTGAATCGGCGAAAGGGAGACAATGACCATAGAAGATTTCACAATCAATCTCCCAGGCAGCTATCGAGCCCTCATTCTCCTGATCACCAGTCCGATGCGCATCTGACTGAGCTACAGAGGCCGGCCCCACTGGTATTACAGTAGAACTTCGATGGCATGAACGCCGATGGCTCGTTCACCATGCATGTGTCGAACCCATTCTTGAGCCCCAAGCGAAATCCTCTACATAAGAAATAGTGGAGAATAATTAAGATTTTAGTCATTTATCTTGCAAATATATACTGTGTGTACTCATTAGAATCGCCTCGATGAGGCGATTCTAATGAGTACACACAGCATACATTTTCATTATAGAACACCGAAAATGTGTCTCAAGTATCCCTTTATTCCTCCTGACAATAACCATCAGTGGCTCGAACTACCCCTGTCTCGAACAGATTTGCGAGGTCCCAAAGGTGTTCGAGCCATTGAAGTTTGACTGTATATAGACTTATATGGAGAAAATTTAGCAATCTGACCTGTACCAAAAGTGTTCAAATTATGGAACTGGGGCCAAAATTACCCTGCTCCTGGTCCCGCGTGTAAATCTCTTAGCTCAAGTGAGCGATATAGGACCAGCCATTGTCAGCAGTTGCTTCTGGATGCCAAAATTTCTTAGTTTGTGTGTACATGTATACTTAACTGTGATCTTGTAGTTATACTGTTTTCTTGAACACATGTAAAGCAACTGCCTGTCTAGATTGGGGGAATGCTATTTCCTTCTTTCCAGTCATTGTGATTTCTTTCATATGCCAGGATAACTCTGTGTATATGAATATTTAAACTGTGATCTTGTAGTTGTACAGTTTTCTTGGATACATGTAAAGCAACTGCCTGTCTAGATTCGGGGAATGCTATTTCCTCCTTTCCAGTCATGGTGATTTCTTTCATATGCCAAGATAACTGTGCATTTGTATATTTAAACTGTTATCTTGTAGCTGCACTGTTTTCATGGATATATGAAAAGCAACTGCCTGTCTAGAAGGGGGGAGGGGGGTGCTATTTCCTCCTTTCCAGTCATGGTGATTTCTTTCATATGCCAAGATAACTCTGTGCATATGTATATTTAAACTGTGATCTTGTAGCTGTACTGTTTTCTTGGATATATGAAAAGCAACTGCCTGTCTAGATTGGAGGAATGCTATTTCCTCCTTTCCAGTCATTGTGGTTTCTTTCATATGCCAAGATAACTCTGTGCATATGTATATTTAAACTGTGATATTGTAGCTGTACTGTTTTCTTGGATATATGAAAAGCAACTGCCTGTCTAGATTCGGGGAATGCTATTTCCTCCTTTCCAGTCATTGTGGTTTCTTTCATATGCCAAGATAACTCTGTGCATATGTATATTTAAACTGTGATATTGTAGTTGTACTGTTTTCTTGGATACATTTGAAGCAAGCACCTGTTTAGATTCGGGGAATGCTGTTTCCTCCTTTCCAGTCATGGTGATTTCTTTCAGATGTCAAGATTACTGTGTATATCCATCCATCCATAACCTGTGACCTTGTAGTTGTACTGTTTTCTTGGATACATGTAAAGCAACTGCATGTCTGGATTCGAGGAATGCGATTTCCTCCTTTCCAGTCATGGTGATTTCTTTCATATGCCAAGATAACTCAATCTATACTCGTATATATTTAAACTGTGATTGAGTAGTTGTACTGTTTTCTTGGATACATTTGAAGCAAGCACCTGTTTAGATTCGGGGAATGCCGTTTCCTCCTTTCCAGTCATGGTGATTTCTTTCAGATGTCAAGATTACTATGTATATGTATATTTAAACTGTGATCTTGTAGTTGTATTGTTTTCTTGGACACATTTGAAGCAACTACCTGTCTAGATTTGGGTAACACTATTTTCCCCTGTCCAGTCATTGTCAGCAGTTGGTTCTGGATGGCAAGATTTCTTACTTCTATATTTTAACTGATCTTTTTAGTTATACCGATTTCTTTGATATACCAGAAGCAACTGCCTGTCTAGATTTGTGGAATGCTATTTCTTCCTCTCCAGTCATTGTCAGTTGTTGCTTCTGGATGTCAAGATTACTCGGTGTATACATAGTTTAAAACTGATCTTTCACATGTATTGTTTATTTTTGGATACAGCAGAAGTAACTGCATTTCTAGATTTGTGGAATGCGATTTCCTCTGAAACCCTAACTTCTTAATATAGAATATTTTTTTTTAGCATTAAACTGTGATCTTGTAGTTGTACAGGTGTTTTGGATAAACAAGAAGCAAATGTCATGCCGCCATGGCCTAGTGGTTAAGAGCGCTGACTCTTAAACACAGAGCACTCATATTTGGAACTTAAGTACCTGGGAGGTTCTTCTGATGTTCAAAGAGACGGACCCCTGGGGTCATGATCGGGGTTGGACGAGGGGTAAAATGTACTCATCACAAAGCATTCACTTTTACAACTTTGATATCTAGGAGTGTCTTCTGAGATTCCAAGACAACACACCCCTGGGTTTAAGCCTGGGAGGGGGATGGGGTGGGGCTAGGGGCCAAAATCTAGGACAAATTTGTAATTTGTTGTATACTCTCCTTCCTGCTGTCAAGTTATAGACACAATTGGTTATACATCAGCCAACCAAGTGACATTGGTTCAAGTGTAAGAGTGAAGGTCATAGTGACCTACATTTCACGGTCCAGTGATTTTGCCTCAAGAAGACTATTCGTTGGAGTGATGTCATACCTGGGATATTAGTTCCATGTGACACCATGATTGACCACAAAATATATCTAGTTCACTGAGACCTATATTTCATGGTTCAGTGAATTCGCCTTTTATTTTGAATACCATTTGATGCAGAAATTTCATACCTGGGATATTAGTTCCATGTGACCCCATGGTTGACCTCAGATATATCTAGCTCGGTGTAATGTATATTTCATGGTTGTGATTTTGCCTATTAAGGATTATTTGATGGAGAAATGCCATAACTGGGTTATTCCACATCATTGTGACCTATATTTCATGGTTCAGTGATTTTGCCTATTACCTTGATTAATATGATTGAGAAATGCCTCATCTGGATTATGAGTTCCATGGGACCCGATGATTTACCTCATAGTATATCTAGGTCAGTGTGACATATATTTAGTATTTCAGTGATTTTGCTAATCTTGAATACTATTTTGATGGAGAAATGTTATACCGGAGATATTCAATGTAACCAGATGGTTGACCTCAAAATATATGTAGGTCATTGTGACCTATATTTTATGATTCAGCAACTCTGCCAAATATTTTGGATACTATTTTTTTATTTTTTTATAGATATTTCAATCCTGAATTATAAGTTCCAGGTGACCAGATGATTGACATAGAAATATACGTAGGTCAGTGTGACCTGTAATTCACGTTTTCAGTAGGACAGGTCGACCCAGTGTCAGGATAATGTGACTGGGTGTGGTATCATGTAATGTGTCTGGGACATGATACTTCATTGAGGCAGCACTATAAAAGTGAGCATTGAGCTCCCTGTCGCAACCAGACACTGTCGTGATATGACTGAAAAATTGTTGGAAGCGACGTTAAACCCTAATTCACACACACAATCTATTGCTAAAAGTACTACTTCGCTGTAACTAAATAGAGCATTCACACACACACCTTACATCTTGAAGGCGCGAAACAGGTGAGCTATGCTGTCATGCGACAGCTCTTGTTTATTGTGAAATGCCTTTAACTAAAGTCTAGTCTGTTTTTTGTGAGTATTTTCTAGTCTGTCTGTTTGAGATTGTCAGTATTCTTTTCAGAATTTTATCTGTGATGAACCCAGATAACAGCACTGGAAATTTGTGCTCGAGCGTTGATCCACGACTTACTATACTAGTCCCTGTTAGCATTGTAAATATATATACTCCTCTCTATAAATATTATGTTAGAAAACAATATATTGGCATAATGATTGAAGTAAATGTGTTTCGACTAGGGCTGGCTAATCGGAGCTGAAAAGATAATCGATTATCAGTCCTGTCATTGCGATCGACAATCGATTAGTAATCGCTAAGGTTTTTGTCATGATTTTACCTGTCTGACTTTCTGTCTTAGCATGACTCTTACCGTATGTTGCACTTTACCATATGTGTATTTGAACAGACAGGCTTGTGTGTGTGTGAATTCGGGTTTAACGTCGCTTTCAACAATTTTTCAGTCATATCACGACGGCAGACAGGCTTGAGCAAACAGTGTAGACCCAGATGAAACATCGCATAATGCGGCCTCTCATCAGGGTCTTCACTGTTTGCCACACATCCAGCTATTTTAGGCATGACTTTGGGTAGTAAATTGTACCTGTCAAGTAATCGATTAAAAGCAAATCAGAAATGATAATCATTTTTGTGGAATTTATCGATCGATCAATCGATTATACGATTAATCGTGTCAGCCTTAGTTTCGACACACTTGCTTAACCCATTTCAAGAATTAACCCTTTCTGTACCAAATGTAATCTTCCTCCTTATACCAGGCATCGGGGGTGTCAGGTGGTGTTTTCTACAAAATTTATATGGCAAATGGCTTTTGCCAACCTTGTTGGCCCTGATCAGACGCTGCATTCTGCGGTTTCGGATCAGGGTATGCACTATTTGCCAATACCTGTTTGGGGTTTTTCGGTACAAAATGGGTTAAGTAACTTGCCGAACCATGGGTGCCAGCCCAGTTCAGGCATTATTGGATGTGGCGTCTGATAAAAAAAATATGATGTAAATATTTATTTTAATATATAAAAACAAATATATATATATATCACTTTCAGGTCACAGACTTCAAAAAATATTTATTTTTTTCAAACAAGGCAGAACAGATGAGCTTTCCAGTCTGTGAAGTAGTCAAGTCTGCTTTATATCTATTACTAACCAGCCCCAATAACTCAGTTGGTAGAGTGTCCACTCTGGAGAACGGGAGGTCACGGGTTCGATCCCGAGCCGCGGCATACCAAAGTCGTTAAAAATGGTGCTAGCTGCTCCTCGCTTGGCACTCAGATTTACGGGGTAGAGCTAGGACTGGTCGACCCAGTGTCAGGATAATGTGACTGGGTGTGGTATCATGTTATGTGTCTGGGACATGATACTTCAGTGAGGCAGCACTATAAAAGTGAGCAATGAGCTCCCTGTCACAACCAGACATCGTCGTGATATGACTGAAAAATTGTTGGTAGCGACGTTAAACCCGATATCACACACAATCTTTTGCTAAAAGTACTACTTTGCTGTAACTAAATAGAGCAGTTTGAAAGCAGATATGCAGCAATTGCTATTCATGTTGTCATGTTTGTAATTTGTATGCCCACTTCTCTTTGGACAAGAAATAAAAGATGCGGCACAATTCATGTAGACAGTTTTCAGCAGTTGTTTAACCGCATGGGTTTCTTCAAGGGAAGCCATAGTCCATGGAGAATCCTGTTAAAACAGTTCAATAAAATTGTTGTTGCCCTTGCAAAACCCATATATCAAAGGCTGTGAACTTAATATACATTCAGTATTATTGTTAGATGTTAAAAAGTAGTCTAGATATTGTTGAAACTATCAAATTTTATTTTTAAATAATGACATTAAAAAAATTAATATACATAGTATGTTTCCTGTTTTCTTTTAGTGCGTCAGTAACCTACTGACTGATGTCATGGACAGATAGACAGCTTTAACACTTTTCCTGCTGAATAAATCAATCTGCCACAGTTCTATCAGCCAACCAAATTGTTTAAAAAAAAAGTATTCAATCAAATTGGCAAGCTGAATTATAGTATAGATCCTGATCGGTTGGCTTTTAAGCAGCCATCTGATCTGGATCAAAATTGTTTGCAAAGGTAGGGGTTGTTGTGTACAGCAGGATAAGGGTTAATATAGAAGTCAACAGGTCAAATTATCATGCACCATCTGTCGAGCATTTTCAGTCATTGATTGTATGCATGGGGGAGTTAATCACGAAGGAGCCAAAATAGCCCAAAAGCGCTATGAGCATTTTTAGACTTGAGGACAGGGAGGTTGAGGTTATACCTGTCAGTCCGGGATATGTCGGTCCTGATGACCCCCATTTTGGTGCATCTGCAACTGAGCAGGTGGCTGGTTTCATTTCCTGTCTGGTTTGGTGGATTCTGTTCCATGGTGGTTCAAATAGACACATGACCGGTTTTGCCAAGAATATTGACCACTGGGCATGCCTTGGTGTCATGACACTAGTCCGTTTGTGAGCATAGTCATGAAATATTTTCTTCAGTTATTCATCCAAGAAAGGTCCCACCCATTTGAGACCTGGTAACTACAAAACGTGCCACTTGCAAACTGTGCAGACCCAGATCAGATGCTCCAGAATGGGATATCTAATAAGGGCCTACTTTGGTATGCTCATAAACAAGGGGTTGGGGAATCAATTCCTGGCTCCTCCAGAATTCAGAGTTTAAACAGAGGTCCAATCCATAATGGGACTTACCCAAGCCTCCCGAGTCGAGCCGAACCACCCAGTTGTTTGGTACCGCAATAGTTTACCTGTATTATACGTCACTGGGGTGTCCAAAAGTTTGGCAGTCTGCTATCCGAAGGTTTAATGTCCCCATCAACAGATTTAGGTAATTTTGGAGACGCTTCCAATTTGGTGTGAATTTTCACCCGGCACTGAGATGAAATGACATCACAATCCCTGCTGCCCAATGAAACCAACTGAGGGTTTATATGCATGGACGGTCCGACACCACTTTGCCTGGGCAAGCTTGGACCTTTACCTGGGCAGGCTTAGACCTAAGCAGTTTACCAGTATCATGTGCAGTCAGTTTCAGCTGTGTGGAAACATGCAGCGAAATCTATTTTTCTCCAAGCCCTTATGGGCGGGCAGATGGGGAGTTATTTTTTGTTTCTACTCATTCATTTTCCTTACCTCTATACCTTACTTTCTTCTCCTGTATTATATGAGTGTGTGAGTGTTTGGAGTTTTACGTCCCACCAACAGCTAAGGTCATATGGAGACAGGGCCTTTGTTTAGACTTATCCGAAAGTCTGGAGAAGCCCGGGATCGATCCTGCTACCTCTTGTTTACAAGGCGAGTAGCGTTACCACTACGCCACGATGGCTTCTCTCCTCAACTATATACTTTTCTTTTTTATGGAAGACTGCATAATATGACGTGTCATAAATCATTTTAGCAATCGATGAGTCCAACCGGTAGATTTTGTTTGTATTGGAGTTTTATGGCCCATTCAACACTCTTTAGGTCATTTTTGAGCCGGTCAGTTTACCTATCAACACTTTCCTGGGCAGGCTTATACGTAAGCGGTTAACCAGTACAGTGCACATTATTTCGCCAGAAACTGACAACTGCCCTTCTTGAACCATTGGAAGGGAGAGAATGACTAGAAAAGATTTCATGATCAATCTCCACGAAAGAATGTTGCCGACCCCGGCGGGAGTCGAACCTGCGTCCTCCTGATCACCAGTCAGACGCGCATCAGACTGAGCCACTGAGGCCGGCCCAACCCGTAGAATAAAGTAAATTATTAGTTTTTTTCACCTTTGTTTGAATTGACATTTAACGCCCCGGTCAACACTATTTAGGTCAGTTTGGAGCCATGCATACAAATTTGAGGGACTTTAACCCGACATTGCGATGAAACGACATCTCAAGCCCTAATATGCATTGGACCGTTTGTATGATTTGAAGTTTAACGTCCCCATCAACACTGTAAAGAACAGTGCAAGTACTTTGCCAGGACAGGCTTAGCCCTTCTAAGCAGTTTACCAGTACTTGGGTGGTCAGTTTCAGCTCAGCATGGAAGCATTGTGCAGCCCAATCTATTTCTACCAAACCCCGATGGGAGGGCCGATTTTCACCTTCGGGACAACACAAAAAAGAAATGGTCATGTACATAAAACGTATGTGAGAATAAAGAAAAAGGATAATGCAAAAATCATTGTAATGAATAAATAGTGAATGAGGAAAAAAAAAAAAAAAGTCCGAGTAGGGATTCGATCCCGGGTCCATTGGTTTACGGGTCAGGCTTCTTAACCCCTCGACCACATACTCTTATGCTATTTAACCATTTTATTGCTCTATAAGGCATTCTCTTTGCTTTTGTAGAACAATCTTTTTACAATAATTATGCATAAAAACTAATTTATTTTCATCGCACTATTATGGCGACTCCAAAAAAAAAGACAAGTACTAAGGTCAGGAATAATTTCCAGGACGATTTTAGAGAAGTATAGTCGCGTTTTTGCTTTGAACAATGCTTGTGAAAGTAGTTCCGATCGCCGGGCCTTTCCGTTATTTTCCGGAAATTTCCGTACATCATTTACGAAGTTGAAAAGTAGATCCGATATTGGACACTTATTTTCACGGACGTGTTCTCGTAATGGCAGGCGAGTTGAGCATGAAAAAAGTTTTATAACCTCGGGGCCAGTTCTTGGCCAGTTCTGTGTTGTCCGGTCCTTGCTTCTAAAGTATTACCTTCCAGAGACACATAGATCAGATTTAACTTCACCACAGGTCTGGGTTATTTGAATCCTTTGGTATCTTTAATTCCACGGCGGACTTCTTAATAATCTGAAACCAGAAAAAAACTTGTTCACTCCCCAGTTGTCGTCCGTGCTTTTCAAGTATAACTGGCTTTCCATGGAACATTTAAACTTCATCGAGGCGGTTCTGACGAGTACCCACAGTCGATATTTTTAGAGCCGAAATAAGAAATATAAGGTTTACCCCTTTAAATCCCCAGGAGTAACAACCTACGTCATAGCAGAGATGTCGTACCCATTTCAGAAGCGGCCATATTGGTTTAAATAGGGAAAATAAAATGCTTCAAACTAGATATGTACATTACGAGTCTTCAGGAAAACATACTTCAGCTGGTAACGAACAATATTTGCATCCCACCAGTAAGCTAATCCCACCTAGAAATATTGAAAAGGCTTCGATAGCTTCGCCACAAGATTTGATTCGGCGCTGTAAACAATGGTAGTTCCGACATCATTGCCAAATCAGCTTATGTCGAATAATTTAAAGAAAAGGCCACATTTCTGAGACAGATTTCAGTATGTTTGATTCTTTTATGTCCTGATGCACCGACTGCGCATACTTATGACAAATGCCTTTTATGCCGCGTAAACGCCGGCAAACCTACGAATGGTTATGACGTCAATGCTCTGACGTAGGTTGTTCCCCCTGAATCCCAATAATACAATATAAACGTGGTATTCAAAGGGGTCAGAATTACATAGGCGTGTTTTCGTGACTCTGAATGTAGATTGTGGGTGCTCGTTAGAACTGAGGGTTTTGTAACGAGCGCTGACAATTCATGTATTGAACTGAAACAAGAAAACAAAACGTGAGTTCCCTTGAAATTCCGCTTTTGGTGTTGATGTTGTTGTTGCTTCTTTGTTGTTTTGTTTTATTTATTTATTTATTTGTAAACATATTGTACCATAATTGAGCCCCGCCAAGCAAATTTGTGTCTTCGAGCATTCCGTCATGACAAATTTTAACTGCGCATGCCCAGCCATTTAGAGGGACCAGGGATATGGCTTTCTGTCTGAAGGTTCCTCTTGATACACTGCTTGTATGAGCGAGTAGCGAAGGTTCTGGCGAGACTGCGCGGATGCGAAGGCTCGCCTGAACCTTCGCTGAACGCATAGGCGATAAGTACCAAAATCGCTTGACGGGGCCCATAATGTTGTCTTCAAAATTATTATGGTCGTTATATAGGCATTTTTAAGATATTTTGTTGTATGAGAAATGTACAAAACTACATACTGTTCTCCTACATTTACGTTATATGAAGGGTGCACGTGTCGCCGGCCTCGGTAGCTCAATCGGATGCGCGTCAGACTGGTGATCAGGAGGACGCGGGTTCGATACCTGCTGGGGTCGGCAACATTATTTCGCGGAGATTGATCACGGAATCTTTCCTACGGTCATTCTCTCCCTTCAGGACAGTTGTCAGTTTCTGGCGAAAGAATGTGCACTGTACTGGTTAACCATGCCCGATAGGTAAACTGACTGGCTCAAAAATGACCTAAAATAGTGTTGACACATCACGTGAACAAGTCCTAGAAACGAAGACCCCCCTAAGCCCCACTTTATATAGAGAAAACTGGAGTTTACGGAGGTATACATTATTTTTCTTATTTTTACTCCCAGACATAGGTTGTGGGCACTCGTTAGAACCGCCTCAATGAGGCGGTTCTAACGAGCACCCACGACCTATGTTTGCAGTATTTATTAGAAAAATATAAGGAATTTTCATCAGAAAAATAGCCATTTTAGAGATGAGAAATATGCACTATGTCGCACGCGTGTTTTATCGTAATGTGAATACAAACTAAAACAAATTTTATGGTTGTCTGTGTGATGTATTTGTTTGTTTGATTTGAGGTTTAACGTCCCCGTCAACACTGTAAAGGTCAATTTGCTTCCAATGTATGTGTGATGTATGCACATGTAAAACTACAAGGTCATATATCTGTTTTCGAGTTTCAATACAATATGTCACATAATAGCAGTAATGGGAAAATTAAGATTAATATTGACAGATACTGACCACCTTTCGAATAAATCTCTCGGTAACGTATGATAACAAGATCGCACCCGTTATGTTGTGTACATTACCAATAAACAACAACCTTTAGGTTAATTAGTTTTGCGCTTATAAACATTTCAACACCAGGACCCATTGACTTAACCCTTTTTTACCAAATGGAATCTTCATCCTCATATATAGCAGTAGTTCATTTCAAAATTTAGGGGTGTCAAGTTGTGTTTGCATCAAAATTTATTTGGAAACTGAATGAACTTTTAGCAAACAGTGTAGGCCCTGATCAGACGCCGCTTTCTGCGGCGTCTGATCTGGGCCTGCACTGTTTGCCAGGGTACCCGTATTGGGGGTTCTGGTATTAAATGGGTTAACTGCGTCAAAGGAAAAAGATTCTTTATGGCATATACAACAAACGAGTAATCTGTGTCCAGTTGAGCTTATCGAGCTCGTTTGTGGCCAGATTGTTAGTTTTCTAGCAACTTCAATATCTAAGTTTGCGTTATTTTTGCTGAAAAACAAATGTGAGTAGTTTTAGCTAAAACTTTAGTATGTTATGGAAGTTTTAACAATTCATTTACTATTGACGTCGTTAGTTTTGAACACGATTAGACCGGGGCTTGAAGAAATATATGGGCTGCATGATGCTTCCACGCAGAGCTGAATCCGGCCCGCACACTAGTACTGGTAAACCGCTTAGAGGATCTAAGCCTGTCCAGGAACCGCGGTGCAAGGCGGACCGTCCATGCTAATAAACCCTATTGGTTTCAATGGGCGACAGGGCTTGAGATGTCATTTCATCTCAATGTCGGGTAAAAGTCCCACAAAATTGGAAGCAACGTCTCCAAAATGACCTTTACAGTGTTGATGGGGACGTTAGACCTCAAATCAAACAAACAAACAAACACGATTAGACCCTGATTAGTCCTGACAAAAACACTTACTCATCCGAGTCTTCGCTAGTGATACATGTACTCGCCGAGGCGGGTTCTAACGAGTACCAACAATCTATGTTTGGTGCAGAAATATTAAAGATATCAGAATTTTTTTATCATTTTTGGTTGGACAAATTTTCAATATATTTATTTAGGCGTGTTTTCATAATGGATTCGGTGCGAGACACTTCTGTTTCGGTCTTAATGTTCTGGATACTGTTGGTCTTAAGTTCGACCCCGACCGTCTCAGGTCATTCGATGAGAACAAACCGAGGCCCTGTCTCCATATCCCCTAGATGTTAATGCGACGTAAACAAAACGCAAAACAAAATTGCAGAGATGGTATATTTTATGGACATTTTAGAGAGGGTTTTTTTGTTGTTGTTTTTTTTTTGTTTTTTTTTTCGTATTTCTGCTTCAAAATATAGATTGTGGGTGATCATTAGAGCCGTCTCATGGAGGCGGTTCTAACGGTATACGGCTAACAAGTCCGTGCAATGAACACCTCCATAAAGCCAAGTTTATATAGAGAAAACTGATGTTTACAGGGGTAGTCATCGTTTTCCTTATTTTTGTTCAAAAACATACATTGTTGGTGCTCGCACCCACATTTTATTGTTGGAGAAAAAAAAATAAGAAAAAATATGACAAATTCTCTAACAGAAAAAGAACCCAATTTACATATGAAACAACCCAGTAGGCACACGTCGCTATGGCAACGTCAAGTCATGACGTTGCACCGACGTTGATGGGACGTTGCATAAACGTAATGAAGTTGCACCAACCTTGTTGTGACGTCACACTTACGTCATGTGTCTGCTGGGAATGCACAATGTCACACGGGTGTGTTAGGCGTATTTTCGTGACGCTTTCGCTATTTTGTCGTCTACTTGTTAATGTATGTGTATGTGTATAAATGTTTGTACGAAATCATTCTCTTACACCGCCTGTGAGAAGCCTGAGAAGCAGTTAGTTTAATAAAGTTCTGTTCTGTTCTATTATGGTAATGGTATACCATTCTTTGGTCAGGTTTAAGTGGGGTTTTACAAGACAGTATAAAGTGGGGTTTACAAGATAGAATAAAGTGGGGTTTATAAGGGCATTTGTTGCATATGTATAGGTATCATTAAGATAACTTGGCGCGTACATGTAAATGGTTACTTTTTCTGAAGAAAATCCATGATATTTTTCTTATTTATACTGCAAACATAGGTTGAGGGTGCTCGTTAGAACCGCCTCAGTGAGGCGGTTCTAACGAGTACACACAATCTATAGATTGAGGGTGCTCGTTAGAACCGCCTCAATGAGGCGGTTCTAACGAGTACCCACAACCTATGTCTTGGAGTTGAAATAAGAAAAATAATTTTTACCCCTGTAAACCCCTGTTTTATCCATATAAAGTGGGGTTTTAGTGGGGGGTCGATCCTCATTTCACGTAGTTTTTATACATAAGTACGCCGTGTAACATTTATTTATTTATTTATTTATTTATGCTTTTTGCTTAGTAAATAATTTATTGCTATTCATGTAGAATGCGCCACCTGTTTAACCTCGTTTTTAACCTAAATCGACATTTCCAGCCCTTAAATCTTCTTTTTCAGAAAGTTGACAATTTGAAAATGTTTTATGTTTCCGATAAAACCACAGTACGGCCCCTTTTCCCTAATTGATTGCACAATAATTGACCGCAAACTTATCTACATTTGAAGGAAAAGCGGTATTCTTTTTCAGCAATAAAAGCTAATCAGTCATTGACAATCATTGTAGGAGAAAATCCATGTTTTCGAGCATGCGCGCAAAGCGAAGAATTATGACACTACAGCCAATCCAAGCAGGCACACGTAGCTAGGGCAACGTCAGGTCAACGTCGGTGCAACGTCATGACGTTGCACCGACGTTGATGTGATGTTGCATAAACGTCATGACGTTGCACCAACGTTGATGTGACATCGCAATTACGCCATGTGCCTGCTGGGATGCGACATATATACAGTCAACCTTCAATAGGTAGGACTTCTTTGGGACCACAAAAGTCTGTTCGAGAGGGGTAGTTCGAGCCACTGAGGGTTACTTCCAGGAGACATAACGGGGGTAATTTTGGGACTTCATTTCGATGTTGTATGATATTAATGTATGCTGTGTGTACTCATTAGAATCGCCTTATTGCAAGCTAAAAGACGAAAATATCCTAAATATTTCATCATAGAGAAATTCCCTAGGCACTCAAGAACAACTCAACCATGATAAACGAGCCATCGGTGTTCAAGGCATCGAAGTTCTACTGTATAGTGCTTGAAGAAATCGATTGGGTTGCATGTTGTTCCAAGTGGAGCTGAAACTGACCGCTCTATATAAGTTCGCCCAGGCAAAGTGGTGCGAGTCGAACCCTCCATGCATATAAACCATCGTGGTTTCTTCTGGCGGCTTGGCTTGAGTTGTTATTTCAACTCAATGTCGGGTTAAAGTCTTCAAACGTCTTCAACGTCTTCAAAATGACCCATATAGTATTGATGTGGACGTTAAACCTCAAATCAAAAAAAAAGAAGCAAAAAAATATTCCTATTAATAGCGATAATAAACAGGCCTTTTCCTATTTCAGGGTGTGACTGGTATGTTTTATTCTAGTGTTGTAAGTTTCACGAACAACCCTGTATTTTAACAGTGTCGCCCGCGTCTGACCTGGGGCTGCACTGTTTACCAAGGTCCCTTCACGGGAGCTAGGCATTCATTGGATAATTCTGATTACAGAGCGGCAGTTAGACCTATAAAGTCTGTGACTTTTTTTACAAAGTAATCCTTAGATGAAAATATATACCCCTTCCTCAAATCTCTCTCTTGAGCTCTCATCACATCAGGGGAGGCAATTCTGCTTACTGTTTTCTCCTTTGTCATTCTGTATCTACTCTTAAAAAAAGCACCTTAGCTTAAAGAGAACGCAATGGAATGCATGAGCACACCTATTAACATCTAGGACTTTTATAAGTCTAAGCGGCAGTATGTGTTCCATAACAATTTGTCGCCATACATTGTATAGTGAATTCGCCGCTGCATTGTAGAATCCCAATAGTGAAGGATTTTCTCCCTTAATTACTCCACGAAACAAATGTTGTGGAGATATGAGGCGATTCTAACAAATATCCACAATATTTGTTTCTTGGAGTATTAAAAAGCATTACGAAAACGTGTCTATACAAATACATTGTAAACTTTACTACCAAAACGCGAACATTTTAAGATGAAAAAATGTAATATTTTTCTTATTTCTGCTCAAAATATAGATTGTGAGTACTCGTTAGAACCGCCTCATCGAGGCGGTTCTAACGAGTATCAACAATTTATAATTTTGAGCAGAAATAAGAAAAGTAATATTTTTCTTATTTCTGCTCAAAATATAGATTGTGGGTACTCGTTAGAACCGCCTCATCGTGGCTGTTCTAACGAGTCTCCACAATCTATAATTTTGAGCAGAAATAAGAAAAATAATGTATTCCCCTGCAAACCCCAGTTTTGCTATATAAAAGTGGGGTTTAATGGGGGTCAAAATTAAAAAGGCGTGGTTTCGTGATGATTAATGTTATTTCGTATTTGGAGAAATTCCCTGCGGGCTCAAAAACGGGTTCGACCCATCCATGGCAAACTAGCCAACGGTGTTCGAGCACTGACGGTCTGATGTATCATTTAGATTTTATGATGATGACAAGAATGGTCTTGCATAGTTTGAGTCACTGGGCAAATTATCTCAGATTTTAGAATTTTGAAGAGCTTTCTCATTGAATTATCTAATAATTTAATAATCACCAGTTCTCAATAAATTATTCATTCTCTACGGAACTTTATTGCTCAGCGATTTTTGACTCACCACTACGAAAACGTGTCGGCCCCCGCCCATCGGGGCTTCAATAAATAGATGGGCTACATGATGCTTCCACGCAAAGCTGAAACCGACCCAGGCAAAGCTGTGCGAGTCGGACCCCATGCTTACAAACCCTATTGGTTTCATTGGGCGACGGGGCTTGAGATGACATTTCATCTCAATGTCGGGTAAAAGCCCCACAAAATTGGAAGCAACGTCTCCAAAATGACCTACATAGTGTTGACGGGGACGTTAAACTAACTAACTAACTAACTCACTAACTAGAGAAAACACGCCTATACAAATAAATTGTAAACTTGACCACCGAAAAAAAAAAAACCCGTTGAAAATTTCAAGATGAAAAATTCTGATATTTTTCTTATTTCTGCTCAAAATATAGATTGTGGGTACTCGTTAGAACCGCCTCTTTAAGGCGGTTCTAACGAGTACCCACAAACTATATTTTGGAGCAGAAATAAGAAAAATAAGGTATACCCCTGTAAACCCGTTTTACTTTATAAAAGAGGGGTTCAAGGCTGCGGGGGAGGGTCAAAATAATCACTTCTAGGCAATAAATTATTCATTCTCTACGGAACTTTATTGCTCAGCGATTTTGACTCACTACTGACTAACGTCGAGGATCACTGTTAAAAATCAAAACCTCCTCCGTAAATCTTAAAGGTTTTGGCGTATAAAATGGATAAAAAGTTTCTAAAATATCGGCTCGGATTTTCCATTCAAAATTTGAAAGCACTTTTTCTTTACACGCCTCTTTTAAACAATTTAATTGCTCTACAAACAATGTGATAAACCCCCTAAAGTAGATTAAAAGAGATTTAAAGGTAATTGAAATAAAAATTAAGTAGCGCCGACTTTTTATGTTAGTATTTTACGACATTGACAAGCGATTTGCATGTCGTAAAACTTTAAAATGTGTTTGTTTTTCCACCATTAACGTAAGTATACAGAATTTCTAAACCACCGTAGAAGATTTCCATGTACACAATGTTTATTTCGCTAAACAGTTTGGCAAATATGAACACACGTCCGAAAATGGGGTGTCGGAAAAACATTTTCTTATAAACCCAACCGCCCACTGGGGCTTGAAGAAATAAATGGGCTGCATGATGCTTCCACACAGAGCTGAAACCGATCGTACACGAGTACTGGTAAGCTGCTTAGAGAATCTAAGCCTGCCCAGGTAAAGCGGTGTGTGTCGGACCGTCCATGCTTATAAACCCTATTGGATTCATTGGGCGACAGGGCTTGAGACGTCATTTCATCTCAATGTCGGGTAAAAGTCCCACGAAATTGGAAGCAGCGTCTCCAAAATGACCTATACAGTGTTGACGGGGACAATAAACCTCAAACTTATATAGTATATATCTATATGTTACGTCAGCATGATTATTGTCGTGTATCTTACGTCACTTAGGGTATCCGCCTGCTGTCCTTACCGAAGATATTGAAGAGTGGAGGGTCTTCAGTTTCTACACGTCCATTCGTTTCCTCTGTCTCCCTCCTCACTTTATATCCCCTATCGTCTCTTCTTATTCTGTCTGTTTTCACCTTTTGTCTGGGAAACAACACATAATGACCCACAAAGGTTGACGTGTCGTTGAAACCCCGACATAACAATGTGTATGGGTTTAACTACGCATGTTGTTAATGTGCACCATTGCCGGGGTCATATGACAAAGTTGTCATGTCAAAACATCAGATAACACACCCGTATACGGCAATATGCATTTTTCCTGTTTCTAAAATGATAACTTTTCTGATGAAAATTTGAAATATTTTTCTTATTTCTGTTCAAAATATAAATTGTTTTTTTTTTTTTTGTTGTTGTTGTTTTTTTCTCGTTAGAACCGCTCTAACGACTACCCACAATCTTCATTTTAGAGCAGAAATACGGAAAATAAGGTTTACCCCTGTAAACCCCAGCTTTACTATAATAAAATGGGGTTCAACGGGGTCAAAATTATATAGGCGTGTTTACGTGATGGAGCCATATGACAAAGTTGTTATATCAAAACATCAGATAAAACACCCGTACGACAATGTGCATTTTTCTGTTTCTTAAATCATAACTTCTCTGATGAAAAATTGTGATTTTTTTTCTTATTAATACACCAAACATAGGTTGAGGGTGCTCGTTAGAGCAAAAATAATGTACACCCCTGTAAACCCCAGTTTTCTCTACTTAGAGGGATGTCCATTACAGGGGCTTGATAACGTCTATATATCAAAATACAACCGGAAAGCAGATAGGAAAGTAATGTCAACAGAGGTCAACACCTGCTCCCGAGGAGCATATTCTTTGCTTTAAGAGAGAGACCCCTTTTTACGCGGGACAGAGTTTATATAAAAGCGAACAGATAGTCCAAAGATTTATCTCCTTTTGAAAAATGGCGGGAAAATCTTCCAGGTGTTCCCATTCACCTTAAAATTTAAAAAACCGAGTTTGCCGAGCCATAGCTTGCGAAAGGTGGTTTTCTCTGGATACTGGGGTTTCCATTCGCCTTAGTTGAACATGATGCGCATGTTTGTTTGTTTGGTTTACTTGAGGTTTTACGTCTCCGTCAACTCTATTTATGTCATTTTTGGAGACGTTACTTCCTATTTTAGCCGACACTGGGACGAAATGACATAACCGGCCCCGATAGCTCAGTTGGTAGAGTGTCCGCTCCGGGGAACGGGAGGTCTGGGGTTCGATCCCGGGCCGCGACATACCAAAGTCGTTAAAAATGGTACTAGCTGCTCCTCGTTTGGCACTCAGATTTACGGGGTAGAGCTAGGACTGGTCGATCCAGTGTCAGGATAATGTGACTGGGTGTGGTATCATGTAATGTGTGTGGGACATGATACTTCAGTGAGGCAGCACTATAAACGTGAGCATTGAGCTCCCTGTCGCAACCAGACACCGTCATGATATGACTGAAAAATTGTTGAAAGCGACGTTAAACCCGAATTCACACACACACACACACGAAATGACATATCAAGCCCTGCCGCCCAAAGAAATCGCTAGGGTTTATAACTAGGGTCGGCCCGACTCACTTCACTTTTTCACTTGGGCAGGCTATGATCTAAGCGTTTTACCAGTACTCGTGTTCGGTCAGTTTCAGCTCTGCGCGGAAGCAACTTGCAGCCCAGTCTATTTCTCCAAGCCCAGAGGGGCACAGGCGCCCGCCATAGTTGAATGTAAGGCGCATGTAAGAGGAAACGTACCCTCCGGGCCCCTCCAACCAAACCCAAACGCACACGAATATTGTTTCACCTATCATATCTTGACAATTAGGATGTTACTTGTTGCCATAAAGACTTAATTTGTTTCTGGTGATTGCAATTTATTGGTGCTTTACCGCTCATCTTAATGATCAGCAGATCTCGGTTTATCGCCCGTTATCTCGTGAAAGGTTAAAGAAAATGGCGGTCCCTGTCACTTCCGGAAGATATGGCGGACATTGAGCAGAGACATTCAGTAGTTTGTTGGAGGTCAAACACGCCTCTACAACTGACACTTACTGGCTAATATTTACCCATCTAAAGATACGTTTCTTCTGGAATTGTGTATAATTGAGCTAAGAAAAATCTATCTTATGACTTTGAAAATATTAATCAAGTTTTCAATGCTGTGATTTTAATTGTATTTTAACTTGGCGCGTTTTATTGATGTGGTGGTGGTTCTGCTGCTGTTGTTGATGATGGTGGTGATGATGGTGGTGATGATGACGACGAGAGCATGACGACGACGACGACCACTACCATCATCATCATCATCATCAACATCACTGCCACATTCATGATGGTGATTTGTTTGTTTGTTTGATTTGAAGTTAAACGTCCCCGTCAACACTGTTTTGGTCATCTTGGAGACGTTGCTTCCTATTTTGTGGAACTTTTACCCGACATTGATATGAAATGGCATCCCAAACCCTGTCGCCTAATGAAACCGATAGGGTTTATAAGCATGGACGGTCCGACTCGCACCGCTTTGCCTCGGCAGGCTTAGATCCTCTAAGCGGTTTACCAGTACTCGTGTGCGGTCGGTTTTAGATCTGCGTGGAAGCATCATGCAGCCCATCTATTTCTTCAAGCCCCGATGGGCAGGGGCAAATCGTGATGGGGATGACCATCATCATCTTCGTCGTCGTAATGGTCATCATCATCAGCAGCATCGTCATCGCCATCATCATCATCATCATCATCATCATCATCATCATCATCATCATCATCATCATCATCACCATCATCCCCACCACATCACCACCGAACAGATAACCATCAGTCGGCCTCGGTAGCTCAGTCGGATGCGCGTCTGACTGGTGATCAGGAGGACGTGACTTCGATTCCTGCCAGGGTCGACAACATTCTTTCGTGGAGATTGATCATGAAATCTTTTCTATACGGTCATTCTCTCCCTTCCGCTGATTCAAGAAGGGCAGTCGTCAATTTCTGGCGAATGAATGTGGACTGTACTGGTTAACTGCTAACGTATAGGCCTGACCAGGTAAGGGGGGGGGGGGTAAACTGACCGACTCAAAAATGACCTAAAATAGTGCTGACTGGGCCGTTAACCCATTTAGTACCAGAAAGCCCAAAACGGATACCCTGGCAAACAGTGCAGGCCCAGATCAGACGCCACAAAACGCGGCGTCTGATCAGGGCCTCCACTGTTTTCTAAAAGTTTAGTCATTTTCCAAATACATTTTGATGAAAACACAACCTGACACTCCTAAATTTTAAAATGGACTCCTGTTATATATAAGAAGGAAGGTTCTATTTGGTTCAAAAAGGGTTAAACTCCATTACAAACAAACAAAAAAATAAAATAAATGGGCTGCATGATGCTTCCTCGCAGAGCTGAATCCGACCCGCACACGAGTACTGGTAAACCACTTAGAGGATCTAAGCCTGCCCAGGCAATGCGGTGCGAGTCGGCCCGTCCATGCTTATAAATCCTATTGGTTTCATTCGGCGACAGGGCTTAAGATGCCATTTCATCTCAATGTCGGGTAAAAGTCCCACAAAATTGGAAGCAACGTCTCCAAAATGATCTTTATAGTGTTGACGGGGACGTTAACATCAAATGAAACAAACATATTGCACACGCATTACCAGACATTTGTGTTGGGGTCGGATTGCTCCATTTCGGACAGCTTACAGACCTGTAAATGCGGTGGTCCCTCTTGTCTTAATCTTGGCCATAAAACTTAACGATGTATTGTTTCAACGAATGATGCATGTTCGTCTTACATTCATGGCAATTAGAGGCGGATAAAACCCAGCTCTATCTTCAGGTCGTGACCTCGGTACTTCACATCATAAACTCGGAGAATGGCTTCTGCTTCTGTGTTTTTCTTTGAGAAAATGGACAAACACTATATACATGTAATGCTGTTTGTTAAGGCTTTAATATTGGGCGTTGACATAAAATATGCATTGCATATTTTACGCTCGGAAGGAAAGAAAGAAAGAAAGAAAGAAAGAAAGAAAGAAGGAAGGAAAAAAACAGCAGGCACACGTCGCTAGGGCAGCATCAAATCAACGTTCTACCGACGTAGATTTGACGTTGCATAAACGTCATGATGTACCAACGTTGATGTGACGTCACAATTACGCCACTAGTGTGCCTGCTGGGAAAGTTTTTTTTAATAGAGTTGATAGCTATGGGAAAATTCTCTGATTGCTGGTGAGCATGTTTCCCAGCAGGCACATGGAGTAATTGTGACGTCACATCAACTTCGGTACATCGCAACGTCACATCTACGTCGGTGCAATGTGATGAAGTTGCACCGACGTTGATTTGACTTTGCCCTAGCGACGCGTGCCTGCTGGGTTAAATAAATACATAACCCTTCCTCAATATAAAATAAAATCTGGCATGGCAGGGCGGAGATGAGATAGTGGGCAACACTAACAAATCATGTTGACAGGTCCGTATAACGACCCCCTTCATATAGAGATAACTGGGGTTTACAGGGGTATATTGCTTCCTTTTGCTTTAGGGTATAGTTTGTGGGTACTGGTTAGAACCACCTCAAGTGGGCGTTTCTAACGAGCACCCAAAACCTGTTTGAAGTATAAATAAGAAAAGCATCACAAATTTTCACAAGAAAAGTAACCATTTTAGAGATCAGAAAGAATACTCTATGTCATCGGGCTGTGTTATCGTAATGATCAACGACTGATGCCAGTCCAGTCACCTAGCAGCCGAGACTCTGGCGAGCTTTTTTTTTTTTTTTTTTTTTTTAATTGAGGTTTAACGTCCCCGTCAACACTATTTAGACCATTTTTGAGACATTGCTTCTAATTCTGTGGGACTTTTACCCGACATTGAGATTAAATGGCATGTCAAAGCCCTGCCACCGAATGCAACCAAAAGGTTTATTCTGACTCTCATCACTTTGCCTGGGCAAGCTTAGTCCTTCTAAGCGGTCTACCAGTACTCATGAGTGGTCAGTTTCAGCTCTGCGTGGAAGCAGCCCAGTCTATTTCCCAAGCCGCGATGGGCGGGGCGAAGGCTCTGGCTAGACTGCCCTTATCCGCAGGCTTACCTTCTACAGAACCGTTGGCGTCCGCCTATCAACTAAATTCCAGGACCATTAAGCCCAGGGCTGCATGATGCTTCCACGCAGAGCTGAATCCGGCCCGCACACTAGTACTGGTAAACCGCTTAGAGAATCTAAGCCTGTCCAAGAACCACGGTGCGAGGCGGACCGTCTATGCTAATAAACCCTATTGGTTTCATTGGGCGACAGGGCTTGAGATGTCATTTCATCTCAATGTCGGGTAAAAGTCCCACAAAATTGGAAGCAACGTCTCCAAAATGACCTTTACAGTGTTGACGGGGACGTTAAACCTCAAATCAAACAAACAAAACAAAACCATTAAGCCCAGGGGCGTGTTTCCGTGATGATTTTTACGAGACCTCTCTGAGATTATTAAAATTCTGAACCATATGATTTAAAACTGAATATAACACGTTTTAAACTTTAAAATATGGAAATTTGGGTTTAGAAGGAAGCGCATGTTGTTTTTTTTTTTTTTTTTCTGATTGTGTTTGTTTTGTTTGTTTTATCATTCGCCTTATTCCGACATTTGTAACGAGGACCAACAGACAGAAGCAAACAGAAACTTGTTAGAATATTGAGTAAATTTTTTATAATAAGACCACCTTTGGGACTGTTCAAACACTCCCAATGGTGGTCTCAGACCAGAGGACACTGTATGCAGAAAATACAAAGAAAGAATGAATAAGCTTTCTAATGCAGAATTTGTCTTAATTTTAGGTGGTCTTAATAGCGAAATTTCTGCATTATTTCATCGGTGTGTAGAGTACAAATGAAAACATGAACGAATAAAAGCCATAAAACACTTTTCACTATCATATACTCGTTTTTGTTTTGTTTTTGGTTTTACGGCCCTTTCAAGATTATTTCAGTCATATCGAGCCGATCGTTAATCAGAGGTGGGCGAAAACCGGAGTACCCGGAGAAAAACCACATGACCTTCCGTTGCAGAACTTTGCTTCTCACATATGACCCGAGCGAGGCTCGAACCACAGCGGTGAGAGACCTAATGATCAAGAGTCATCTCACGGAGGCCCGTATCATATACTCGTATGTACCCTAACCCATATCCCGCATAACACAAGAACCCCTACTAGATCAAGATCAGATGGCTTCAGAATTAGGTCAGGATCTACACTGTTTGTCATTCAGTTTTTAAATGTCAATGAATAAATAACATCAAGTAGTTTGATTGGCTGAGGCTAAATTAATTGAATCGATTCACATATTATCAGAAAGGATGGCATGACGTCATACCACTTCATCCCGGGAACTGTCACGGGTACAAATCATTGCCCAGGTCATAGAAAAGGTGTTTCTATGTATATTCCATGTTGTAGATAATTTTAATGATAGAAAAAAAAGCAAAACCTTTGTATTGATGTATATGTTTTCGTTTGATTTTTACTGGGGTTTATACAAGGGCGTTCATTATACGTGGGAGTAAATGACAACAAACAAAATACGAAAACACGCCTATACAAATACATTGTAAACTTTACCACCGAAAAACGAAAATTTTAAGATGAAAAAAATATAGATTGTGGTACACGGGTACCAACAATCTATATTTTAGAGCCCTCACCCACAATCTATATTTTAGAGCAGAAATAAGAATAAAGTATACCCTTGTTTTGTTTGTTTGATTTGAGGTTTAACGTCCCCGTCAACACTGTAAAGGTCATTTTGGAGACGTTGCTTCCAATTTTCTGGGACTTTTATCCGACATTGAGATGAAATGACATCTCAAGCCCTGTCGCCTAATGAAACCAATAGGGTTTATTAGCATGGACGGTCCGCCTCGCACCGCGGTTCCTGGACAGGCTTAGCTCCTCTAAGCGGTTTACCAGCACTAGTGTGCGGGCCGGATTCAGCTCTGCGTGGAAGCATCATGCAGCCCATATACTTCTTCAAGCCCCTATGGGCGGGTAAACCCCAGTTTTACTATAATATATATAAATATATATAAGTAAAAGTGAATCAGAATTGTTACTGGTGACACGTCAAATGACATTCATACACCAGGACCTGTGATGTGGGAAGTTAGTCCCTAGCTAAGTGGGGTTCAAGGGGGTCAAAATTATATAGGCGTGTTTTCGTGAAGGTCACCTTCTTTCCCAACCAAGCCCCAAAATAGGAACCTACATCTTACATGAATATGACGCATAGTCTCAACGCTATGTAATGTCTAGGATCCGTTAAACAAGTTTAATTTTATGCGTTCTTTTAACTCCTTTACCCGTGAAAATGAATTAATATTTCTACCCATCAAAGAATATGCGTCTTTGATCCGTAATATAATAGTGTCGGGGTAACCGCAAATAAACTGGCAAATAATTGAAATGTCAGTTACACGGGTGATTTAAATGGTTTAACTAAATGCTAATCATGCAAATGCGGTTGACAGGGCACCTGATCAACTTGGCAACTTGGGAAATCCCTGGTCATCTCGTCAGCAAGTCCTTGTCACAGTATAGTTCGCCAACAAATAGCTGGCAGTGACGTAGCTGACTATTTGAGCTATTTTACCGTTAGCCCCATAAGCTTTGCATTGTTCAGAACAAAAACAAGTCGTGACGTCACTGTCAACTATTCCTCGACTGACATTATATTTGTTTGTTTGTTTTTTGTATTGGAGTTTAACGGCCAAGTCAACACTATTTACGTCATTTTTGAGCCGGTCAGCTGTTTACCTATCCACACATTCCTGGGCAGGTTTATACATAAGCGGTTAACCAGTACACTCTGAGTGCAGTGCACATTCTTTTGCCAGAAACTGACAACTGTCCTTCATGAATCATCGGAAGGGTGAGAATGACCATAGAAAAAGTTTCATGATCAATCTCCTTGAAAGAATGTTGCCGATCCCGGCAGGTATCAAACCCGCGTCCTCCTGATCACAAGTCGGGCGCGTATCCGACTGAGCTACCGAGGCCTGCCAAGTCCGTGTTTAATGAATACCTTGAAAAACCAACTTTATACGGAGGAACTTGGGTTTTAGAAAGCAATCGGCCTGACTTAGGCTTATACCTTAGCGGTTAACCCATTGTATACTAGTGGAATTTCCATTGCTATATGTTGGACAAGACCATTTGTCATATAAGGGGTGTCTGTTTTTTGTTGGTTGTTTTTTTTCTTCATTTCTATATTCTGTTTTTGACGCAAAATTCTGTTAGCAAATAGCGCAGGCCCTGATCAGACGCCGTGTTCTGTGGTGTCTGATCTAGGCCTGCACTGTTTGCCAAGGTACCCCTCAGTAGGCTATTGTATAAACTGGATCATTTGGGGATAAGAGGATCCACACTGAAGTGGATTAGCTCAAGGCTCTCTGGACGCTCACAACAAGTTGTACTTGATGTTGTCTGGTGTCCCACAAGGTTCGGTACTTTAACCGGTCCTTTTCTTGGTATTCGGATCTGTTCGTTTGTTTGCTGATGATTGTGTTTTGTGTAGGAATATACTGCCTTATCCTACAAGATGCCATGGATAGCCTAGCACGTTGGGAGGCCGATTGGCAAATGAAGTTCAATGTGGCCAAATGTCATTCAACGAGGGTGTCACGACACTCTCCAGACAAGCAGATTAAATTCGACTACTTACTACATCAGCATACATTGGAGCATGTCCAATCCGCAAAATATCTTGATAATCTGGATTGGGGTCAACATATTTCTGAAATTACATCCAAGGCAACTAGTACATTGGGATTTCTTAGACGCAATTTGGCTTTTGCTCCTATGTTGCATACAAAACATTGGTTCGACCTCAACTCGAATATGCATCACCTGTTTGGCACCCCTATGTTTAAACCCAGATTCAACAGGTTGACAAGGGTTCAGAGGACGGCTGCCCGATGGACCTGAACAGAAGTAGTGTTGGCGAAATGCTCGATGAGCTGGAATGGCCATCGTTGTGGGCCCGTCGTGAGCAGTCCGCTTTGGATACACTCGGACTAGTGTCTCTTAATAAAGATGTGACTACCTCAACTCAAACAAGGGCATCAACAATATCGTAGGTACCAGGCCTATAGTGATGCCCAGACAGATAGATAGATAGATAGAAAGATAGATAGATAGATAGATAGATAGATAGATAGATAGATAGATAGATAGATAGATAGATAGATAGATAGATAGATAGATAGATAGATAGATAGATAGATACAGTAGAACTTCGATGGCTCGAACACCGATTGCTCGTTTACCATGGATGTGTCGAACCCATTCTTGAGCCCCTAGCGAAACTCTCTACATAAGAAATAGTGGGGGATAATTAAGATTTTATACTTTTATCTTGTAAATGTAGGCTGTGTGTACTCATTAGAATCGCCTCGATGAGGCGATTCTAATGAGTACACACAACATACATTTTCATTATAGAACACCGAAAAGATGTCTAAAAGTATCTCGTTATGCCTCCTGACAGTAACCCTTAGTGGCTCGAACTACCCCTGTCTCGAACAGATTTTCGAGGTCCCAAAGGTGTTCGAGCCATTGACGTTCGACTGTAGATAGATAGATAGATAGATAGATAGATAGATAGATAGATAGATAGATAGATAGATAGATAGATAGATAGATAGATAGATAGATAGATAGATAGATAGATAGATAAGGATTTTCCGCATGCAATGGGTTAACCAGTACATTGCACATTACCATGGCCACGAAAGAATGCTATCGAACCCGAGACACTCTGATCGCCAGTCACAACAGACTGAGCTACCGAGGCCGGCGATTTTGTCAGTAACTGGGGCTCAAAATATAAACACAGCTATTGATGGATAAGTAACAAAATGAGACGTTTCAAATTGTAGATTTATTTTTATTATTATGGTATAAAAATGAAAACAACGTACTGATAAAATATAATGCTGGAATTTTTAGATCTTGGTCCCATAGCACATAACTCGGGGGTAAACTCTCTGACCATTACGAAAACAGACCTATACAAATACATTGTAACCTATATCACCGAAAAAATGAAAATTTTAAGATGAAAAATAATGATATTTTTCTTATTTCTGCTCAAAATATAGATTGTGAGTACTCATTAGAACCGCCTCATCGAGGCGGTTCTAATGAGTACCTACAAACTATATTTTAGAGCAGAAATAAGAAAAATAAGGTTTACCCCTGCAAACCCCAGTTTTACTATATAAATCTGGAGTTCAAGGGGGTCCAAATTATATAGGCGTGTTTTCGTGATGTGCGTTCACATGCTGAAATAAATTCATTGAACAACAGACGACGATATGTCGTTGTTGTTGTTGTTTTAATGTTTTCAAAGTGAAAAACGGCTTTACATAACATGTGAATCGACTGCATGGCAGACTGGCAGAAGATTCAAATGTAATGTAAAGCCTTATTTTCACTGAAAAAAAGGAAAAATGCACCTTCAAAATGCCGTCTGCTATTGCGTGATTAGCAGTCGAAGAATTTATCAGTATCATATAGACCGAACTGCGTTCACAGCATCTGCACCAAGCTGCCATAGCATGAACGTATAACTTCAAACATTTGTTTGATTTGATGTTTAACGTACCCGTCAACACTGAAAAGGTCATTTTGGAGACGTTGCATCCATTTTGTGGGACTTTTACCCGACAATGAGATGAAATGACTTCTCAAGCCCTGTCGCCCAATGAAACCAATAGGGTTTATTAGCATGGACAGTCCGCTTCGCACCGCGGTTCCTGGACAGGCTTAGATCCTCTAAGCGGTTTACCAGTACTAGTGTGCGGGCCGGATTCAGCTTTGCGTGGAAGCATCATGCAGCCCATATAACTTCAAACATATATGCCCATCTTATAGTTTGGGAGTGGTCCATTACCCATTAAAGGTAGGTCTTGTTAATGTCATTCATTGTACGTTTTACAAAGGCGTAACACCCATTACGCATATTACGCATGTGCGAAATATAAAATATTTGCAATAAAGAGAAAACACCTAAATAATAGTGTTCTGCATTAGATGTTATATATGGGCTGCTCTTTAAGGAAAGAATTTGCTCCCCCCGGGAGCAAATTCTTTCCTTTAAGAGTAGCCCCTATCTCGAAAAAAGATGTTAAACACTTTTTTTCTAGTTGTGCGTAATAATATTTTGGTTCTGGTTACGCCCCTGCTTTACATCAAACACTTGTACTTTTTGCAAACTGTAGATACTGATCAGACGCTGCGTTCTGTGGCGGCTGATCTGGATCCACACTATTTGCGAATGACCCTTTTTGGGGACCTCAGCGTATATGGATAATTATGGATGCAAGTTGATCCTGGGGTGAAAGCGGTGTTAACGCTCTGCATGCTGGGTATAATTTTTTTTCAGTAGGCGACATTTTGAAATATTTTTTCTTATTTTCCAAGGAAACAGGATTTGACATTTCATGCAAATTGTCTCCTATGAAATGTCAAGTCCTGTTTCCTGGGAAAAATAAGAAAAAAATATCAAAAATTTGACATCTGCTAAAATAGCACAGAGGATTAATTGATTGTCAGTTGCAAAAATATCATAAATTCAGTAAATAATCAACAATTAAGCAAAACAGATACAAATAACAAATGCTAGTATGGGTACATGTAAAACACGAAAATTGACAGAAAGAAAATGACATCTGTCAAAGGCAGAAAAATGACACTTTTTTAAACGGCTTCCGTTGTCTATTAGGTAAGAGATACATGTGTATGTCTTTTAATCATTAGGTCTCTCGCGGAACCCCACTTTTATATAGTAAAACTGGGGTTTACAAGGGTAAACCTCATTTCTCTTACTTCTGCTCTAAATAAAGATTTCGGGTCCTCGTTAGAACCGCCTCGACGAGGCGGTTCTAACGAGTGCCCACAATCTATATTTTGAGTAGAAATAAGAAAAATATTACAAATTTTCATCCAAAATATTTCTTTCTTTTTTTTCGGCGGAAAAATTATAAATGCATTTGTATAGGCTTGTTTTCGTAATGTATTGATATGAGTCATGTCTTGAGAAAAACTATCTTTAGCGTTTGCAACCAGGTAAGACAAAGAAAAGAAAAACGAAAAAAATGTCCTGCCAGCAAAAATCAGGCTTTTAATACCTGTTCGCGACGGAAGTATGGGCGAGGATTGCGGCCAAGGAGGTCTAAGCCTGCCTAGGCAAACTGATGCGAATGGGTCCGTCATTGACTATAAACCCTATTTGTTTCATTGGACGGCAGGGCTTGAGATGTCATTTCATCTCACTGTTGGGTGAAAGCCCACAAAATTGGAAGCAACATCTCCAAAATGACCTAAATAGTGTTGACGAGGATGTTTAACCTCAAAATCAAACAAACAATAACTATCCAAACAGCAAACAAAAATGTTATGATTAGACTGTACAGATACACAGGCTTATCTACACCTTGTTGGCTGTAAATGACATAAACCACAATTTTGCACCACGTGACTGACAAATCATCTAAGGGGAATGGATACACCTTCAGGGGAGGTTACTCCTGCAAAAGTATTTTTGTCTCCCATGTCAATAGGGGTCAACTCTTAAAGGAAAGAATTTGCTCCTCAGGAGCAAATTCTTTCCTTTAAGAGTAGACTCCTTTTTCAGTGGGACAGGGCTTATAGAAAATCGAACAGGAAGTCCCGAAAGTTATCTCCCTTTGAAAAATGGTGGAATAATCTGTCTCATTTCCCTTTAAATATGTAGAAAATCACTGACTGTTGTCAAGTATAAAAAATAAAATACATTTTGGCGATATATTTGATTGTTTCACAAAATATGATAATAAAATGAATATAGGCTATATAATGGAAAAAAAGTTTCAAAATGTGATCCAAAAATATATACAAATAAATACTGTACATATATATACATGTAAATCAAAACAATCACAAAAATATACACGTTTGAGACATCTGGCATATCTTAACACAATTTAAAAAGAAGGCAATTTTCAGGGCTTCCTATATGTTGAATGTATGCCTTTCACGAAGGGTCTACCCTTAAAGGTTTTTGAGGGTAAACCTAAATTAACGACGGCTGAATACGATAACACTCACTTGTGTTAAAAAAATGGCGTCTGTCATATTTCCAGAATTTGCATTGTTCATATTTTTCTTGGTCCGAACATAGATTGTGTGTACTCGTTAGAACCGCCTCGTCGAGGCGATTCTAACGAGTACCCACAATCTATGTTTTGAGCAAAAAATAAGGAAAATAATGTACACCCCTGTTAACCCCAGTTTTTTGCGGTTTAGAGGGGTGTTCATTACACGATGAGATACGCAGATCCGAAACTGTTTTAACTCATATATTGCCTAGCGGTCCTTTTGTGGGACAATGGCAAACAATGTAGATACAGACTAGAACTTCTTACTTGTCCTGGGTGAAATTGGACTATCATTACAAGTCGGGTATGCACTGAGTCTACATTAAACAAGAGGCCCATGGGCCACTACGCTCACCAGAGGTCATGTGGTTTATACCCTATACAGGCATGGTGCCCATCTTGGTCATGTGACGACAAAAGGCCATCATGCAGTCAGTAAAATCCACTGTCTTGCTTTTTTTCCATACAACTGTCAATGTGACCGAATTTTACCGTGACGTAAAAACAGGTCAAGGTCAACCAAAGGTCATCATTTGAACAAAATTGGTAGGGTCCGAGCCCCCGATGCTGCATACCAAGTTTCAAGGTCATCGGCCATTTGGTTCCTGAGAAGAAGATTTTTTAAGGTTTCTACCATATATGGGCATGGCAGCCATATGGGTCATGTGACCCAGTCCTTACGAACAAACTTTCATTCCCCCTTCCCACATGCAATTTGGTTTCACATTCAATTTGGTTTCAATCAACCTAGCAGTTTGAGTAGAGCAGAAAATTAAAATACTGAGACACCAATGCTGGATACCAAGTTTCAAGGTCATCGGCCATTTGGTTCCTTGGAAAAAAGATTTTATTGGTTTTTACGATATATGGGCATGGCGGCCATATTGGTCATGTGACCCAGTCCTTACAAACAAACTTTTGTTCCCCCTCCCATAGAGGCTCCACATGTAATTTTGGTTTCAATCGACCCCTCAGTTTAAGTTGAGAAGAAGATAAAAATACTGAATCTGACTGCCCGGACAAAGGTCAGTAAATGGCCTTGGCCTTCGGAACTGACAAAATTCCATTCAGCTGAGTGCAAATATAATTTCTGATGCCACCAGCTACCATGCAATCAGAAAAATCAACTATTTTGCCTTTTTTCATACATATGTCTAAGGTCAACCAAAGGTCATCATTTGAACAAACTTGGTGGGGCCCATGTTCCCAAGCAGTTTAAGTTGAGAAGAAGATAAAAATACTGAATCTGAGCCTTCCCACAGAGGCTCCACATGTAATTTGGTTTCAACTGTTCAAGTAGTTTCAGAGGAGATGTTGTTTGAACATGTTGACGACGACGACGACGACGGCGGACCAATGCCTATACTATAAGCTCCCCCGGAGCCTTCGGCTCTGGTGAGCTAAAAATGGAATATGTCTTGATATGGTGGCTTAACAAATGATTTCATGGAATGCTTACAGAACTTAATACACCACAACTTCATTATAACACGATTCATAATAACATGGGCTTAGATATAACACGGTTTCAAGATGGATCCCAAAAATGTATAGATTACATAGAAAAAATTACCATAAATGGTAATTTTTCTATATAATCTATACATTTTTCTTTGGATATAACACGGTTGTTTGTCTAATGGACCACATCACTAGTGTTGTAAAGCAGTTATGGTGTAATGAATATAACAAGACTAGCAGATATGGTTTAGTGATATGTTTAGTCCAATGTTTATGGCACTAAAATTGAACACAATGTCAACCCATGATTGCCACTGTTACAACATTTCAGCACGTATAATGACACGCCCATATGAGAAACTATTTTTCCTTTACGATTCTAATAATCGCCCCCGCCCATAGGGGCTTGAAGAAATATATGGGCTGCATGATGCTTCCACGCAGAGCTGAATTCGGCCCGCACACTAGTACTGGTAAACCGCTTAGAGAATCTAAGCCTGTCCAGGAACCGCGGTGCGTGGCGGACCGTCCATGCTAATAAACCCTATTGGTTTCATTGGGCGACAGGGCTTGAGATGTCATTTCATCTCAATGTCGGGTAAAAGTCCCACAAAATTGGAGGCAACGTCTTCAAAATGATCTATACAGTGTGGACGGGGACGTTAAACCTCAAATCAAACAAACAAACAAACAACCTTTCAGTACGTATGATGACAGGCCCATAAGAGAAAATATTTTCCATTACAATTCTTATAAAGCACTAACAGACCTGGATGGTTTCGGGGCTTGAAGAAAAAATAGATGGGCTGCATGATGCTTCCACACAGAGCTGAAAACCACTTTGAGGATCTAAGCCTGCCCAGGCAAAGCGGTGCTAGTCAGATTGTCTATGCTAATATACCCTTGTTTCATTGGGTGACAGGGCTTGAGATTACATTTCAATTCAATGTTGGTTAAAAGTCACACAAAATTGGAAGTAACGTCTCCAAAATGACCTAAATAGTGTTGCCGGGGAAGTTAACCTAAAATCAAACAAATCAGGATGCTTGATTTTTCTTGAGAGTAAACTGGGAAGATGGTTCTAAACGGGGACCGAGATTGTTACGTTTAATCCTTCGATTCCTTCGCTGAGTTGTTTGTTTTGTTTGTTTGTTTGATTTGAGGTTTTACGTCCCCGTCAACACTGTAAAGGTCATTTTGGAGACGTCGCTTCCAATTTTGTGGGACTTTTTCCCGACATTGAGATGAAATGACATCTCAAGCCCTGCTGCCCAATGAAACCAACAGGGCTTATAAGCATGGACGGGCAAACTCGCACCGCTTTGCCTGGGCAGGCTTTGATCCTCTAAGCGGTTTACCAGTACTCGTGTGCAGGTCAGTTTCAGCTCTGCGTGGAAGCATCATGTAGCCCATATATTTCTTCAAGCCCCGATGGGCGGGGGCCATGGCTGAGTTGTTCAAAATATCGTTAGCTTCAGGAGCTCGTTAGTGTTAAAATTATTAACTGTTCTAGTAACTTTGGTATTTTTGCTGAAAAAATATGAGCAGCTTTTGAATCTGCAAAAGCTGCTCACATTTTTTCAGCAAAAATATTAGCATAATTATTTTCCACATTAAATGGTCAAAGTTTTAACGATACGTTTACTAACGACGTCGATAGTTTTGAACAAGTGGCCCCTGCTCTTTAAGCAAACAGTGTAGACCCTGATCTGATTGCCAAACCAGAAATCCTTTCTATGGTCATTCTCTCCCTTCTGCTGATTCAAGAAGGGCACTTGTCAGCTTCTGGCCAAAGAATGTGCACTGTACTAGTAACCACTTACGTAAAAAGTGTGGACAGGTAAACTGACCGGCTCAAAAATGACCTAAATAGTGTTGACTGGGCCTTTAAACTCCAATACAAACAAACAAACAAGCGACCTCCTGATAACACGGCAGACGAGCAGCAGACAGAACTACCAAGGCCATTGTTTAAATAGGATCAAAACTAACAAAAAATGTATTTAAAAAATAAAAAAAAATAAAATGAAAAAATACCAGAAAAAAAAATGTCACATGTCTAAATGACGATTGCACTTCATTGCTAGGGGCTTCTCACACTTCGTTTAATATTCAGCATAGCCCCAGATAAGAGTGGGTATCCACTTTTTTTCTTCTTATTTCTGTACGAAAACATATGTTGTGGGTACCCATTGAAAGCTACCCACAACATATGTTTTTGGGCACAAATAAGAAAAATAATCAGTATTTTCGGATTAAACAACCCAGTAGGCAAACGTCGCTAGGGCATCGTCAAATCAACGTCGGTGCACGTTGCACTGACGTTGATGTGACGTTGCATAAACGGCATGACGTTGTACCGACGTTGGTGTGACGTCACAATTACGACAAGTGCCTGCTGGGATGTATTTTTTCTTATTTCTGTACGAAAACATATGTTGTCGGTACTCATTAGAAGCGCCTCGTCGAGGCGCTTCTAATGAGAACCCACAACATAAGTTTTTGGGCAGAAATAAGAAAATAAATATTTTCGGATGAAACAAGCGCCTTATCTGGAGATATGAATAATTGGCTAAATAAGTACATGTTAATATACATGTGCAATGCATGTATTAGTCCACCTTGATATTCATCAGATCTGGATGAGACACGTGACTGATTGTGCTTCTTTTTGGAATGGCACTGAGATTGTTGTGTTGGTTCACTGATGATGGGCTGTGATGTTTCCGAACTGTGGAGGGTTTCAATGGTGAACCATCTGATGACTGAAAAAGAAAATACAAGTTTTACCCTAAATCTTTTTAATTATATTGATTGATTGTGTTGACTTATATAAATTTCTCTTTAGCTCTAGATGTCTGAGAAATAAAATCTGGCATTGTTTGGAGGCTTGTTTGTTTGTTTGTTTGTTTGCTTGATTGAGGTTTAACGTCCCCGTCAACACTGTACAGGTTATTTTGGAGACCTTGCTTCCAATTTTGTGAGACTTTTACTCGGCATTGAGATGAAAGGACATCTCGGGCCCTGCCGCCCAATGAAACCAAAAGGCTTATATGCATTGGACGGTCTGACTCACATCGCTTTGCCTGGGCAGGTTTAGTCCATTTAAGCGGTTTACCAGTACTCGTGTGTAGTCAAGTTTCAGCTCTGCGTGGAATCTTTTGGATTTGCACCAGACTGATTATCAGCTCAATCCTGCAACTTTCTGATCATCAGTCTGGTGCAAATCCAATAGAGTCTCGATAGCGCAGTCGATAGCGCGTTGGACTCATGATCGAGAGGCTGTTGTTCGAATCCGTCCACCGGTATCGAGGTGTGTCCTTGGGCAAGACACGTATTGACACTGCCCCACTCCAGCCATTGCAGGTGTAAATGGGTATCAGTGGTGTAAAAGTCACTGCCTCTCTTTAGTGCGCGTGAAAACACCCGGAATGAGTGTTGGAGAGCTATTCAATAAGCTTGAAGCTTTCATCGCAATGGAACTAAAATAAATTAGTATAAACTAAAAGAGCCACCGTGCTTATAACCATTTTAAACATAATTTACCTGCATGTGAAGTGTCCTGTGTACGGCTAGGGTTCTGGACTGACAGAATCCTTTCCCACATTCTGTGCATTTGAATGGCTTCTCTTTTGAATGGATGTATCTGAAAACAAACAAAATATGTCATTTAAGCCCCAACATGGATAACCTGTCTCCGGGGTTAGCGGCCAGGTAAGACATTAACCCGGCCTGGTCAGTTACTGTAAAACACTTATATTTGGCGGTCATTTTATTTGGCTCTAGTGGAGGTCAAGGAAAGAAAAACGCCAAAATTAAAAATGGCCAATAAAGATATCCGACAGAAATTTATTTCCAATACACATTAAATTAGTAAGAGTCTTGAAATCTAGAGGTGTTGCACTATCCATCATGTTTACAAATCAGTGTAAAGAACACCCCTCTAAGCCCCCACTTTATACAGAGAAAGTTTTGGTTTAGGGGGGTTAATTTTCTTGTTTCTGTTTCAAGAGATATGTTGCGGGTACTCGTTAGAGCCGCCTCAATGAGGCGGTTCTAACGAGCCCCCACAACCTATTGTTGGGGTAAAAATAAGATAAATATCACAAATTTTCCTAATCATAAACATTTTGGGGATATAAAAGAATGCACTCTGGCATATGTTCGTAATGTAAGCAGCAAACATTGTTTGTTTGATTTGAGGTTGTATGTCCCTCTCAACATTGTATAGGCCATTCTGGGGACATTGCTTCCGATTTTGCGGGACTTTTACACGACATTGAGATGAAATGACATCAAGCCCTGTAGTTTTCTCGGCGTTCTAAGGGTTAATAGCGGAATTTCACAGTACACTGTTTGTCATCGATTGCATGAAAGGACTTGTCGTCCAAATTCAAAACTGGAAGAATCCACTTTAAAAAGGCAGAAATGAAAAAGGGTTGATGGATTTGGGTGTATTCCATTTGTTCAAAGCGTCATTAGCTTAATAAGCTTGATTGTGGTCAAACGTAGTTAACTGTTCTAGCAAATTCTGAACGTTTTGCTGACAAAAATGTGAGTAGCGTCTGCATATGCAAAAGCTACTCAAATTTTATCAGCAAAAATATTTATATATATGCCATATTAATGATCATTTTTTACATTTTTTTTAAAACTATAACGACGTCATTAGTTTTGACCAACTGGCGCAAGAAGTGTTCATTCAAACTTGCAAGTAAGCATCTTCCTACCTGTGATCTCTGAGGTGATCTTGTCTCCTAAACGCTTTACCACAGATTTCACAACTGTACGGACGTTCGTCCGTGTGTGTGCGTTCGTGTATGAGAAGATTGTAGGACTTCGTGAAGTGTCGCCCACAGTACTTGCAGATAAACTCTTTCTTGGTTCTGAAATAAAATAGAATCAAATTCAATAACTGTAGACTGACGGAGTAGATACGGTTCCTGAAGATTCTCAGATTTGTTCGGAACTTTGGCATTTATTCGTCGGGGTGGGTGGGGATGGGGTCGGTGGCAAATTTCGACAAAATGAATATTAAAATCCTTTTCTCACTCAAGAAATGGACACGTCAAATGAGTGTCCACAAATAAAGGAAAATACAGTACTGTTTCTTTTTTCTGTCTCTCTACTTTTTGGTGTGTGTGTGGGGGGGGGGGGGGTGGCGGGGTGGCGGGGTTGTTAAACGGGATGGGATGATTGTTAGAGCCCTCACAAACTACGCTTCAGGGAAAAAGTTCCGAAAATAATTAAATGCAAACCCCTATTTTCTCTATAAAGTAGGGGTGGGTGGTTGGATGATATGAAGTTGTCGTGTATCTTGCGTCATCGGGCGTCCCACTGATATTGGTTTACAGTTGGGCAAGGCCTGCTGTCCTTGTAGCAGGTAAAGTCATGTCCTTTCTCCCTTTCTCCGGGAGAGGACACAAAATGACCTGCCTTTTAATCCCAACATAACCAATCGATAAGATAGGGTCTACAACTGAGTCCCTAAAGAGTCAATGGCCAACAGTGTAGACACCGATTAGACGCTGCGATCAGCGGTGTCTGATCGGTGTCTTCACAGTTTGCTTATCAAACTCATATACCAAATGAAACAAATCTGACAACGGACACGTCCCAACCTATTTTGGTTGGTTGGCAGATTATATGCATCATGCTTGGGGTTAAAATGATGTGAAGCCCATACATGTACCGAAACATTAATTAGATTTACATGTTAGTAACCAGACACTGGAAGGGACCAGTAGGCAATATTGTGTTTTAACCCTTTTTGTACCAAATGGAATATTCCTTCTTATATAAAGCTTGAGCCCATTTCAAATTTTAGGGGGTCATGTTGCTTTTTCATAAAAAAATATTTGGAAAATGGCTGAACTTTTTGCAAACAGTGGAGGCCCTGATCAGACGCCGCGTTCTGCGGCGTCTGATCTGGGCCTGCACTGTTTGCCAACTACCCGTTTTAGGGTTTCTGGTACTAAATGGATTAATATATTCGCTAGCTTGAAAACAATTACTGGTAGAACTGACCCAGGTACAATTTGATAACATTTGGATAATCAATTTGAAACAGCAGTGGCTTAATTTAGTTCTCACTACCGGTCGTTTGTTCGTTTGAAATCGTGTTTTACGTACCTGTCAACACTATTTAGGTCATTTTGGAAACGCTACGCTTCCAAGTTTGTGGAACTTATACCAAGCCCTACTCCACAAGCAAACCAAAAGGTTTATATTCAGGGACCGTCGGACTCGCATCACTTTGTCTGGGCAGGCTTAGACCTTCTAAAGCAGTATGACCTTAGATGTTGGTGGGACGTAAAACTTACACACTCACTATATGGCATCATAATTTTACCTGGCAGGGCCTCGACCTCGTGTTCGTTTTGTAACATCTGTTTGTTTCACTGGGTGGATTGGCCGGAAACTACTCGTGAGGGGGTTGTAGCTGCAAAAGACAAAGGAACATATTAACAACAGCTACATGAGTGAGTGAGTGTTTTAGTTTTACGTCCCACCAACATCTAATGTCATACGGAGACGGGACCTCGGTTTAAAGACCCATCCGAAAGTCTGGAGAAGCCCGTGATCGATCCTGCGACCCTTGGTTTACAAGGCGAGTAGCGTAACAACTAGACCATGGAGGCTTCTAACAAAAGCTACATGAAAACATTTCATGTCTATATATTATAAGGTTTCAAACTTTATATAAAGCCAAGTGTATCCCTCTGACGTGAAAATTCTGGAGACGCGCAAAAGAAATGCGCAAGCGCCGCGAGGATGGACTCGCAATACGTTCATTGTTTGTATTGAAGTTTAACGGCCCAGTCAACACTGTTAAGGTCATTTTGAGCCGGTCAATTCACCTATCCTCACTTCTCCTGGGCAGGCTTATACTTAAAGGTTAACCAGTACAGTGCACATTCTTTCGCCAGAAGCTGACAACTACCCTTCTTGAATCAGCGGAAGGGAGATAATGACCGTAGAAAGGATTTCATGATCCATCTCCGTGAAAGAATGTTGCCGACCCCGGAAGGAATCGAACCCGCGTCCTCCTGATTACCAGTCAGACGCGCATCCGACTGAGCTCAGTATTTTGTGATAATTGAATGATAGTTTTTCTTGTTTCTCGATATAAACCTATGTTGTGGGTATTCATTAGAACCGCCTCGCATGTGGAAGGGCATGGCGCAAAAAAACGACGTTGCATGACGTTCTACTGTAGTTCTTTTCATCACGTGAACAAGTCCGTGAAATAAACAACCCTTTAAACCCCACTTTATATAGAGAAAACTGGGTTTTAGGTGGGGGGGGGGGTTCTGGGATGAGCCCAAGCGATTTTAGGACAAAACTATAAGTTACAGACTGAATCCAAGTAGCTCATCATAATGTGCTCTTGACTGAATCTGATTTCACTTTTGTTTGGGCCCCATATATAAGCTATTAAAATTTGTTGTTAATTCTGCTGTAAGGTGTGTATTAAGGATTCTTGGGCCCTTAAATTTTTCCAAAAGGCCCTTGAAAATTCAAAAAGGTCCATAAAATTTTTGATCTTTTTCATGTAAATGAATTGGAGATGGGCCCATTTATAGGGCCCATCAATACATTGGGCCAAAAATATCCCGGGGGGAGGGGGAGGATATACATTATTTTTCTTATTTCTGCTCCAAGACATAGGTTGTGGGTACTCGTTAGAACCGCCTCATTGAGGCGGTTCTAACGAGCACCCATAACCTAAGTTTGCAGTATAAATAAGAAAAATATCACGGGTTTTCTTCAGAAAAGAAACCATTTTGGAGATGTTAAAAAAATGCATTATGTCGCACGGTTTGTTGTCGCAATGTTCCGGCACGCACCTTAAAGTTCCTGTATTCACCATCATGTGACTGAAGATCTGTGCCTCTTGATTGGCTACTGGACTTGACGTCACTGGTTTGTCGTTGTCTTCTGTCGCTGCCTTAGCAAGATTTGCAAAATCAAAACGAGGCTTCGTTGACACAGTACTTGACGATTCTGAAATAGGGAAAACAACTAATGCAATAAATAAATTCTCATGAAATAAAAACAAAGGACCCTCGTAAATTTGTTCCCTCATTATAAATAATTGGATGCTATAAAGAATCCTAAAATTACGAAAACACGCTATACAAATACATTGTCCCCCCCCCCACCCCGCCCCGATGGGTGGGGCTTGAAGAAATAAATGGGCTGCATGATGCTTCCACGCAGAGCTGAATCCGACCGCACACGAGTACCGCTTAGAGGATCTAAGCCTGCCCAGGCAAAGCAGTGCGAGTCGGACCGCCCTATTGGTTTCAATGGGCGACAGGGCTTGAGATGTCATTATATCTCAATGTCGGGTAAAAGTGTCCCACAAAATTGGAAGCAACGCCTCCAAAGTGGCCTATATAGTGCGGACGGGGACGTTAAACATCAAATAAAAAAAAAAATTACATTGTAAATTTTACCGCCAAAAATCTAAAATTTTAAGAAGAAAAATTGTAATATTTTTCTTATTTCTGCTCAAAATATAGATTGTGGGTACTCGTTAGAACCGCCTCATCGAGGTGGTTCTAACGAGTACCCACAGTCTATATTTTAGAGCAGAAATAAGAAAAATAAAGTTTACCCCTTTAAAATCCCTGTTTTACTACATAAAATAAAGGGGGGTTCAAGGGGGTCAAGGGGCTCAAAAATATACATTACGAAAACATGCCTATACGAAAACATTGTGACCTTTATCTCCGAAAAAATTGAAACTTTTAAGATGATCAATTGTGGTATTTTTCTTATTTCTGCTTTACAATATAGTTTATAGGTAGTCGTTAGAACCGCCTCATCGAGGCGGTTCTTACTAGTACCCACAATCTATATTGTAGAGCAGAAATAAGAAAAATAGGTTTACCCCTGCAAACCCCAGTCTTACTAAATAAAAGTGGGGTTCAAGGGAGTCAAAATTATGTAGGCGTGTTTTCGTGATGTAGGTGTGTTTTCATGATGAATAAGGGGTAATATACGAGGTAATAAGGGGCTTTTTCCTCTCAAGTGACCCCAAGAAACAAATGTTGTGGACATTTGAAAGAATCGCCTCGCAGCTGAGAAATATATAACGTTTCTTTCTTGGAGTATTTGTTTGTTTGTTTGATTTGAGGTTTAACGTCCCCGTCAACGCTGTGAAATGTATAGGTCATTTTGGAGACGTTGCTAACAATTTTGTGGAACTTTTACCCACAATTTATCATATGAGGTCGTTGATAAGCAGTGGATAACGTCGAGTAATAAAAATCGTATGACCACGCGTGTAATTACACTTTGGCGGGGGACGGCCCCCGCCCATCGGGGCTTGAAGAAATAGATGATGCTTCCACGCAGAGCTGAAAGCGACCCGCGCAAGAGCACTGGTTAACTGCATAGAGGATTTATGCCTGCCCAGGCAAAGCGGTGTATGTCGGTCCGTCCATGCTTATAAACCCTATTGGTTTCATTGGGCGACAGGTCTTGAGATGTCATTACATCTCAATGTCGGGTAAAAGTCCCACAAAATTGGAAGCACCGTCTCCAAGATGACCTCTACAGTGTTGACGGGGACGTTAAACCTCAAATCAAACAAACAAACAAACACTTTGGCGGGATTAAGTAACGTCATGACGACGTCCATGTCATCCATGCATTTTTGTGGAAAATTTGTCAAATTTAAAGGCGATGAAATCCAATTTAAAGTGGTCATTTGATAAGCAGAATCTTACACTCGTGGTCATTTCATATGAAATTTATGAAACTCGCCGAAGGCTCGTTTCATAAATTTCGTATGTAATGACCACTCGTGTAAGATCCTCTATACATTAGCCCCGTAATTAATTTTGTCATTATGTGAAATGTAGGTATATAATTATACAACAAGAACCAACATAATAGTATTATCTGTCATGCCTGTCGTCAATATGCCGAGGTAGAGAGCTAAAATTATAATATCACCCTCCTTTATTATAGGTTTCTTTGTTTCAATTATCTTTTGTCAGGCTATCGTGAAAAATAATAGCCTAATTGTTAGAGGTTCTGACTCTTAAAACCAGGCCTCATACTGACCAAGGTTTTTCATGCCTGAAAGACCTGATTTTGCAGCCTTAACCTTCATCCTGCTGAACACAGCAACCATTACCTTTGCAAACAGTGTAGATCCAGATCAGATGGCTTCTGAAGAATGCATCTGATCAGGATCTACACTGTTTGTAATGCAGTTTCTGATTTGAATAAATACATTATATCAAGTAATTTGATTGGTGAATAGTCAGAATTGGGTGTAGCTAAATAATTTTATTCAGCAGGATAAACGTTAATTATTCATTTTAAATTGAATATATAGGAGGAAAAATCAAAATCTAAAAAGCCTGATGTCATGAAAAATCAAGAAAAAAGCAAGATCTAAAAGCCTGAAATCCTGCATATGCCTGAAAAATATGAGGCCTGAAAAACATAAGATCTCATTGGACTGGAGCGTCGCTCGGACCCAAGTAGGACGTCAAGTTCTCCGAGGAAAGGTAAGGTAGTTTTTTTCTGTGTACTCTGGTCTTTCCACACGTCTGATAATGGTCGACTTGATTGTATCATATGACGTTGTTGATAAGCAGTGGATAACGTCGTGTAATAAAAATCGTATGACCACACGTGTAATAACACTTTGGCCGGATTAAGTAACGTCATGACGACGTCCATGTCAACCATGCAATTTCATGTCAACAATTGTCAAATTTAAAAGCGATGAAATCCAGTTTAAAGTGGTCATATGATAAACAGAATCTTACACTCGTGGTCATTTCATATGAAATTAATTAAACTCGCCGAAGGCTCGTTTCATAAATTACATACGAAATGACCACTCTAGTAAGATCCTCTATTTATCATATGACGTCGCTTCTGAGATGTAATATTTTCGATATTCCACTAGTGGATTAAATATGCAAATTAGCTAGATACGTCCCGTAACGTTACATGTTACCTAATCGACGTCGCGTTTTTAATGGCGGAATATTGACAATTTTATTTAAAAAAAAAAAAAAAAACGTGAATAAAATGTGTTTTAAATGTCATATGATAAACAGAATCTTGCATTCGTGTTCATGTATTATTAGATTTATTAAATTTATTAAACTCGTGGAGGAAAAGGAATAAAATGCTCGGCAAAGCCTCGCATTTTATCCCTTTTCCTCAACTTGTTTAATAAATTCAATTAAGAAATGAATTTTATTTTTCTGCTGTTCATGAAAGTATGAACGAAGTGGGTCGCGTGCAAAGTAAATGAACCCCGAAGAGGCTCATGTAAACTTCGTTCATACTTTCATGAAAAGCAGAAAAATTAAATTTATTATTTATATAATTCTTCCAGGACTTCAACAGACTGTTTTATTTTAGCTTTGATTTTTTTTTTTTTTTTTTTTTTTTTTTTGACGTGTGTGTGTGTGGGGGGGGGGGTGTGGTTCTTTCAAAATAAATTCTTTTATTTCGAGCCGACCATTAGTCAGAACTGGGTGAAATCGGACCCAGAATCGGACCCAGGCAGGGGGGGGGGGGGGGGGGGTACTTTCAAAATTAATTCTTTTATTTCGAGCCGACCATTAGTCAGAACTGGGTGAAATCCGGAGGTAAAAAGATTTTGAAACGTATTTGATGATGATGATATGTGTTCGAATTAACATAACTTATTAAATGAAAAGTAAATAACAAAGCAGGCACACGTCGCTAGGGAAACGTCAAATCAACCTCGGTGCAACGTCATGGCGTAACCCAGCAGGCACACTTCGCTAGGGCAACGTCAAATCAACGTAGGTGCAACGTCACGTTGCACCGACGTTAATGTGACGTTGCATAAACGTCATAACGTAGGCATATTTGGATTCACTGGCAATGGAGCAGTAACATGTATCTTGAAAATACCTTTATTTCTGTTCGGCGTCATTGATAGATCCAGAGAGCCTTGTGGAAAAATGGCTGGATCTGAATAGATCCCGCTATCACGTGACTGTGGCGATAATCTCGTGCTGCATGACGTCATCCGCAACATGCTCGACATGATGTTTTGAGACGTTGCACTGGCAACCAGACTATTGTAGTAATTCCACTGGCTAAGTGTCATTGTGTTCATGTTCATTGCGCATGACGGAAACTGTGCGATGTAGGGAACTTTGTAACTAAGATCCAGCCCAGAGGCTGACTGACTATATAAGGGTAGTGGCAGTCCTGTGGCCATGTTGGTGGTGTCGTCTGCGTCTGCGTCTGCACAGGAGGGTTTAGCTTGTTGTGGCAGTGTGTCAAAATCTGAAAGAAAAATCCAATTGTAACTTTGACATGTCAAACCAAACAGACACATGACGTAATTGTGACGTCACAACGTCGGTGCAACATCAGAAGGTTAATGCAACGTCACATCTACGTCGGTGCAACGTCATGGCCATACCTCTGTCTCAAAGGTATGGCCAATGATATTTTTAAAAGTAGGTCAAGGTCACAGGTCAGAAGTTTTTGTATGAGTGGAAAGCCCTTGGCACAAGGAACCTTCATGCCAAATATGAAGGCCATATCTAAAACGGTTCAAAAGTCATGACCAATGTTATTGTTTTACAAGAAGTCAAAGGTAAAGGTCACAGATCAAAATTTTTCTATGAATGAAAAGCTCTTTTCACAAGGAACGTACAAGCCAAATAAGGAGACTCTGCATCAAACGTTTCCAGCAAACAAACCAACAAAGAGACAGGGCAAAAACAATATGTCCCCGCCATCGCCGCCGGGGACGATAAAATGCAGTACCCAACAGTTATACACCGTGCTACCCGGTAAGTTCGATTATTATTATTATAATTACTATTATTATTATGATTATTATTATTATTATTATTATTATTATTATCATAGGCAAGTTATACCAGGTAGCATATTGTGTGTTGTGCTTATAAAAAGACATAAATTCATCCGTATTCCCCTTCCGCTGATTCAAGAAGGTCAGTTGTCAGTTTCTGGCGAAAGAATGTGCACTGTACTGGTTATCCGCTTACGCATAAGCCTGTCCAGGAAAAGTGTGGACAGGTAAACTGACCGGCTCAAAAATGATCTAAATAGTGTTGACTGGGCCGTTAAACTCCCATACAAACAAACAAAAATCCATCCGTGCAACTGTTGAGGGCAAACAAATCTATGGCGCCGCACATTGTCTCCGGTGATTTATCCGTCATTCTCTTGTTTGTCATTTACGTTACAAATACAACATTTCATCGCCTGCTACCTCCCCTGGTGCTTGGAGCTGTCAACAACTAACCAACGCACAGTGGCAGGGTAAAGTATGTCACCAAATGCCAGCAGTCGGGTAAACCATGTCACCTACTGACCTACCGCTTCCTGTTTTGTATACGCAGTGATTCCAGCACAAACTGTCATGATTTGTATGACATTTTAAATGTCGTGTCAGAAAAATATATAGGCTGGGCACATGCATGATTTTCACTTTGAAAAAAAAAAATCAAGCCACGGACTCTGAGTGTGATCCAGGGAAAATGAGCCTGAACCGTTTAAGCCATAAATTCCTGTGCTGTAACCAAACAGTGTCGACCCTGATCAGACGCCGCTTTATGCGGCGTCTGATCTGGGTCTGCACTGTTTGGCAATGTCCCAGTATACTTCATGGTAGAAAGCGCAGCTATTTTCTATAAATAGCCGTTACCTGGATTTCTTACAAATAAGTGATAGTCACGAGGACATCAGAAAAGTAAAGCTACTATGCTTAGTAACTTAGAGTCGATTGACAAACAATCGATCCTCATTATATTCAGGGACAAGGCCATAGTGAGTATGAAGAGAGTAGCCGAATGGTGCGCATTCGAGCCAGGTTCGGACAATTTTTGGCTAAAAATTCGCCCTGTCCACCAAACCCCAAAATAAGCCCCACAGAGGGCCCCCGCCCATCAAGGATTGAAGAAATAAATAGGCTGCACGTTGCTTCCATGCAGAGCTGAATTCGGCCGCACACGAGTACTGTTAAGCCGCTTAGAGGATCTAAGCCTGCCCAGGCAAAGCGGTGCGTTTCGAACCGTCCATGCTTATAAACCCTATTGGTTTCATTGTGCGACAGGGCTTGAGATGTCATTTCATCTCAATATCGGAAACTGGAAACAACGTCTCCAAAATGACCTATATAGTGTTCACGGGGGCGTTAAACATCAAATCAATCAAACAAAAGCCCCACAGGGCCACGGGAGGTCTTTATGCCATGTTGGTTTTCGACAGCAGCATTCACAGGTGACTGAAATATCCTCGAATAATGTAAAGCAGTTTCTGGAAAAGTTATGCTGCATCTAGTAAAGTCATATTTCACAGAAACTGATAACATCAATTTGTATTATGTTCTATAATGATTAACGAACACGCGAAAACCCGTGACATATGAGACATAAAAATATTTGAAGTTTTTGGAAAATCCGCCTAATTGCTCGTAAGTGTGCACATTAACGTGATAACACTTACATATGGTTGTTAGTATTATTATTAGAATAGCCACTTCAAAGATGCTTGAGATTAACTAAGACGTAACAAGACAAAACCAGCCAGGCGATAACGCGAGCAGGAAAAACGGTGATCAGAGTCTGATCAGAGTCTTCACTGCACGCTTGAACCGTCTATGGCTTCCTAGGTATCCAGAAGGCTCCGGCTTCATTTAGTAGCTGAGCAGGGATGGCCTGAGCCTTTGCTGATCGGACATGTCGTTTTGTAGGGTTTGTCGAATTGCGGTTCAATTACAGTGATAAAATAATCATCTTTATTGCGGTTTTGCAAGATAAGTGATTACAATGCAATGATAAGATGAACTTCAAAAGCCCATCTTCAGTTTTCTCACGGGGACGTTCTCTTGAGCCCTGCCACACTCCCTGCCAAACACGCCTATACAAATGCATCGTAAACTTAACCATCGAAAAAAAAAGAAAAATTTAAGAAGACACATTGTGATATTTTTCTTATTTCTGCTCAAAATATAGATTGTGAGTACTCGTTAGAACCGCCTCATCGAGGCGGTTCTAACGAGTACTCACAATCTATGTTTTGAGAAGAAATAAGAAAAATATCATCTTATTTCTGCTCAAAATATAGATTGTGGGTACTCGTTAGAACCGCCTCATCGAGGCGGTTCTAACGAGTACCCACAATCTATGTTTTGGGCAGAAATAAGAAAAATATCAGGATTTTGGTCTGAAAAAAATCATTTTTGGTGGTAAAGTTTTGCCAATATATTTCAATAGGTGTGTTATCGTAATGAACCCTACCGTATGATAAAACATTTTAGAATAATAAAAAAGAAACATACGCATAACATGCAATTATTTTCAAGTATACAAACATATACAATGGCATATATCTCAATATAAGAATGCAATAAGACGGAAAAGCTGCAACAGCTTGGTTATTTCATTAATGCTATCTCATAAAAATATCTAAGATTTTAAAATCGTAAAAGTCCATAAAGTTTTGCAAATCTAAAAACTGACATTTTGAAATTTTGAAACCATATTGTACAATATAGGCGGGTAGACACTGATAATCACGTCTACAAGTCTAGCTGTGAACACCAATGTTGAGACCAAGAAAAGTGGGTTTTACATGCCAATACGAAAACACGCCTATACAAATGTATTGGAAGATTTTACCACACAAAAAGGAAAATTTCCAGATAAAAAATCTGGCATTTTTCTTATTTTTGCTCAACACATAGATTGCGGGGACTCGATAGAAACACCTCGACGAGGCGGTTCTATCGGGTACCCACAATCTATGTTTTTGAGCAGAAATAAGAACAATAAAGTTTACCCCTGAAACCCCGAGTTTTACTATATAAAAGTTGGGTTAAAAGTGGTAAAAAAAAACCCTCAAAATTATATAGGCGTGTTTTCGTGATGCGTAAATTTTATTGTCTTTATACGATTATGGGTACTCGTTAGAACCGCCTACTTGAGGCAATTCTAATGAGCAACCATAATATATTGTATGGAATATGGCTACTCGTCAGAACTACCTCCACGAGACGGTTCTAACGAGCAGGTATGCGCAGAAATATGAAACATATCTGTAAAGAAGGCATGAAATGTCACATGATGTGTGGATTAAGAAACCGGTAAAGATTTTTAAACTTCAAATAAGAAATAATTATACATGCAGCGGAATGTTTAAATGCTAGAATCGAGGCAAAAGTTTTGCTTGTTTTTTTTTTGCTATGTATTTTTTTTTTTTTTTTTTTTTTTATGTTTGGTAGAATAAAAGTCTCTGAACACACAATTTTAAATGTTATAATAAGAACAGGAAAGAATCTTGAGGGTCGTGTAAAGAAATATCCTTCGTGCTACGTACACGTTTTAAACCATCACGAAAACACGCATATATAATTCTGACCCCCGTGAACCCCACTTTTATATAGTAAAACTGGGGGTTTACAGGGGTAAACATTATTTTTCTTATTTCTGCTCTAAAATATAGATTGTGGTACTCGTTAGAACCGCCTCGACGAGGCGGTTCTAACAAGTACCCACAATCTATATTTTGAGCAGAAATTAGAAAAAAATATCGCAATTTTTCATCTAAAAAATTTCGATTTTTCGAGGGTAAAGTTTACAATATATTTGTATAGGCGTGTTTTTGTACAGGCGGAAGAATATCCTTCGTGCTTCGTACAATTGTACACTTTTTAACGACACTGAATATAAAGTCGAGTCAGTTTTATTTTTATTACTATTTCAATTTTCTTTATTATTATTATTATTATTATTATTATTATTATTATTATTATTATTATTATTATTATTATTATACAGAAAAGTTGGGGTTGATAAATGTATACATTCTTTGTTTCATTAATGCTGCTCAAAAACATAGATTGTGCGTGCTTAAATAAAAATAATAATAATTTGGCTTACCATTATTTTCAATAATATTATTATTATTTATTATTATTATTATTATTATTTACATGTATTATCATTATACTTTAATACTCAGAAAATTCAAACTTTTTGGGTAAGGTTAAGGTATAAAATGTTTTCTTTATTGTTGCTATAAATAGACTGTGGGTGCTCGTTAGAACTCTCGATCTAGCAAACACCCATAATCAATATACGTTTCAAGCAAAATATACCACACATATTCAACAGAACAAAAATGTAATTTTATGATCATGAATAAATATCATATCGTATGAGCTTATCATCATAATTTTGAAATTAAGAAACCGGAAAAGTTGAAAATTACATAAAAAAACAAACAGTTACTGATTCCATCACATTCATATATCCATATAATGAACAGCATTGTAGGTTTGCATTGTTTTATTTATCAAATGTTTCGAAATAGTATTAAGATGTTTAACTTGAATTTTGTCTGATTTTTAAACTCGCTGATTGCTGAAACAAATATTTTCAGATTTACAAATCAGCAAATGGCACCATGTCACATAAAGTCAGTGTAACATTAAGAAAACATGCCTATACAAATATATTCCGAAAAAAAAAACAAGAAAATTTTAAGATGAAAAATTGTGATATTTTTCTTATTTCTACTCAAAATATAGATTGTGTGTACTCGTTAGAACCGCCTCATGGAGGCGGTTCTAACGAGTACCCACAATCTATATTTTAGAGCAGAAATGAGAAAAATAACTTTTACCCCTAGAAACCTCAGTTTTACTAAATAAAAGTGGGGTCCAAGGGGGTCAGAATTATTTAGGCCTGTTTTCGTGATGGCTTGTAAATTTTATTTTGGAAAAGGAAAATATGGTTTTACAAGAGTTTGCTTAACTTCCCTTATTTAAGCTTTAAAACATAGATGATGGTGCTCGTAAGAACCGCCACAACGAGGCAGCTCAACGAGGCGGTTCTAACGAGCACCCACTATCTATGTTTAGAACAGAAATAAGGAAACATCTGAAAATGATATAGTTTTAAACTTATCATCACAAAACACGCCTATATAATTTTGACCCCCTTGAACCACATGTTTATATGATAAGTAGGGTTTATAGGAGTATACCATTTTTCTTATTTCTGCTCTAAAATATAGATTGTGGGACCGCGTTAGAACCGCCTCGATGAGGCGGTTATAACGAGTACCCACAATCTATATTTTAGAGCAGAAATGAGAAAATATCACAAATTTTCATCTTAAAATTTTCATGTTTTCGGCGAAAAAATGGTTACAATGTCTTAGTATAAGCATGTTTTTGTTATGACTATCAAAATAAGGAAACATCTAAAAACGCTAATTTTACACATATAAAAACGCCTTTGTTACACACGGATTTACAGTAAAATTCCTGTATTAAGACCACCTTTGGGACTGTTCAAAAGTGGTCTTGAAGACCACTTTTGAACATTCTCTAAAGGTGGTCTCCCACTAGAACATTCTGGGTGTGAAAAACACCAAAAAAAGTAACTGAAACCTTCTAAATATGCTTTTAAAAGCATAATTTGTCTTAATTTTAGGTGGTCTTAATAGCGGAATTTCTCTGTGTGTTATCGTTACGCTAAGGAACATATTACATTCGCAAATGAACATATTAAAAATATGTTGAATTTGTTTGTTATTATAGTGTATTTTTGTAGCATTATTCAAACATAACGCAAATATGTAATTGCGCCCCTATCCCCTAAAATGTTGAAAATCTGTTAAGAAGAATTTTTTAATTTTTAAATGAGGTCTATATCTAAATTGCTGACTGGAAAGTGAAAAATTATTATTATTGTTATTATTATTATTATTATTATTATTATTATTATTATTATTATTATTTACCATGGGTCATTGTTATTTATGACTTTTCGGTTAGCACAATTTTTATGAAAACAGAAACAACACTTACTATTGAAGTCAAATTTTTATATGACAACAACAACAACAACACTTACTGTTGATTCCTTGCAATCTATATTCCAAATGTCACAGAATGCTCTCCTGAATGACTTTATTTAATAAAATTAGAAGCTGAAACTAGGAACTATTTGTTTGGTAGTAACCACCTGTTTTTCTGGGTAACAGAATTCTCTGCCGTGATTGGTAGCGACCGTACCACTTTATCTGCATGCTGATATCCTTGCTCCTATATGAAACTGAGTCCGGGCACAGCAAAACCAGCAATCACGCACGAACAAATTATTCACGTCTCAGATACGACGACTGAGCGCATTCTCTGTTAAACTGAAAAGTGAATAGCATGAAAAATGGAATTGGCGGTCAGAAATGGTACTGGTCAGACTGCGCGCATGCGTAAAGTGGTCGGAATTTTTGTTGCTTCGCAACTTTGCTGCATCCGGGCTCATTTAATTGTTTTCTGTCATTTTCGATTTGTTTATTTGCCGTTAATTATGACTTAAAAACAATGCCAGCTAAATTCCTGTCGTGAAATAGGAGAATAGACCCTACTGAAAGGGTCAGGGGTGAGCCTTATCCAGAAGGGGTGTTAGAAAGGAATTTAATTTGGCTGCAAATTGAAATGCGGCAAAATGCGTTTATAAAGTCCATTGAACATGTCACGTTCTGCTTTTTGCGTTGTTCGCAAAAGAACAGCGGAATCTAAGAAAAAAGTAAATAATTATATATTACTTGTACATACATAAAATATAATTACTTTACCCATTTACGCCTCGGCCCTCGCCCATCGGGAGTTGAAGAAAAATAGATGCACGATGCTTCCACGCAGAGCTGAATCCGATCGCACATCGCTTAGAGGATCTAAACCTTCCCAGGCAAAGACTGCCAATGCTTATAAACCCTATTGGTTTCATTGGGCGAGAGGGTTTGAGAGGTCATTTCATCTCAATGTCGGGTAAAAGTCCCACAAAATTGGAAGCAACGTCTCCAAATGACCTATACAGTGTTGACGGGGACGTTAAACCTAAAATCAAACAAACAAACAAAACCAATTTATGCCTAGCGCCCCATTTATGGGACATTGGCAAACAGTGTAGGTCTGGGCCTACAGTGTTTGCATACATTTACAAACAAAAACAAACCTGACACCCCTATTACTCTAAACTTATTAGGTGGATGATTCCATCGTCATATATGGGTTAATAGTTGATTATATTCATTAAAAAGTTCTGCTGTTAAGACCACCTAAAATTAAGACTCATTCTGCTTAGTAGGTTTCGGTTATTCTTTCTTACAGTGTCCACTGATCAGAGACCACCTTTGGGATTGTTCAAAAGTGGTCTTAAAGACCACTTTTGAACAGTCGCACAGGTGGTCTTAATATAGGAATTTTTCTGCATACAGAGTCTGTGTCCTCTGATCAGCGACCACCTTTGGGATTGTTCAAAAGTGGTCTTAAAGACCACTTTTGAACAGTCCCACAGGTGGTCTTTATATAGGAATTTTCTGTATATAAAATGAGCCAGGCAGTGTTGTCGAGGCTTGCGATCAGGTAAGAAACCAACTATCTGCTCAGCTACACACAGACTAACGTAACCCACGAAAACACTTACTCTGCAAACAGTGTAGATCCAGACCAGATGCCATGTGATCATGTTCTGCACTGTCTGTCATGCAGTTAGAAATTTGAACCAATACATTGTATCAATTATATTATGATTGGTAGATTGTCAGAAATGGTTCCGGCTAAATTAATCTGTTCAGCAGGATAAGGTTTAACGGAACTGTAATTTTGTTTGTATTGAGGTATTACACCCCCGTCAACACTATTTAGGTCATTTGCTTTTCATTTAGTATTTGGTTGGAGGTTCAATATCCCCGTCAACACCATATAGGTTATTTTGGAGAAGTTGCTTCCAATTTTGTGAACCTTTTACCCGACACTGAGATGAAATGACATCTCCAGCCCTGTCGCCCAATGAACCAATAGGGTTTATATGCATGTACAGTCCGACTCCCACTTTGCCTGGGCATGCTTATATCCCTAACCAGTATTCATGTGTAGTCGGTTTCACCTCTGCGTGCAGCCCATATAGATGGGCGGGGCCGCATATATACAGAAAAGCGGGGATTTACAGGGGGGTGGGGATACTTTATTTTTCTTATTCCTGCTTAAAACATATACTGTGGATACTCTTTGAGACCTCCCAATTAGGTGATTCTAAGGAGCACCCGCATTCCGTGTCTGTTTGAATTTTAGGTCTCAGCAACAGCTAAGGTTATACGATGACGGGACCTCAGTTTTAAGACACAGCTTAAAGCCTGGAGAAACCCATAATTGAACCCACGACCCTGGTTTAGACCACAGATGTTTCAACAAGAGAAATTGTTACAACTGCCTCTGTTAATTTCACTGACTTTGAGGACTATCAGCCCTTTGGTTTTGAAAGCAACTTACTTATGCAAAAACAACGGGTATCGGTCGGGGTGGGGGCACCTGACATTTCTTGTACCATTTAACGAGAGATTACTTTAAATTACTCCTTTCCCTCACGCAGCCTGAGCTTCCTCTCTTAAGAAATAATGGGGATTTTTTTCCCCCTTTAGAGAATTGCTCAACTGCTTAGAAGGTCTAAGCCTGCCCAGGCAAGGTGGTGCATGTCGGCCCGTCCATGCATATAAACCCTTTTGGTTTCATTGCTCGGCAGGGTTTGAGATGTCATTTCACCTCAATGTATAGGGAAAATGTCCCACAAAATTGAAATCAACGTCTCAAAATGTCCTAAGTAGTCTTGACGGGGACGGAAAACCCCAAATCAAACAAACAAAATGCAAAACCCATCTGTTAACCCATTTTTATACCAGAAACCCCCAAAACAGTGCAGCCAAACAGTGCAGGCCCAGATCAGACGCCGCAGAACGCGGCGTCTGATCAGGGCCTACACTGTTTGCAAAAAGTTCAGCCATTTTCCAAATACGTTTTGAAGAAAAAACACAACCTGTCACCCCTAAATTTTGAAATGGACTCCTGCTATATATAAGGAGGAATACAAAAAGGATTAAGCAACATGTTGCAGAAAGTTAATCGAATGAAAGTTTTGGTCTAACAAGTTCATGTAATGAATGCCCCTGCAAACCCCTCTTTATAAAGATAAAGCTGTTGTTTACAAGAGAACATCTTTTGCTCAAGCAGACCCGCTGCAATGACAATCAAAAATACGCACAATTATCACAAATTTGCAACACATTACGAAATCGCGCACGTACAAATACATTGTAAACTTTACCGCCGAAAAAAAAAACAACACAAAAATGAAAAATTGTGATATTTTTCTAATTTCTGCTCAAGATTGTGTGTACTCGTTAGAACCGCCTCATCGAGGCGGCTGTAGCGAGTACCCACAATCTATGTTTTAGAGCAGAAATAAGAAAAATAATCCAGTTTTACTATATAAAAGTGGGGTTCAAAATTATATGGGCGTGTTTTCGTGATGAGAATAATGTCATTTTTGCAGCCATGAAAGTGCACTACGTCACTGTCCCATTAACACACCCGTGTGGCATAGTGCATTCTTTCATAACTTCAAAATGACTTTTCCGACGAAAATTTGTGATATTTTTTTCTTATTTATACTCCAAACATATGCTGTGGGTGCTCGTTAGAACCGCCTCATTGTACCCACAACCTAAGTCTTGGAGCCAAATAATGTATAACCCTGTAAACCCCAGCTTTCATTATATGCATGGTGTTTCGAGGGGTGTTCATTTCATTGACTTATTATCATGATGCATTTCATGATAAAATAATAATTATAATAATAATAATAATAATAAAACAATGATTTCAAACAAATTTATTTTGCCCTGTCAAATAAGAAAATAGTGTAAAAATTCCTATATTAAGACCACCTTTGGGACTGTTCAAAAGTGGTCTTAAAGACCACTTTTGAACAGTCCCAAAAGGTGGTCTCTGACCAGAGGACACTGTATGCAGAAAACACAAAGAAAGAATAACTGAGACCTTCTAAATAAGCTTTTAGCAGAATTAGTCTCAGTTTTTGGTGGTCTTAAAAGCGGAAGTTAACTGTTATGCATATGACGCAAGTCTTGATGTTAGCACCTGCATGGTCTTTTTTTTTTTTTTTTTTTTCTTATGTTGACCATGGGTGTCCTTTCATCTTATCCATTATAAATTCAATGGGATTTAAATTTAAAACAAATTATTGCTTATTTAATGGTGATTAGTATTCAGACTTCATGCGCGGTGAATCAGAAAGGTAGATCAAATGATGTTTCACTGAAAATAGTGGCCATCAAAGTGCTAAGGTTGCAAAGGATATTACTCCGCGAATAAAATTAGTGCCGCATTATCGAACGAGATCCCGCGGGAGCACTAAACGGTTATAATTTACCTCCAATCGCAAAGAGCCCTGAAATTTTCGCGACGTCACGAATACTAATGTGAGAACTGATACCGTTCGAATGATAGCGCCCGGAGTAAATTACATGGTTAAATTGTAATAATCATGTCGTAGATTAGAATATCTTTGTGGAACATTCGGGTGTTCATTTCAAACGAATCAGTACGGCAAAATGGAGAAATATGTTTCCGGCAATCCTATCCCGTCATTACCGTTCTGTACTTTCTAACTGAAATTGAGAGATCAAAACCAATTATTTCTGGCCATAAGTCATTCTGATCTGCATCCGAGAAACTCTCTGTGCATTTAGCCTACTGCTGCCATTTTTCTTGCAGTGGTTGATTTTTTTTCTTTCTTTTTTTTTTTTTTTTTCTTTTGGCGTTTGGGTCGACTGTTTTTCAATCAACCCAGAAGCTAATAATACTGCAGCGCCTATACGGTTACCTTAAAAGTATAGTTTTTGGGTCGATTGTTTATCAATCGACCCAAAGATATAAAGGACAAAACCTCTATTAGTGCTGGAGTTCACGTGACTATCACTGATTTGTAGGAATCCACGCAGATTATTTATAGAATTTTAGCGTGTTTACGTGAAAAGGTTAACTGTAAAATCTGGGCTGGAATCATGGGTTGGGCTAGGCAAACAGTGTAGACCCAGATCAGACGCCGCAGAACGCGGCGTCTGATCAGGGTCTTCACTGTTTGCTTAGAGTATAGGAATTTAAGGGTCAGGCGCCGAAAAACGCAGCGTCTGATCAGGGTCTTCACGGTTTGCTTTCAGTAAAGGAGTTTAAGAGTTAAACGAAACAGTCCACGCTCAGGCCCATTTTTCCTAACTACACCCAGAGACAATCGACCAACCGGTACTCTCAGTGCTTTGATTGCTAACAGTATAGATAATGTTTTTGCATTTGGGTCGACTGTTCCGTCAAATAATACTGCAGCGCCAATACGGTTGTGCTTTTGCATAGTGTTAACCAATAAAATGCCAATCACGACTATTGTCGTCTGCTTTGCCGTCTGCAAGTTACCTTGCAAATGGTGTGCACCCAGTTCAGACTGCTCCTATAGGAGTAGTCTGATCTGGGCCCACACTGTTTGACTGTATGCGAAAATATTTTTCAAAAGTTTGAAAAAAAAAATAATCAGCAGACGACATAAGCAGACGCCATTTTCAGATGTGTTTTTTCTTGGCGTCTTAAGTCTTAACAGGCAGATGGAAATCAAAACTAAAGCACTGACAGCACTGGTGGGTCAATTGTATTGAAGTTTAACGGTCCAGTCAACACTATTTATGCCATTTTGGGGCCGGTCAGTTTACCTATCCGCACTTTTCCTGGACAGGCTTTTACGTAAGTGGTTAACCAGTACAGTGTACATTCTTTTGCCAGAAACTGACAACTGCCCTTCTTGAATCAGCAGAAGGGGGACTGGGTCAATTGCAATGGTCCTGAATGGGGACTTTTAACCCTTCAATTGTTTGTTTGTTTGATTTAAGGTTTAACGTCTCCGTCAACACTGTATAGGTCATTTGGGAGACATTGCTTCCAGTTTTGTGGGACTTTAACCCAACATTGAGATGAAATGACATCTCAAGTCCTGTCGCCCGATTTAACCAATAGGGTTTATAAGCATAGCCGGTCCGACTCGCACCACTTTACCTGGGCAGGCTTAGATCCTCTGAGCGGTTTACCAGTAGTAGAGTGGGGTCAGTTTCAGCTCTGTGTGGAAGCATCATGCAGTCCATCTATTTATTCAAGCCCCGATAGGCGGGGGCCTATTTACCCTTCAATTTCCTATACTATAAGCAAGCTATGAAGCCCCTGATCAGATGCCGTGTTCTGTGGTCTACACTGCTTTACAAACGCAACACATGATTCCTGTCCAGATTCTATAGATATCCTTCTTACGCAACACTCGGACCGCACACCGATAAGAATGGTTTGGGCTATTTTCTATAAATAACCTTTACCTGAATTTCCTATAAATCAGTGATAGGCACGTTGACGTCAGCGCGAAAGAGTGAGTGAGTGTTACGTCCCACCAACAGCAAAGGTCATACGGAGGCGGGACCTCGGTTTAAAGACTCATCCGAAAGTCTGGAGAAGCCCGGGATCGATCCTGCGACCCCTGGTTTACAAGGCGAGTAGCGTAACCACTGCACCACGGAGGCTTCTCAGCGCGAAAGAGCTTTTATGCTTGGTAACTTCTGTTTTTTTTTTTTTTTTTTTGTTTTTTTTTTTGTTTTGTTTTTCATTTGTTAACCCATATAAGCTTGAAGAAATGGATGCACTGCATGCAGAGCTGAAACCGACCGTACACAAGTACTGCAAAACCACTGCGAGGATATAAACCTGCCCAGGCAAAGCGGTGCGAGTCGGACCGTCCATGCTTATAAACCCTATTGGTTTCATTGGGCGGCAGGGCTTGAGCTGTAAAAGTCCCAATAAAATTGGAAGCAAAGTCTCCAAACTGATCTATACTCGTACAATGTTGACGGGGACGTTAAACCTCAAAGCAAACAAAGCAAAAACTCCTGTAAGCATAGGGTCAAAAATGCTTCATTGGCTAACGGTGTAGATCCACATCAGACGCCACAGAACGTGTTCTATCCTGTTTTCTTAAAGTACGTGGATCTAACCCATATATGCATAGCGTCCCATTTTTGGGACGTTGGCAAACATTGCAGACCCATATCAGACGCCGCAGACGCGGCGTCTGATCAGGGTCTTCACTGTTTGCTGGAAGAACATTCTTGTAAAATTTACCACAAACAAAAACAACCTGTTAAAAATGGATCACTCCAAACGTATTAGGCGGAAGATTCCATTGTCTTATATGGGTTGAAGGTTGAACGAAGCAGTCCGAGTCCAGGTTCTGGACTACGTTTCGTGCCAGCCAACCAACGGACCAATCGACCCATCTATGTCGTAAGTGCTTTGCCTGTCGGTCCTCACTTTACATAACGCGACTATGTTTGTTTGTTTGTTGTTTGTTTGATTTGAGGTTTAACGTCCCCGTCAACACTGTAACGGTCATTTTGGAGACGTTGCTTTCAATTTTTAGGGACTTCTACCCGACATTGCGATGAAATGACATCTCAAGCCCTGTCGCCCAATGAAACCAATAGGGTTTATAAGCACGGACGGCCCGCCTCGCACCGCGGTTCCTGGACAGGCTTAGGTCCTCTAAGCGGTTTACCAGTACTAGTGTGCGGGCCGGATTCAGCTCTGCGTGGAAGCATCATGCAGCCCATATATTTCTTCAAGCCCCTATGGGCGGGGGCGTTACGCGACTATGTATATGTTTTGAGAAGAATAATAGTCAAAACTCTGACAGCAATTTAGGGTCGATTGTTACAGATGAAGCCTGAAAAAATGGCTTTGAACTTTGAGTTTAACCTTGCGGCGGGCCTCTTAATTTCATTGCGCGCCGTTTATTTAATGATACGCACAACCCTTTTTTTAGTTAACCCCGAAATCTGGCGCGCCCAATGAGCAGCTTATTTTCCTTTTCTCTTTCTTTTTTTTTTTTTTTTTTTTTTTTTTTTGTTGTTTAACTGCTTTTCAAGATTATTTCACTCATATCGAGCCGATCGTAAATCAGATAGGGGCGAAAACGGAGGACCCGGAGAAATACCACCTGACCTTCCGTTGCAGAACTTAGCGTCTCAAATGTGACCCGAGCTGAACCAACAGCGGTGACAGAGTCAGCGCTCTTGTCCACTAGGCCGCGGAGGTCCCCTAAAATCATATTAAAACAGGGTACTTCTAAGCAGAGCAGCAAAAACTATTTTTATGCACAGTTTTGGTTTAAAATTCTCTCAATTCTGTTCATAAACACACATCACATTTACTAGTCCGTGAGGCCCCCGCCCATAGGGGCTTGAAGAAATATATGGGCTGCATGATGCTTCCACGCAGAGCTGAATCCGGCCCGCACACTAGCACTGGTAAACCGTTTGGAGGATCTAAGCCCGTCCAGGAACCGCGGCGCGGTCCATCCTAATAAACCGTATTGGTTTCATTGGGCGACAGGGCTTGAGATGTCATTTCATCTCATTGTCGGGTAAAAGTCCCACAAAATTGGAAGCAACGTCTCCAAAATGACCTTTACAGTGTTGACGCGGGCGTTAAACCTCAAGTCAAACAAACAAATTACTAGTCCGAGTAATGAACCCCGCTTGTGAACACTACTTCATATACTTAGAAAAAAAAAGAAAAAAAAAAGGTTGGTTTACAAGGGTACACCATCAGCTGTACAAGTCCGTCAAATGATGAACCATTTAAACCCCACTTTATGTAGGGAATAGTTGGGTTTACGAGGTATTCAATATTTTCCTTATTTTTCTCGAATACATAGATTGTGGGCGCTGGTTAGAACCGCCTTCTAATGGGCACCAACAATCTATGTTTGGACTAGAAATAAGAAAAAATGAACATCATTTTCATCCAAAAAATGCTACATCACACAAACACGCCTATACAAATACATTGCCACCTTTATCGCCGAAAAAATAAAAAATTTATGATGAAAAATTGTGATATTTTTCTTATTTCTGCTCCAAATATAGATTGTGGCCACTCGTTAGAACCGCCTCATCGAGGCGGTTCTAACGAGCACCTACAATCTATATTTTAGAGCAGAAATAAGAAAAATAAGGTATACCCCGGAAACCCCAGTTTTACTATATAAAAGTGGGGTTTAAGGGGGTCAAAATTATATAGGCGGGTTTTCGTGATGGTTCTAGAGATATGAAAGGCGCTATTTTTCGACACGGGTGTATTGTCGTAAATATTATTGTGATTATTTCACATCACGAAAACACGCCTATATAATTCTGACTCCCTCGTACCCCTCTTTTATATAGTAAAATGGGGGTTTACAGAGGTAAACCTTTTTTTTTCTTATTTCTAATCTAAAATATAGATTATGGGTACCCGTTAGAACCGCCTCGATGAGGCGGTTCTAACATGTGCCCACAATCTATATTTTTAGCAGAAATAAGGAATATATCATTTTTTTTCATCTGAAAATTGTCGGTCTTTTTTTTTCGGCGGTAAAATTTACAATGTATTTATATAGGCGTGTTTTTGTAATGAGCTCATATTAGGTCCGCCATCTATCTATGAAACAGAAAACGTGAAAATAGGCATTCTTTTTTTTGTGGGAGAAATTTCGGAGACACGAGAAACAGCTTTAATTACATCCATGTATTAACGGCTTCATCGGTTTAAGAAGTGCAACAAATCGATTATTATTTTACCGAATGAACGCCGCCGCGGAAAGAAGTATTTTCACGAGTGGCGAAGCCAAGAGCGAAAATACTTTTTCTGGTGTTCATGAGTGAAATTAATATTGATCTTACACTGAAAAATCAAATTTTCTGTTTCTTTCATGCTTTAAATTGCAATTTGTAATGCAATTTCAAAGCGTCAGCCATCATCGCAGAGAACAAACTTTTTCCAGGGCGATTTCGCGTCGATTTAGAGGTGTTCAGCGTGTTAACTGGGTATAATATTGGTCGTAATCTGAAAATTCGCACCTTGAAAACAACTTTGAATATTTTTGTTTGTTTGATTTGATGTTTAACGTCCCCGTCTACACTATAAAGGTCATTTTGGAGACTTGTTTCCAATTTTGTGGGACTTTTATCCGACATTGAGATGAAATGACATCTCAAGCCCTGTCGCTCAATCAAACCAATAGGGTTTATAAGCATGGACGGTCCGACTCGCACCTCTTACTCGCACCTCCTGGGCAGGCTTAGATCCTCTAAGCGAAGCGGTTTACCAGTACTCGTGTGCGGTCAGATTCAGCTCTGCGTGGAAGCATCATGGAGCCCATTTATTTCTTCAAGCCCCAATGGGCGGGTGCTGACAGCTTTGAATATAACTTAAATAATGTCCGCAGTTGCTAATGTGTGTGTCTGTATGTATGTGTGTGTGTGTGTGTGTGTGTGTGCGTGCGTGCGTGCGTGCGTGTGTGTGCGTGCGTATGTGTGTGTGAATTCGGGTTTAACGTCGCTTTCAACGGTTTTTCAGTCATATCACGACGGTGTCTGGTTGCGACAGGGAGCTCATTGCTCACTTTTATAGTGCTGCCTCAATGAAGTATCATGTCCCCGACACATTACATGATACCACACCCAGTCACATTATCCTGACACTGGGTCGACCTCTCCTAGCACTACCCGTAAATCTGAGTGCCAGGCGAGGAGCAGCTAGTACCATTTTTAACGACTTTGGTATGTCGCGGCCCGGGATCGAACCCGTGACCTCCCGTTCCCCGGAGCGGACACTCTTCCGACTGAGCTATCGGAGCCGGTTCGCAGTTGCTAAGCTTGTCTGGTGTCGCGTGCATTATTTTACGTTGTGTAGGTGGAAAAACGTCATTAACGTCGGGACGACGTGATAACGTGTGTGACGTAATTTCTGTCACAATATATGTACTTTCACAAACCGTGAAAAATGAAACTCGTATGTTCACTGTTTGAAACAGTGAAAATTTCGATTTAGATTTCACTGAAAAATCTACATCAAGTGACGAAGTCAGTGTTATGACAACCTTTGTAATCCCCAATTCAAAATGGTTACATATCTGATGAAAATTTGTGATACAATTCTAATTTATTATCAAAACATAGGTTGTAGGTGCTTGTTAGAACCGCCTCGTCGAGGCGGTTCTTACGAGTACACACAGCCTATGTATTTGAGCATGAACAAAACAATGTATACCCCCATAAATCCCAGGTTTATTTTTTGTCAATAAAAAGTGGGGTTTACGGGGTTGTTCATTTCACGGACTTTTGTGATGAGATATACAGTGTCATTTTGTTTCTTTTCTAGAGCCATTAAAACTATAAAAAAAAAAATATCACGTTAGCTGATCCATTTAATCAACACCCTCTAAACCCACTCTATGTAGAGAAAACTGGGTTTGATTTTTTCTCAGTTCTGCTCCAAGACTTAGGTAGAGGGTACTTATGTGGTATTATAAGAAAACTAGCTTAGATTTTCATCAGGAAAAATAAGCGTTCTGGAGATATCATTTGTTTGTTTGATTTGAGGTTTAAAGTCCCCGTCAACACAGTATAGGTCATTTTGGAGACGTTGCTTCCAATTATGTGGGACTTTTACCAGACATTGAGATGAAATGACATTTGAAGCCCTGTCGTCCAATGAAACAAATAGGGTTTATAAGCATGGACGGTCCGACTCGCACCGCTTTGCCTGGGCAGGCGTAGATCTCCTGAGCGGTTTACCAGTACTCGTGTGCGGTCGGTTTCAGCTCTGCGTGGAATGATCATGCAGCACATCTATTTCTTCAAGCCCCGATGTGCGAGGACCGACTGGAGAAATGAAAACTGCGCTTTATCACATGGGTGTGTTTTGGTAATGGGTATAGCCTTTCTTTTTCAACACAACACTGTACCTGGTGAAGGGCTATCTCTTTTCCTGATACCGTCACTTCTGGCAAGCAGGAACGCTTTTGGCATACTATAGCACGTCCCACAAACACAGACTCCTTTAAAGTTCCCTGATTCTTGCTGGAAATCCCGTTCGTATGCTTCTTGTCTGTACTAGATCACTGTTTTTATTATGTCGCAAAAT